>CAMPFS010000001.1:7441116-8074932 GCA_946814055.1 Caenorhabditis sp. 36 PRJEB53466
CGAGATGCGAACCGTCATCCAAGTGCATTCGTTCGAATATTTGAAGGTGGGATCTTTTGGGAAAAAAAAACATTTTTTAAACCAAAAATTTTGGGAGGACATCTCGGAAACCGTTTGTTTTTTTTTTTTTTGAAATGTGGTCAACTGAAGAGTTGTTGTAAAGTTGTTGTGAAGCGCCTACGCCCCAGGAACTCATCGTCCTCGTTGTTTCGTGCCCTGCTCATTTCGTTTCGATCCATATCCGTTAGATCTTCATAGATCCACGACTACTGGCTCGAAATGAGCAGGGGACGAAAGAACAAGGACGATGAGTTTCTGCTTGGAGCAATCCCTAAGTGCCCACATGTAGGCGAACCTCATAAATGGGGCGAGGGATTACAATCACTCTTCAGTTGACCACATTTCAAAGAAAACAAACGGTTTTTGAGATGCAGGTCACAAAAGTTTGAGTGCGAACAGCGAAAAAAGCGAAGCGAATAATTTTTTACAGTTTTCGCGAGAATTTTCCGCGCTCCACAATCTCATCTTCAACAACCTCTACGAGACGCATCTCCGTGTGAACCAGCCGGTCGGAGGAGCTCCCGGAGCAGGAGCCAATCAGCCTTCCGCCCGAACTCCGAAAAAGTAAAGGTCATTCAGAATTTTGCCGATTTATCAATGAAAGCGTCACAAAAATCGATTTTTCTCTATTTTCTCATTTCGAAAAGTGTTTTTCCGCTGTGATGTCATCTTTTTCACTCAACCGCACAACTGTTCGAATGCCAGTGACGCCTTTCGAAAGAACAACGAAAACTTGCTAAAAATTACTGGATTTCTGAGCAAAGCAAAATCGACGGAAATTGTAGTTTTTGAGGGAAGGAATAGGGAAAATAGGGGAAAATGATGTGATGTGTGACGATAACGACGCTTTTGTTGATATTGGGTGGACGAATGGAACATCACATGATTCGATAGTATCAAATGGGAAATATTGTCGTTTTCGTGAATTTTGGGGGGAAATCTTGAAATTTGAGGAATTTTCAGAATTTCAGCTAAAATGTCGGTAGAGTAAGTACGAAAACGTCACAATTCATCTATTTTCATTGTTTTGCACACGTTTCGTCAGCGAGCGGATCGAATTTCACGAGGTTTTCGGGAAAGACGCAAAAATCCGAGTAAAAATAGGTTTTGCAAGGAGATGATGGGGTTTTTGGATAGTTTTTGGGATAAATGCAGCGAAATGGATAAAGTTGACGTGGGAAAGAGGGAAAAATACAGTGTTCAAATTTTTGAAGGTAAAAAAACAATTTAATGGAAAAAAGTGTGAAAAGGAGGTGCAAACATTCGGAATCTGGGTCAAAAGTGTCGGAATACACGACAAACAATCATGCAAACACCAGAAAATCCGAAGAAACGTGCCAAAAACCATGCAAATAAAATGGCAGAAGCTATCAAATTACGGTAATCGTGGCGGGACCCGCCGCGCAAACTTTTTGCATGCGCCTTTAAACTTACTTCGTTTTTTGAGTCCAAAAAACGAATCGCAATCGGCGGAGCGTGGCTCTTCGGTGCCGAATTAGGTGATGAGCATTGTGACGTTTGTTTGCAGGTATTTTTTTTTAATTTGATCAAAAATTACGCTGATTATCAATTGATTTTCAGAGAAAACAAGAAAGTTCGAGAAAAAATCGGAAAAAGAGAAAGCAAAGGGGGAAAGGCGAAAAAGAGTGTAAAAGCGATAAAATAAAGTGATTTTATGAGTGGGTTTTCCGAGAAGTTCACCCAACAACCCACCGGGTCTTAAATAAGTGAATGAAGTTTATTAAAAATTTGATAAACAAGGTTTTGGGGGGATCTCCCCGATATCTCTCAAGCTTTTCGATGATGATAGCAGTTCAAGGGGAAAAGAAGAGAAACAAGAAGGCGAATTTCGAAGAGAGAGAGAGAGAGAGAAACCGAGAGAAGCCTGATGATGATCGGAAATCAGTCGGAAATAGTGGGCGGAGAACAGAGGAAACGAGCTGTCACACGACGCGGCGGGGATTCTTCTTCTTCTTCTTCTTCTGCTCGCCGAGCACAATCCCACCCGAGTGCCAACTCAAAGCACCGCACAACAGGATCCCCCGTGGCGGGAAGAAGAAGAAGAGAACGACGAGTTGAAAGGTCGCGCTGAAAATTGAAAGAAGAGAGATTGTTTTGTTTCGAAGGCGAGGCTTTACACGAAATAGCCGTGCATGAAGACAATTTTGTATGGTTCACACGTATGGCATTGAAATGAACGGTACTCAACAGTATCGTTAGGGACTTGTGGCGCGGGCCCAGAAAGATAGAACAATGTTACCTGTGTTCCGGAATGTGCCGTTGCTGATCGAAATTTTTTCAATTTTTTCAAAGACCCGCATGTAAGAAAAAGAACAATTTCCATAGATAGACAGACTAAAACTGTATTCATTGTATGCAAACAAAAGAAGTTCTCTCTTTCTCCTCTTTTTCTTCTTTCCCTCCTCAATTCTGCGTCTTCTCCAGTTGCTCCTTGTTCAGAGTGCTCGCAGTTTCCGGCTCTCTGCAAATTCTCCCTATTTTCAGTGGGTCTCGCCGCGAAAACCGTACACTTCCTGAGTTTTGGTGCAAGTTTTCCGCAGATTCATGCTGAGCGTGCTTCTGTTATTCTGCGTTTCGGCTGACGGAAGGAGCGTCACCGGAGCGACCGTGCGTGGTGCTACTGAAGGTGCTGCCGCTGCTGGAGGTGGTCGGGGCTAAAGATTGATTATCGATTGATATTTTTACGAGTCGAATATGGTGAGTACCTGTTCAGGCTTCACGTTCCGAGGGTTTTTCTTCTGAAAAAAAAGATTTTTTGAGACGTTTTGCAATTTTTTCAACTAACCGCTGCAGCAGGCTGTCCGGAAGGTTCGAATTGCTGAAAAACACCAAATTTCTCACAAAATAGGTGAAAATGGCAGGCTCACATAGCATGAAACCCCGATCTGTTTCTCATTGGGTCCGAGCAACGGGCGCTCCACATTCTGTTCCTCCTCCGTCTTCATGATCGTCTTCGCGTTCGCCTGCTGCTGCGCGGCGCCCGTTTTTCCGACGACGTTCGGCCCGCCCGGGCACGGCTGCAAATCAATCGATAATTCCGGTTCGGCGGAACGCGTTTGCATACCTTTCCGGGCGCGTGCGGCACGTGATTCTTTTTGTTGCGCGGTTTGCACGGAATCTTCGCCAACGGATTCTCCTCGTCGTCGTCGAACTCGTCCTTTTTCTCCTCCAGCTTGTTCGGTTTCAGGTTGAATTGCACGTCGTCTACAAGTATTGCTTTATGAGAAAAATTCGTGAGCGCAATGTAAAATCGAGAGGGGTTTTTATGGAAAAATTCACCATTTTGTAACGAGGAGAGGATAGCAACAAGAAAAGCGAAAATTCTTATAAATTCAAAACAACTTTCACAAAATTCAGAAAAAATCCAAAAAAAAGTTACCTTCATCGTCATCGTCGCCCTTCTTGTCGGTCTTCGACGTTCCGGTAGAGCTCTTCGCCAGATTCGTCTGCGATTTCTGCGGCTCATTTAAATCTTTCAACGTCTTCTGCGTGCCCACCGCCGTCTTGCCGGTCGGCGTCCCCGGCGCCACCTGTCCATCGATCTTTTTCTTTCCCTGCAAAAGATTTGCGATTTTTTTGGAAGGGACTACCGAAATTCGACGAAAAACTGACACATAATACCAAGAGCACACTGAGCAACAGAATCGAAAACGAATGGAAAGCGTGGCTTATTAACTCTGCAAAAAAAAAGGTTTTGTTCGAAAAGAAACTGTAATGTTACCAAAACCGAAGATTTTCATCTTCTTTCCCGTTTTTCGAAGCTAACAATTTTGTAAAATAAATGCATTTCATTTCGTAAGCCTTTTTTTGACTATTTTTTCTCAAATCAAAGATCTTATCAATTTGTTTCTTTGAAGAATATTTTCAAAACAATGTCACGTTTCAGAAAACATTTTGCAATTCTGTTTGTGTGCAAAAGCACCAACTTTTTTCCAACAACAAGTTTCTTACTTTTTTCGTTTGGAATTATACGATAAATCTATTATTTAAAAAACACACGACTTTCTGTGCGGTGTTTGCACACAAAGCACCGGAATTGACGACAATCGCCATAAAGTTTGGGCGGAAATGAGATGAGAATTTTCAAAAAATGACAAACAAAGGGATCAAAGATCCATGATGAAACCTGTGTAAACTATAAATAATTCATCTTTCAAACTTTCGCCTATAAAAGTGTGCTGACCCCAGTTCAAACAGTCGCCAATCCACTCCGAATGCACATTTTCACCTCCATCATCGCGTTCAGCCTCCTCGCCGTTTTCGCCTACTCCCAATGCTGCGGCGGCAACACCGTCGGAGGTAACTACCGTATCCAGTACGACCGTAATCCTTTCTTAAAGCTTGCGTCAACGAGTTCTGTCCGAATGGGACAATGTGCACGAACGGCTGGTGCTGTCCGGGATGCTACGACACGTGTTCGAACTGCTACCAGTACACGGGCTACTGTAACAATCCGTACTATTCGTGCAGTATGAGCTGCTGTCAGGCCACTTGTGGACGGTGTCATGCGTGATGCGAATCCCAACGATTTCTGTTTTGTGTTTGTCTAGTTCCTACGAATGAAGCTGTAGTTTGCAGATTTTTGATCGTTTGATCTGTTTGATCGATTTCTGAGAGTTTCTTCAGAACTGTTCACCTCTGAACGATTTCAGATTTTCCAATAAGCAACTGAACATGAAAGAAAGACTATTATGGATTATAGACAATTTTGATCGATTTTCTTCTGTGCTCCCATTTTTCATACTCGCATTCGTTTTGGATCCATTCGCTCAGATTGCCAACACGTTCGGGAAGATTCATCCAGAACAGATCCAATCGGTCCGCGTAGGATAGCATCTGAAGGTAACAATCTCTGTTTTCATAGGAATCACTATTCATTACACGGTCTCCAGAGCTGACAATGGGTGCAAGTGCGCCCCGTCCAATACACATGGCGCGAAATTCAAATTTTAACAGCAAAATTTGTGTTTTTTGCCAGATTAGCCACGAAAAATCGATAATTTCTCATTTGTCTCTCGATAGACCGATTTTATATGCCATTTCGAATTTTTTAACGCAAGAGCGTTAAATTTGGTCAAGTCGCAAATCACATTTATCCGTTTGAAGGTTTTTGGCTAAAACTGCGTGAATTTCAGTTGCTTTTCGGTAATTTTCGCGGTTTGAGCGCTCAAAATGCTTGTATTTACGTGATTTATCATTCTCAAAACCAATTCTGTCTGAAAACGGTCAAGAAAGCGCAAAATGAGAAGTGCAGTTTTTAGGCGGCGATCGGCGGCGAAGGCGAAAAAGCAAAGTCCGCGAAAATTGCGCCAAAACGTCATTAATTCTGTGCGAATTAGTGCGTTTTCATGTTGGCCAATTATTTTTCATCGCCTTTGACGACAAAAATCAGAGAAAACCTGCTCAATTCATGAAAACGCCATTTGGCCGCCGAGGCCACGCCGCCTATATTGTCAGCTCGGGAGACCGTGCAGTGTACAAACCTTGGGATCAAAGTCGAATCCATCGAAACCGACGATGAGCGACTCGTGGCCTCCTGGCTTCAGAATCCAGTGGGCAGACTTCACTGTCGACCACACGCCGTTCGATTTGTGATAAATCGAAATGCGCTTGTTTCGATTAGTTCGGTTTATCGATAATTTCCAATAAATTGTGTTGTTCGGCGATTCGTTGTGGATGCTGAGTTTGCCTTTGAACGGAACGTCGAACGGTGCATTCAGAACCAACTTGGTCCGAGGGCGCATTGACACGTTTCCGATGGGTTCGGGCGACGGGGTTCCGCATTTGAGAACGGATGAAGATGTGGAAGAAGGAGACGAAGTTGAAGTTGAAGAAGTGGAAAGAAGTTGAGCACTTGTACAGGAGACGATGAAGACTAAGAAGACCAACCACATTTAGAGAGGAGAAAAGGGCGAAATGAGTTGATTTGAAGACAACAATACTTGAGGACGTTTTGCGAGAAACGTGGTTTCATATCACAAGAAAACTAGAACGTAATAAATACAATCCATTTTTTATTATTGATAAACGTTTCTATAATACAAACAATACAGAATTTCCAATCGATACACAACCGGCTCACAATTTCGCCATTCCGCCGTTCCGATGCTTCTCCACTTTTTGCATAAATTCTTCCATTTTTTGCAAGTACAATTTCGGGTATTTCCGAAAGTGTTCCACGTGTGCACTGTCCGTCAGTCGCACAGTCGACACTTCTCTCCGTTTGTCCGTTCGTTGCGCCGCCAGAGTGTTGAAGAGGTCGATTTGGCTGGAAGAACAAAAGTTAGACAGGGTTTGGATTTCTAGGCCATTTCCTGTCCTATTTCGCTCAGTTTCTTATCGCATTAAAGACTTTAATTTAAAGTGTTGTGCGTAGGCCGTCTGGTGCGGCAGTTAAACTAGCTACACTGTCTCCCCTTCGACGAAAAAAATTTTCGCACGCTTTTTTGCGTGCGGCTCTCAGTGTCGATTTACGGGAGACGGTTTTTCAACTGAAAACGATATTTTCCCGAGTTTTTGGGATTATGCACACTTTTCCTTCAAAACGTTTGCCTCACGTTTGTTCACATGACCGATAGCTACAAAATGATCGCAGAGCGCTCGTGTAAAAGTGAAAATTCGAAGAGTATTTTCGTTTTTTAAATTTGGCTTGAAAAAACGCGAGCTTTCGGAAATTTTGAGAAAACAGTTGATAGATTCAAAAAACAGTTGCCTCACGATTGTTCAGCAGACAAAGGCGGTCATTTTGAGCACAGAGACGGCCCATAAAATGCAAAAATGACTGATAAATTCCAGTTTTTGAGGATCCGGAATGAAATTCACAGAAAAGTGTAATAATGCGCGCTTTCTTGTGAGCAAAACGCTAATTTAAGGTCACAGCTGTCATAAACAATTCGAAAATTCTCTGTTTTACTTCATTTTTCTCATTTTCGGATGAAATTTCGGGTTTTCGGAAAAAATCCAAAAATTTCAGAGACCTGCTTTTGTTTTCAACGACACTCCGTTTAAACGCGGCGCTCAATTTAGCATTAGCTTTTGGGGCGCTTTCTAGAATGTTTGTTCGGGTCTCTAGGCGCCACTAACCTGGCCGAACAAACGGCATCGGCGTCCGAGAAGACAGAGGTGATGATCGGCGGCAAACACGGATGATTGAGGGCGTAATGGTAGGGAGAAGCGTCCTCGAGCCGGCTGATTCCACTCGTCACCATAAAATGATCCTTCAAGGGTTCATGTGTGGATGCGTTTTTTTCTCTAAATTTCACAATACCCTCAAAAGTTGATATCCGAACTTGGCCGTTTCGAGCCGTTTGTAGAAGCGATACGCGTTGGACGTCAGAAAATTTTTGTTTTTGATCTGCAAACCGAAACGATTTCAGTTGGACTCTACATCTTCTACGTACCAAACCGTCATAGACATGATCCATGACGAGTGCGTGACTGACGAGATTACGGACGGAAAACCCGGAGAAGGAGGCGGGGCACGAGTCGAGAAAAAGACCGTCGCACTTTTCGAACAGTTTCAGGTGCGGATATTGTGCATCCAGCGAGGTGAGCGTCAGGAATCCGTTCATCGAAAAACAGTGGAATATGAGGCGGTTCGACGGGTTTATCAGGACCGAATCGAGCGTTTCGGCCAGGTGCCTCACTTCACGACTCTCCTGCAATTTTTCGGGATTTTTCGGACGCTTTTCCAATCGCACCTTCGTTCCCCATCCTTTGATGATCGGCGCGGCCGTAAATTGAACGGTCGTGTACCTGAAATGCCACGTGGATGATCGAATGCAAACGCGCTCCGCCGAACTCGCCCTTTCTTTTGGTAGACGTCCGAGTACTTGGCCACGTTTTTGTCCGTCGCGCCCGCCCATCCCAACACTCCCACTACCGTATCCCTCTTTCCGTGCGTCACGATCGCTTTCGCGGACAAATTCATCAGGAGTCGCGCTGAACGCACAAATCGATAATGGTCAGAGAGTGTTTTTGGCTAAAAAAACGGTCGAGGAGGAGAGAAATTGTGAAAAACATTCTCTGAAAATGAGTGCGCCTGAATTAGTGGGCGTTTTATATTATTTCCGTTATTTTGAGCCGTCGTGGGAGTCTGTCACATTTGTTTTGAAAAAAAGAATTATAGATCAAAAAACGAGACTGAAAACAGAGTCACATGACGGAGCACTATAAAACCGGCGTAAAACTGTCTGACCACTTTATAAAAAACCGATGATAAGAGCATTTTTCTGGGTCAGAAAACGACGATTGCACGTAGGAGAGTGGTCCAGGCGTTTTGACCCACTTGCAATGATCCGATCGGGTCCAAAGTTTGCAGGCTTCTCGGACTTGGATTGAAGTATATTGGGTCCGAGTTTCAGATCGATCCGATCATCTGGTCCCGAGATATGCGCATCAGAGGCCGAAGAAACCTCAATTTTCGCAAAAACCGATAAATCTCGGGTCCAGATGAACCGATCGATCTGAAACTCGGACCCAATATACTTCAATCCAAGTCCGAGAAGCCTGCAAAGTTTGGCGCCGATCGGATCATTGCAAGTGGGTCAAAAGCCTGGCTCTTTCTCTAAAAAAAAAACATTCTAATGCCCTACAACCGCTCAAAATAACGGAAATCATCCGGAGAATTCGATGGAAAAGATGGCAATTGACAGAAAAAATCATAGAAATTCGGACGGCCCGAATTGAGAGAGCATCACTGAAAGTATAACGAAAAGAAGGTGGTAACAGACCGTAGCCGCGTGCAGTCGTGGCCATTTCCGAAACGGAAAAAAAGGATCGCTTCCTTATCGTCCGCCTTTTTTGTTCGATCGACTTATCAAGCGGAGACCGTCCGTCTGATCGAGTGATTATTGATTGCCGTGCGCGCGCTCGCTACGGTGTAGTATTCGTTGTGGAACGACGATATTTGTTGGCTTTTCATCCGGGTTCACGTGGATCGCATTTTACCGATAAAACTACTATTTAATTCATTAGGCGATCCTAACAAAAATCGGAAATAATCTGACCCGAACAATACAACAGAAAAAGAGAAGCGAGAACAGGAGGAGAAATTACAGAAACAGTGAACATCCGGTTAAGAGTGTACTTGATTCGAGCTACGACCCGTTTGTGCGAAAAAAAATGGGCAAAAATTCGAAATCATTTGTAGGTGGCTTCGACGTGCTTCACAAAATTGACACACGCGTTTCGGTACTTTTGCGGGTCCGTTCGGATGTGTGCCACGTGTTCCGAGTCGCCGAAATCGATGGCCGTCGCCGCGTTTCCCTTCTCTTTCTGCTTTGCGATGAACTTTTCCACGTGTCTGCAATTATTCGCTTGTTTTTCAGTTAATTGAGGGACATTGTACGTACTTTGCCTTGATCATAGTGTCTGCTTTCGAGTACAAATACAATTGATCTCTGGGCAGGACAATGTGTTCCTGCAGATAATAGTAGATGGACATGAACGATCGGAGGAACGGAACCATCGCGAGCAGCGGGATTTGCTGCAATATTGACCATTTCTTCACGAACAAGGGCTGAACTTTTGACACACTTGCAATATTCCGATCGGATCCAAACTATGCCGGCTTTTTGGACGTTGGGACCAAGATTCAGCCCGATCGGATTATTTACTCCCGAGATGTAGTGTTTGAAGGCCGACTTTGGCCTATAATCCACATATGTCGGGACCAGATGATCCGATCGGGCTGAAACTCGGTCCCAATATACTTCAATCCAAGTTCAAAAAGCCTGCAAAGTTTGGGTCCGATCGAATGATTGCAAGTGGGTCAAAAGTCCAGGACAAAGACCGGAGAATTGCAATTTTTGTAGCACTTTTTCGCCCAAAAAAACCTCACCAGAGTGGCTCGTAGATTGAGGAAGAAAGTGAGGACGGAGATCCTCGTCTGCTCGCTGATCCACCGCTCCAACGCATCGATCGGAGGCGTCGAGATGACCATCGCCGTCGCGTCCTGCTTTCCGTACGGCCGCGACGGCGCACTGAACACAAACACTTTGAAACATTTGCTTCTCCGACTATTCGAACACCACAAAAAGTGAAACCTCGATGGTTTTCATGGGGCTATTCAGCGTATGTTTGTTTTCCGTTTTTTTTTCGTTTTTTTACACCGCTGAATTGGGTTTTTTGACGTAAAAAAACGAAAAAAAAACGGAAAAAAATCTTTTTTTTTCACAGCCTGAATAACCCCATAAGACTGGCTTACTAGCAAACAGTCCAAAAAAATGAAAGGAAAGGGCAGCGAACCTGTCGAAGATGATTCCTTTGATGCGGTTTCTCAGTTGCGGCTTCTCTTCCGCCTCCGTCCATTTCCAGAACGAAATGAGGCCGCGCACGCCGTTCATCGAGAACGAGTGGATTATTATCGGGCTGCAATTTTCAGGAAACCGATTTTGAACGTTTCGAACTTGTTTCACAAGCGACTGACCACTGTGCGAACGAGCGAAAGTCTCCCGGTTTGGCGTCGATGGCTCTGAAGAGGGGCGACATGTAGAAACCGACGCGCGAGTTCGGGATACTGTAGTGATAGCACGGCGGGCACAGCGAAACCACTCGGTACCTGGAACAGTTCAGTGCAAAAAGAACAAGAATCAAAAACGACGTACCCCTCGTCGTTGTAGATCTTGATGTACTTGTCGATGTGTTTCGGATTGGCGCCCGCCCACCCGACCACCAGCACCACCGGCTTCTTTTCGTCCGGCTGCTGATGCTCCGCAAGCACTAGCGACTCGCTCGTCACGTCTGCACAATTCTATTCTTGTTTTAGACAATTTTCAGATAAAACGTTCCCATTTTGCTGGAGAAATACGCGTTGAAATTGTCGTATTTAGGCTTTGAAAGTTTTGCGAGAAAGAAGGTTCGAGATTTGAAAGGAGCAATAGTGTTTTTGTTTTTATCAAACGTGTCAAAAAAGGGCGCAAACCTTGCGCATTGGGTAAATGAATCTGCATTTTCGGTTCGGGCACGTGTCTCGTGAAGTAGTCCCTCTTCTGGAGTGTTCCAGAAGAAGAAGAAATGGGCGGAGCCGCCGATGATGACGTGGCGGCGACGAGTTTCGGCAGAAGACGTCGGGTTGAGAGCATCTGCAAGTATCGAAAAGGGTTTTAATTAAATCATACATTAGAAAAATAGCGGAACAACTGGAAGCGCCTAATTTAAGTCAGAGAAGAAACAGGAATATTCAGTAGTAGTTATAAAACAGCCAAACATTTCATATCATAATGAATACATTGGCATTTCAGAGACAGGGCAAGTAAATGTGAGCATATTTGTCGAGATTAAATTGAAAAATGAACGATTTTAAACAGAAATAATCGAGAAGAAGGGGAATTTGAACAAGACTTCGTAGATGCTTTTGGAGTGGAAATAAACCGATTTTTGGATGAAAATTCCGAAAAAAAATCGGGAGAAAGCGCGAAAAATTCGCAGTCTTCTGGCGTTGAAACCGTCCGTTTCGCAGACGTCTCTGCGTCTTCTTCTCGCCGTTTTCTCTCGTTTTCTCCATTTTCTCTGCGTCTCCACACGGAAAATATCACGAGGGGGGGTCAAAACGGAGTCAAATGAACAATAGAGAAATCTGAAGGACGGAGAAGCACAAGTATTGAGGGGGTGATAATTATCGTATAGCAAAACCGCTTATTTAAAAATTATTGTTGCGCGCAGTTGGTGCTTTTGCTGGTCTTCCGATATGGTTTAGCGGATTGTGGACACATCTGAAAATGGACAAAAAAATTTATCAACATTTTTCTTGAAAAATTGTTTAGCGCGCTATAGCGAAAAAACGGCGGTCCAACATAATAGAACTGCGCAGAATAGAACTGTTTTTGTGTATTTATATGAGCATTTTGTCTGTTCCTTTCAATTAACTTTCGCAAAATGTTTCGTCTCTCGAACAATTAAGCAGAAGACCACAGTTTATACCTAGAAAATTGGTTTCCTTTCGTTTTTGTTAGTACAATAAAATTATTTTCTGTGGGTTTTCGTTACCGCAGAAAAGATGGATCACGACGGAAGTGAAATTAATGAATGCAATAAATCGATCACGAGTTTCAAAAATTATCTTTTTCTACGACACAATTAGCCTACAGAAAGGCTTAAAAGGCGCTCCAAGCAGTCTGGATTTGAAAACGTTTGGAGAGAAAACTCACTGACCGTGCCGATTTTTTCGATGTCGTCATCTTCGAATAATATTTCGGTGTCGCCTGCAAATATTCGAGAAAATTATCATTTATTTTTGAAAGGATAAACAAAACGGACGAGTGCTGCTGCTGGATCCGGGCTGATCCCCATCTCCGGTCATATCGACAAATTGGAACGACGAGTCGTTGATGGTCGGCGCAGAACTTTGTAGGACTGCAAAAATTGAACGTTTTGAATGTCTGATGAAATTAGGAAATTGATTTGAAAGCAGCGCGCCACTAAGGTTGTGGCCGTGGCCTACAAAACGTCAGATGGGCTAGCACGATGCATGGCTTCTGATTTGTGCGAATGCTTGGCAACGTCTCAAGATTGTACCGAATTCAGAAAAATCGGAAAAAGATCTCATGGCCTGAGATTTTTCTAGGCCACCGCCACCACAACTTTAACTGCGCTCTGTTCCGTTTATAGACATTTCTGTGCTATTTTTTCACAAAACAAGACGTACTCTCGTCTACAATTATGCAGTCATCCTCGTCCTCCTCCTTCACGACCATTTGCTCGCTTTCCTCGACGCCCACAAACAGCGATTGCTCGAGTTTATCTTTTTGTTTCTGCGAGAATGAGTACTCATTTTTCGGCTCGTTTTTCGGCACACACTCCATTTCGAGCGACGAACTTGAGGAACTGCAAAGATCGGAGAAAATTGGGTTGAAATCGGCAAAATCAACAAAACGCGGGCTTCTTCAAATCGAAAATCTGCGAAATGTCCGAAATTCAGTGAAAAACGCACATAACAAGAGTGTTCTGATGCACAATAGTTTCCGAAGCACTTTCGACCGTCTCCACGTCCTCCTCCTCGTCCATTTTCTGTGTTTTCCGTTCAGACTCTCCATTGGCCAGTCTCCCCAGTTCTTTTTCTTGTTTTTCTTCCACTCTCTTCTCTTCTCCAATACTTTCAGGCGTCGAAATCATGTGTTTGATGGATTCACACGTGGCAGGCGTCACTGGAGCGACCATGTCCGTTCTGAGCAATTCAGGATCATTAAAATTTGTAGTTTTGCGAAAAACCAGAGAGAGACCGTCACCAAAAAATGCCTCACTTTTGTATTTCAGACTGGAGAAGTCCGCCCAAACTGGATCCGATCGATCGAAGGGATATGACGGAAGTATTGGAGGAACTGAGTGCGGAGGCGTGTCCGTCAGCCGCCGAAATGAGCGTATCCGCCGGTCGGACGACGGAGTTCTCGCCTGAGACAGAGAGAGACGAAGTGCCCAAAGTGAGCGCGGCCTCGATCGGGACCGGATCCTCGACCGGAGAGGCATCCGCGGCCTTCGGAATCATTTTCCACGCGGGCGTCTCGCACACTTGCTCCAAAACGCCCGCGTAAGCGAACCAATGGGCCCGTGTCCACTGGGAACGGTCGGCCGGCAGTTCCATCGGCGGGTAGTCCAGGACCGGCGCTGAAGGGTTTAGGATTAGACAACACAATTCTATAAGGATTACCGGGAACTTGGCCTAAAATGCGGACATTTCCTAAATGTTGTTTTAAAATTAAAATAATTCTACCGAAATCCTATGAATCCTGATAAAGCTCTGCGAAAAAATGAAGAACCCACGTGGAAAATCGGGAGAGGACTCTCTGTTCGTCTCGTCTTCACAATCACTATCAGACGACGGAGTTGCCCGTCTCACAGGACGTTTTCTCGATCTCACAGTCTCCCTTTTCGCTTTTTTCTTCGGCGGAGCAGTGGGTTTGTCCTTGGAAGGGGCTGCCTTCGGAACACGTCTTCTTTTTTTGGGCGGCGCGACGGCAGGACTGGATTTGGCCGAAGTGGAGCACGCCCTCGAGAACTGGAGCTTCGAAACGGGCTCTTTTCTTGCTTTTTTATCGGTGTTGCTATTATCCGAAGAGTTCGAGGTTACTGAGGAGAGGAAGGAGGAGAAGGAGAGGGTCGCCGGGCCCGTCCGTTTCGCGAGCGATCTTTTGCGGGGACCATCGGTCGGAGGGACCGGCGAGCAGTCGCTCACCGAGGAATCGAGAAGTTTCCGGGCGGCCGGGGTCTGCAACTTTTCAAAGTATAAAATAGGAAAAAATGGGAGTTTTTTTTTTAAATCAAATACCAGTTTTTGCCTATTTTCGAAGCATAAAAAAATTCCGTACCTCATTTTTCTTTGCACTTTTCGGAACTTCACATTTTAAAGTCTCTTTTCTCGGTGTGCACGCATTAAACTTCCGGGGCGTTTTCATAAAGACTCTCACCTGCCGTATATCACGGACATTCTGGAAAAAGTGAAGTTGAAATGGCGAAAAATCAGGGCTGGGCAAATTTCGGCCAAAGCTTTTCGAAGGCTTTGTGAGGCCTAGACTTTTGACCAACTCGTAATAATCCGATCGGGTCCAAACTTCGCCGACTTCTTGGACTTGGATGGATGTATTTTGAGTCCGAGTTTCAGATCGATCGAATCATCTGATCCCGACATTTACTTGTCTGAAAGGGTCGGGCTTCTGCGAAGATTGCGGCCTTTTCGGCCTCAAACCAGTATATCTCGGGATCCGATCGGTCTGAAACTCGGACCCAATATACTTCCATCCAAGTCCAAGAAGTCTGCAAAGTTTTGGGCCCGATCGGATTATTACGAGTGGGGCAAAAGTCCACGCCTCAAACAGCCTTTGAAAAGCCTGGGCCGGGGCGTTTCCATTCGGACACTTACCACCCGTTTTTTCTGGAAAAAAAAATTATTCGCAAAAACAGTGAATTTTTCAAATCAGCGTCATTACCAGACCTTGTCGATATTGGCGGCCCTTTTCTCGATGACGCGTGCCATGCGCCTGCACTGCTCTGCCAATCCGTCCAACTCGTTCATTCCGAAATGCACTCTGCCCGCATTCATCTGTCGACATTTCAAATTCACGAAAAGGTCGAGTTCGTCGTGAAAGAGGCACGTGAGATCTCGGGTGAAACAGAGGCAGAACACGCACAGATCCTCGCGCGCACTCCGTTTTCTCATCGGAATCAGCCCTTTTTGCGCTTTTTGGAACTTTTTTATGCTCTTGAATGCGTGGTGGAATCGATTTGAGAGGAGAACTGAAGAAAAACACGATATTTACGAAATTTGAAAGTTATACAAAGGAGGGGTGCTAAAAAATGACAGCCTCTCGGAATTGAATCCGAAAGGTCGTTATTTTGTTGAAAATATATACGCACTCAATTGTTCGGTTGTCATGACGCTCATTTGCTTCTTTTCGTCAAATGACTGTTCCGCACGCGTTTCTTCAATTTCTTCCTCTTCGATTCCTTCATTTCTCTCCGTTTCCGGACTTTCTTCCGATCTTTCCGATGCTGTCGATTCGTTCGAATCTTCGCTGCCATCCGAGGATCCCGAAGACGACGAACTCGAAGGGAGACTTCCCACGGGTCCAGCGGATAACGACTGAAATGACAAATTGCGAAGTGTGAGTAAAGTTAGGAAAGCATCCGGGTACGAACCAGGCCCCGCCCACTCGCCTGTCCCGAACTGCCGGCGCTCAACTCAAAACACCAATGTTCTGAGTTTGTCCTGGACTTTTGATCCACTTGCAATGATGCGAGCGATCACCTAGGCCCAGTATACTTTAAGTCTAAGAAGCCTGCAGAGTTTGAGTCCGGTCGGATGATTGCAAGTGGGTCAAAAGCCGAAGACAAAGGGCCGGCCAATTGCAATTTTTAAAAGAAGGTTTCCCTAATTCGCTCACTCTTTCCATGACGTCTCTAATTTTGGCCGTAATCGTGTCCATCACTTTTCGGTCCAAACTCACTGAAACGTTTGCAACATTTCAATTTTTCGCGCGTAAAAGCGTACAACTCTCCATAGCCCTGTACTTTTCGTATCCTTCCACACTCAACTTTGCGATTATGTTGGGAATCGATAGGTCTCTGAAAAATAAGAATGAGAATAGTGGCTTTTCCTTTTCAAAAGTACAATTCTCGATTTTTAAAAATCTGGGCGGCCGCCTGCTCCAACTGCTCGTCCAAATGCCCCTTTCCCGTGTTGAATCCGAACTTTCCAATGTCAAAAGCGCCTTCTTTCTGCTCCAGAATCCATCGAGCCAGCGGCGCTTTCAGGCGACTGATCTGCACAAAATTACAGTTGTTTCTAATTTTTGAAAAAAATTATTTCTTTTATTTAAAAATGTGGTGGCGTAACCGGGAGAGGGAAAGCTTTTAAAACACATTTTTTCAAACCTCCTCGAGCTTCTGGTCATTCTGCTCCATTTTATTGAAATCAGTCTCGCAATGCATTCGTTTTTCCTCTCTTTTCAGGTACTAAAACAATTTTTACAATTAGAACATTGCTTTTTTGAAAATTCCATACATCAAAAAGTTTATCCAACGTTTTCAGATGCCATTTCGGTTCCGATTTGGAATTTTCCGGAATTTCCGGAGTTTGCGTCGTTTGTTGTGATGTGGAGGGACGCTGGAAATTCTTGATTTTTTTAATTCTTTAAAGAATCATCTTACTGATGAAGATGGAATTGGATGAGTTTCTGGTGCTCTTTTCGGGACTTTTATCTGCAAAAACTTGTTTTTATACACAAAAATTAAAAGAAAAAATGAACCGTGGCATTGGGATTGATTCTCCAGCAACTTTGTGCGTATTTGCGGCCCTCTTCGTTCGCCCAATCCTTCAATTTCATCTCGTTCTCGTTTTTCGGACTCCAGAGTCCGTTTCTGAGCACCGAAATGAACTTGTTCACTTTTTGAGCGGTCGTGAGTGCGTCCAGAAGGATTCGGAGACACTTTTCGCAGTGCTGTGACGTCATTATCAGGTGGATGACCGATTGGAAATGCGAGAAGCACGTGGGCTGGTGCTTGATCACACTTGCGATCGCCATTCGGAACTCTTTGTGACGGACTCTGCAAAAAACTGTCGTGAACTAGTCCCCCAAACTTGAAAAGTTATTTTTGAATCCAACGAACCCGTGTCCGTTCGGATCGAAGTCCATCAAGTGCTGAACGGGACCGTACATGTTCGAGATCTTTCCGTCCACCGCCATAAACGGATTGTGCGAACTGGCAGTGTCCTCACTGCAATTTCAGCATTTTTCAGAAATTTCAAGTTTTCTTCAGAAAAAAAACGCACAAAGGTTTGAGCATGGCCTCGGATTTCAGGGTGAACGGCTCGTTCAGCGCCACGTTTTCCCAGAACAAATACGGCGGTTCGGGCAGATTTTCCGATTGGAACGGCACATCGGACACTTTTTGCACGAGATTCAGGTGCGGATGATCGTGCCGACGCATCGTCCCGGCCGCCCGTCGAATCTTCTCGAGCATTGCGATCAACATTCGGCCGCACGCATTCGGAACCTGGGAAAAATCGTTTTCTCAGGTTTTTCGCGATAAACTCACTTCTTTCGAGTTTTCCGCGGACAAAACGATGTAAATATCATTCTGTACTCTCGGACCGTTCATGGAAAGTGCCTTGTAGAAGTATTTACACTCGGCATCCAGTCTTTCCATCGTTTTTAGCTAAAAAATGACTGAAAATCGAAAGATGCTGGCGCGTGGCGTGCATTCGAACGTGACGGTGTTTGCACACATTGCCATGTGCTACAGTAAGACTGCGTGTTGAAAAATTCGAAAAAGGGCGGACAATGAACGGAAAATAATCCGTTTTCCTTCAATTCTATCAAGTTCAGCCGGTTTTCTTAAACATTCAAGTCAAAAACTTTGAAATTCTGTAAACATTCAAAGAAAATCCGTCAGTTTATGTCTTATGCTAATTTTCAATGTTCCCGCAAATTTTTTAAAGCATTTAAATCGTTGTAGTAGTTGTACACTATTTAAGGAACCCTTGATGAAAACATGCGTTCGGCCTGAAAAAGAACTGTCTGTTTTCAGTCAGAAACAGCAATTCTGCACTAGTATCGTTCAAAAAACGTTTTTTTTTGCAGAGTTTGCCCAAAAAGCAGTATTTTGTGTTGTCAGGTGAGTTTCGAGCTGTAAAAGTTGACGATCGATGTTTCCGTAAACATTTTCTGCAAAAGTCTGAAAACAAAAGTAACAATAAACGATTTATCACACAGAAAAGCATGAAATTACAACAAATATCCGATTCTTCCATTATTTCACTGAAAATCCATAAAAGTTTCACTCTTTCAGTCTTTTCCTCCGGAAACCTATGAAATCAGTCGGCATCACGGCGCGGCTTTCGCAACATACGCAGCAAAATGGTATGCATTTTTGCGTGCCGGTGTTGCTCTGCGTACAGTGCATTTTATGTTACGCGCAAAAGTCATTTTTTTTAGTTGTTGATGGATTTTCTCCAAATATTCATCTCTTTAAAGCGTTTTTCTCCACTTTCTACCTCAATTAGACCTTTTTACAGATCCCAGATGAAGTAATACGCGAAAAGAAGTCGATGCGATGAAAAGAAACGCGTAAGTAAATGGAAGTAATGTTTTATTCAGAAAATATACGATTTCTCGAAAAACGTCTCTAGATCTTCTAATCTTTTGATTTAAAATGTTCACTAACATGACTGTGAATGTCTTCGAATAAAAAAAAAGTAGAGTGACAGCTCGCTTTCGCGTAAAAAAATTGGTTTTTTTGCCGGAAAACAGTGACATTTCGTTGAAAAAAATATTTTTTTCTCAAAAAACCGTCTCTAGATGTTCTACTTTTTTTTGTTTAAATAGTTCACTTACATGACTGTGAATGTTTTCGAACCAAAAAAATTAAAGTGACAGTTCATAGAAGCAAAAAAATTTTTTTTTAACGAAATTTCACTGTCTTCCGGCAAACTATCGGTTTTTTTCCGCGAAATCGAGCTTTCACTCTACTTCTTTTTTTAGTTCCAAAACATTCTCAGAAATGTAAGTAAAGTTTTTAACCAAAAAGATTAGAAAAATCTAATCAAGTTTTTTTCGAGAAATCGTGCATTTTCTGAATAAAACCTCACTTTCACTTACTTACGCGTTTCTTTTCATCGCATCGACTTCTCTTCGCGTATTACTTCACCTGGAATCTGTAAAAAGGTCTAATTGCGTTAGAAAGTGGAGAAAAACGCTTTAAAGAGATGAATATTTGGAGAAAATTCATCAAAAACTAAAACTAAAAAAAAAGAACTTTGCGCGTAACATAAAATGCACTGTACGCAGAACAACACCGGCGTGTCAAAATGCACAGACTGAGGATCAAACGTTTGGTGAACGTCGCAAAAGCCGCGCCGTGGCGCATTTTCCCAGCTTTTCTGCCAACTTCTGTGCATTTCGACGTGACGGTGTTCACACCTCCGGCACGAAACTTTACGCACAACTCTTGTTATTATCTGCGAAAAATGCAAATTTCAACGGATTTCCAGCAGGAAAATTTGAGAGTTTTTTGCGAAAACAAACTAGTATTTAGTTTGAGACCCATTAAAGGTCGAATCGATGCAATCAAACCGCCCGTGTCCGTCCTTGACCACATTCCGTCCGATCACCTACCGTAACGCATTTTCTTCATTTGATCAGCGTGATGTGTTCGGCGCCGCTCCGCCTCCTTCCGACGTCTTCCTCTTCGTTTCTCTGCGCTTCTCCAATCAGAAATGCTCTCTCGTCGGCCCTTTCCGCACAACATCGGCCATTCTCGTCAACAATCGCGGTGTGCGCACGCAAAATGGTGAGTGCTTTCCTTCTTTTTTATTTCTGGGATATGTATACTTTTGAGCAAAAAAGTATAGCATTTAACAAGTATATGCCTTCAAGTTGGGCTCCCATCTTAAATCGGATTATTTGCAGCCAGTTCTCACGGAAACGGAAAGAGCCGACAAGCTGCCAGGGCTCAAAAATGCCGGTTGGAAACTGGTCGAGGGCAGAGACGCCATCCAGAAAATGTTCGTTTTCAAGGATTTCAATGAGGTAACACATCGCACCGTCCGAGTCCCAACTCTCACAAATGCCAATGAACGGAACAGTTTGAAATGTGACAGACACATGAACATTTCAAAAACGTTGAGGCTTCCCTGGTCCTTCAAATTTGAACTTTTCAGGCATTTGGATTCATGACACGTGTCGGATTGAAGGCCGAAAAAATGGATCATCATCCCGAATGGTTCAATGTTTACAACAAGGTAATTTGCGAGAAAAAAAATGTCCGAATTGAATTCATTTCAATTTGCAGGTCGATATCACTCTGTCCACTCACGACTGTGGCGGTCTCTCCGAAAAAGACGTCAAATTGGCGAATTTCATCGAATCTGCCGCCAAAAAATAATTGTCTTTATTTGTAACCGAATCATATTTCACTTGCACTAAAAATGTCCAACAGAAATAGGAAAGATGTTAGAAAGCTGTTAGAAAAAATGTCTAATCGAAAAAAAAAGTTAGGAGAATTACTAAAATGATCACCGTAACGTTTCGCTGTCGCCACTGTTTGGCAACTTGTCGGCACTGTAACAACTGTCACTGTCTATTAGACAGTGTCTAACAAGTTTGGAAAATGTCACGTTTCACAACCATAACGAATGTCAACCAGTACGTTTCGCCAACAGTACGTTTTGCTAGGCTTGTCAACGCTGGATCCCAACATTTGTTGATAAATACAACCGAGGAGCACCCAGTAACTACTTTAAAACCGGCGTAGTTGCGAAACATTACGGTTGCATTCCGCTACAGTTGCGAAGCGTAATAAACCGAGAGCTCTCTCTAAAATGCGCGAAGTTCCATGAATAATTTGTCGAGTGCGTCGATGCGATCTTGAAGTGATTGCGAAATTTTCGACGGCTCGGCGTTTTTTAGCATCTGATATTGGGTCTTCTCTGAAAACATTTTTCCAAAAACGTTTATAGCAAGAAGGAAAAGGGAGACCTGTTGTCAATGGTCCGGAATTTCGGCACGATGTACCATTTCGACCGTTTGAAGCTCCAAAATGAGTGAAAGACTTTGAATGCAAAGGTCTGGATGCGACGGCCTCGTTGCGCCACTTGTCCGTCCGTCCACGCGTCTTCCGTTCCTCCAAATATTCTCGTTCTGTTTTCGGCGCTTTCCGCTTCATTTTCGACGTAGGCGTCACCAATTTGCGCATTGTCACCGGAATTATTTCGTCCACTTTCGGGACTGAAAATAATAGTTGCCGCAGAAGTCTGACAATCGCGCTCCACTGCACTCCACGTGGGATTGCGATGGAGCGAGATTGCCAGACATTTAAGGGGCCAATAATTACTTTTTCTCGAAAAGAAGAAATCGAGAAAAAGTGGTTTTAAACAAAAGAGCCTACATCCAATCGGTTTGATAATCGTCGTCGCAGATTTCGAGTGATTGAACGAAGAGAACGGCGTTCTGAAAAAAATTGAGGAAATGGTTTCGGAAAAATAGAGCAAATTTGCTTAGAACCTACTCATTATTCTGCTCTTCGATTTCCTCTTCTTCTTCTTCTTCTTCTTCTTCTTCTTCTTCTACTTCTTCCGAATCCTCCACTCTTTCCGGTGTTTTCAAATGTTCCAGATTCGAAAACGTTCCAAATCTGCAAATGTTTTGTATGTTTTGATAATTGGCAAAATGAATTGCGTACGTGGAGGGTGTGTGCATGGACGGATTCGGGCCGTATCCCAGTTGTTCGTCCATTTCGATTTCTTCCGCGTATCTTTCTTCGAATTCCAACTGAAATAACGGGTTGACGAGCCGTTTCTTGTGCAGAATCCTGTCCAATCCAAGCGCTCGCGCTCTGCAAACATTCGTATTTTTTTCAAAATTATGGGGTTATTCAGGCTGTTAAAAAAATGACTTTTTTCCGTTTTTTTTTCGTTTTTTACGTCAAAAAATCCAATTCAGCGGTGTAAAAAAACGAAAAAAAAACGGAAAACAAATATACGCTGAATAGCCCCATTAGAACGAAAAAAAACAATTTTCCCACCGTCTGTCTTGTTTCTCGTATCTGTCCATGTTCAGTTTCTTTTTGCCGTTCCCAAACGGATTCTCGTACTTTTCGAATATTTCCCTCAATATCCGCTGGTAATTCAGCTTGTCCGCCTCGTCGCGAATGCCCGAATCCACCGACTTCTTCCGCCTCAAATTCACGAATCCGGCCGTGTTCAGATGAAGCTCAAAGTACTCCTGGAGCTCTTTTTTTTGTAAATAAGTGTGGAGGGCCAGTCGGATGACCGCCACTTTCCGAAATGGAATATTGCGGACCACTATGCTCTGCAGCACTGCGTTCAATTCCTCGTTCCGCAGGTTTCGCTTCATTAACCTGAACAAAAGAGCTTCTCTCGTTGATAAGAAGAAACGAAGGAAACTGGGTACCAGCGAACGGCCATGTTGACGAGCGGCGCCTTCCGCTGGATGTTGATGACGGTGGCGAGCAGTGCGGAAATACTGCCGACCGTCAGCTCGTCGATCAGTTTCTCGTCCATCCCGGCCACGTAACGCGCCAGTTCGTTCGAAATGTTCTGCACGTTTTCGGTGATCGGATGGTAGACTGTGCACAAGGCCACGAACGACTTTTGCGGGGACAATTCGAAGCCGTCGCACGCATTATTCAGGGCACGGAGAAGGAAACTACCTTCTGCGTACGGCACTGTTGACTCTGCAAGTTTGTGCGATTTTTTTGGGATTTTTGGGGGGTCTTTGTAAAATTTTTGGAATTTCTGTAAAAGGCGACTCACTTAGAACGTTTAATTTTGACATTCGATGTTGTACAGCAAAGCTTCCACGTTTCCCCGCCGGGAAATGACGAAAATAGCTGGAAAGTGAAGAAAAAACGTGCATCGTTGCGAGACCCGTGCCAAAATCTCTGCTGCGCCTTCAAACTTCTACCGTAATCGTGATTGTTTTCTGTGCGGCAAAATTGCCTTTTCATCTGGGGAAAAATAGCAGAAAAAACAGGGAACAACTATTTACATACAACTTTATTAAATTTTCAGCCATTTGTTGGAAAAAAAATCAATCAATAAATACATTTTGAAAAAATTACACAGGAAAAGACGAGAAGAAGTGAATTTTTCGGTCGAAAAATATTGTTTGAATCAGAATGATTCTACGTGGCAATCACTCACACTCGGGCATCATTTTCTAGTCGGGACTACTTTTTAGCGAAACATGCAATTGCAAAAAATAAACTTGATGGCACCGAGAATGGAACATGGGGAAGACTTTGAAAGTTAGAAAAAATGCAATCAACTACTAATTTTTATCGTCGACTATTTCTGTCCTGCTCTTTTTGCGCGCGAATGATGAGCTCGCAGAGGACGGGCGCGTTGACCTCTTCCGGATGGGCGGCCATTACCGACTCCACGTAGTTGGCCGGGAAAATGTGACAGAGATGGAAGTGGACTCGGGCGCGCACTTCCGAAAGCGTCTCGTTCATTTCTCTGCACACACACTTTTTTTGCGATTTCTTCGTAATCTTCACTCACCCAGTGTTGACGGGTCCGACGGAGAGTTCCGAGTGTCCCCAGACGGCGGTCGAGGGCGCGTAAAGGTGAGTTTGCGATACGGTCGCCGTCATTTTAGGCCTTTGCGATCCGATTACTCCGTGCTGATGATGGGGCACCTGCTGATGTGGCGGTTGATGGTGCATCTGGGACGGATCCAGCATGTGTGGGTGGTGGAGCGCTGGAATTACAGAATGTTATGAAGCGTTGAGAATTTTCAAGAACGGCCTATTCGCTAGATCTTTGCAACTTTTCTGCAATTTCGTTTGTCTCAAACAGAAAGCGATAAAAAACAATGGATATAATTTCTCAAGGAGCGAAAGATTCGGAACATTTTGAGGGATACAACTGATTGCCTACATAAAATTACGATTATGATCCAAGCAAGTGTTTTGTAACAACGGACTCTCAAATACTTGTTACAAGTGTTCTAACAGTCTCAAAAAGCCAAAAAACAACCCACCACTGTTAGTCTGTCGGTTAACGGGCGTCAACGGAGACGATCCGTGTCGCTGGACGGCCTGATGCTGCTGCCACGGAGCGCTGTTCGCCTGGCTCAGCTGCATGTGCTGCCTCTGGTGCATCGGCGGATTCTCGGGCGTCGGCGGCAGTTGCGAGAGGTTCTCCGTCAGCGGTTTGACTACGTTCAGCGATTGCGTACGCGAGAGCGCCGCGTGCTTGTTCTTGAACATCTCGTATTGCATCGATTTCACTGAAAACGTTCGTTGAAAACTATTTCTGAAAAGCCACAGATAGTCAAAAGTGAACAAAATGCTCATTCAAAATTTTCTAACTTTTTTTGAAACTGTAACATTTTTTCGAATCGGGACATTTCCAGGTTCTGGGCGAGCGTCCTCTTTTCTCAATTAGCACCGGAGCTGGAGATGCAACACAGCGCACTCACTTTGAATACAGTCGCGATAGTAAATGTTTTGACGAAGAACAATAGTTACCTGCTCCGAGGGACTTCTTCTGCTGATTCTCCTTCATGAGCCGGTCCGTCACACTCATATGGTTCCCATTCGCTCTTTCCGGATGATAAAACTTGCATTTGTTGCCGTACGTGCACTTTCTCGCATACGGACAAATCAACGGATTCGACGAGACGACGGGCACTTTCGACAGGAAACTGTCGATTCGAGGACCGTGACGGCCGGATGGATCATCTGGCGGCATGAATCTGAAAATTCATCGCTTTTTGATAACGATTAGACCCCTTATCATCTCTAGGCCACACAAACAGAGTGCACCAGAAAGAACGAAACACTTTTTTTGCAAAAAAAAAAAAAAAGTGTGTGAACAAGTGGATGCTCCGCGTCATTTCTGCTCTTTTGTTCGCAGACGAGGCGGAATCGAAGACGGAAAAGTGCACAAAAACAGGTCGGAGCGCGCAAATATTTGAGAAGCGGACAAAAAACACGGTGGATGGGAACATCAAGAAACAACCGATTGTGTTGTGCTGGATAGGATTTTCTGACTATTTTCTTGGCATTTTTTTTACTAATGTCGGCGTCCAAAGTCTCGGTTTTAGGAGTACGGTTACATTCGTTCAGCTGTGCACACCCCCGTTTTTCACGCAAATTTCGGCCGACTTTGGACAGAAAAACCTGCGGGTTTTCCGGTTTTTCCGAGACTTTGAACGCGGCAATAAGGGTGCAGTACTAAAATGTCTTCAAACTAATTCGACTTTGTGCTAATCAATTTGTGAAACGGTGAAATTTTTCCGGAACTTTTTGAGAGAGTCTCGCAAAAGACGTACTTGTCCTCTACGAAGGTGAACATGAGCAGTCTCTCCTCGACAATCTTCCTCCACACCGGATTCTCCCTCGTCAGGTCGCGGTACTCGTCGTTCGAGACGATGACGGCGTCCTTCAGTTCGGCCGTCCTCAGAATGTACCGGTCGTCGTGGCAAACTACGCGGCGTCCGTTCACGTTCCTGCAAATTGACAGTGTTTCGAACATTAACCGTCTCCAGAGCTTGGAGTAGGCAAAAGTGCGCGCCGCTGAATTCGCCAAATTAGTCACTAAAAATCGATAGTTTCGCATTTGTGCTTCGATAGAACGATTGACTAGGTTAAAACTAGTTTTTTAAAAGCAAGACCGTCAAATTTGGTCCATTTGAAGTGTTCAAGCGCTCAAAATGTTTGTATTCCAATTTTGTCTGAAAACGGTCAAAAATGCGCAAAACGAGAAAAGTGCAGTTTCAAAAAAAAGGCAATAAAACGTTTGTCATGTAGTGCTTACCTAGATGGCGTATAAATAATGTGCCGTTCGATTTCCTGAAGTATATGCTGATCGGTGATCGGACTGTCCGAACGAGGCTGTTCCCGTCTGCAAAACAATGATATATTTTGGTCACAAAAAAATATAGAAAATCATGTGCTCACCTGTATTGTGGTATAAAAATGAGCACTTCGGGATGTCCTCTTTCCAGAAAATAGTTGAGACACTCGCGGAGTCCGGCACACGAAAACACCTCTTTTCGGCCGTGTCTGAAAAACGGGGAGCAACTTGAATATCATTAATTTAAATATCTTGTTGATAAAAGTCTCATGTACAGTCTCGAGAGCTCACAATGGGCGCGAAATTCAAATGGATCAAAACAGAAAGTGGTGGTCGCGGAGCCATTCGGCCGCCTGCTGCCGTCCGTTTCTTTCCGTTCGGCGCGGCTCAGCATGTCTCTGTTTACATTATTATGCTCCCTTTCCCTCTTTTTCTCTTTTTTCGCGCGTCCGGAAAGCAGTGTGTCCGGCTGGTGGCGGCCATAATAAAACGGACGACTCGCTCTCTCTCTCTTTCTCTCTCGCCTCATTCTGTGTTTTCTGCCGCGCGGAAAAAGCGGGAAAATGGACAAAAATTGTCGTTTCCGGAGCGGAAAAGCCACCGATCTTTGGCAAGAAATCACCGGGAGGGGTCTATCATGCTTTGTTTCAAGTACATAACGCAGGATTAGTGTGGAACAACTCACAACATGGCCACGTTGGATCCGTCGACGACTACGGTCCTCAAGTCCTTGTTGGAAGTGGTCCCAGTGGTGGAGCCAGAGGAAGAGGGATTGGGAGGAAGTCCGTTCGACGAACAGGCACGGACCGGCGGATGACTGTGAATTGAGGGAGAGGAAGAGGAAGAGGAGGAAGACGGAGAAGAAGTCAGCAGAGAGTGGTCCGACGGCTGGTTCTTGTCCGGAAGCCCCAGTTTCACCAGCTCCGAGAGTATGTCGTCCTGCAATTTATTTGAAAAATTATCGCTTTTTTTCAGGCCTCGGCGGATTAACGCTCGCGGCAGACAAAAAACACGGGGCGAGGGAAATATCATTTGCGCCTCTCTCTTCTACCGCACAAATGGTTTTTCTCTCGTCCCGCAAGAAATTTCTAATAAATGCTACAGACACCAACAAGCGCTTAAAATAACGAAAAGTAACTGGAGAATATAGGAAAAATGCTGACCATCCTGGCGTCCACTCCGATCGCATTCAAAACGTGGCTCAGTTGTTCGACCGTATAACCGAGTTTAGTGGCGAATTCGACGACTTCCGGCGACGGATATCGTATCATTCCATGTTGTTCTTCTGCAAAAATCGATATTGTAGACTGCAAATAAGATAAAATAAAAACTCACCATCAATTTTGCTGGGATCCGACGATTCACGACTCAGAGACGGATGGGAAATATCGTCGCACGAGCTGCAACAAATGCACTTTAGTAAAAAAAATTTTCTGTTTCCAAAAAGATTCATAATTTTTCGTGATGGATTTCAGTGAATCGTCCACCCAAGTTTCATGACTTGCATTGAAGTACATAGGGTCCAAATTTCAGATCGATCCGATTAACCGGTCCCGAAACATGTGAATCAGAGGCCGAAAAGGCCGGTTTATTGCGGAAAGATCGGTTGTTCGAAAAGTATAAAATAATGCAATTTTATCCGAAAAGAAGACCTATACGCCCACTCAAAAAAAAAAAACGCTAGAAAAAAAAATGAGAGAAAATCCAAAAATCCCATGAAAATGCACGTTAGGTGCTTCCGGGATTGCGGTTATTTTCGCGTCGGTCACATGAGAAAATTAATATTTTTTCCTCCGAAAAAAAAAGAGAATTTTCGCATTTAGAAACCGAGAGTACTCGCACTGATTTCCGGCTGGAAATGGCAAATGGGAAATTGGGGGGAAAAGGGGGAAGTGGCGTTGGTTTCGGACTCGAAACGGGGTCTGGCAATGATAATTTTAGGAGTCGTCAGAATGTGACAACGTCGAAAATGTTCTTGAAGTCCATTGTACCACCATGATCTTTTTATGTGCTTGCTACCTAAAATTGTTCAAATAAATTCCAAAATAAAAGCGAACCTGTAACACGAGTCGAAGTCGTTGCTCAACTGGACGGGAGCCAATCCCGGAGGAGGTCCCTGGATGAGTCCCGGCGGAGCTCCAATCGTAAAGTTCGAGTTATGGTGCATCGGCGGATACGCTTGGATCGGTTGATAATATTGGTGGTGTTGGGGACGTTGCGAAGTACGGCACAGTGGGGCGTGGCCTCGCGACGATTGAGAATCCATCTGGAAACGAATGCAGTTTAGAAACGGAAGAGGAAAAGAAAGAAAAGAAGAGAAAGAGGAAAATTCGTGCGATTTGAATCACCCGAAACAGTGAGAAAATTCGAAGAAACTAAAAAAAAATTATTGTGAAACCGGAATTTTAGTGATTCCAATGCGTTCAAAGTCCTTTCCAGATGACTCGTTTCTCTGGACGGAACTCTTTCGGGGCCGAGAGCACAAAACTATAATCTTCTTAAAATATCGAAATGGTGTGTTGACACGTTTCCCCTATTTTTGAGGCAACGGGGGGACAAAGGACAGGGACAAGCGTTTAGTGTCCGCACAATATATTTAGGAAATTGTGAAGAAGAAGAAGAAGAAGAAGAAGAAGAAGCATAAGGTAGACAAAAAAATAAATGGGAAAAAGGGGATTATGGAGGGAAAAAGGGGGGGGATTAACGGGCAGAGATATCAGTGGGCGGGGGGACTCATTTATATTATTATTTGTTTATTTTTTCGGATTATGCCTTCATTTTTTCTAATTTTTTATCGAAAAAACATGAGATCCGGGGGCATAATCCCCGGCTAATTAGTACGTGGATTTGGTGATGATTTTTGGATTTATACCAGGGCTGGGCAAACGCGCAGCTTTTTCAATAGGCCGCAATGAGCACTTTTTGACTCGGAAAAATGATAAAAAGTGTTTCAAATCTACTCAAAAGCAATGTGCTCTACGGGTTTTGAAAACCGGGTAATCCCGGTTAAATAGCGGGTTTCCACTAAAAAAAACCGGGAGAATACCCGCATTTTACTGGTATTTTCTAGTCTGCAAACCCAATGGCATATAATTCCAGACAAACATTGTAACTGACGAGCATATTTTCCAGAAAAAGTGTTTAAAGCAACAAAAACCACAAAATGCGCGTGAGTTTGTTTGCAATGTCTGCAAATGATCGTCGTGGTGTTTGCGTACATTTGATACCGGTTTCTTAGCGATGCGCCACTGGTGTTCACGGGTTTTCACCCTTTTTTTTCGAACCGAGCTCACGTAGCGGAGCGCTGTGACCGCATTATAAAAATAATGATTCCGGTGCGGAAGTGCTCTTTTTGTACGCGGAAAAACACGGAAAAACACGCTCGTTCTCTCTGTTTTGTTTGGAGAAATTGCGCAATTGAGCAGGAGGAAAAGAGCAAGAAAAGACTGGTTATGGGAGAGAAAAACGAGCAGAGATGCCACTAGACACGCACTTTTTTTGGCCAAGAATCCCAAGATTTTCGGGATTTCGTTTTCCATTGTAAAAAACGCTCAAGGGATTAGGGAATAGTGCTAGAAATTGAACAAACACGAGACTTGCAAAATTCCGGCCCGGAAGTTACACCTTGAACCAATTTTTTTCGGCGGAAACGAACGAAAAACGCGTGCGGTAAAGCCGGGCCGGAAAATTTAATGCAGTTCAAATGATAATGTGAGAATTGAGAAGGGTGAAAGGTGGTGAGATCGGAATGACGAGCAAAACGGAAAAACGATAAGAAAGAGGGCAAGACGGGGCGAGAAAAAAGGTGTAAACAGAAAATAATCAGATGAAAATCAGGCATTTAATTCGGAGGGTACAAAAATTAGGGGGTACAACAGGGTACAAATGGTTTTGGGGTACAACTTTCATGGTTTTGGGGTACAAAAAGTCGAGGGTACAAAATTTTCGATTCTGGGGTACAAAAATTTACCGATTCAGTAGGCAATGATTTAGAGGTACAACTTTTATGATTTAAGGGTACAAATTTCACGATTTTGGGGTACAAAAGTTGCACGAAGCACATTTTCGAAGTTTTCATTCCAGTTTTGAATTTTTGAGAGCTCACGAGACACAGTCGTGTGTATCCATGCTTTGTTTTATGCAGTATTTTGTGTCATTTCGAGAAAAAAACTTTACTTGGGTAAATTTCACACACAACATCAGATGATGAAATTCTGCTGTGAAATTGCAGAATTTAAAGGGGCCAAAACAGCAAAACAACTTGTAAGTAATATTATAGGGGCACCGAATAGAAAGGACGCTCTGTTCGCAATCTGGCCGAATTTCTAGTCCGCGAAGTAATTTTCCACTGAAAACGTGGCCTAACTTTTCAAACTCGGCCCCGAGCTCACTCAATTTGCACTGCAAAAAAGTTTATTAATAGAGCGCCCTTTCTGTTCGGTGCCCCTATAATATTATAGGGGCACCGCACAGAAATGGCGCTCTGTTGAGAAACTCTTTTTGCAGTGCAAATTGACCGACCTCGGGGCCGAGTTTGAAAAGTTAGGCCACGTTTTCAGTGGAAAATTACTTCGCGGCCTAGAAATTCGGCTAGATTGCGAACAGCGCGCCCTTTCTGTCCGGTGCCCCTATAATAACAAAGGGGTCGCCGTTTGAACCACTGTCTATCGGAAGCAAAACGCTTCGAAGGGTCATGAAATCTCATTTAAAAAACATCTCTGGAACTGATCAAGCGATTCGGAGTACAAAACATTCACGGAGTAAAAAAATTTTGTGAAACAACTAAAAACATTCACTGAATTGATGCCCATGAAAAAATGGGGAAAAAATTGTTGTACCCCAAAATCGTGAAATTTGTACCCTTAAATCATAAAAGTTGTACCCCTTAATCAATGCCTACTGAATCGGTAAATCTTTGTACCCTAGAATCGAAAATTTTGTACCCTCGACTTTTTGTACCCCAAAACAATTTGTACCCTGTTGTACCCCCTAATTTTTGTACCCTCCGAATTAAATGCCTGAAAATCAACGAGCACACGGTACGAAAATACAAAAATGACAATAAAGTCCCTTTTTCTAGACTTTTCGCAGTTAAGGTTTTGGCGGCGGCCTAGAAAACTCCTAGGCCATGAGATCGTTTTTGCATTCGGCACAACCATTCGCACAAATTCGCAGATTGTCAAAGTGCAACGGTGTCGTTATGTTATCAGCAGGGAAGAGTTTTCACACCTGTGAGTTTTCTAGGCCACTGTTCCGTTTTCAGGCATTTCTGAGAATTTTCTCCTCCACAATTTCTAAACTTTACACAAAATGCTTGCCTCGATAATTTGAGAACGTTTTTTTTACACTTTTCTAGTCGATTTTGAACCCGAAAGACAGAAAAAGTCACAGAAAACCGCACACACACACACGCCAATTTCCGCGTTTTTATCACCAAATCGTCAGTCGTCCCGATATTGTCGAGTTCCGGTTTCCGTCACGCCATTCCGTTCTCTCTCGCTTCTCTCACTCTCTCTCTCTCTCTTTCTCTCTTATCTGTGCTCTTTTCGGACTGAAAAGGGTCACGGGGCGAGATGACGAAGATTGGGGGGAAATGCAATGAAATGGACGGTCGGCAACAGGGGTGTGCGGAAAATATTTCGATTTTCCGAAATTTTCCGATTTTCCGACTGAAAATTTTCCGAAAATTTTCGGCAAAATTTTCGGAAAATTAGTGTGGATTCAAGGTCAATTTGTCCGAAACCACCGTATGCTTTTTAAAGGCGCATCACAAATTTTTTGGAAGGGTCTAGCAGCGAGCGTCTTTTTTCCGAAAATTTCTCGGAAAATCGGAAAATTTCGGAAAATCGAAATATTTTCCACACACCCCTGATTCTCACTGACAATCGGAAAACACTGGACCCGGAGAGCTTCTCTCGGCTAATTTTTTTGCAAAAAAATATTCCGGGCTTCCGCCCACTCAAGTGATTTCAAATCATAATAAGCATTTTTTTGTATTAGAACGTTGTTTAAACACTTTATTGAACCAATGAACAAGTGAGTTTTCCGATTTTTCCGATTTTTCCGAAATTTTCCGAAAAAAAAAATTCGGAAAACCCGATTTTCCGAAATTTTCCGAAAAAAATTTTCCGCACAGCCCTGGTCGGCAAGAGACCTAGTCGTCTCGCAACCGTTACGTTTCGCCACTGAACAACCCCTACATTTCGAAATGGGTCTTGACACGAAAAGTGCAAAGACAATTTTAGAGGGGATAACAGCTGAAAGAAGAGATGTTGAAAAACGTTTGCAAGTGCAAAAATGTGCACCTGTTTGCTCAAAGAAAAGAGCAAAGAAGTATGAAAAAGTGTTGGGATGGAGTAGTAAGATTGAGATGAAATATTCATAAATGCCAGCCAATGAGCAGTTTGTTTGCAAACAAATTTTTCGATAAACATAACCCATTCTCTATAAAATGGGCCCTAGCAGATAGAGTTTTGAGATTTCATGTGACCCATTTGCACACTATATTGGGTCCCAATAGTATAAAAAAAGAGCTAAAAGAGTATAGCGAGGAGAAGAAAAAGAAAAAGAAGAAGAAGAAGAAGAAGAAGAAGAAGGTGAGGGTGGAATGAAATTAGAAGCGGAAGAGGGAGGGGGAGCACATAACAAGTAGCAGAAAAAGGGGAGAAAAAGAAGAAAAAAGGAAGCGAAAAGGGAGGGAGAGAGAGAGAGAGAGAGAGAGAGAGAGAGAGAGGGATCGATGTTGTATAGCTGAGACCCCCCCTTCAGCCAAAACATGCCTATTTTTAGAGAAAAAGAGGATATATATATACACACTTTTATGGAAAAGAAGAAGAATCGCTTCAAAATGAACGATGTGCGTAGAACAACATATCAGAATGTAAATCTCAAAGAGTTCTATAAATGTGGGGCCGATTTTAGAGCCGGTATTGTGGCGCGGGCCGAAAAAAACAATACTGGCTCTGAAACCGAGAAGCATGTTGTCACATTTGTAAAACTCACCGAGATTTACAATCTGATTTGTTGTTCTACGCGCAATTTTCATTTTGAAACGAGTTAGCAGCCGGCCCGAAATCGCGCTCTGTTGAGAAACCGCTGGGGGCCGAGTTTGAAGAAAAATGAAAAAGCTCGGCCACAGTTCCAGTGAAAAGCAAAACTGAAAATCACTTTGGAACAGGGCGCGATTGCAGAGAAATGGCGCCATAACGTATGTAGACAGATTGCAATCATCCTACTATTTTTGTTCGGATAATCCCGCGAAAAGAGACATTTTCCGAAGGTGTGCTGACGAACAAAACAAAGTGACATTTCGCGGATTTCGAGGATTTTCAGATAGAAAAATGTGTTTTGTCATGTGAACAAGTGCGCTCAAATGAACTTTGGCGGCAAATTTATCGATACGTTGAAAAATCGATAATTTCGAAGAACTTAAACTTTTGGGCTCAAAATTCAGGATTTGCAGTCATTTTTTTTACAGTTTTGCCTCTTTCCTCGCTAAAACTGTGTGTATTTTCTGGTTTTGACAAGTTTTCTTTTGAGAATTGCTTCAAAACACTTAATTTCATAGAAAAGTCATTTTTTGCCGAATAAACGCTTTAAAGCCCCGTGTTTTGCAACCAAATTTGAACAAACTCACAAAAAAGCGCAATCAACGGATAAAATGTTGCTCTCGGCGAGATCTCAAGACCAAAAAGCAATGTTCGGGGAGATTTCGCCGACTAATGAACTCTTTTTAATCCGTGTGCCGCCCACGCACATTCAAGAAATGGAAAACAGAATAAGCAGGCGAGAGAGCGCGATTTTATAATCCGTTTTCTCTTTTTTGTAGTCTTATCGCACAATTCCACGAAAATTATTATTATTGTTAGTGTTGGCGGAGGAGGAGGAGGAGGAGGAATTCGGGGGGCAAAATATAATAGGGAGAAAGAAAAATGTTGACAAAAATCTGGAAATTATTACTTTTTCAAATTTGTTTGAAGAATAATGTTTTCAATTGAGCATTTATTGAATTTATTTTATTTGTTAGACAATTAGAGAACATGTCGTAGAGTCGCATTTTAATAAAATTTCCCCTCTCTCTAACACATGCCTCATTCGGGGAGGGGGATTTGTTCAGTGATCTGAGGATGGATTTCCGATCCGATTCCTTCTTTTTTCTCTTTTTACGTCAAGGAGCACTCTTTGAGCACAGAAACAAATCCGGCATTGATATTTGATCGCGTGTGACTAAACGCACGGAAAAGAGGTGAAAAATTTCGAAAAAGCTGATGAATCTCTCGCTAAATATATCCATAATTTATCGATAAACTTGTCGATACATTTTTTTAATCGATAAACAGGAAAGATTCCGCAAAAACTTCGTTTGAAAGTAAAAACGTTACAAAAAATCGTGTGTGCGGTTGGTTCGGCGGGTTGGTTGAGTGCCGATCAAAATGCACTAAAAACGCGTCCATAAATCCATTTCTCCCTCGTTTTTTCTCTCTTTTTCTCTTCCTTCGTCGCCTGAACACACCACTAATCATCCGGAAAAGAGATTATAAATCTACGAGTGAGATTTTGGTCCCACTCGTGAAATTTGGGACAAATCGGGGCCAAGTGCTATAAATTTCATCTAAAAACCGGGTTACAAGTAGTGAAAAATGAACACGAAAAGGTACTGGGTACATTCAAATTTTCTGATAAAAAAGGCACATCGGTATCATTATGCAAGGCGAAAAAACTGGAAAAAAAAGCTAGTCGGGCTCTAAAAATTTCAAAACATCACTAGAAAATCGGGGAAAATTGTCTAAATGGATCCTTCGATGGAATTGTACGGTCTCCGTTGTGCTCGGTACTTTTCCGTCCTCATTTCGTACAATCTCGATATTGTCCGTGTGAATGCGAACGCTTCTTCGTCCCCACTGAACACGTTCGCCTTCATTCCTTCCTGCAATCATTGTGGTGTTTTCGAATTTAGTCAAAGTCGTACCTGATCAGATTTGATGCCCAGATCGTCCATGAGCATTCGTTTCGAGTCGCTCAGAGCATCCGGAGTCACACTGTGACTCTCGAATTGGAACAGATTGTCCAGAGGGGCGGCCGCTCCGATTACCACTCGAACCTTAATGAAAATTCTTTATGCGATTACAATTTTGTGAGCCGTGGCCTAACTTTTCCAACTTTCTACTGAACCTCACAGTTTTTTCCCTAAAAACCCAAAAAATCACAAACTTTCTGATCGTAAAAAGTGTCGATCATGGTGATGAATCGGCGCATCGCGTTCCACTGATCCTGATTCAAAACTGGCACATTTCGGACGATGACCGTGTGGAATACGCGGGCGTACACGAGATAATCGGCCGCTCCCTTCGCAGTCATGCACAGTTCTTTGAAATCCACGTCGGCCACGCCCCCGCAACACTTTTCCACCACCACACGACGGCCCAGGATTTCCAGCGTTTTCGAGCGAACCGCTGCAAGCGAAAATTGCCTTAATTTTGAAAAATGTTATTACAGTTTCATGAATTTCTGTTAGACACGTTTGAATTCGTTCAAGTAATGTACTAAACCGGGACTTATTAATTGTGCCGCTTTTTCGCGATTTTGTGACAATTTCACTTGGAAATATGGATTTCCCCCTATTTTTTTTAGCTAAAATGAAATAAAAACAGACTGTCGGTCTCATTGGCGGCAGACTGTTTGAAAACGATATCGCACTGGGTGCAGGCGTCGTCTCCGTGAAAATAAACGGGATTTCCGTCCCCGGACGCACTCCGCCGGTAGTCCATTCCCGAATCCAGGGCCAGACTCTCGCATTTGTCCTTAAAAAAATTCAGTTTCACAAAAATTCAAATAACATACTACTTTAAATCATAATTCGATAATAATTGCACTGTAAAGGTACAAATGTGAATGACAAAGTCCAGAAAGAAAAAGCCAATAATCACCTCTAAAATAGTGATAAAAGGGACGAATTGATGCCTTTGCAGTCCGTTTTTGTACAATTCGGAAGGCGCCCGATTCGAAGTGGCCACCATTACGAGTCCGCGTTCGAAGAGCATCGAGAAGAAGCGCTTGAGGATCATTGCGTCCGCGATGTCCGTCACCTGCAACACTTTTGCGCATTTATATAGAAATCATTGAACAATGTAAGTCTGTCAAGTCTTTTTCGATATAAAACATCTTTTTCTGGAAGCTTTCATAATTTTAGGCCAACCTGAAACTCGTCGAAGCACAATAAATTGGTCGTTTCCATAATTTCGTCGACAATCACTGGCACCGGATCGAACTTTCCGCGGGTTTCGTTACTTTGCATTTTTAGTTCGTGCATTCCTTCAAAAAACTGTTTTGTGTTCAATTGTTCTCAAATTTGGCCGTACTCTCTAATAGAACTACGCAGAAAGTAGCCAGTCTCGCAAAGATTGCATCGTCTCGTCTCGTCTCGTGGTATTTCAAAGGCAAACAGTTCTATTAGGCAGTACGGCCGCTAATTTTCGTTGTTTTCGTGCAAAAATAGAAAGCCTCCAGAATTTTCCTTACTTTTGTGCACGTTTTGCATGAAATCGTTGAAGTGCACCCGCCTCTTCTTCCGGATCGGACAATTCTCGAAGAATAAATCCATGAGCATTGTTTTTCCGCATCCGACCGATCCGTACAGGTAGATGCCACGTGGCGATGTGTTTTTTGGTGTTTCCTGATAAAAAGGACATGTTTTTGGGGGGTGATAAGCGGGCAAATGACGTGAGAGTGCAGAACATGGCTTTGAAAACGGAAAAACCTCATTTTTGGCATTCTGAAACATTTTCCAGAATGCGGACGGCGTTTTTTCGGTTCCGCCCTTTTTCGCCGGCTTATACGTCTCGATTTCCCGCCGCAATCGCTCAAAATCCACAATCATTTTGCGCTGAAAACACTTTTCGAAATTTTTTAGAACATTTTCAAAAAAGAACCTGAAAATCGTCGTCTTTGAGTGCTCCTTCGTTGACCTTTTTCGAGTACGCATCGCTTAAAGTGACCAAGAATCGGTGAATTTGGTTCCGAGCACGGAATGGTGAGAGCATTTTTTCAGGGCTAAAAAATATATTTCCAGCCAATTTTTTTAGCCAAATTTAAATGAATATTGTCGGTTTACTGATAAGCGATCATCACGAGCGTTTCGCACGTTTTTGCGATAAGAAACCGACACACAAAGAACGCTCAAAACGGGGCAGGCCGAGTTTTGGCGAGAACTAGGCCATCACGGCGTTTTCTAGGCCACTACCTGATTCTAGCCCGATTTCAGTCAATTTTCAGCCAATTTTTTATTCAACAAGAGCATAAATGGAAAATTGACAGGATCTGGACTGCAAAATCGAAATAATCAGACATCGAGAGAGGCGGAAAACGAGCGGGTTTTCACCCAATTCTTGTTGTGAGAGCTCTCCGAGCCGAGAGCTTCTGCCGAAAGGGAAATTCGCATCCGGGTGAGCAGCTCGATCTTCTGCACAGTCACGATATTGTCCTTGAAGTGCTTCTCGTTGTTCCGCTTGTCTCTGAACACGAAAAATTGCGATTCTTTCCGTTTTTTTTTTTCTCCTATTGTTTTAGAGACAACAAAGTGCGTTTTGTACCTAAAAAAGCGCCAGCACGCGACGACAATCATCATCATCCATATCTGGAGCACGATAACGATGGCGAAAGAGCCGGCCATGAGCCACGCGGCGTAGTCTGGAATACAATTGTGGGCGGGCTCGAGAAGGAGACGGGCCCTCACTGAAATAGGCTGTCTCGTCGCGCGGATTCACTGGAATACCGTAGGATCCGAGCACCGTCGTGCCCACTTTCTTGTCGCCGAACAGGCCAATGTACATGAACGACACGAAGAAGACGAGCCCGATCGCCAGCCCAGCGCCCTGCAAAAAATTAGGTCGTGCAATGGGACACGCTAAAAAATTTATGACACAGTTCGATGTGTTCTAAAATCGTTGCGCTTTTTTATTGGATGAAATGTGTACACCTGCAACAACAAATACGGGACGAGCAACTCGGCCCTCTGCGCGAAAATCGCCCATAAAACGGAGCCGGCAATGAGAACGCCGGCGAAAAAACGGATGGCCGCTCCGGTGACATCCGCCTAAATGACACACATTTTTTGAAGACACTGTAAAACTCATGATCACCCGTTCGACCAAATCCGAGGCCAGCATGGAGACGATGAGGTGCCAGAGCTCGAAGACGACAGTCACGCACAGCATTCCGGCCACTATCTTCATGCCCGTCTGCAATTCTATTTTACGGGTTTCGAAGAAGTTTCGCTAATTTTACAAGTTAGGTGACAAATTTTGAACTGCCTTACTTCCAATGCGCAAGAAAAAATAGGTAAATGCCTAATTTCGAGTGTTACCAGTGAGTGGGCGTGGCCACAACAGCACAAGTATCTCTGATGATTCGGATCGAAGTTCTCGTTGTCCTCATCGTATTCCCAGTCGCTTATTATGCAAGTGGTCGCTGCAAGAATATGGTAATACTTATCACATTTTCAAAACTTGTAGAAAACTTTTGAAAAATTCTGAAACTGCAAAACAAACCTTCGGATTGCAACGAATGTCGATTCGTCCTCGATCCACTTCCAATCCTTATCGATCGCATTTTTAGTGAAATGTTTCAAATGACTCAATTTGCCATGTATTTTCCGTTCATTCCATTCGCTTTCAAGACTAATGGCCACCCTAAAAAATCACAAAAAATGTGAAAATTGAGCTTTTCGCGCTCGCCAAAAAAAAAACGGCGAAAAAGTGAGTAACCGCGAGAAACGAGATGAAGAAATGTGCTCATTTTCGTGATGAAAAGGTGCCAAATGAGGTGCTCACGAGAGCCGCACGCGTGTGCTGATTAGGCCAATCAATTGGAGCTCCGCAAGCCGCGAAAATGATGACACTTTTCGGCGAATCCGTGACCGGAATCGGACAAAAAACAACGAGGATTCGTCGGAAGGGTTAGTTTCTTGAGAAATGACAATTTCTGGGCAAACACATACAGAATTTGGGAGGGGGGCTATTTTAACATGAAAAAATGGGGGAAAATTCACAATGTATACAGAAGAATTGGCAAAAAATCGGGGAAGGATATCTACAATTTGACAGCGTTCACATTCTTTTTGTGGTTCTTCCGTCCGCGATGACCGTAATTTTTTCCGCAACACGCACAAGTGTCCACGTAATTCCGGAAGAGACACAGAAGCGGAAGACAACACGTCACGGGGCAGCAGCCGATCGCCAGGCACATCAGCAGACGCTGGAAATTAAGAAATACCGATTTATCAGTTTTGCGCGAGGCTTGTTGACAACGGTGCAAAGACCGCAATAATGAAAGGAGTTTTTTTAGAAAACCTTTCTGAATCTGTCCTGTTTTCTCGTTATAATTCCTTTGCGGCATTTCGGACAAATAAGAGCCCCTCCGCCGCCGGACCCTCCCAAGCTTGTCACACTTTGCGGCGATTGATTGATGTTCAGAGTGATCGCTGTAAATATACTTTTTTTTTAATATAAAAATCAGTTTCAAAATTTAATTTGACAGTCAATTTTGTGAAAATTTTCAGTAACCAATTGTTACGCCATGCTGGGGAGGAAAATTTTGAGAACAGCGAGGAAAGGCTCAAAAATTCAGGAAAACTTCTGAATTGGTACATTGACTTACAGATTTTGTCAATTTATTATTCAAATTCAAACAGAATCCCATTTCCGCTGCGTTACTAACTCGGAGAAGTCTGTTGCTGCGGGGCCACGTGGGCCAAATTAACCAAAGTGGGCGGAGCCTGCATCAGAAGCGGCGACGACATCATCTGCGGAATCTGTGGCATGTAGACCATCGACGGCGGTGCCATTTGGACCATTTGAGGAGCGAAAGCCGAAGAAGAAGGTAGCGGAGCCTGCGGATAGGCTTGCAAAGGCGGCGAATTGACGGTCGAATAGTAGGACGGAGGCGCCGATTCCATTGGTGGCGAGGAGTACGTCGGCGCTGGAGCACTGCAATTTTTTTGAAGAATTTCTGACTTTTTTCAAAGTTCCAAAGAAATTTTTTTGATTTTGCGAGTTTTTGGACGCCTTATGCAATATTTATGAGGGTTGGACCACAATTTTTTCTGAAATTTTTCAGATAATCTGGTTTTTCTCTGCTTACACTGGTCTGTCCGGTCTGATCGGCTGCCTTGGCACCTCAATTCTCGGCGGCGAAGTGTATTTGACCGTGTCGGGACTCAAAAATTGCACTTTTCCCTCCGGGCGCGGGGTTAGTGGCAGCTCTTCGAGCGGATTTCCTGCAAAATTCACTTGCTTTTGCAAAAATTTAATGAATTTCACTTACTTGACTGTTCTGGTGGGTTAATTGTCATTTTTAGTGCGAAAAAGTGGGAGAAAATCTACGAATTTCAAAGGTGTTAGCCATGTCCGTGCAGATTCGCGTGACGGTGTCTGCGTACTCCGTGCTGTCAACCGTAACCCGCGCGCGTAGGTTTTATTCATTTTGAGCCCCGGAAAGACAAATCACGAAAGCATTAACATTTTCAGACTTCTCACAAAACCTCGCTTCGAATCATCTGCCAAACTTTTATTTTAGTGCACCGCATGACGTCACTTCTCTCTCGCTGTCGCTTCCCGGCGGGAGAATTTCCTCTCCGTTTTCCACTGATAAACGGAACAAAGATGAGAAGCCGAGTTGTTTACCGCTGAGAAAAAGAGAGAAAAAGAGAAAAAGGAGCCAGAGTCGCCCGTTTTCGCTGCCGCCCGGGACCACTTTGGCCGACCCGCCGACGGGCGTTTTCAGATTATCGATCGATTTTTATTGATTTTGATTCAGAACAATGCTTTCTCGACTTTCCGTGCAAGCGGCTCGCGCCGCGTCCGCAATTCGAACCCATCAAATTCCCGGAACCAGAGTGAGGAACATTCAATTTTTTTTCAAATTTCCACCAAATCTCGTTCAGCTTCCACTCGCCAAATACGGTGGTCGACACACGGTTTGCGCCCTTCCGGGAGACGGAATCGGACCCGAGATGATCGCCCATATACGCAATATTTTCGCTTTTTGTCACGTAGGCCCGGTTTTCAAACATATTAAGGACGAAAAAACAGTATTTTAGGCGCCGATAAATTTCGAAGAAGTCCAAGTTTCGTCGTCGTTGTTGGACGGAGATATGGAGGCGGCGCTGCTGGCGATCGAGAGAAATGGAGTTGCGATCAAGGTTTGGAAACTTTTGTTGTTGTTGTTTTATTGAAAACCTCAAATTCGCTATTAGGGTAACATTGAAACGAAGCACGACGATCCGCAATTCACATCGCGAAACGTCGAACTGCGAACCCGACTGGATCTCTACGCAAACATCCTTCATTGCGTCACAATTCCGACCGTACCGTCCCGGCATACGGTAGGACTACGGTAGAAGTACTGTAGAATACATATTCTCAAACTTTCAGGGAATTGATATTGTTCTCATTCGCGAGAACACCGAAGGAGAATACTCGGGATTGGAGCACGAAACGGTGCCCGGAATTGTGGAGAGCATCAAGGTACGGTGGGAAGAGTATTGTGTCCATCTACAATAATCCTAATTTGTAGATTGTGACCCGTGAAAAGATCGAACGAATCTCAAGAATGGCATTCGAGTACGCAAAAGCCAATGGAAGGAAGAAGGTGACCGCAGTCCACAAGGCCAACATTCAGAAACTCGGAGACGGTCTTTTCTTGAAGGTGAGATTTGACACCTTTTTCTTCAAACGCTCTTAGAAAATAATTTGAGTGTTTTGCAGGTGGTGCGTGAGATGTCGGAAGAGTACAAGGACATCAAATTCGAGGCGATGATCGTGGATAACGCGTCGATGCAACTCGTGTCCCGCCCGCAGCAGTTCGACGTGATGGTCATGCCGAATCTGTACGGAAACATCATCTCGAACATTGCGTGCGGCCTCGTCGGCGGGCCCGGACTCGTGTCCGGAATGAACCTGGGCGACAAGTTCGCCGTGTTCGAGACGGGCACCCGCAACACGGGAACTTCCTTGGCCGGCAAGGACCTCGCCAATCCGACGGCGTTCATTCGCGCCAGTGTAGACATGCTCCGCTATTTGGGGTGTCATTATCATGCCAATATCATTTCTGACGCACTTTGGAAGGCTCTCGTCGAACAGCAAATTCACACAGTCGACATTGGGGGACAGAACTCGGTCAGTGTGCCTTGCGCCTTATGGGGTTATTCAGGCTGTAAAAAAATAATTTTTTTACGTCAAAAAACCCAATTCAGCGGGGTAAAAAAACGAAAAAAACGGAAAACAAACAGACGCTGAATAGCCCCAATAAAAAATTTGAAGAAAACCCGTAATTTTGCAATTTCAGGGAAGCGACGTCGTCAATGCAACTCTTCAGAATATCGCAAAACTGATGGATGAGCAACCGAATCATTAACTGTCTTTTTATCGATTTTTGTACTATTTTTCAGGTTGTAATTAAATATTTTTCAAAATGTGTCCAAACTTCCCGCGTGACCATTTTCCGAACTTCCCGAACGTTCTTCGCCCTAATTCCACCATATTTCCCCGAAGGAAGTCAGTTCTCGTTGCCGATTTTCCAATTGAAAAACAATGAAAATCGTGGGATTTTCGGTGCTTCTCGTCGCCGCCTTCTTGGCTCACTGCGCCGTTTCCGAGGTATTATCGATTGACTTTTGTGCGGTAGAGCGCATTTGCATTTCGTGGTTTTAGGACGAGGTAAAGTACGATTTGACGGACAAAAACCAATTCTCGTTCTACTTCCGCCAGCAATGGGAGCTGTTGTTCGGCCAGCCGATGCCCGTCGCCATGCAGGCAAAGTGAGTAGAAAAGTTGCGGAAAATCAATTAAATCTGTATTTTGAGGGCGGCGATCCTGGCGCTCGTGTCGGAGCCGTTATACATGCAGCCGTGCTTCATGGTCGCGCGCCAGAACGGCTATAGTCTGTTCGATAACCGTCTCTGGGCGATGCACCACGCGTTGCAGTCGTGCACGGTGAACTCGGTGGAAGTGCTGCCGATGGACCCGAACGACAACACGATCGACGCGCCGCTGCACATGGAATTCGTGCAGAACAGCTCGTACGTCAGCTACACACACCGCTTCAGCGACATTTCGCTGCACATCAAGGCGAAGAAGGAGGAGGTCGACAAGCCGTTCCGCATCTACAATATCTACGAGAGCTGCTCTCTTGACTAGCAATTGTCTCCATGTGCGAAATAATAAAGACTACATAGAAATGTGTATAATGCAACTGTTTGAATAACGTTGAATTTAGTCTTCGTGCGTGGCAACATGAAGAACTGGCCTCACCCTCATTCATCACAAAATGCCAGGGACTTCTGGTATTCCTCAGTTTTCTAGAAGCGATTACTCGAAAAATTGTAATAAAAAAGAGGTAAGAGACACCAAATTTCAAAAAGTGAAGATTTCTTTCAGAATCAGCTAGGAAATTGAGCGAAATGAGATTTCTCGTCATTTTCTCTGTTTTTCTCGAATTTTCATCGATTTTCTCGGCCAACGACGTCGATTGGAGTCTTCAGAAGTTGTGCGCATTCAAAGAAGGAACGTTCACGGAGAGATCGAATGTTTGAGCAGTTTTTGTCAAAAATTTCCAAAAAACTAACAAATTTAGGAGGAAACGGGAGACGTTTGTACCATTTCGTTCAATGTTTTCACTGAGAATAAGCACAACGCTCTCAAATTCTGTCAAGACAACTTTCCGTATCATATAACGAAGGCGGTCACCGGAAGACCCACTGTTTGCACCGCAGGTACTTGTAGCGGAAGAACCGAGCGGCATCATACCAACTATTCCAGAAGCGACGTTAATTTGCAAAGACGATTGGGTCCAAATGTTCGGGCGATGCTACAATATGAACAAGAAACTGAAGACCTATGATGACGCCAAAAAACATTGTGAAGAGCAGAAGGCAGGCATCGCATTCCTTCACCGAGACGCACTCGTCGCACGCTGGAAAGGTATGGACAGAGAAAGTTAGACCACGCCCCAAAACCAAACTTTTCTTCCAGACTACTTCAGTCGTGTCTCGCGGATCTGGCTCGAAGCCAGCGAAGTGTACACGAACGATCTGTTGTACAACAAGGGACCCAACATGATTCTGGCGTTCGACGCGCACCGCTACGGCATGCCGAACAACGCGCTGGTCCGAGTGCCCGTCGACGAGAAGGCGATGGTTTTGTGCGAGTACACGCCGAAAATCAATCGGGCGGAGACGAACTATCTGCTGCGGAAATACGGAGAAATCTACTATAAAGCGGTTTTGACCGACGAAGGAGCCTACGTCCGATCGGCGAGCATGCTGAATCGGCGCGACGGAGAGAGTGCGGAGGATCGGCTCGCCCAACATCGGTACTGCGAAAAGGTGCTCCGACCGTTCATGCGCTCCCTGGGCGCACAATCGGCGATTCCGACGCAGACGTTGCTCGAGAAGCTGACCGAATCGAGAAAGGCCGAGATTGTGCGAGTGTCGGCCCAATCGCAGGACTCGACCAAAGGCAGCCGCGTCAATCCGACTTGCGCCGTCAGCGAGGCCAACAATTATGGCTGCTGGATTACGGATGATGTGAGTCGTTGTTGGTTTGGCTGAAAAAATCGATAATCGATAATTTCAGAGCGATAAACCGATGTACGCGAGACTGTCAAAGAGCGGAGTGGGCATTTGGGCGAAGAATCAGCCGAAAGAGGTGTGCGACGGAGGTACGTGGAGCTCCGGAGTTGTGCAGAGGTTCGTGTGAAAACGTTTTTGAAAAATGAATAATTGCGGAAAAAAGGAGGAGGAATTGAGCAATCTGAACAGGTTTTGTGGAAAAAATAACAGCAAAAACTGAGTTACTGAGAACAAAATAAAAAGACAACCGGTGAAAAAACTTTTTTCAGCCGAACACCAGAGCAGAAAGGTCTCGAAGCGATGTCGGACGCACGTTTCGGGCCGATCTACTGCCAAACACGTTTCGCGAGTCAAACGTACGGCGGCTGCGCCACCGGATATTGGGAATTTGTGCGATCGAACGGACAAAAGTGGTGCCACAAGTTTGTGAGCAAAATGGTCACTTACCAAGAGGCGGTCGCGCATTGTCAGATGGAAGGAGCCCTTGTGTCGGGGTACTCAAATCAGACCGAGCTCGACAAAATGCATGGTATTCATATTTTCTCGAAGGCAACTGAAAAGGATTGTCCCGTTTCAGAGGCAATGAACGTGGCGGAGGCGGCCGGCACCGATTTCAAAAAGGGCTCGAATCATAAAGTGAAAAACGTTTGGATGGGTGCGAGACGTCGAGAAGAATGCATCAAGTTCCCCAGAGGCTTCGACGAGGCCGAAACGCATCCGTGCTCGCGAAAACGAGTCTTCGAGTGGGTGAACGGAGTGGCCAGCAATCCGCCCGATCTCATGAGCAATTGGATGGCCCCGTCGGAGCCCAACTACCAGAAAACGGCGGAAAAGTGTCTGGTGCTCATGAAGGGGCTCGTCGAGAACTGGCAAACTGTGCTGAACGGCGACAAGAAGGTGAACGACGTGCCGTGCGACGAGAATCACTACTTCTTCTGCGGCCAGGAACCACAGATTGAGTTGAAGGTGGCCAACGATTCTTGAGTTGAGACTTGAAAATAATAAATAAAGTTGTCAGCGAACAGATTGCGATTTTTGTGTTGAATATCGATGGAATGTGGGGAGGAAAACGCGACAAATGAACAGTGTTGAGCGGAAATCCGTGTCGGAACTAAACATTTTGAGGGTTCGAACAGCCAAAATGACTGAAACTCGATCATTTTCAGCGAAAAGCCCGAAATCGATGCAACTTCCTCAGTTCTCAATGAAATTCGCTCGTTTTCCGCCTAAAATGTGAGAACATTGTGCAAAATTCAAGTAGTTTTTGGCGAAAACTTTAGAAACTGGGCACGGTCTCCAGAGCTTTCATGAATCTCATGAAATTCATGAATTTCATGAAAGGTTTCATGAATTGAGCAGGTTTTCTCTGATGTTTGTGGTCAAAGGCGATGAAAAATGATTGTTCGACATGAAAACACACTAATTCTCACAGAATTTAGGACGTTTTGGCTCATTTTCGCGGACTTTGCTTTTTCGCCTTCGCCGCCTAAAAACCGCACTTTTCATTTTGCGCTTTCTTGACCGTTTTCAGACAGAATTGGTTTTGAGAATGATGAATCACGTAAATACAAGCATTTTGAGCGCTCGAACCGCGAAAATTACCGAAAAGCAACTGAAATTCACGCAGTTTTAGCCGAAAACCTTCAAACGGATAAATGCGATTTGCGACTTGACCAAATTTGACGCTCTTGCGCTTAAAAAATTCGTAATAGCCTATACAATTGGTCTATCGAGAGACAAATCAGAAATTATCGGTATTTCGTGGCTAATCTGGCAAAAAAAACAAATTTTGCTATTAAAATTTGAATTTCGCGCCAATGTATCGCTCTATTGGGCGGGGCGTACTTACGCCCATTGTCAGCTTTGGAGACCGTGATGGGGGTAAAATTTGAATTTCTCATTTCAGCTATGTCACAGCACTCTGTTCGCAACTTCTCGTCGCCGGGCCCATTCGGTTTTATCTTTACTCCACTCTATTTCCCGAAGTGTTCTTCATTCGTCTGTGTGCTCTTAGGAATCTGCGAGACGTCCTTCGGGACCTTCCCAGGTCGCGTTTCTTTGTTTCCCCATGTATGCCTGCACTCAAAGTGGGCCAAGATTAGGCCTCTATTAGCCAATTATAGCCTTCCCAACGGGCTTCGAGGTCATGGGACTCCGCCCCCTCAGGTATAAAAAGAGACCCCGTGACCACATTGTACATCCATTCCCAATTTGCTCTTCTCGAGTAACCTCTCTGTTTTGTGCTCCTTTCTATTCTTCTTCTTCTTTTTCTGCTTGAATCAATCGATTGTTTGTCCAGAACTACTACTCACGCAACGAACAAAATGTCGTCCTCGTCGAACACCACCGTCGATATCATCCGCCAGCTGATGGGCCTTCAGATGGCCAACGGCAGCCAGGATAGGAGAGAACTGATGGAGGAGGCGGAGGAGAAGCTGAAAGCCAAGGACAGGCAGATTCAGCAGCTGCTCAAGGATCGGGAGACGATGAAAATGGAGATGGACCACATGGAGAGCATCATGCGCTCGAATGCGCAGGAGAGGAACCAGCGGATTGAGCAGCTGGAAGAGATGCTCAAGGAGCTGCTGCGGCTGCGGGCGAACTCCGAAGCCGCTCTCCTGTCATCGAACGAAGAGCTGTCCGGGCGGAATTTGGCTCTCGCCGACGAACTGCGAACGACCAAAATGGAGCTGCTGGCTGCGAAGAAGGCTCGCAGTGATCACGAAAAGTGGGCAAACACTTTTGTGGAGAGTCTTTGCGTGACGATCCAGAATACGATCGAGAAGAACGACGAGTTGTCGAATCGAGTGAGAGAAGCCGAGAGGAAGTACGCCGACCTCGCCGGAGACATGAATCAGGCGCTGGACTTTGGAAGAGCGCGGGAGGAGGAAGACGACGACGATGTCGACGATGAAGATGAAGAGTACGAGTACGAGTACGAGGATGAGGAGCTCGTCGAGAATACCGACGATGAAGGAGGAGATTCGTCCCACGACGAGGAGGAAGAAGAAGAAGAAGAAGAAGAGGACGAAGAAGAGGAGGAAGAAGAAGAAGAAGAAGAAGAAGAAGAGGAAGAAGAGGAAGAAGAGGAAGAAGAAGAAGAGGAGGAGGAGCAGGAAGAAGCCGACGACACTTACTCGTCTTACGAAGAGGTCAACCATGAGGATGTCGACGAAGAGGACCCGGAGGAGGAGTGGTGAGCAACGCATCAATTGGACTTGTCGCTCATCTAAGTGTTTTTCTTTTATATTTCAAGTCTATAAAGTTTTTTTTTTCTTCACCAAAGTGTCGTTTTGTCTACCTCTTCGTCCGCTAAGCGCCGACAGTTTAACAAAATAGTTTCACAAAGAAACCTGTAGAGACAAGTACATCACAGTCAGCATCTTCGATTCTCTCTCTCTGATAGCCGATTCGATGATCGCATTTCTGCCGAAGTTCCAGTCTGCTCTTCTCTTCTGCACTTCCGGTTCTTCAGGTGACGTCCGTTTCCACGAAACGATGAGCTGCAAGTTATTATGAGAAAAGCCCGCGAAGTTCAAATGGGGCCCCGCCCCTTCAGCGTTCAATTCTTGCAAGTAGCGCGCGCAGTTTTTGCAACGCTGCCGCACACATTGCTCTGAACATCGAATTCTTGAAAATTAAAGCAGAAAATTATTTTTTTTGTTATCAAAACCTATTCTGTCGCCTTGTTGCATCTTCTTCTCGAAAACAATACACTAAAAACCGACAACGAAAATTTTTTCACTTATTTTTTCACTGTCGAACTGAAAAGCAAAATGCGTGCATCTCCACAGACCTGCTCCTAAAAGTGTGACGCGTTGTTGTTCAGTCGAAACAGATTTAATGAGAAACAGAAAAAAAAGAAGTTAAAAATGAATGCGTCCTCGGTTCCACTTTTCCACGTCTTCATCACAATCGTCATCGATCGAGTACAAATCCAGACGGTCTTTGCCGCCAACCTCACGATCACAGTAGCTAAAGTATTCCAGATATGGCCTAGTTTTCTCCAGGCCACGTCATGCTCACCTCAAACGACAAAGAATGAGTGTGCAGTATGCTCCGTTGAGAATAGCCAGGATGCCGAGGGCGCCGACGAGACGGACGGTCCCTGAAAGATACGATATGTGCAGCCGCCAAATATGATTCACATTTGAACCAAAGGACGACGGAAATGCTGGTGAACGTGTAAACGGGCGCATCGCTGACGAACGAGCTGATTGCACAGTAGGCGGTGGCGGCGAGCGCGATCGTGTTCATGATTGCATAGTATCCGAAACAGCACTTGGATTTACAGCACAACATTGCCGACGCGATCAAGCCGTTGATGCACTGAAACGAAGCGTGTCGGATCGGCAGATGAAAAAGAAGCCTACACATGCAAACGCCGGAAGGAAAAGACAGAAAAGCACAAATCCGCCGACGACATCGGTCACTGTCTGCGCGTGTTTCACGTCGGCCTTCGACGCTCCGACTGTCTCTCCGACCTTGTCCACTTTGTCCTTGTGCGAGAAACTGAACTTACACTTCGCTTACACTTCTTTTGCTAAAATTGAAATTACTGCTCGCCGAGCCCGGTTCCAACAATCGCCAGACCGCTGACAATGTGAATCGCAACGATTATCAGAATATGAAACTGAAAATTATCGCCAAATCGTTTCGAAATCCCCGAATATCCTACCTTTGCCCTGAGACAAAAGATCACAGTGTTCGTGTCGACAGATCCTTCCGGCATTTTTCTTGGTTTCAATGCTGAGGGAAGGGGGAGGGGGCTAACCTTTTCGTTACGAGAGCAAGGTCAGGGCGGAAAGGGGACAGAGGGGCAGAGCGGGCAAGGGAATTGCAGACCCATCTGATCCATCCCCTGTTACGTTTACTCCATTCAAAATCAATAATTTCTGCGCGGTACACCCATTTCCCTGTCTCCATTTCGGCGAAAAAAAATGTTCGCGCGCTTTTTTGAGTGCGGCTCTCAGTGTCGATTTACGGGAGACGGGTTTTCAACTGAAAACACTGTTTTTCCGAGTTTTTCGGATTATGCACAGTTTTGCTTCTAAGCTTTTGCCTCACGTTTGTTCATATGACCGATAGCTACAAAATGATCACACAGAGTGCTCGTGTAAAAGTGAAAATTCGAAGAGTAATTTCGTTTTTAAAATTTGGCTTGAAAAAACGCGACCTTTCGGAAGTTTTGAGAAAACAGTTGACAGAATCAAAAAACAGTTGCCTCACGATTGTTCAGCAGACAAAGGCGGTCATTTTGAGCACAGTGAAATGCAAAAATGACTGAGAAATTTCAGTTTTTGAGGATTCGGACTAAAATTCACAGAAAAGTGTAATAATGCGCGCTTTCTTGTGGGAAAAACGCTAATTTAAGGTCACAGCTGTCGTTAACAATTCGGAAATTCTCTGTTCTACTTTATTTTTCTCATTTTCGGATGAAATTTCGGGGTTTTCGAAAAAAAATCCAGGAATTTCAACGACACTCCGTTTTAACACGGCGCTCAATTTAGCATTTTAGCTGTTGTGGAGACAGTGCGCCCATTTGAATACTCAAATAAATCGATCAACAACAATAGAATCAAACTGGAACATGATGACAATTTCCTGCAATTTGGACGTGCTCTACATCGCCCTCCATTCGTTATCTTGAGAATCAGTTCAAGCATCGTTTCCTCAACTCCTCACAAACACTTTTGAATTCCTGTTTTGAAACGAAAAACGCATCGCAAAATGCCGGGAGGATCAGTCGACTTGAGCACGAAAGTCGTGTTCGCGAAGGGAAAAGTAAGTATCACTCCCCCAAAAACGTTTTGTTTTCTTACTAATTTTTCCGGTTTTCAGGTACTTCTCATCGTCGTGATGGCGGTCTACTTGGTGTCGGCACTGGCCGTCGTCGGAACCGGTCTTGCCGAACAGTAAGAGAAACGCAAAGAGCAAACGATAACGGTTCATTTTCAGTTTCTCGTTCAAATCCAAAGTCACTTCAGCATCTGCTGAAAAAAACGTCAAAGAAGCGGGGGCTGCGGCCGATCTCATCGGAGGAGTCATCATGTTCTTCCTCTTCATTCCTGCTCTTGCTTGGGTAGATCCTCGAACAGAAACACGCTGAAAACATCATCGGAGAATCCTTTTCAGATCATTGAAGGTGTCGCCATTTCGTTCTTGTTCTGCTGCAAGTCCAAGTGCTGTTACGGATACTGTGCTATCGTCACATTTCCGTTTGTCGGCGTGGGAGCCTTCACGGCCATCAGCGTGCTCACCGCCGACATTCCCTGGTTCTTCTTCCTCGGCGGCGCTTGGATTTCGTTGATTTTTAAGTGTAAATATCTCCGTGCACATTATTTACAATGGAAATCCTCCACTTTCAGACACATTGTACATGATTTCTGCGTTCGGCGTCATCACCATTCTGAACGGAATCGTGTGCATCGTCGTCCTGTGCCGCCTGAGCTACTTTGATCGTGCCGGCGGCGGCGGAGAGGACTCGGATCTCTACTCGTTGGACGACGATGAACACTTGGAAAAGAGTGATTCGATCAGCGAGCAGACTCTCAACAACCTCACCGGAGTGTATTGACGCAGTGGCGAGAGGAGGAATCGGAATGCCCAGAAGTTGCTGAAAAATGTGCTCGATTGTGCTCGAATAAAGCATTGTTTTTGTGATTGAATAGGCCCGGGGTCATCAGTGCACCCTGAGATTTGTTTGGTGATTTGAGTGAGCGAGTGGCGCCGGATTGTAAGCGGCAGAGTTGAGCGGAAGAACTCAACGGAAGAACACGGAAGAATTTTTATCTTTTTTAGAACATTTTTTCATGAAATGTAATCAACTGACGAAATGTCAAGCAAAGTGAACTCTGCTCATAGAAAAATAATTGTAAATTTAGCTTTTCATACAAAAAAGTTATTTGAGTTGTCCCGTGAAAATGTCCTTCCGTCTCCCTTTTTTCACGGAACAACTCGAATAACTTTTTTGTATAAAAATCTAAATTTACAATTATTTTTCTATGAGCACAGTTCACTTTGTTATACATTTCGTCAGTTGATCACATTTCAGGAAAAAATGTTCTAAAAAAGATAAAAATTATTCCGTGTTCTTCCGTTGAGTTCTTCCGCTCAACTCTGGTAAGCGGACTTTCCGCTTGTTAACTCACCGAGCCTTGACATGCCGATCGATACTTCCAACAGTTTGAATTAAGCAATTTTATTCCACTGCTCTCTAGACGGGTTATCAGTAACTGATAAACAGATAACGTCCACTAATTGTGTAACTCCTAATCTTATCATTTTCAGACGTGCTCCGCATCCACTATCAGCAGCTTATCAGTTCCTCACCGCCCGTCTTCCATGAGAAAAATAGAACAGACTGTTCAGTTTGACAAAAATCGCTCAACTCAGTGTCGATTTCCTCTTTGAAACGAGAAACGCATCGCTAAAATGCCGGAAGGATCGGTGGACTTGAGCACGAAAGTCGTGTTCGCGAAGGGAAAAGTAAGTATCACTCCCCCAAAAACTTTTTGTCTTCTTACTATTTTTTCCGGTTTTCAGGTACTTCTCATCGTCGTGATGGCGATCTACTTTGTGTCGGCACTGGCCGTCGTCGGAACCGGTATTGCCGAACAGTAAGAGAAACGGAACGTGCAAACGAGAACTGATCATTTTCAGTTTCTCGTTTAAATCCAAAGTCACGGCAGCAAATCCTGAAAAAGAGGTCAAAGAAGCGGGGATTGCGGCTGATATCGTCGGAGGAGTCATCATGTTCTTCCTCTTCATTCCTGCTCTTCTTTGGGTAGATCATCGAACAGAAACACGCTGAAAACATCATCGGAGATTCCTTTTCAGATCGTCGAAGGACTTGTCATTGCAACTTTGTTGTGTTGCAAGTCCAAGTGTTGTTACGGATACTGCGCCATTGTGGCGCTTCCGGTTGTTGGCATGGGAGCCTTCACGGCCATCAGCGTGCTCACCGCCGACATTCCCTGGTTCTTTTTCCTCGGCGGCGTTTGGATCTTGCTCATTTTTAAGTGTAAATATCCTCGTGCACATTATTTGCAATGGAATCCTCCACTTTCAGACACATTGTACATGATTTCTGCGTTCGGCATCATCACCATTCTGAACGGAATCGTGTGCATCGTCGTCCTGTGCCGCCTGAGCTACTTTGATCGTGCCGGCGGCGGAGAGGACTCGGATCTCTACTCGCTGGACGAGGAAGACTTGGAAAAGAGCAATTCGGCGAGCGAAGAGACCCTCAAGAACCTGACCGGAGTGTACTAGCCGAGGAGGTTACGAAAGAGATCATAGAGTATTTTAGAGAATAAAAAGTTTTTGAATTGAACCCCGCGTTTTTGCAATCAATAAAATAAACAAAAGACAAAACAAAAGCGCACATCACTTCTTGACACTCTTCTTTGAATTCTTCTTTCCGTCGCCCTCCTCCGCCTCCATTCCTCCAGTTCCGGTGCCGGTCTGATCTGCAGCGAGCACTTCGGCGCCGGTTCCAATTCCACTCTTATCCGCATCCGTTCCGTTCTCGGTTCCAGTTGGATGCGGTTCCTCCGCTTCCACCGGCTCCACCGGCTCCGTCCTCACAGACGGAGGTGCCACTCGGACGGTACGAAGGGGTGCTGGCTTTGCGGGCGGTTTGTAGAGGAAACTGAATGGGGAGGTTTTGAAACGCGCGTTCTCCAGAGCTGACGGTCTCCAGAACTGACAATGGGCGCAAGTGCGCCCCGCCTAATGCGCGAAATTCAAATTTTAACAGCAAAATTTGTGTTTTTTGCCAGATTAGCCACGAAAAATCGATAATTTCTCATTTGTCTCTCGATAGACCGATTGTATAGGCCATTACGAATTTTTTAAGCGCAAGAGCGTTAAATTTAGTCAAGTCGCAAATCACATTTATCTGTTTGAAGGTTTTTGGCTAAAACTGCGTGAATTTCATTTGCTTTTCGGTAGTTTTCGCGGTTCGAGCGCTCAAAATGCTTGTATTTAAGTGATTTATCATTTTCAAAACCGATTCTGTCTGAAAACGGTCAAGAAAGCGCAAAATGAGAAGTGCGGTTTTCAGGCGGCGAAGGCTAAAAAGCAAAGTCCGCGAAAAATGCGCCAAAACGTCATTAATTCTGAGAATTAGTGTGTTTTCATGTCAAACAATCATTTTTCATCGCCGTTGACTACAAAAATCAGAGAAAACCTGCTCAATTCATGAAAACGCAATTTGGCCGAGGCCACGCCCATATTGTCAGCTCTGGAGACCGTGTATGAAGAAAGAAGAAGACGACTTACCTCATTTTGACAAGAACGAAAACGCAGTAGAGTTGGAGCGGAATGATGGCGAACATGACGCCGGTGAACACGGAAACGGACACTTTCATCATAACCAAACTCATTTTCTCCATAAACTCCAAATCAAACTCCTGCTTCAGCTCGTCTGGTATTGGCTGTTGATGTTGTTGAAATTGCGCGATAATTTGATCTTTTTGTGCTTGGAGTGGCTTCATTGTCTCGAACATTCCATAAATTAGGTGTGGCGGCCAGACGTACTTCATCTTGAAATACACGAGAACTGTTGCGTTGTAGCCGATTGTGAGCAGAGCAATGATGGCCTAAAACCGGCGTTTTCGTGTACTAACGTGTACATCAGCACAGCGACCAAAAACGTAGAAAGGGGCGTGGGGCCTAGCGTGCACGGTTTATCACAATTTTGGCGCGAAATTCGAAATTTAACCAGATTTTTCATGTTTTTCGTTAAAAATTACCCAACTTTTGTACAATTTCGACGATGTAATTGCATAATAACTTTTTTAAACTAATCATCGCGCACTTTTTGAGCTTAAAACGAGCAGGTTTCATTCAGAAATGAATCAATTGAATCGATTTTCAAGTTTTGTGCTGAAAATGCGCGAATTTCAGTCATTCGCCGATACCTTTTGCCGTTTGAACGCCTAAAATACTTTTATCAACGTGCTTAATCACTTCCGACACTCACTTCGTCTCAAAACTATCCAGATAGGCCGGTATGAAAATTCCGAATTGCGAATGATGCCAAAAACGTCTCAAACGCGGCGTTTTCACGAAAAATTCAATTTTTTCTCTCTTTTATGTCTCTTCTTTCGTCGATATCAAACACAAAAATATCGGAAAAGTGCTGGAATTGCGGCAATTTTCAGAAAACGCGTCTCAGATTAGGCCACGCCCCTTTCTACACTTTTGGTCCCGCCGTGATCAGTCTCACCGTGATAATCGCACACATTGCGAACCAGTTTCTGTTCCTGACGAGTACAATCAGTCCGCTGAGAAACGTGACGATGACGAACTGAATTGGTTACAAAGGTATACAAATACTTGACCGAAGACTGCTGACCGGAATAACAGTGTAGCCACCCAATCCTTCCAGAAGCCCCTTTTTTCCATCCCTAATCTGCTCTTCTGACATCGGCGCGCCGTTCATCTCCTTTGGAAAGTTTATACTGAAAAAGTTTAGATTTAGGTGCATTTGATAAAGCAAAGCGCGATGATACTAATTGTAGCCGACTCCGGCGGCGAACACCACAATGAGCAGGGCGTAGAGAGCGGAGATAAGGAGGAAGTGAAACTGAAAATGTGTTGCAAAGCGTCCGGTTGGCGCAAGAACTACACTCACATGTGCTTTGAGACACAATATTTTTGTGCTGAGACTGACTGACGCGTCCATTTTCTTGAACTCTCACACTTTCAAACTTGCAACGGACCAACCCCCGAACCCTGAGGGGTCAAGGTCGAACCGGTCAGTTCAAAAGGGCGACGGTCACATTCTCGGGACAAACTTTTTCAGTACAATGTCCGAAGTTGATCTTAACGACAAAGTGTTTGGTTGGAAGGCCAAGGTAAGCCAGACTTGAGCGGAAGAACTCACGGAAGAATTTTTATCTTTTTTAGAAAATTTTCTCATGAAATGTGATCAACTGTCGAAATGTATAGCAAAGTGAACTCTGTTCATAGAAAAATAATTGTAAATTTAACTTTTCATACAAAAAAGTTATTCCTTCCGTCTTCCGTTAGCCCTCCTTTTTTCACGGAACAACTTTTTTTTGTATAAAAAGCTAAATTTACAATTATTTTTCTATGAGCAGAGTTCACTTTGCTATACATTTCGTCAGTTGATCACATTCCATGAAAAAATTTTCTAAAAAAGATAAAAATTCTTCCGCTCAACTCTGGTAGGTACCGTACACCTTTTCGGATATTGTAGAACCACTTTTACGCGGTGTTCGCCTTCAACTCTTCGCTCTGTCTCCTTCTCCTCCTCGCCTTCATCGATTGGTAACGAGGATTACTGTACTCGACTAGTACAGTACTTTTTCAGGATTTTCCTCCCAAACGACACGCCCGCCGGCGTTCGCTATTATATTTTCGGGTTTTTCATCTCTATTCCTATTGGGGTTTGAAAATCAATTGGAAACGTGCTTTGGGCTAATTTTGTAAAAACTTCCAGATACTTTTCAACTCGTTCACCCTCATCCTTTCGCTTTGTCCGAATGTGTACTGGTACGGTTTTCTGGCGCTTTTTGCGGTTCGTAATGAATTTCAGGTATTGTCGAGTAAGAGAAAATGTGATTTAGGGTCTCGCCGCGATCATCAAAGTGGGCTATGGGACGTGGAAAGCGGCGACGATTGGCTACGAGGAAATGTTCGAAAATGAGACTGTCAGCAACGTTTTCAAGTATTACAAGTGTAAGTTATTGTGGGATTACTGTACTTCTCCGAAAAGTTACAGTAGTTACAATAGTCTGAACTTTGAAGGACCATATCTTGAGAACCATTGATTGTATCAAAAATTGGTCAACTAGAAAATTGATAGAAATTTTATGCTGAACAACTTTGTAATTGACAATTTTGCATTAAAACGCTTGATTTTTGAGTTATGACTTTTTTTGTAAACAGTATAATAATCGTCTTCCAGGCGGGACCTGGGCCATCGGAATCCTACAATACTTCACCACAGTCTCCGCCTTGTACTTCACGGCTGTTTTGCTCAAGCTCAGGTGCCTACAGTCCCGCCATAGAAGCCTACAATATCTTAACTTTTCAGTTTCTTCTACACCCCAAAACCCCGCGTCGACCTGCATTCTGTTCAAATCCGGCCGCCCGTCAAAGTGCACAAATCATCGGAATCCGATGAGGCTCCAGAAGTGGTCCCAAAAAGATCGTCGACGAGTTTGGGGCCGATTCAAAAGTCGCAAAAAAAGTTCCAGAAAAGCCAATCGGGATCGGATTCCGGAAGTGAAAAGTACGTGAATTCGAAGCGGTCCGATCGGGTTCCGAAGAAAAAGAAGAAGAAGAAGGAGAAGGAGGCGGTCCCAGTGGATCAGGAGGAACATGAGTTTGACGGGAGACTCATCGCACTTTGACTTTACTTGTGTTTTTGAAGAATAAATGTTTTTTTGTTGTACTTTCGGTTTTTAGCGCGAAATTCAAACTTTGACCTCTTTTTTAAAATGTTTTTCCTCAACTAAGAAGCATTTGATTCGAGACTACCGTAATCCTACCGTATCTTGGCCTTCAGATCCGATTCGCCCATTGCAAAAAAGCAAAGAGCCGCGCGTGCTGTACTGCATTTCTAGAACGATTACGGTATGTGGGATGTCAGGCCAGGTCAGGCCGGATTACCCGACCGTACCCCAGCCCCGTCCCAAAAACCTCGAATAACAACAACGTTTTCCTGCTTTCCACAACTTCGCTCGTCAGTCACAACCATGGGTTTCGTCGATCTCAACGACTACGTTTGGTGCTGGAAAGCCAGGGTGAGTGGGGTTACGGTAGAGGAGGATCACGGTAGTACGGTAACCTTTTTGTGTTTTTTTTGTGCAGACTCACTTCTACGTCAACTCGATCGTCCACCTCGCCATGTCCTTGTTCGCGCTTCTTGCCATCATTGACTAGTGAGTCGGGGGTCGGGTTTTTGAGAGAAATTGACGTTTTGCAACTCACATGCTCCAGATTAGGACGAAATTCTGAAAAAAAGCTCGTCAAAAATTAGTCTTTTTGTACAACCAGCCCATTGACACTAAAATGCGCAAGCGTCTAGAGAGTTCAACTTCCAACAGCTACAGTATCCCTAGGAGTGATTGTACGGAAAATGTGTCAACTACAAAAGTGAAGATCAAGTCTAGTACTTGCTTTTTGTAGTTGACCACTTTTTTGTACAATCACTCCCAAGAGTACGGTAGCCGTTGAAAGCCAGGACTAGCCGAAACCCCATGAATTTTCAGTGTCCGACTCCCGGAGGACGCGTCGTCAGAGCTCAAACTAGCTTTCTGGATCCAGTTCATGTGGTTCATCATGGCTTCCGTCTTCACTGCCGCGATTTGTCTCTCTTTTGTTTTTTGTCCCAACCACATTTGGTACGGAATCCTTTCCATATTCTTGGGGCTCTTAGGAACGTACGGGCTGATCAACGAGACGTACGTGCTGGCCAAGTACGGCATTTTGAGGACTGACGATAGGAAAAAAGTGCAGCTTTTGGAGCATTACAAGGGTAAGTCACGCTAAGAGTGTGCTTGTTATGCTTTTCGATTTTCAGGTTCAATGGCCGGCACTTCCCTCCAGATGTTCCTTTCGGCCGCTTCCAGTTTCTACTTGTCGGCGGTTTTGTTCAAATTGAGCTTCCTGTACACTCTAAAACCCGACGCCGGCGACATTTACATCATCCAGACGGGACCACCGCCCCCGCCCGCCGTAATCTCGCTTGACACCAACGGAAACGCCCCGATCAACCGGCCACCGGCTCAAGATCCGCTACCACTTGAGGGACCGGCACCAGAGCTAGAAGCACAATGCGCCCAACGGTCCGACCCGGTTCTGGATGTGACCCAGGCTCAGAACTCGCAAAAGTCATTGGAAAAGTCGAAGAAATCTGAGAAATCCGCAAAGAGCCACGTGGAGAACACGCAGATTTCGAGTGGTTCCGAGCGAAAATAGGACGGTTTCAATACTTACTCGTCGTTTTTTTTTGTTGGAAAAATTAATAAATGGTTGTTTGTCTTGATGGCTGATTGCTCAATGATTTGAGGACGTTTTGTAACCGAGAAATTGGCTTGTAGACATTTCGCAACTATCAAAATTTGTGCTTAGCATAAAAATTCCAAAAATTTTGCAATTAACAACTTTTCAATACACTAATTGGCTCTTGGGATAAAGTCATTCAAGTTGAGTTGAGGGACGTTTTTGCTGTACCTAGTTGCCGAATGTCTCGCCACGTGTGCTCATTCAGAACTCCCGCCATAAAAATTTGAATTTATTTTCGAAGGGCGCTACGCACCGATTCAAAATTTTCGTTTGCCGCCTTTACGCCGGCGAACGCCCATTGGCTGCGTGTCGCCCCTGTGCAAACACCGTTCTAGATATTTTGCGTACTTGGCACCAGATACTACGCAAATTTTAGGCCAGCTGTTTATTTATTCAAATTAGAGAGTGCGAGATTGAAGAGACGCCGACGATGTTCGGTAGGGCGCGCTTGCATGCGCGTAACAGTTCGAACGCTCGTGGTCTCGGTTGCAAAACGTCCGAAAACTTCATCAAGTAAAATTTAATTTCAAAAAATCAATAAGCCATAACAACATCCCGTTTTACGGAGTTCTTCGCCGAGTTGGAGCTCTCCGAACTTGAAGCCGATTTTTTCGCTTCTGGAACATTCTCGGGTCCCGAAGGCTCTTTCAACTCCTCCTTCGATCTCGGCGGGTTCACTTGCACGGAACTTAAAATGACCGGTTTAGGTGGGGTGTACAAGTAGCTGAAAAATGATTAGAAGTTGTGAAGTTATAAAGTAGGGGAAAAGCCAACCTTGATTTGATCATTACCGCCGAGAGGTAAAATAGACTGAGAATGGAGCCAAAGTAGAAGATTTCTCGGCCAATTAGTCCATCTTAACAAAGAAACGTTTTGAGGTAGGAGGGCTACGGTACTTACATGTGAAATACTTCAACACGTCCGCTTTCTCCTTGTCGTCGGTCCCAATAAGACCATGTTCGGCCAGCTTCAGACTATTTGAGGCGAACCAGAGAAAAGTAAAGACGACCTGAGAGAAAACTGATATTATCCATTCCTCAATAGAATTCTCACCACGAAAGGGGCCAGAAGTTTGAGCCAAAAACGTTGTGGACGAGGAAGTTGGACGAGTTGACAGCCGAAAACGACCAGGAGAAACTGATTAGATGGCAGCAAGTTTTTTCGCAGATTATTTAGTTCCACGTACCGATCCACTGACGATTGAGATGAGAATGAACGAAACGAATTCGGTCCGGAAGTAACGCTCTGCGTCTTTGGGCGCGGTTTTCGGGAGACGAACACTGAAATGTGTGCATTTGTTATTGTAGACTCGAAAAAATAGCGTACCGATCAATAATGGCGAAGAGGTTGAAAAGTGGAAGAATGGTCCCGGCGGTGAGTAGGAAAATGACGTTGGTCTTGAGTTTGCAGCAGAAAACTTGCTCATTGTGCTCCGGAGCATTCATTTTTGGGGAGAATTGATTTGAAAGTGTTTGAGTTAGAGATTGAGGGCAGGGTTAGGGTTACAGTAGGGACAAAGAAGGGCGTGTCAGGTCGAGGTTACCGAAATACCTGGTTTTTTGTTTAACAAAAGTGGGAATTCGGAAGTCAGGAGTAATAACAAACAAGTAACAATTTTCAGTTCGATCAACCATCAGTGCTAGCTGCTGTGCTGACATGCGTGCTCATTTGAGTGCTCATGATCGAGTATTCCATTACGACACTTGAAGGAGCAGCGGATAACGGAGAAGTGGATGATATCGGAGGGGGCGGTGTCAGGGGAGTCGGAGAGAAAGACGAAGGAGTCAGCGATCGGTTGAGGATCGGACCGACGGGCGGAGGGACGATCGCAACGATGTTCGGATTGGGCGGCTCGCGGTGCAGGAAACTGAAAAAGGGGAATGTTGCATTGAAAGGTACAAAAACGTACCAGAACCCGTGGCTCAAAGGGACCTGAAGCGATCATCAAAAGCCATCATTTTGACGCAATCAATTTGCGTTGACGCAATCTTTTGGCGCCCGCAAACTCCATCTCACCTGAACTTGACCAAAACCATCACTGCATACACTTGAACCGCCAATATCGCCACGGCCGATCCGATATGAAATGCGGTGAGCTCTAGAAATATTTGTTTCGCAAAAAAAATGAAACATTTTTGGAAAACCTACCATCCAAGAATACGTTGACCACATTGAAAACTGCACAAATGGCCTAAAACAATTTGTTGACAGTTTTTTCAAATTTTTCATTGGTAAACCATAAAAATCGCGGAGGATGCGTAAAGCCAAGTGTGCGGGAAATGAAGAAGAGCACACGAGGAAATTGAGTGGAAAATCTGAAAGATTTTAGAGAATATTATCGATTTTTGTCGAAAAACTGACCCAAATAACAGCGGAGCCTATTTTCGCTTGCCACGTATTCCAGAATAGACTTGTGCTTTTGACGGTGCTGAAATATTGTAGTTTTACAAAGAAAGTCTGCATTTTTCTTACTATCTGTGATAAATGGCCAAAGTGAGTGAAATGGCGCTGGCGAGGAGGAAAGCGGCGGCGATTGCGCAAAAATGAGCCTGACGGGATTACGGAGGACGGGCAACATTGTCGGGACGAACCTTGGCCTTGCAGCAACAAAATCGAGTGTTCAAATCGACTAGCATTTTGAATTTGAAACATTTTGGCAGCAAGGCGGTCTAGCCTTGTCCCGGTCACCTTTGAACGACATGAAAATCGGCCTGAACAACACTGAATTCTACTCAATTCACCGCTCTTTTTGTACTTTTATTCTTCAAAAACAACAACTAGTTCTCCTTGTCCGTTTTCTCCGTTTTCGAATCGACGGTCACTTCGTACAAATCGTTCTCCTCATTTTCGGACGAAACGTTGAAACGGTCGAAATAACTGGAAAATGTTTAGATTTTTCTGGAACAAAAACAAGAAAAAACCTCATTCGACAGTAGACAAACGCACAAAACAGTTGAAGAGCGATGGCGACGGTGCACGTGACGAACAGGACGATCTGGGCGGCTGGAAATGCGAGTCCGTGAAAAAAGGTCGGAAAACCAAAAAGGTCGGAAGACAAAAGGTCGGAAAGCCAAAAGGTTGGAAAAAAATGACAAAAGGTCGGAAAAAAGTGACAAAAGATCGGAAAAACTGCTAAAATACCTGTTTTCTGGCTTTTTGTAATTTTTATCCGACCTTTTGGCATTTTTTCCGTCCTTTTGGCGTTTTTTCCGATATTTTGTCACTTTTTTCCGAACTTTTGTCACTTTTTTCCGACCTTTTGGCTTTCCGACTTTTTGTCTTCCGACTTTTTGTCTTCCGACCTTTTGTCACGGACTCGGAAATGCGCGCGCACGTTATCAATAGAGCGCGTTTGCACAATGCCCAATTTTTTCGACGCAAAAGTCGCTGTTCTTCAAAATTCTACTCATATTTTCGAGTTTTGGCTCTGTTTTGTCAAGGAAATATGGAAATTCTGCTGAAAAATCGAATAAAAAGTGCAAAAACACTCACCCTTCGATTTTCTAAATTCTCTCGAGAAGAACCGTTCGCTGTCGATGAAAAAGACCAGCGCGTAGGTGATTGTGGAGCACGCCGACAGAATCTGACAATATTTATTTTTTTAAATAATATATATATTTATATAGTTTGGCAAACCGTTGTAATCGCATAATATCCGTAGGCGCACTTTGAGTTGACACAGATCAGAACGAACACGCCGACGCTACTGCAGCACTGTAACAAAAGCGATGTATCTCGGTTGTCTGTGGAGGTATCAAAAAGTGGTCAACTGAACAAATGTGTAAAATGTCTCAATGAACATTTTATTAGTTGACAATTTTTTGATATTTCCACTGGCAGCCGAGATAAATAGGGTTGAATGGACGACGACTTACGTATTGAAGGATTGGCGCGATGCCCATGACGAAAATCGCTTCAAACTGATATTGTCCGGCCGGAGTGAACAGAATGACACAAGCGATTATAAAATAGGCGAATCCAATGAAGAGCATCGCTTCCTGAATTGCATCCAAGGATTACGGTAGTTCAAATTGTGCCATACCTTTGCCTGGAAAAAGCATATTTTGGTTCGAAGCTCCGGTTGCGATGGGAAGTTCATGTTTCGTGGAAATGACAGAAACAGATATTAGCGAAAAGTGATAAGGGGAAGTGTGTGCATTTGTTGAATTTCACGTAAATTTGCAGATTTGACAAGCCACAGTACTCGCGGCGTGTGTGTCTCCACTTTCAACGGCTACAGTAGGCTTCAGAGTGGTTGTAGACAAAACTGATCAAGTACAAAATTAGAGCGCTAAACGTGTTCTTACTTTTTGTAGTTGACAACTTTGCGATCCCGCCACTCCCAGAGGTACTACAGCATCTTCTGGAACTACAGTACTCTCGCGAGTGCGGCTTGCTGGCGCATCTTGCGTGCGCTGACGCACTATTTGTAGTCGAAAATTGAAGGGGTGTGAGAGACCGTGCGCACGGAACCCCAGCCGTCCAATAAAAAATTCCCTTGGCGCAATTCACGTGCGCTAAACAAGGCGCGTAACGCGTAATTCCGGAGCGTCGTTGTAGAGTTTCTCTTTTCAATTTTCCCTTTTTTTGCATTATCCCCATCTTTTCAGAACCAATCAGTGTCAAAACTTATGATAATGATTAGAAATGAATAAAAAAAATGAAATGTTAACTGCTTCGTCATCAATTTCGAAACGTTTTATGTGAAAATTACAGCATTTTTTCCTTTTGGAATCGAAAATTTGCCTCAATTATCTCAATTCTGTATATTTTTCGACGGTTGAGCGCTTAAAAGATGCGCAAAAAACCGCTTGTTGACTGGACGGTTCCAATGCCAGTGTCCGAACTCGATTCGGCGCAAATAATCGTTAAAACTCCGTTTTTTTTCAGTAGTTTTCGACAAAATCCCTCAATTTGGTCAATTCTGAACGAATCTGCTCCGTTTCGCGCTTAAATCGATGCTTTTAACTCAGACAATCGCCCTACGGTTCGCAAAGAACACAGTTTGAGTGCTTATTAAGAGAAAAACGACAGAATTCTGGTTTTCATTTGAAAAAAGAAACTCCGAGTCGACGGTGGATGCAAGCGCGCCCCATTGACAACTCGCTTGCGCATTGGAATGCTGGTGTTCCGTGCGTGCGCTCATTTGTGACCCCGTCTCCTCTGGAGGACGGTCGTGCCCGCTCTGCTCTCCTCTCATCGATTTTTCCATTTTCCTTTCCGTCTTGTCCTTCCTTCAACTCTTCTCATCTTCCATTGTTCCAGATTCTTCCATCCCACAAAATGTCGACGGAAACGAGTTGCGAAGTGACGCTCCGCTTCACCGCGAGCAACAACGAGCTGATAACGGTGCGCGAGAAGGAGCTCATCGAGCGGATTCCGCTCCTCGAGCGGGCCGTTGCCATGGAGTTTGGCGACTGGCAGTCGATGGACGTGAAAGTGGAGCAGCCGATCGACGTTCCGTTCGAATACGGACCTGCGAGGCTGCTGTTCGCCCGTCTGCGCGAGTACAAAATGCCCGCGGAGATGGGTCAGGAGCCCAACATCGAGGATTTCAAGGAGGCGAACGAGATGAGTCTTGAGGAGCTCAGGGATTGCATAGAGGTGAGTGGGGGCACAATAGCGTCCATTCAAAGCAATGTATCTCGGCCGCCTGTAGAGATATCAAAAAGTGGTCAACTGACAAAATGCGCAAATTTTTCTAACGAACAATTTACTAGTTGACAACTTTTTGCGATCTCCACCGGCTTCTGAGTTATATTGTCTATAAGTCTACTAGTATTTTGCAGCTGGCCAACTTCATGGAGTGCTCCGGTTTCGTCGAATGCCTCGGCTTTGTGATCGCCCAGAAACTGCGCGGTCTGCCGATCGAAGAAGTCGCCGCGTTCCTGCACGTGGATATTAGCAATCCACCAACGGACACGAACATGGACTGGGTACATCCGCCACTCGCCGCCGCCAATGAAGACCAAGAATCTTCGTGATTTTTTCATTGTTTTACTCTGAAACTTATCAGCATTTCAAGCGCAAACTCTTCCTGAAACCACATTTCTTCAAAAGTGTCCGTCAAAAACGATAAGAGTGCCGAAGAGAACGTTATTGATTTATTGATTGGTTTATTCACTTCACAATTTTACGATCTTTGTCTCAAATGCAATAAACGACGCGATCGAGCCACAGCTCTTCCTCTTCCTTCTTCTTCCCCAGCTCTTTGTTCGACGAGCTTCTCGAGAATGTCCGACAATATTTGATCGATGACCAGACACGTGACCGTCGAAGATAAAACGCCAAAGAGACAAATCGAAACGATTACAGTCGTGATCACTGGAAAATGTGTATTTAAAGTGATGCTCCTTCGCTATTTAGACGGCTGAGAAATCGAATCGAATCGAGTCGCGCACGGTCTCCAGAGCTGACAATGGGCGCAAGTGCGCCCCGCCCAATAGAGCGAAATTCAAATTTTAACAGCAAAATTTGTGTTTTTTGCCAGATTAGCCACGAAAAATCGATAATTTCTCATTTGTCTCTCGATAGACCGATTGTATAGGCTATTACGAATTTTTTAAGCGCAAGAGCGTCAAATTTGGTCTAGTCGCAAATCACATTTATGCGTTTGAAGGTTTTTTGCCTAAAACTGCGTGAATTTCAGTTGCAAAATGCTTGTATTTACGTGATTTATCATTCTCAGAACCAATTCTGTCTGAAAACGGTCAAGAAAGCGCAAAATGAGACGTTTTTGGGCGGCGATCGGCGAAAAAGCAAAGTCCGCGAAAAATGAGCGCCAAAACGTCATTAATTCTGTGAGAATTAGTGTGTTTTCATGTCGAACAATTATTTTTCATCGCCTTCGACGACAAAAATCAGAGAAAACGTGCTCAATTCATAAAAACGCCATTTGGCTGCCGAGGCCACGCCCATATTGTCAGCTCTGGAGACCGTGAGTCGGAATGTTTGTACGCTTCTTCTGGAATAGTTAGCCTCACTATAGAGTTGACTGGGAAACTCGGCGTCCTTTCGAAATTGATTGCAGAAGAGCCCAAAAGCAAAGAGATAGTAGAAGTAGAGGAATATTTGCATAACGGAGAACCCTTTGATAAACTTCAAATTCGTCACTGTCGGCCTGGAAGTACGGCCTTTCGGATGGAACAGAGCGCGCAGGCGGGTGTAGGTGACGAGCTGAAAATGCGAACAATTAGAGTAGGAGACTCTGAAACTCGGCGCGCGAACCATTGAGAGGGGAATGTTCACACAGCACACGACGTTCCAATCGGCACGATGCAGTCTGCAAAAGTGTGCATTCTGGTCAAAAAACGTCCGTTGTCCGAGACTTACACATCGAGACCAAGTATCAAAGTGGCCAAAGCGATGAGAGGCAGCTGATAGAACATGATAAATTTGACGCAAGTCTGCAAATGGCGGTTTTTGCAATGGATTACGGTGGGCACGAACATTTCGAGTGATCACACGATTCGAGTTCAATGTGCTGATCATGGCGTCTTGCAGAAAAAATAAAGAAGAGAATGAGGATTGGGACGAAGATGGAAGCGAGAATATTGGAAATTAGAAAGTCACGGACGGAAATAAGGGATGTTCTCTCCTGTTCACTTTATGCTTCTTTCAATTATTTTATTTCCATTCCGATTCTAGTACAGATTTTCAGACTGTTCCACTTGCAGTCGAGACTCTCCCGGTGGCCTTTTTGCCCCCAGAATCCGTCCGTCTTGCTCTTCATCGGAGCCATCGAAAGTGTGACAGCATCTGAAATTGAATGATTTGAAGAAGTTCAAAGGGCAGAGTTACCCGACACAAATGGAGAAGCGGGCGAGCGGAACGAAGCCGATGGCGATGGTCCTTTAGTCGAAATAGAGTTTCGGATCACTTTCAGCTTGGCAAGAGGCGACGTTGAAGCTGTTTTCATAGCCATTCGAGCTCGAAACGCTATAATCCGATCCGTAGTAGGCGAAGAATTAACTGAACGATTCGTGGATGATTGAGGCGGCAATGATGGCGAGGATCTGCAAACGGAACATGTGAACGAGACTGAAATTCCAATATTATCGTACCGGCCAAACAATGCATACGAGTCCGCACGCGCTGAACAGTCCCAAGGCCGGAGAAACGAACAGGAGCACGGCGTTGGTGCCAGCTTTTGGAGGGTACCGCCGAGCACGACCAACGAGAGCAGGAACCGGAAGAGCGCCGTCGCGTTCAGACAGATCTGCAAGTGAAACATCTGTTAGCCGAGCATACCGCTGTTTTTGCAGATTTGTCTGATCGGCGCCGTCGCGTTCCACGTCTTCATAGGCCTCCTGAACATCATCGCCGCCGTCGTTGTCCGTTATTTTCCGTATCGATTTTCAGTGTGGATGCGAATGAAGGCGTCCACTTGCTTTCCGCGCGCGCACTGTCTCCCCTTCGGCAAATAAAAATTTTCGCGCGCTTTTTTGCGTGCAGCTCTCAGTGTCGATACGGTTTTTCAACTGAAAACACTGTTTTCCCGAGTTTTTGGGATTATGCACAGTTTTCCTTCAAAACTTTTGCCTCGCGTTTGTTCATATGACCGATAGCTACAAAATGATCACACAGAGTGCTCGTGTAAAAGTGAAAATTCGAAGAGTAATTTCGTTTTTTAAATTTGGCTTGAAAAAATGCGAATTTTCGGAAGTTTTGAGAAAACAGTTGACATAATCAAAAAACAGTTGCCTCACGATTGTTCAGCAGACAAAGGCGGTCATTTTGAGCACAGTGAAATGCAAAAATGACTGAGAAATTTCAGTTTTTGAGGCGCCGGACTGAAATTCACAGAAAAGTGTAATAATGCGCGCTTTCTTGTGGGCAAAACGCTAATTTAAGGTCACAGTTGTCGTTAACAATTCGGAATTTCTCTGTTTTACTTCATTTTTCTCATTTTCGGATGAAATTTCGGGGTTTTCGGAAAAAAATCCAGAAATTTCAACGACACTCCGTTTTAACGCGGCGCTCAATTTAGCAATAGCTGTTGGGAAGACAGTGGCCGCGATTCATGTTCTTTTTCAGCCCATTCCGCCATTCTCGTCTCATTCGGAATCGTCATGTGTTTGTGTGCTCACTTGCATTGGGTACGGTCCCCTCTGGATCCTTCCAGATCATTTTCGAGCTTTCAGATGTTGTCATGCAGAAGATTAGGCTGGAGCGAAACCGATGGGATCGGCGGATCATTTCCAGGGTTTGACGACTGTTACGAGGTTGTAAATTGTCAGGTGTACTTGTTGCTGAACAGGTTTTCACGTTTCTACGTCAAAAATTGCAATAATCAGTGAACTGATAATATCGAGACAAACTGATAGTCAACGGCTTGACAATTTTTGAACCGAAAACCCATAAAAAGAGACCAGACGAAGGAAATGTGCTCAAAAACCCGTCAAACTTGCACTTCGCACTGTGAATATACTCACTCTAAACCACCCGAAACGTCTCGATTGCCCTGAATGTTCTCGTGTTGACCCTTCCTGACGGAGTACGTCATGTTCCCCTACCTCGCTTCAAATCATCCACTTATTCCCACAATTTTTCTCCTGATCAATCAATACTCTCTGGCTCGTTTCTCCTCTTCAAAAAAATGGCGCTCGGCAATGCGGATCTCCGAGCCAAAATTGTGTGCATTTCCGGAAAAGTGAGTGCGATTCCGGAAACGATTTCACAAAGGCGATATTGTAGATTTGTCTGCTCGTGAGCGCCGTTCTTCACTTGTTGGTCGCGCTCGCCGTCATTGTGATTGTTGCGTTTACCTAGTACGCTCCCCATTCAACACAATGTATCTCAGCTGTTTGTGGAGATATCGAAAAGGTGCCAACTGACAAAATGCGCAAACAGTCTTGATGAACAATTTATCAATTGACAACTTTTTGATATCTCTTCGGGCAGCCGAGATATATCGGTTTGAATAAACAACCAAATCGTTTTCAGTGGAAAGTACAAGGTCGCATACATTTTCGTCTATGCCGCCCCCGCAGTTTTTGCGGTAAGACCCACCACCATTCTATGTACAAAATCGAATCAAAATGAGAAAAATTGCAGGTGTTCAGTGCAATCGGATCCGTCGTTCTGCTCTTTATCCGCAAACAACTGATGATGCTCGTGTGCATCTCGTGGCCCGCTATTGTCTTTGCCGTTTGCGCCTTCTTCTACGGATCCATGGTCTTCGTGTTTGCGCGCGACGGACCGAAACTCGAAGTGGACGGCGTTTCGCACGAATTTCCGGGTCAGTTGGTTTTCGAAGATTTTGTAACCAACCGGAGGAGGGACCGACCACACTTTCAGCCGACGATATCGTTGCCCTGTTCATGGGCGCTCTCATCCTTCCGCTCGCCTGCCACTGCATCTTTCTCCTCTCCTGTCTCGGGTCAGTTTTCCACAACCTTGACCTCACATTTTCCGTTTTAGATGCTGTAAAACGGACGTTGATGGAGGTGCTCCGCTTCCGCCGACGCCGTCAAAACCCAAAAAGGGCAAGAAGGGAAAGCCGGACGGATCGCAGATGGGATCGCCGTCCGCAACGCCCGTCGGAGATGCACCAGTTGGAGGCAATGAGCAAGGCGGAACGGTCGCATAACTTGTACTTGAACTTTTCGATAAATTATTCATTGTTTGGTTGATACATTTCAAAGTTAATTCCGATTTCCGACTTTGTTGCAGAAGGTAGGCGATGATCAGTGTAGGTGGCCAACGACGGACTGCAGAAGGGAATCGCCATTTCGATCCCTCGGAGATTTTAAAAAATGGTGGAGATTAAAAAAAATGGTGGAGATTTTAAAAAATGGTGGAGAGCTAAAAAAAAAATGGTGGAGAGCTAAAAATGGTGGAGATTTTAAAAAAATGGTGGAGAGCAAAAAAATGGTGGAGAGCAAAAAATGGTGGAGATTTAAAAAAATGGTGGAGATTTTAAAAAAATGGTGGAGAGCTAAAAAAATGGTGGAGAGCAAAAATGGTGGAGATTTTTTTAAAAAAATGGTGGAGAGCAAAAATGGTGGAGATTTTAAAAAAATGGTGGAGATTTTAAAAAAATGGTGGAGATTTTTAAAAAAATGGTGGAGAGCTAAAAAAATATGGTGGAGATTTTTAAAAAAATGGGGTAGAGCTAAAAAAATGGTGGAGATTTTTTTAAAAAAATGGTGGAGATTTTAAAAAAATGGTGGAGAGCAAAAAATGGTGGAGATTTTTAAAAAAATGGTGGAGAGCTAAAAAAATGGTGGAGATTTTTAAAAAAATGGTGGAGAGCTAAAAAAATGGTGGAGATTTTAAAAAAATGGTGGAGAGCTAAAAAAATGGTGGAGATTTTTAAAAAAATGGTGGAGAGCAAAAAAATGGTGGAGATTTTTTTAAAAAAATGGTGGAGAGCAAAAATGGTGGAGATTTTTTTAAAAAAATGGTGGAGAGCAAAAAAATGGTGGAGATTTTTAAAAAAATGGTGGAGATTTTAAAAAAATGGTGGAGATTTTAAAAAAATGGTGGAGAGCTAAAAAAATATGGTGGAGATTTTTAAAAAAATGGGGTAGAGCTAAAAAAATGGTGGAGATTTTTTTAAAAAAATGGTGGAGATTTTTAAAAAAATGGTGGAGAGCAAAAAAATGGTGGAGATTTTTAAAAAAATGGTGGAGAGCTAAAAAAATGGTGGAGATTTTTTTAAAAAAATGGTGGAGAGCTAAAAAATGGTGGAGATTTTTTTAAAAAAATGGTGGAGAGCTAAAAATGGTGGAGATTTTTTTAAAAAAATGGTGGAGATTTTTAAAAAAATGGTGGAGATTTTTAAAAAAATGGTGGAGATTTTTAAAAAAATGGTGGAGATTTTTAAAAAAATGGTGGAGATTTTTAAAAAAATGGTGGAGAGCTAAAAAAATGGTGGAGATTTTTAAAAAAATGGTGGAGATTTTAAAAAATGGTGAAGATGGTGTTCGAAGCGAATAAATAAGTTATTATTATTAAAAAAAAGGTCATCCGACTTCCGGAAATCGATTCTCGCAAAGAATACTAAACTCTCAAAAATCTTCATCAACTCCCATCAGAACGTGAAAATCAGAAAAAGTGCGACGCCGATCCACTGCTTGCTCCGTCCGCTTGCTCCATCCAAAAAGTCCTCCGACACGTAGAGATCCGTGTCCGCATCCTCCTCGTCGTACACCTTTTCCGCCTCTTTTCTCTCTTTTTGCGGCGGATCCGTCGTCGGATCCGGTTTGAGTGGACCAGGAGTTGGGGCCGGTTCGCGGGTAGAAGATCGAGTTGGAGTACGATCGTCCGTAGGCCTAATTGTTAGATTGGTTGGTGATGGAGGTGTGGAAGAGGGTGGATCTATGATCGGAGCCAAAGTCGTCACGATTTGCTCTCGTTTTTGAAGAATTCCCGCGTACTCGGCCAACACATCGTAATAACCTCGAATGTCGTAATAGTACGTATTGCTAGCCAAATCATTGAAACCGCCTGAACGACATTCGGTTCAAAAGTAGTCGTTTAATTTCGCACCGCCTACCAGACGCCATGATTCCGAAGACAGTCGTCTTGACATCCATTTTAACCATTGGACCTCCGCGATTTCCTGGCTCATAACTTTTCTCGATGAAAATCCATGGGGGATAGTAGCCGGTAAGCTGCAATTGAAATTCCGTCAATATCGTTCCTTTAAGACAGTGTATCTCGGCTACCTGCGGAGATATCAAAAAGTTGTCAACTAGTAAAATGCAGCCAATGTTTTAATGAACAATTTATCAATTGACAACTTTTTGATGTCTCTTCAGGCAGCTGAGATATATCGTCTTGAACAAGAGGAACCTTTGACATTTTATAGGTAATCATTCCATTCTCGTACTGTCCCTCCGGATATTGAATTCCGTACAAGTGAAGATCATCCGTCTCTTCCAGTTTCTCCTCTCCGACCAGACACGGAAACGCACCGCCGTAGGACGTTTCGAGTTCGACGAGCATCACAGCAGCCATCCGCTCATATTGCTCATTTTCAGTACAATATTTCAGGATCCAAGCCTGCCCAAATTATCACGTCAAAACTGGGCCCGCCAAATGACGTTTTGAAGCGTACCTGGCTTGGTGCCAACTCTCGCCGCGTACAATTCGCCGGGTTTTCCGGACACTCTCCCACACTGATCATCATGTTTTTCGTGTACTTCTCCGGCACCTCAAAACTGCCATCACACCCAGTGTCAGTGCTCATTTCGCGCCCGTCCATCGCCCATTTGCGCGCACTAGTCAGAATGGGTTGAGCCGAAGTGAGCACGTGCCGCTGGGAAACGATGCTCCCCGGCGAATCGTGGCTCGGCAGCTCATTGTGGTTGTCTGGAAGGGTTTCGAAAACGTTGGCTCTTTTTAACATGCGACTCACTAATGTTGTGCACTCTCACAAGCCACGAATCCTCGGGAATATTGATCGGTTTAGCGGCGTCGTTCACTTTGAAATCCTTGATTACGGCTGCAAATTGAATATCCGTTTCACGCATAAATGCTCCGAAATTCACAAAGTTTTCGCTTTCCACACGTCGCCAATCGTTCATTGTTCTCTTGAATCGTCAGTTTTCCGCACTCGATATTGCTAACAAGGATGACTATTGCTATTATCACGAGAATTCTCATTTTCGAAACACCGAACACTGATCGGATGACGTGGATCCGAAGAACGGATGACGTGGCGCGGGGACACGTACAAACAGTGCTTCACTGTCTCCCTCCCCAGCAGCTAAAATGCTAAATTGAGCGCCGCGTTAAAACGGAGTGTTGTTGAAATTTCTGGATTTTTTTCCGAAAACCCCGAAATTTCATCCAAAAATGAGAAAAATGAAGTAGAACAGAGAATTTCCGAATTGTTAATGACAGCTGTGACCTTAAATTAGCGTTTTGCCCACAAGAAAGCGCGCATTATTACACTTTTCTGCGAATTTCAGTCCGGCGCCTCAAAAACTGAAATTTCTCAGTCATTTTTGCATTTTATGGGCCGTCTCTGTGCTCAAAATGACCGCCTTTGTCTGCTGAACAATCGTGATTGAACTGTTTTTTGATTCTGTCAACTGTTTTTTATTTAAAAAAACTTTTTTTTTTAATTTTATTTTAAAAAACGAAATTACTCTTCGAATTTTCACCATTACACGAGCACTCTGTGATCATTTTGTAGCTATCGGTCATATGAACAAACGTGAGGCAAAAGCTTTGAAGGAAAAGTGTGCATAATCCCAAAAACTCGGGAAAACATCGTTTTCAGTTCAAAAACCGTGTCCCGTAAATCGACACTGAGAGCCGCACGCAAAAAAGCGCGCGCGAAAATTTTTTTTGAGTGCCAACAAGAAAGTGGAAATTTATTCCAGCACAAATGAAGCGAAAAGTATCAAAACTCCCATCAAAATTGCTGAATCAGCGTCGTCCGTTCTAGACGTGTTGGCAATTCGCAGAATCTCGGGTTCCGGCACGATTTCAATGTAGTCGTCGTCGGCCATGCTCACCTGTCTCTCATTCTCCTCCGCCGCAATGAGTCCGATCGAGACGGGCTCGCGCGCGCAAATGTGCTCGCTGACGCAGAAGCTCTTCATGTAACTCTGAATGTCGTGGAATCGATCCACGCGTTTCGGATCGCAGTTGGCCGAAGTGCCGACGCCGACGAGAATGTCCGTTCCGTCCGAGTGCTTTTTGACGAGCGGCGCGCCTCGGCCGTTCGCACACGAGATGCCCGTCGTGCAAATCACCGATTGCACTCGCGTTTTGCTGTGCGAACACGTGCGCACCTGAACAATTTGCACCAGACTTGCCAAATAACGGGCCGGGCCGAAAATCTGCTGGCCCGGCCCGGTCGGCCCGGCTCAAAAGGCGCGAATTCAAATTTTTTTGGGGAAATCTATTTTTTTCGTTTTTGCGGGGATCAAAATTTAAAAAAACTACGACACTCCGACATTACGGTCGCGCGCGCTCTTTAGCCATTTTTTTCCAACTTTCGGATTGCGGCGTGTAAACCATTGATTTGTTCGCCGTTTTTCTTTATACTGAATTTTTTTATAAAAAAATTTTTTTAATATAAAAAAAGAGAACTAAATTGTTTTTTTAATGCTCGATACTTGCAAAATTCGTTAGTTCTACGAAAAACAAACATTTCATTTAATCAATAATTCAAAATTTGGATTCCCGCTTTTTGAACTGGGCCGGAGTTTTGAAAATTTCGGCCCGGCCCGTGGCAACTCTGATTTGCACGATGATTTGTGCGCCTAGTTTGACAGTTTTCCGCCTACCGTCACATTTCTCTCTCCGATTTCTTTGAAAATCGTGCCCGCATTCATGTGCCGCCCCTCGCCGACCACTCCAAACCACTTCAACGTCTCGTTGCTCTTCACCACTGTCGAGACTGCAACAACAGCAAAAAAGTGGCCGGACGTTCGGAGCCTCGTACAGTCGTGTCTCTCTTACCCCTGGGCAGACAGATTTCGGGAACTCGTCGCCACGCGTGCTCCACCGAAATCATCGTCAGGAAGCCGTGTCGGGTGGCCTCTTTGCTCTTGTAGTGGATGCAGAATTGCAGGAGCCACACGGCGTCGACGGGCTCTCTCCACTGCTTCCACTGGTCCCAAACGATCGCCCCGGACAGTTTCAGCTTGAAATCTTCGCTGCTTGACGCGTCCGCGCAACGATCCGTGTTCACTGGCAGTTTTGTCGATTGGTAGTGCCAGCGTGAAGTGCCAGGTCTGAAAGTGATGGTGCCGGCGGCGCATCGGGCATGCGGCACTCACTCCCAATAGACGAACATGTGCGAAGAAGTGAGCAAGTGACGTCTCGAAATGAAAACGCCCGTCTGGAACTCGAGATTCTCCTCCACAAACGGAACCACTAAACTTTTCCGATAAGATATTGAAGCAGGCCCTCGACCTGGACTTTTAACCCACTTGCAATGATCCGATCGGCGCCAAACTTTGCAGAATTGTTGCACTTGGATTGAGGGCCATTGGGACCAAGTTTCAGCCTGATCCGATCGTCGGATCCCGAGATATGACCGATTTTTCCAAAAAAGCCCGGGCTTTCGGCCATTGATCCACATATCTCGGGACCAGATGATCCGATCGGGCTGAGACTTGGACCCAATGGCCCTCAATCCAAGTCCAACAATCCTGCAAAGTTTGGCGCCGATCGGATCATTGCAAGTGGTTTAAAGATCCAGGTCAAGGGCCGGTCAATTGCCGAGCCCTGAGCATATGTCTAACCAGAGTTGAGCGGAATAACTCAACGGAAGAACTCACGGAAGAATTTTTATCTTTTTTAGAAATTTTTTCATGAAATGTGATCAACTGACGAAATGTATAGCAAAGTGAACTGTGCTCATAGAAAAATAATTGTAAATTTAGCTTTTCATACAAAAAAATTATTCCTTCCCTCTTCCGTTAGCCCCCTTTTTCACGGAACAACTCGAATAACTTTTTTGTATGAAAAGCTAAATTTACAATTATTTTTCTATGAACAGAGTTCACTTTGCTATACATTTCATCAGTTGATCACATTCTATGAAAAAAATTTCTAAAAAAGATAAAAATTCTTCCGTTGAGTTCTTCCGCTCAACTCTGGTACATACCAGTTGAGGGCTCCGTTGACGGCTCCGTTGACGTTGAAAATGTCAAAGTACTGCTCATATCCACCGTGGTCCCATCAGTTGTACTGTCGCTAGTGGAATTTGAGACCATTGTAGTACTAGTACTAGTAGAGGTACTCGTAATGGTACTAGTACTAGTACTAGCACTGGTACTAGTACTGGTACTAGTAATAGTGCTAGTACTGTCAGTGTCGGTGGTACTAAACGTGGTACTTGTCGAGTCCGTGGAGCCGCTCGTCGAACTGTCAGTGCTTGTGCTCATTGTGCTCATGAAAGTGCTCGGAGCACGTGTGGTTGTCGGAAGTTTTGGGGAAATTCGTTTTATGTTCGCCGCCATTTCCTTCGTCATTATTTTGGCAATCCATAGTCGGCTGGCTGGAATTAACAATTTAAGACCTATCTTTAAAAGCCTCTATCTCTACAACCATCGATTGTAGCAAAAAGTTGCCAACTGAAAAGTTGTTGGAAATTTTGTTCTGAACAACTTTGTAATTGATCGTTTAGCAGCAAAATCACGTATTCTCAAGTTATACGCGTCGTTTTTCTCCTCAACAGTACTACTCAACAGTAGACGATCACTTACCGTCCGGATCGCCACAAGTGCCGAATCGAACTTCATTTTGCAATTCGGTCAGCACGTCCGGATTCGGATTGCCGCGAAAATCCGAAAATTGGCAGTTGACATGAGCGATGAGCAATTTCAGAATTATTCCGATGATTTTCATAACGTTTGAGAAATAATTTGTCAAAAAAAAAAGAGAAAGTCAGTAGACTCGTGTAGTTCACGCGGAGAATCCAATTGGCAGCGAATCGATCGAAATATTATTAATCGTGACCTCCAGAGAAAGACACTTGTCGGTGACGTGGAGCCAATGGTGAGGAGCCTCGAGGGAACGGAGAGAAAGTCAGTTCTAAAAGAGCAGAAAAGGTGCGGATACACAAACTGAAATTGAAAGCATGTCTTGTTGCGTCGACGCCGATCTCAACGATCTCGTCTTCTGCTGCTCCGGAAAGGTATGCGGGCGGGCCGAGGTTTGGGAAATCAGGCCACTGATTTCTAGGCCACGGCCATCTCGCTCTCCGTGATGTTCTTCATAACCGGCGGCGCGCTGGCCGGATCCATCATCTATCAAGCCGGCTCCTCAGAGTAAGTCCCCCCCCCGCCCCAACCATCGGGGACCAATAATAATATCATTGTGTAGACCGGAGGCTCACAACTACTATAATCTTCTGTTCATTCCGAGTACGTTTGTGAGTAGTTACTGGAAGTACAGTAACCGTGGGAACAACCCTCATTTCTGCAGATCCTGAGCACTATGGGCCTGTGTCTGTTGCTGGCGTTTCACAAGAAAATCGTGCTGTTCATCTGCATCCTCTGGCCGCTCATCGTCGCCGGACTCCCGGGATACTTTATCTACGAGACGTACGACAAGTATTACAAGCACCGAAAAGCGCTGACCGGCTCGGCGGCCGCGCACATCGCCAAGACGAACAGTGAGTGCGACCGTGGCCGCGTTTTCCCCCTCCCCCGTGGCCTAACTTTTGCTCCTCTTCCAGTCCTCATCTACATGCTGCCGATCTGCTCGGCGATCGCCGTTCTTCTCTCCGTCTACTGCATTCTCATGCTCTGCTGCCTTGCGTATGTCGTGCACGTCTTCGCGTTTTTCCTAGTTTCTCGTTTCAGATGCTGTGTTCGTGCGGAAGGCGGTCGCGATCGGGAGGATGTGTTCAGTTTGGAGTATGGTATGACCGACGAGACCGAATCGATGAACGGAGATGAAGAGGAACATGGACATGGACATGGACACCGCATTCGGTAGAAGCACACTGTCTCCCCTTCGGCGAAAAAAAATTTTCCCGCGCTTTTTTGCGTGCGGCTCTCAGTGTCGATTTACGGGAGACGGTTTTCCCGAGTTTTTCGGATTATGCACACTTTTCCATCAAAACTTTTGCCTCACGTTTGTTCATATGACCGATAGCTACAAAATGATCACAGAGTGCTCGTGTAAAAGTGAAAATTCGAAGAGTAATTTTGTTTTTTAAATTTGGCTTGAAAAAACGCGAACTTTCGAAAGTTTTGAGAAAACAGTTGACAGAATCAAAAAACAGTTGCCTCAAGATTGTTCAGCAGACAAATGCGGTCATTTTGAGCACAGAGACGGCCCATAAAATGCAAAAATGACTGAGAAATTTCAGTTTTTGAGGCGCCGGACTGAAATTCACAGAAAAATGAAAAAAATGCGCGCTTTCTTGTGGGCAAAACGCTAATTTAAGGTCACAGCTGTCATTAAAAATTCGGAAATTCTCTGTTTTCCTTCATTTTTCTCATTTTCGCATGAAATTTCGGGTTTTCGGAAAAAAATCCAGAAATTTCAACGACACTCCGTTTTAACGCGGCGCTCAATTTAGCATTTTAGCTGTTGGGGAGACAGTGAAGCACACTTTTTTTCGGACTTTTGCTAATAAAGTGCTTGTCTTAACAAACCAGTTTGTACGCCTACATTTCGAGCGCCAATGATAATTTCAGTGGTCAACTGAAACAAAGTTGGACATTTTGTTCCCAACAACTTGGCAGTTGACATTGACTAACAAGAAGCGGTAAAACAAAAACAAAGCGACATGTTTGCCCTCCTGTGCCACAGCATTGTTCCATTTCGTTATCGCTTCCACGTCACCCCCCGTTTAACCTTCACAAAACCGATCATTGCTGAATGCGTTTCAATCTCTTCGTTCTCGTGATAATAACAGTCATTCTTACCGGTGTCGATGGACAAAAACTGACGGATCAGGAGAATCGGGAGCGCGTCGAAAAGTGCGGAAAACAAGCGCTTCGTGAGTGATTGATTCGCATTCGATTTTCAATGTTCAGCTTGACAATTTTCAGCAAAACTAACCAATTTTGTTGTCGACGCCGCCGGCCAGCCAATCGATATTCCGAAGGACGGCTCGTGGCTCGTGCGAGTTCACAGTAAAAGTGAGCGCCATGGCAGAAGTCGGAGCATGAAGTGACGTGGATTATTTGTTCCAGAATCGGATAGTGTTCGGACTCGGGACTCGCCCGGAACTTTTATCTCGCCGAGACACGTGCTCACTTCGTCGCAACCAATGATTCAGCCGGAGACGGAAAAATATGGTCTCGATGGGCAAATGTTGAATAGGAGCTGTGTCGGAAAGTGAGTTCCGCATTCCGCATTCCGCATTCCGCATTCCGCATTCCTTCTCTTGCAGAGTCTATCAAGTGCCCGAGGAGTATGTGAAGAATCTGCAGATCACTAGTGGAGAGTGTGTCGAGGCTCAAAAATGTGAGAAGAGGCAGTTTGAGGCGAAAAAGGTTGGGACCGTATATCTCAGCTGCCGGTAGAAATATCAAAAAGTTGTCAATTGATAAATTATTCGTTAAGACATTGTCTGCATTTTACTAGTTGACCACGCTTTGATATCTCTACAAACAGCTGAGATACAATGCATTTCGCAGGCGTGGCTGTTCAAGACTTGCGGGAAATTTCAAATTTTCAAGTATTCCGCTCCGATGCTCATCGAGTTGAACGCCTCGACGAACGTTGGTTTTCCGTGTCTGGCGAGCAAAAATGTGACAAATGCGGCAATATTGCAAGCGTACGGAATGAAGTACACTAACGGATCATTTGACAAGGGACAGATCACGTACAAACGGGCACAGGTACTATCAAATTAATAATCTTGGCTCCGGTTCGCCGCCGCCGCAACGCGACCGCTTCGCAACTGAAAAGACCACGCCCCCCTTTCTGCAAGTGCCGCACATGCCATGTCAATTAATTATTTTTCTTGGAAAATACACAAATTAAGGTTGAGAATCTCGTTTAAATCGATCTGTTTGCAAAGATAATTCTCTAAAAACACTCGAAAGCAATTAATTTCCTTCAGGAGTAGCTTTAATTTGTGTATTTTCCAAGAAAAATAATTAATTGACATGGCATGTGCGGCACTTGCAGAAACGGGCGTGGTCTTTTCAGCTGCGAAGCGGTCGCGTTGCGGCGGCGGCAGGGAACCGGAGCCAAGATTATTAATTTGATAGTACCGAATTGCATGTTTTTTTTGTTGTTTCAGCTGATAGATTACGTCCGCGGCGAAATGGCATGGCTGGTGGTTGCTAAGCAGTTTGCGGAAGGCGACCGAGGGGGACCACTCGTGCACGAAACCGATGGCATCACTACACTTTTGGGAATTGCGAGCACCAGTAAGAGTGAATTTGTAGACGGAAGAAACGAGGCGGTTTTTTTTAGGCGGTTTCGACGAAGCCTACTTTGTTGATTTCTATTTTGACATTCGATTCTTTGAAGATGTCATCGAAGAGTTGGTGGGGATCCGACCGGCTCCGCCCCCTACGGCACTTCCCAAACCGGCTCCACCAACTCCCGAACCACTCAAACCGGATCCGACGACGGATCCGCCGCAAAAAGGCAGAAAAGAGGCGGAAAAGGTGTACGACGAGGAGGATGCGGACACGGATCTCTACGTGTCGGAGGACTTTTTGGATGGAGCAAGCGGACGGAGCAAGCAGTGGATCGGCGTCGCACTTTTTCTGATTTTCACGTTCTGATGGGGGGTTAATGAAGATTTGAGTTTAGTATTCTTTGCGAGAATCGATTTCCGGAAGTCGGAAGACTTTTTTCTATTTTCACGCAAAAAAAAAAAAGGGAAACAAGCAAAACATGATCGAGTCATTTCAGCGCTAGCCAGAGTTTTGTTAAAACATTTTTCGCTTCTCAAAAACTAGAAAAAAAAATGAGCAAATGGCTAACATTATTATCGAGACACAAAAATGGGTGAAAAATGAAGAGGAGAGAATTGAGCAATTTCGGGGGTGGAGGGGGGGATGGGGGAGGAAAGAGAAAATAACTTATGGTATTGGGGTACAGTAATCCTAGAAGAGTTACTGTCGTTTTTCTCGTTATATACAGCTACAAATTTCTGGAAAATCGGGGGAAATCGAGGCGGGAGAAGAGGCACTATTTTAAAGCAGTGAATCATCAACAATTGGAGAGAGAATCGCCGAGCAAATCAGATCTTTTTAGCAGCTCCCGCCACCGCCCAAAAGCGAAGGAGAAATGGTGAAATCGGTGGCGATGTGAAGTCCGTGTTCGATAATATGCACATCCGGATTGATGATTCCGATCGGAAGCGGAAGGTTCTGAGGGATCGAAATGGCGATTCCCTTCTGCAGTCCGTCGTTGGCCACCTACAATATTGGTAATTCACAGTCGGATCCGCACTGATCATCGCCCACCTTCTGCAACAATTCCTTTCCGAGATTTCCGAGGTTGTCGAGCGCGTCCTGTGGCAATCCCAGGGATCCGGTCCTGTCCGAGAGGTGCAACTGCGTGATCTCGGCCGTTCCCGACAGTCTTCCTCCGCCGATTCGCGCGGTTAGCACTACGGTGGATGCGATTGTGATCGTTCCCACTTTTGTGTTCGTCTGATCGATGTAGATGTCCGCGTCGGCGATCAGGTCCAACGTGACCATTCCTGAAGAACAATACAATATTGGTTTGGACTGGCGCTAGAGTTCTTCAGTCACCACTCCTTGGATCACTGTAGCACTTGGAAGTTAGCACAGACTGTTTGCTACAGTACATTTGGGAGCCGTCGGATTAAAAAGTGGTCAACTTTAAAAATGTTGAACACGTCTTGTTCATTGTTTTCGTAGTTGAAACCTTTACTGTGCAATCACTTTCAAAGCTACTATAGCTACTAGGAAGTTAGTATAGACGTTTCGCTATTTAGACCACTAGGGTCCGAAAACTAACCTCCTTTAGCGGCGGAAAGAATGACCGACGGCGCGCGGACGGTTCTGATCTGCACGGCGATCTTCTGATTCGGATACTTTTCCCTGACCGCCGGCAGAATGTCTCCGAAGCAGATGCCCAGATCGGCGAGTCCGGCGGTGTCCTCTTGTCGCCGGCGTCTCGAGTCCCTCTTGCTCTTCGTCGTGATCTTCGTCGTCTCGTTCGTCGATGCGACCACGTGTCGGCTCGGCCGCACACTCAGCACAATCGTCGCGTTCTGATGGATGCCGCGTCGCAGCCGATACTTTGCCTTCTCCTTCGCCAGCCGCCGTCTTCTGCGCGCCTCTTCCTCGTCCAACTCCACCTCGGTCGCCTCCAGATCGTCCTCGTCGTCCGAGCACGTCGTCTTCAGCAGCTCGCCGATCTTCGGCGTCTCTGGTCCGATTCGGAAGCTCAGGAACTGTTTGCGATGGAGCCAGTAGAAGAGCGAGTTGACAGTGTAGTCCGTGACGATGAACTCGGCCATCTGACCTCCGTAGTAGGGAAATTGGGTGGGGAACGCGCCGAACGGAGTTCCGCCTTGGCCGTACGGAGAGAACTCGCCGGTCAGATCGATCGTGTAGTCGTTGGAAGTGGCGTACGATTGGATGAATTGCAGCGACAGGTACAGATCGTTCAGTTTGGACATGTCAAGATGGGCGGCCACTTGTCTCAGGAACGAAGCCGGATCTTCGCCGGATCCACCGCCGGCGGCCGAGCATTTCGAGCAGTCTGGCGGTGGCTGCACGGCCACCGGACCAGCGGCGACAGTTGGCGGCGGAGGGTATCGGGGGTTGGCTCCGATGTTCGAGTACGTCGCGCCCGATGGATACTGAGCAATTCCGGCCGCTCGGATCGTCGCCGCGTACATTCGATGTCTTCCGACTCCTAGAGGCAGCACCACGTTCACACCCTGACTGTAATTTCCGCCGGCTCCCACTGCTCCTCGTGGATATCGGAGCGCTTGGAGTTGTTGGAGAGTTCGCACGGCGGCGGCTCTTCTGGCTCCCTCGGTGTAGGCGGTTGTGGGGATCTGAGGGGCCGGGGCGGCTCCTCCGATGTACGGGGTAGAGACGGCGGGGGCGACTTGCGTCGGTTGCGGATTGGTGGACGGGATGAAGGTGGCTGGTTTCGGGCACGTCGATGGGCACTGAAAATAGAAAAATAGGGATAACTCGGATGGGCTTCCCTCGCGCCACGGTCTCCAGAGCTGACAATATGGGCGTGGCCTCGGCCAAATGGCGTTTTCATGAATTGAGCAGGTTTTTTCTGATTTTTGTCGTCAAAGGCGATGAAAAATGATTGTTCGACATGAAAACACACTAATTCTCAGAATGAATGACGTTTTGGCACTCATTTTTCGCGGACTTTGCTTTATCGCCGATCGCCGCCCAAAAACTTCTCATTTTGCGCGTTCTTGACCGTTTTCCGGCAGAATTGGTTTTGCGAATGATAAATCACGTAAATACAAGCATTTTGAGCGCTCGAACCGCGAAAATTACCGTAAAGCAACTGAAATTCACGCAGTTTTAGCCAAAAACCTTCAAACGGATCAATGTGATTTGCGACTTGACCAAATTTAACGCTCTTGCGGTTAAAAAATTCGTAATAGCCTATATAATCGGTCTATCGAGAGACAAATGAGAAATTATCGATTTTTCGCGGCTAATCTGGCAAAGAACACAAAATTTGCTGTTAAAATTTGAATTTCGCGCCAATTTATCGCTCTATTGGGCGGCTCGCGAGACAGTGGCCTCGTCTATATTAGCCTGCTTTTTGAGCAACTTACAGATCCACCGGTCGCGCCGCCTCCTCCCAATCCGAGTGCTCCTCCGAACAACGAGATCATCTGCTGCAGCGCGATCGTCTGCGGCAGAGCTCCCAACTTCGAGTTGAGTTTCTCGTTGATGATGGTCGGCAGCTGCCCGCACACTTGCCCGGGTATCATCTGCCGCACTTGGTTCGAGATCTGACTCCTGAACTGACTGTTCACAATGTCTCCGACGAGGCCGCCGTTCTCGATGTACGCGTCGGCGTATCCGATCTGCATGTCGCACGAGAGGAGACGAACGTACGGTCCCCGAGCGCCTCTCTCGATCGCCAATTGCACTGTGATCGTCGCCTGATGGATGTTGAGTTGCACGATTCCGGAAAGGGCGATCGGAATGAGGACGACCACCTGACCGCCGAGGTTTCCAGTGACTCTGCAATTGTCATAGGATGAAAGACACTTGAAAGCTCGCAATGACAACTGAAAACGTACCCCAAGTCCACATTTTGCACTTGAAGAACGATTCTGTTTGGCGGAGCCGGATAAAGAACGACGCGTTGAGGACAACGGTAGCGGGACACGTACAGATTGTAGATGTTCACGCAGCCTTGCACCTGAAGAAGAAGAAGAAATGTTGGGCTCGTCAGAAACTACACTACACCTTTGAGAGTGGCCGAATCAAAAAGTTGTCAACTACAAAAATGATGCTCGTGTTTTGTGCTTTCGTTTTGTAGTTGACAACTTTTTTGTACAGGCTCTCGCAAAAGTGCTGCGGCTCTTCGGAAGTGTGGAGCACATATGAAATTTAGTTCCGACTTCCCCCGACACAGTCACAATCTCTCTCTGGTCCCTTGAATTCAACTACACAAAACGTGGCCTCCTCTTTTGCTGAATTGAGAAAAGAAAGCTTTTGGTGGGCGACCGAAGCGACAAAAGAAGGTCTTCTCATGTTGAGAACAAGTTCCGGCCGATCTCTGTGACCAAAGGGGATCGTTTCCCTTCGCGGCCCGACCTGTTACGTAATCTTATTGTGTCTCCCCCCCCCCTCCCACGTAAAAAGCTGTGAATTCCATTCGAATTGTGTACGAAAATGATTAGGTGATAACTGGAAACCACCATCGAATTTAGCGGCCGCGATTCCGGTTCTTTGGCACCTCGGTGGCCGAACTTTCCGCTCTGCTTTTTCTAGGCCACCACTCGAACTAACCATCGGGATGCACTGTGAGATCGGCGGAATGCGGGCCTTTTTGATTTCCGTGTTCAAGAGACCTCCGACCAGAGTGCTCGCGTACTGGAACGCTCTCGAATTGAGACGGGCCCGGATGCCCGGATATCCGCGTTGACCTTGCAGAAGGATCGGATTGAAGTCCGGTCTGGAAATGGGAATGAAAAATCGACATGTTTGCCCTGAAAACCGCCCAAAAACCTTACCCGGAGGCGAGGGAGCTTCCGCCGACGGATCCACCCTGAACACCGGCATATCCGCCCGATTCGACGGTGCCGATCAACAGGCAAACCTGCGAAATTTTGGGATTTTATGGAAAAACGGCAAAATTGAGCGTTACCGCAACTATCTGCAGCATCTGATGGCGGTTCCTGCTAGTCTGAAGGCACGCACCCGTCCTGAAACGGTTACGGTCGGGGTACGGTAGACTACGGTACTGGAAAAGTGAAAGCATAGAGAAATTGGAAAGTATTGACATGACAGTAGGATCGATTTCAAGAGGATTATTGTAGGCTTACAATACCATCTATTTAAAACGCTGTATATCAGCTGCCAGTAGAGATATCAAAAAATTGTCAACTAATGAAATGTGCAGAATTTCATAGCGAACAATTTACTAGTTGACAACTTATTCGTGACTTTACAGGCAGACGAGATATAATGTCTTGAATAGAAGGTGCATCGAGATGACCTTTACTGAAAAATAATGCATCTTCCCATGAACGAACGAAAAATGATAAAAAAACATAGTGTACTGCTGCTTGCTTTTTGTCGAATCGAATCGAATCGAATCGACCGAAAAAAAACCAGTCAGTTGTTCGTGATTGTGAAGAAGAACAGTGCTGAAATGAAGGGGGAAGAGAGGACAATAGAGCGAATCTCGAGACTGGCGAGAAGAAGAAGAAGGAGAAGAAGCTTCTGAAGGCGTCGGCGGTTACGTAAACAATCCAATTTCGGCAGGGCGAGAAAGTAGACAATAATACTCTTGAGAGTTTTTCAGTTTTAGGGGTTTTCGAGGAACATTTGGACAGATTTGGATGCCATTTATTCGAAGCCGTGTATCTCAGCCATCTGTACAGACATCAAAAAGTGGTCAACTGAGAAAATGTACAAAATGTATTAATGAACAATTTACTAGTTGACGTTGTTTTGATATCTTTACCAGGAACTGAGATATATCCTCTAGATGACCTAATTGGCTCAAAAGTCTCAAAGTTATGTTCAAGTTTTCCAAAGTCTTTATCTTAAGATCTAGTGATTATTTCAAAAAGTTCTCAACTAAAAAGGTACTGAAGATGTCATTCTGAATAACTTTGTAATTGAACGTTTTGTCTGAAAGCGCCTCCTACTCAAGTTATGAGCGGCTGTAGGAACAGCACAGTGTGCTCATCGATTTTTACGTTAACTCCTAGCGATTCTGTCTTAAAAACTGTGATTTGAGCGTCAAAGATTAAGAAAATGTCGCAATTCAAAGCTGCTATTATCCGTTTCCGTCTGCGTGAAATGACGCAATCACCCCTTTCGCCCCCCTTTCGATTTCATTTCATTTGCAACACAAAAATGGGCAGAAAACCGCAATTTTTAGTGGTGGGCCCAAAGCAGGTATTTTGGCAAAGAGGAAATTGATTGATGATCAGAAGAAGAAGGAGAAGAAGAAGAAGAAGAAGAAGAAGAAGGGGAAGAGGGACGAACGGCAGAAAGTGAAAAAGAGGAAACGATGGCATCCGACATTGTTTTCGATGACAGGCACCGCGGCAGCGGCAATCCGGAAGAGACGTTGCGGATGAAAAATGAGGAAACGCTTTCGCCAGAAGCGCCTGTTTACCCACACCAGTGTATGCACTACTTCTAGTACTGTAGTAGTTGGAGGTACGAAGGGGAGGGGATTATTCAAGGTAAATGGGATTTCCGAACAACTTTGTGTCGCGCTTCGTGTCTACACACGGTGACGTAACAAGGTTGCCCGGCGGTGGTCGGTGGTGACGAATATTGGGTGAAAAAACGAGTGAAAGTCTGGAAATTGACTTGGAGCTCAACTATTTGTGGGTTTCATGACTTTGCAACGTCATTGAATGCAATCGAGTACCAATCCTAACTATTAGTGATGAAATTGACGTGGCACTGAAAGTTCAGCTCACTAAACTGATGATGCGTTTCGGAAATCGTCAAAAACTCGTTTTTTTCAGACATGACGTGGCACAGGTATTTTAGAGCCGTAAATTAATGCACTTTTTGCGACGACTTTGGAAAACTGGTATTTTCTTTGAGTTTTGAACTGTTTCTCTAAACGTTCTATGGAAAATTGAATCTTCTAGGTGTCAGAAATGGGATTGGACGATTGAAGGTTCGGGGTAACCAGTCTGGGCATAAGAGATCAAAGGTCTAAGGTACGGTCACAATGGCAACACGACTAGAAACTAGAGAACGTTTCGGCAAAGCGATAATAGTTGGCAACAATGACATGTTGACACTTTTTGCAATGGATCAATGATAACAATAGTAATAATACTGGTAGAAGGCATCAGGTACTAGACGTTTTTAAATGAATAGTAGCGCAGCTTCATGAAAAAGGTAACAGACTGAACTATTTTTGTAGTGCGCTACTTCTAGACGTTGTATCTCAGCAGCCGGTGATGATATCAAAAAGTTGTCTACTAGAAAAATGTTCCACGAGACATTTTACACATTTTTCTAGTTGACAACATTGTGATATCTCTACAAGCAACTGGCAAAACGTCACGTCAAGATTTTGCGGGGCCAGCTCGGAAGTGGAAAAAATGGAAAGGGGTGCGTTATGATGGGCTAACAAATTGTGAACAACCGACACTGAAAAGTGCATAAACATTGTCCATTGCCAAGTCAAGAGAACAAGAAGATAAGAGGGATTGCGTAAGGGGTTCTCCCTGGACGGTCATGAAAAAGAAAAGACCTCTTGCGCAACATAAACATGCCGGCGATGGAAGAAGAAGAAGAAGAAGAAGAAGAAGAAGAAGGGAGAATCTGATATCATGTACAAGAAGAGAAGAAGAAGAAGAAGAAGAAGGGGATAAATGGCAACTAAGCGCTCGCCCCCCGTCAGAATGGTAGAAGGGGGAGGGAGAAGCTTGTCTGCATGTATGTATGTGTGTGAACTTGAGAATCTTCTCCTCTCTACTAGCGGATGGCATTGGGGGGAGGAGAGGAAGAGAGGAAAAGAAAGAGAGATACCGGTTTGGGCGAAGGGAAAAGGCACGGCTTCTGGTAGCGGCGCAACGTATTTGTACACGGGGACGGAACCTTGAAGATCAAGATTCTTGGCTGACTCACAGAGGTCAGAAGACACTGTGTAATAAGGGAAGGACTGAAGCTACGAAGCTTTCAGAATGCGAATGACTAATTACAATTCGGTTCTATGTCTTTGTTGTAGTGTCTGGTTTTCTAAAAGGTTAAAGGATGGTTTCTTGTCGACATGACGACGCAAACTTTCTTTAATTAATACGGATTCGGTTTGACAGTTACTAACACAGAATTTTGCAATAACCTGGCTCAAAATGCACATCCGCTCTCTGATTTTGCATCGTTCCGGACTCGAGGACAACAACAGTAATTCTGTGAATCTTCGCGATGACACACACACACGCCCTTTCCGAAAGTCTCTCTCCCGCCCACTCATTTCCGTTCATTTCCATCTTTTTCTCCCACTTTTTGTGCCGAAATTCAACGAGGAAAAGTGGTATGCGGGCGTCTGCCAACCAACCACGCCGATGATCAAGTGTGGTGTGTAGTCTGATCGGAACGCCGCCGAGCGCACCGCTTTTTGTGAGGTCTTCAAGAAATTGGCTGGATTTCAGTGAACGCTGGAAAATTAAGCGCTTTTTGCTAGATTTTCAGGCGATTTTTGTGATATTTTGGCTAGAAGAGCTGGAAATGCAAAAGGGTGCAACAATTTTCCAGTTGACAGCTCTCGAGATATAGTCGTCCAAAATTGGAGGACATTTTCTCATGGATCAATTGAAAAAGTTGAATCGAAGAGAAACCGCCCCGGAAACATGTCGGTCAGTCAAAATGAAGGTGTTGGAATTGAAAGACGGACACCTGTTACACTTATTTCCGGGAACCAGACCAGACTTTTTGGCGTTTCATTCGAAATCCCGGGTGTGTAGTCCGATTCCAGTCTTCCGTCTATGTCAATACAAACACCTTCAATTAAATGAATTCGGAGAAGAAGTAGAAGCTTCTTCTTCTTCTTCTTGATTACGCAAGGCCGGCGCGCGGCAACCGCGCGGTCGCATTACGAAAAAAAGGTGGAAAGCTGTTGGAACGGGTAATGCGACATGTGTACAGAACGGACAAATCTACAGATGGAATGGAATGGGCAGAAAATGAATGAGATTCGGTTTGGCGAGATGAGATGCGCGATGGCTAGCGGTTTCGCGCACAACTTGTCCATTTACCTGAGTGCTTCGCGACAGGCGGGACACTTTGCAAACGGGGGGCCGGGTTGCGAAACGCCATGTGAATGGATCGACGTGAAAGGAAATCAATCGGGGTGACTTTATCAAAGTCTTCGTCGACTGGCGGACGGAGAGAATCTGAAAAAATGGAAGGCGGAGAAGTATATTCTGTGCAACTACTCAGGTAAAATTTCAAACTTTTCTTAGCTATTTTCAAACTTTTCCAGGCGCCACCCAAGAAATTCTTGGAAAAGTTTGAGAATTTCTGGAAAAAGTCTGAGAATTTCTTGAAAAAGGCTTAGAAAAGTTTTTAGAGCTTCAGAAAGTTTGAAAAGGTCTTGGAAAAGTTTTTTGTCTTGAGAAAGTTTGAGAATGTCTTTAGAAGAGCCAAGAAAAGTTTGAAATTTTACCTGAGTAACCGCCTTTCCTTCGAGCACGCGTCTCGGTATTCGCGTCTTGGAAGCCGTTCTCGGAGTACTTTATCAAAGTCTTACAACGACCCATCTTCGTCGCATTCATCGACTGGCGGACGGAGAGAATCTGAAAAAATGGAGGGTGGAGAAGTATTTTCTGTCCAACTTACCGCCTTTCCTTCGAGCACGCGTCTCGGTATTCGCGGCGCCGTTGTGCAAAACGGCGAAATGTTCGTCGATACGCTGAAAATTTGCGCTTTGTAGAAGACAGCAGTGAAAACGAGTGAACAACGCAAAACAATTGGTAGCAGCTGTGTTGTTGGCAAAAATGGCGGGAAAAAACATTCGGATGGCCTAGGTTTCCACTTAGGCCACGGCCATTTCTGTCAAAATCCATTTCGAGGCGCTTGCTTCGGCAAAAATTAGAATTTTCACAAGAGGCCATTTTGATCGTTCAACGATTTTTCATTTAAAAATTGAGTCCGGCTTTAAAAACGTTTTATTAAAGTAAACGACACTTTTTTCAGAGTGACATGGAATTTCTTGGAAACCGTTCTCGAATGACTCTATCAAAACCGTACAACAACCAGAAAAAAGCGATTTTCCGTTCACATAACTCCCGCCGTGGAAAATGGACGTGATGCGTGGCAAACTGAAGAAATGGTAGAAGAAAATCAAGAATATTAGTTTGTCTTTTTTCGGTGGAAAAATGCGAAAATTGATCATTTTCTTCACGCTCTTATCGATTTCTCTATCGGATAAATTGAGTGCGTCGCTGGACGAAAAACGAGCCGAAATATGCGGAAGACGTCGGTTTTTTTTCGGATAAACTTTCACAAATTTCCTCTATTTTCAGCGCTCAAACCCCACAAAGCACCATGGGCGGTGCGCGTCATCGATAATGTGAATGTGTATTATTCGGCGATTCTGATTTCACAACGACACGTGATAACGGTCCCTTACCAAGTTATGCATTCCAAGAACGGCACTCAGAACAAAATATGGATATGGTCGGATGGGAAGGAAGTGAACTTTGAGAAATGCAAAGACAAGTAAGATTTGATGCCACTTTTTTTCCTAAATGTTCTGCACGTCTTCAAAGTGATACACAGACAATTTCAGTGTGATGGAACTGCCGAAAGCGATGCTTAAAAGACTAGTGGGATCGCTGAGCACGTGCAAAGACCCGGACGTGTGCGGCACCTCAATCGAGCGCAAGATCCGTGCGGGGTGGTACATTGGAAGTTGCGAGCCGGGCCTGCATCCGTTCGGATTCCTCCTCCTCGAGATGACGTCGAACGTGGCCGACGACCCGTACTTTGTGCCCGCCTGTCTGCCGGCCGACAAGACGGTCCCATCGGAAAGCGGAACCGCCGAACTGCACGCGACCGCCGACCCGACCGATGGTCACAAACCGGCACTCATAAAGGCCGTGCCGGTCAAACTGATCAAGTGTCCCCACTGGAAGTTTGACAGTCAAATCTGTGCGAACGTCACCGTCTGCAACGGAGACCCGGGTGGTGGTATCGTCAAGAAAATCGACGGAGCGGATACAGTGATCGGCATTCTGCTCGATCATCCGGGAGAATGTAAAGCCGACACCGCAGGCATCGTCTCCATGGCATACTTTAAGGATAAACTGTGCGAACTCGCCGGCATTTGCAAAGCGTGAGTGGGCGGAGCTGATTGGGGAGATGATTCTTTCGAGGGTTTCAGGAAGATTAACGTAGAATCGAATGGCGGAGGGAGCACGATCAAAGTGCCATTAATCTCTGTGATTGCTCTCATGATGATGTTCTGAATGAAGTTTTTTCGCCGAAAGTTCCCGTCAGTTTTTGTATGTTTTGAGCGCCAGAACAGTGATCGCAATTGGTCGCATCTTGGGAAGAAATAAAGAGGAGCATAGTGTGAATCCGAAACAAGTACAGCCCGTTTTTATTAAGAAGAGACAAAAAGTGCAGTAACGAGAAGAGTCTGATCGCTCGCTTTACATCATTTTTTTGTGTCGTGGTGACATGTTTTCGAGTGGAAGTGTCGTTTCATCAAGACACGTGACTGTGAAACCATAAAACCGTATTTCAGCAATGGTTCAGAATAGCGGAAACCTCATACTACACAACCGGATTCCTCATTTCGTCGCGTCACGCAATTGGTGATTGGAGTTCTGTTCTCTCGGACAAGCGCCAGCGGACAGGACAAAATGGAAGTGCCTGAAAATGTCGTCGACGCCATCCAAATCGGTCCGTGCGGCGGCGACTATGACATCCAGTCCATGGTCAAAAACGGCAGGAAAGCGACGTAATTGGGAAGTTGCGATTCGGCGCTGCGGAGCTAGAAACGTCAGCGAAAGGTGGAACGCCTCTCTCGAAGACTGTTGATGCGAAGGCGTACGCGGTTGCATCTCTGCTTTTCGGTACCCGGACGCTCAATATTCGTACATTTGATCGTGACGTTTCAGGGGCAAATGCGACGACAGCAAAGAAATGATGAGACAGGTGTCGATCGGCGATTTCTACGAGGACATTTGCGAGCTGACGGGGATCTGTGAACCGATACCGAAACCGGCGCCGCAGAAGAATCCGGAGGAGAGCAAGAAGTCGGCTGGTGGTGGAGGAGGAAGAGGCGATAAAGAGCAGAAGGAGGCTGGAAGTGGGGAGAGGGAAGCGGCGAATTCGACGGTCGACGGAGCGATCGGATCGGGTCTTCATGTGACAGCCATCACTCTTCACGTTACTGCACTTTTCGTCTCTTCTCACTGTCTCCCCTTCGGCGAAAAAAATTTTCGCGTGCTTTCTGCGTGCGGCTCTCAGTGTCGATTTACGGGAGACGGTTTTTCAACTGAAAACACTGTTTTCCCGAGTTTTTGGGATTATGCACACTTTTCCTTCAAAACTTTTGCCTCACGTTTGTTTATATGACCGATAGCTACAAAATGATCACAGAGTGCTCGTGTAAAAGTGAAAATTCGAAGAGTAATTTCGTTTTTTAAAATTTGGCTTGAAAAAACAAACTTTCGGAATTTTTGAGAAAACAGTTGACAGAATCAAAAAACAGTTGCCTCACGATTGTTCTGCAGACAAATCCGGTCATTTTGAGCACCCATTAAATTCAAAAATTACTGAGAATTTTCAGTTTTCGAGGATCCGGGCTGAAATTCACAGAAAAGTGCAATAATGCGCGCTTTCTTGTGGGCAAAACGCTAATTTAAGGTCACAGCTTCAATTAACAATTCGGAAATTCTCTGTTTTACTTTATTTTTCTCATTTTCAAATGAAATTTCGGGGTTTAGGAAAAAAATCCAGAAATTTCATACCTGCTTTTGTTTTCAAGGACACTCCGTTTTAACGCGGCGCTCAATTTAGCAATAGCTGTTGAGGAGACAGTGCTTCTGAATAGAAACGTGTTATACTTGTTTCGGATTCACACTATGCTCCTCTTTATTTCTTTCCAAGATGCGACCAATTGCGATCACTGTTCTGGCGCTCATCGCTAATTCGATATATTGTCGAAAACTAACCGATTCGGAAAACGTTGACAGACTTGAAACGTGCGGAAGACAGCAACCAGGTGAGACTTTTGGAGTTGCGGTGTTTGCGTACTTTACATCAGATGCGACGACAACTCCCTGGATGGCCTCGATTCACTTCGAAGTGCTCGGCACCGGGTCGGCGTTCGTCAGCGCAAGTGTCGTGTCGAAGAGACACGTGCTCACCGACAGTTCGCTCGTTTTCAATTGGGATCCCAACATGGACGGCTCCTTCCTCCACTATTTCGACAGATCCGCAGCGAATTTGAGCGCTTGTGAGAATTCGTGAGTTCAAAAGACGAGTTGGGAGCGGAGAAAAGTTGTTTTTCAGAACGATGCAAATCCCGGATCGAATTGTCAAGAGCTGGACGATCACCGTCTTCTCCGAGCAGAAATTCCACGGCCGGAACGCGTCACGGGCGGTTTACATCGGAAACTGCATGCGGAACTTGCCGAGCTTCGGTCTGATTCTGATCGAGACCGAGCTCGAAATCGATGCGAGCACCGCTGTTCCGATTTGTGTTCCGCGTGCGTTACACAACGTTAGTCTGTTCGAAACAAGCGTTTTTTTTCTTTTTTCAGATAAGTCAATAGCATTCCTGAACGAAACTGTCGAGTATTTCGGATTGGAAAGCACAAAGCACTACCCGCGTCAGAATTGGAGTGAAAGCATCAAAGTGAACACTGTGAAAGCTGTTGTAAGTTTGCAAACATCGAAATATGTACTAACAAGCAGAGTTGAGCGGAAGAACTCAACGGAAGAAGACGGAAGAATTTTTATCTTTTTTTGAAATTTTTTTCATGAAATGTGATCAACTGACGAAATGTAAAGCAAAGTGAACTGTGCTCATAGAAAAATAATTGTAAATTTAGCTTTTTATACAAAAAAGTTATTCGAGTTGTTCCGTGAAAAAAGGAGGGCTAACGGAAGACGGAACGAATAACTTTTTTGTATGAAAAGCTAAATTTACAATTATTTTTCTATGAGCACAGTTCACTTTGCTATACATTTCGTCAGTTGATCACATTTCATGAAAAAATTTTCTAAAAAAGATAAAAATTCTTCCGTTGAGTTATTCCACTCAACTCTGCTAACTAGGCGCTTTCAGATCAAGAAATGTGAAGTTGATAAGTGGTTCAACGACATTTCGGTTTGTATCTCAAACCAAGAGTGCTTGAACGATCTGGGCGGTCCGTTTGTGAAGCGAATCGATGGAGTCGCCCATGCTCTCGCTGTTTCTCATTATTGTGAGTCGGGCTACTGCGCTCTAATGCAAAAAAAACATTGATGGAATTGTTGCAGCATTCTGCCAGAATTCAACCGACGAATGGATTGACAGACAGCTGTCAGTGGAAGCATTTTCTTCGGAAATTTGCGCATTTTCGGGCGTGTGTCCATATCAGGTGCCTCCGATTTCGGGCCCACTGGAAACATCTTCGAGCACGACGGAAGTTGGAGAAGAAGCAGAAGAAGAAGGAGAAGAAAAGGAACATGATCAGGTTCTAAATCAAGTGGAAGTGGAGTATTACGATGAGACGTCGGCGGGAAGGAAATGGATCGGAATTGAGACACTTGTGATTCTGATCGTGTCTCTTTTTGACAGCATAACTCGAGAATAAAGCATTTTGAGAGAAAATGATCAATTATAAATTTGTAGAGCACAAAATTTGCAACAACTTTTCAGCTGACACCTTTTTCGAACAATCATTGGTGCGCCCTTCCGATCTATGATTTCTGGCATCCGAGCATCAAGAAATACGTGCGGGCAAAGAGACGAGTATCCTGTGATCCTGACCTCAAACCGTACACATTTCTCGAAAATCGAACATGGAGGATCGTTGAGGAGAGGAGAGGGACCAACGTTCGGCAAGGTAAATGATAATGAGTTTTTTTTTTTAAATATAGCATTCCTATTCGCGATTCGCAGACAACAAATGTTTCCGGACCAGCTAGAACCGCGCTTTTAGATTAGAACGATTAGAACAAAAGTGTAGAAAGGGGGCGTGGCCTAATCTGAGACGCTTTTTCTGAAAATTGCCGCAATTTCAGCACTTTTCCGATATTTTTGTGTGTTTGATATCGACGAAAGAAGAGACATTAAAGAGAGAAAACATTGAAATTTTCGTGAAAACGCCGCGTTCGAGGCGTTTTTGGCATATTTCGCAATTCGGGAATTTTCATACCGGCCGATGTGGATAGTTTTGAGACGAAGTGAGTGTCGGAAGTGATTAAGCACGTTAATACAAGTATTTTAAGCGTTCAAACGGCAAAAAGTATCGGCGAATGACTGAAATTCGCGCATTTTCAGCAAAAAAATTAAAATCGATTCAATTGATTCATTTCAAAATGAAACGTGCTCGTTTTAAGCTCAAAAAGTGCGCGATGATTAGTTTAACAAAATTATGCAATTACATCGTCGAAATCGTACAAAATTTTGGTAATTTTTGACGAAAAACATGAAAAATGTGGTTAAATGTCAAAATTCGCGCCAAAAATGGTGCTAAAACGGTGCACGCTAGGCCCCACGCCCCTTTCTACGTTTTTGGTCGCCGTGGCGCGCTTTTCTTGTCAGTCCAACTCTCTGGATTTCTAGGCGTTTGTCACAGGCTTGCAAATCGTCTCAACCCCCAACTTTCAAATTGGGTTTGCTGTCAACCTCTTCTACCTTTCAAACCTGGACGCAACCCAATTTCCCCAACCTAAGCACCGTCGCCACACACTCATCTCTCGTTCGTTTGATCTCTCCCGACCGTGGTCGGCACTCTTTCGGTCCCTGCTCGCTCCCCTCTTTTATTCGTCATCGTTTGTACAATACGTTGGCCTCAAAAAGGAGGAAAAAGAACAATGCCGAATGTTTTGGCTAGCCGCCGACATATATGCGCTTGTTTTGTGACAGAAGCTGAGACACAGACTGTGAGAACGGCGAGGAATGGGAATGTATGTAACAAATCGGAAGGTACCGCATAGATCTTGTAACTTACCGACCATGTACCCTTATTGGAATTGGGATTTGGACGCTTGCATCGTGGAGCGGTTAGGGCAGAAGAGTTCAGTGAAACTGGACGTTCAGGTTCTGCAAGTCTTAAAAGCAAGCATCATTTATAGGTTCCCTGATAGTAAGCTCACTGTCTCGCCAACAGCTAATGCTAAATTGAGGGCCGCGTTAAAACGGAGTGTCGTTGAAATTTCTGGATTTTTTTTTCCGAAAACCCGAAATTTCATCCGAAAATGAGAAAAATAAAGTAGAACAGAGAATTTCCGAATTGTTAACGACAGCTGTGACCTAAAATTAACGTTTTGCCCACAAGAAAGCGCGCATTATTGCACTTTTCTGTGAATTTCAGTCCGGCGCCTCAAAAACTGAAATTTCTAAGTCATTTTTGCATTTTATGGGCCGTCTCTTGGCTCAAAACGACCGCATTTGTCTGCTGAACAATCTTGAGGCAACTGTTTTTTGATTCTGTCAACTGTTTTCTCAAAACTTGCGTTTTTTAAAGCTAAATTTAAAAAACGAAATTACTCTTCGAATTTTCATTTTTACACGAGCACTCTGTGTGATCATTTTGTAGCTATCGGTCATATGAACAAACGTGAGGCAAAAGTTTTGAAGGAAAACTGTGTATAATACCAAAAACTCGGGAAAACAGTGTTTTCAGTTGAAAACCCGTCTCCCGTAAATCGACACTGAGAGCCGCACGCAAAAAAGCGCGCGAAATTTTTTTTCGCCGAACGGGAGACAGTTAATGCCTTCAGTCTGATCTGGAAGTGAAGTGCCTTGTCTACAAATCGTTTTGCTCTTTGGATCGCCACATTTTCTCCAAAGTTTCTAAAAGCAGAGGTGAAGGTCGCCCCCCATTTCCATTTCGATTCAAATGCTGACCACACGGCGCCTCGCTTTCCCATTAGCACTTGCACTTTCGCACTCCATAACCCAAGATCGTTAGCGCGTTTTTTTTTTGTGAATGAGTGAAAGAGTGAATGGCAGTTCGAAAGAGCGATAATAGTGGAAAAAGGGGGCAGGTGCGGAATTTGAATGAAATGCGAAAGTTTACGGTATTCTATTATAGCATCGGAATCTAGCTTCTGGAATTATGTTGTACACGTTCAAGCCAATATATCGCAGCTGTCTTTGAAGATATAAAAACGTTGTCAATTGATAAAATGTACAAAATTTCCTAGCGAACATTTTCAGTAGTTATGGGGTTATTCAGGCTGTGAAAAAATGATTGTTTTCCGTGTTTTTTTACGTCAAAAAATTCAATTCAGCGATGTAAAAAAACAAAAAAAACGGAAAACAAACAAACGCTGAATAGCCCCATTAACAATTTTTTTAAATCTCTATCAGTAGCTGAAACCCCCCAAATCGCACAAGTGATCATACTAATTCGCTTTCCCCGCGAAACTTCTCCATCCCTATGTCAGTTCAAAACCAGAACCTTCCTCTTCTTCTTCTTCTTCTTCTTCTTCTTCCTCCGATCGGGGTCATTCCCGAGACTTTCTCCTCTTCCTCGCATGTTTCTGGTGGATTAATTCATGATGATCCGACGAGAACCAATTGAACGTTGGGGGGAGAAAGAAAGAGGAAGAAAACAGGCGTGTCAAGTGTTTCTCTTTCTTTGAAGCGAAACGGATCGAATTATGATCGATCTTCTAATTCTAATACAATCCTGATCGTTGTGATCCGCGAGAGCTCTTCTCTTCACGAGAATGAAGAATTATAGTGTTTGTGATCTCCTGAAACTCCTGGAACACGGCGGGACCAAGAGTGTAGAAAGGGGGCGTGGCCTAATCTGAGACGCGTTTTCTGAAAATTGCCGCAATTCCAGCACTTTTTCGATGATTTTGTGTTTGATATCGACGAAAGAAGAGACATTAAAGAGAGAAAACATTGAAATGTTCGTGAAAACGCCGCGTTTGAGACGTTTTTGGCATATTTCGCAATTCGGGAATTTTCATACCGGCCGATGTGGATAGTTTTGAGACGAAGTGAGTGTCGGAAGTGATTAAGCACGTTAATACAAGTATTTTAAGCGTTGAAACGGCAAAAAGTGTCGGCGAATGACTGAAATTCGCGCATTTTCAGCACAAAACTTGAAAATCGCATCAATTGATTCATTTCTGAATGAAACCTGCTCGTTTTAAGCAGACTTGCCAAATCCCGGGCCGGAAGTTAGACCTCAAAAAAATATGCAAAAAAAAATATGAAGGAAGAGGAAAACGCGTGCGGCAAAATTGCTAAAATGGCGTGCCAGAGTTGCAATCAATCGCTCCGCCCACTCTTGAGAAAATTTTCGTAATTTTTGTGAAAATTTTGCGACTTTAAACAGCAATTTCTATTTTTTAACAGGTTTTTATGCTATAACATTGCCTTTTTCGTCTTTTTTTTTCTATTTCTGCTGGTTTTTACAATGAATCTTCGAAATTGAAGCAAAGCGAATTTTTAGGTGCATCCTCCCGGATAATTTCCAATTTTGGCCCGGCCCGGCCCGGCCTGTTGCAAGTCTGGTTTTAAGCTCAAAAAGTGCGCGATGATTAGCTTAACAAAGTTATGCAATTACATCGTCTCAATCGTACAAAATTTGGGTAATTTTTGACGAAAAACATGAAAAATGGGGATAAATGTCGAATTTCGCGCCAAAATAGTGATAAACCTTGCACGCTAGGCCCCACGCCCTTTTCTACGTTTTTGGTCGCCGTGAATTGAATATGAATATTGGCTAGGTTTACACCATGGCTCAAACTAGTCCCAAATGGAACTGATCTCCTAGCCTCCTGGCGCCTTGTGTTCTATTTTAGATGCTACAGTAATTCTGCAAGGTCCATCGCCATACATATGGTGCATTCCTCTTTGATTCATGACCCCATCTCCTCGCCGTCCCCCCCCATCAGAAGTTTGTATAAAAACGGGGTGAAAAGTGTCTGGGACGCCTGTTGTCCGTCTCTCTCTCTTTCTTTCCGACGGTGCACATCACAGCCGCACCATCATAAAATATTACACCCCTTGCTTCCTTTCTTCCCTCTCTTCCTCTCTCTCTCTCTCTCTGTTTCTCTTCACGGGCGGTATCCTGTCGTGTCCGCCCGTCTCCCCGCTATTTCGTCGTTGTGCACAGCAGCAGCAGCAGCCGCCCGCTCTGAGCAGGAGCCCGCCGGCCGATCGGACGGCTCTTCTTTGACGTGGCAACGATCGGCCCCGACCGGAGGAACTGGTGTGCTCAGCACACACACACACACACAGGAGCAGAAGAAGAGCGCAGAAAAAACGGATGGCGGATGGGGAGAAAAGCCGAGACGCATTGAGACAATTGCTCAAGAACAGTGTATCGGCTATTTTCCGCATTTCATGTTCACAGGAGCCTAGACGCTTTTTCACACTGAAAACATTTGAAGGGCTTGAAGATTGTAGAACATTCTGGAGCAAAAATTGTCCGTACCAAAAAGCGTCTGAAAGTCTGAAATCACTAGATTCTTTGAGGTTTCCACGGGTGATCTGGACAATTCAATCCCCAGGTTTTGTTTTAAGAAACTACTGAAGAGCGCTGACACAGAAAAACATTAGATTGGTCCAAGAAGCCTTCTAGAAACAGTTTTTTTTTTTAAATTGTAATGCAGAGGATCCTTTAACGCTGTAAAAAAGCCTGGAACCTTCTAAAAGTGTTTATGCATACGGTACCAGCTCATTTCAAGAATAAGAATCCATTGCAATGAAACTTTGGTACTGGCAAAGGTGTTTCGGACATGAGGATGTTCTAGAAGCTTCATTTCTAGTCTGGCACCCATTCTTTCAGTTCACGAGTTGCTTCATACTTTCTAATTGAATTTTGGGCCTAGCACTCCTGAAACAACGTTTTGAAGAACACTCACCTGCCTCATAGTTTCAGTTTGAAAATAGTTCGCCGTCATCTTGTGAAAGATGGGAGGGACACACCGTTCTACATACTTCTTTACATTCCATAGCTATGTAGATGATAGTATGGGCATGCATAGAAGTATGCAGCTCGGCACGGCGCAGAGGAGCAGTACTGTAGTCGAATAGTGGTTGAATAGTAGCGATTGGGGGGCTGGTTTTCTGTCAAAAGGCGCTATTGCATTGGTGCTAGACGCTTTAAGAAGGTTCCGTTGCAAAAAGAAGGCTTCCGAAACGATGCCTATGGTTCTGAGAGTCTGGCACGGCGAACAATTTGTTCTTCTCGAAACGACGAAGAGGGTGCGGTAGGAGGAGTTGACCTAAGGTGCGCTGAGCAAATATTTCTGTGCACACACACTCACAGTACACACACTCTCTTCTTCTTCTTCTTCTTTCTCTTCTTTCTTCGCTTTTCTAAGCCTAAATATATTTAAAAAGAGCGACAGAGAGAGGGAGAGGGAGAGGGAGAGAGAGAGAGAGAAGGAGAAGTTTGGGTGAGCGTCGGTCGGTCGGTCCGACTGGTTGAGTGAAGTGTTGGTGGTGTCCACCGGGCACCTCGTCCCAGGCTCCGCCCCTTTCTATCCACACCAAGCTCCGCCCACTTTTTCTCTTTCTTTCTTTCTAGAGAGAGAGAGAGAGAGAGAGAAGAAGAAGGAGGAGGCGTTGGGGGTGTACAGTGGAGAGTAGGAAAGAGAGAAAGAGAGATGAGAAGTGAGGACTACTGTAATAGAGTTGGGGGTCCGGGCGAGAAAGAGAGAGATGTTCGAATGAAATGGGATATTATCCAGCCCACACACACACACACACACGAGCGCTGGAGCAAAAAGTGCAAAATAAAAGTGTGTAAAGTTCAAGAATCCGCAAGGAACTTTGGGACGCGAAAAGCGGGAAAGTGAAAGGTTCGGTGGGAAACGCCTGTAATAACAATAATAGCTGCCGGAATGTGTACCGGTTTTACAGTCAAAAAACAACGAAAACGTTTCAGCCTACGAATGTGTCATTCTGATGTACGCATATACATTCAGAGTAGCAATTGACGTTCGGCTGAAAAAAATTTAAATTCTTGTCGGAGGGGGGGGGGGGGTCTAGTCTAGAGTTGAGCGGAAATGGAATTTTGAAATCCGGAAGACGGAACAAAAAAAATCGTCAATGCAGAACCTTTTTCTCCGGTTTTTTTTAATAACTAAAGCAACAAAAATTGCCCGTGGAAATTCGCGTTCTTCGGGGCTAGTAAATGGCTTCTGAAAAGCGATTACTTTTTTACGGTAAGAAGAAAAAATCCCGGAAGACGGAAAACGGAATTCCGCTCAACACTGGTCTAGACTGGCATACTTTGAGATTGTCTTCTCACAAAACGGACAAATAGGATCAGTCTAGAGCTCCATGCTCTGAAATTATGATAGGAAAGTTGCTTTCCTTTTGCAGTTTCTCTTGCCCAACCTATTAGATACTCAACTAGACCGGCTTCTATGCCCTTGGCGGCCTAGACCTATTTCCCAGACTTGCAACGGGCCGGGCCGGGCCGGGCCGGGCCAAAATTGGAAATTTTCCGGCCCGGGAGGATGCACCTAAAAATTCAAAGCGAACTAGAACTTCGAAACGAACATAATTTTATAGACTTAAAATTTTATAGACTTAAAAAGGCAATGTTATAGCATAAAAACCTGTTAAAAAATAGAAATTGCTGTTTAAAGTCGCAAAATTTTCACAAAAATTACGAAAATTTTCTCAAGAGTGGGCGGAGCGATTGATTGCAACTCTGGCACGCCATTTTAGCAATTTTGCCGCACGCGTTTTCCTCTTCCTTCATATTTTTTTTTGCATATTTTTTTTGAGGTCTAGCTTCCGGGCCGGCCCGGGATTTGGCAAGTCTGCTATTTCCAGGCTTTCTAGGCCATCATCTCAAGTTTCGTGATCGTTGATGCGAAGTGAGAAAGAAGAGATGAACGCCCTCTCGCCCGCAATCGATTCTCTCCGCTTCCGAACGTGTTTTCCCCTTCCGTGCTCTGATTTCTTTCGCGTCTCGGCGGGAGCTTCTCTTTCTCCCGGGGGCGCTTTCTCTCTCGCTCTCACTCTTTGAAGAATCTGTGAACTTTCACTCTCTCTCTCTCTCTCTCTCTCTCTTTCTTCGTGGAGGAGTGGTGGCACTCGAGAAGGAGCAGAAGAGAGAGAGAGAGAGGGAGAAAGAGGTGTAATAGGAAAAGAGAGAGAGAAAGAGCTCCTTCTCTCTCTCTCTTATTTTACAGTCCTCCCACACTGTGGAGACGCAGATCCTGCCGAGACGAGAGAGAATGCGATCCGAGGCGAGTGCCGACAACAAGGTTCTTGGCGGGAAAGAGCCCGTTGAGCAGGAAGCAAGAAGGAGTTTTTTGCAGGAGAGGGAGAAGAAGAAGGCGAAGACGAAGTGTGGGAGGATGGGGGTGTCTGGGCAGATTAGAAAGTTGTGGGCTTTCGAGGAGCACAAGGACACAACCATCCGGGCACTTTTTCGAGCTATAACAAGAGTTGGTGTGAACATTTGCGATGGAAAAACGGGGAAACGTTAAAAGCCAACGGAGATATTGTTGATTTGAAGAAATACGTCTTTTTGGAAACCGCAAAAAATGTTCGTGAACTTTCCCTCCATTTCCCCCCAAAAAAACCCCCGATTAACTCTCATTCCTACTATTATTATTTGTTTCCGATCTCTCGAATTCATTGAAAAAGCCTGAAATATGACGGGTTGTACCAATTGGAGGTAATTTCTAGTTGTCTTACTGTTTTCAGATGGCCTCCAATTTTTGCAGTCCTCTAATCAGTGAATGCGAGACGTTCATCGCCGCGTCCGCGAGTTTCGATCGATTTTTGAAGAAGGCGGACGGAGCGAAAAAATCGACAGATTCCGAAGATGACGTGGCGCCCAAATCCATCATTTTCCAGGCCGGAACTCCCGTCGATCGGACGCAGTGTGAGGGAAAATCTGAAAATGATACGCTGTGGAATCCCTGGACTTTTGACCCACTTGCCATGATCCGATCGGGTCCGAACATTATTACAGGCTTCTTGGACTCGGATGGAAGTTGCAAGTGGCTCAAAAGCCTGGGCCGGCCTTTTGCCCCGCTCTGTTGATTCTGAACGAGTTCCAGCTCTGGAAGATTTGCGGATTTTCGTCGAAAACCTGGACAAATCGTCGACGAGTCGCAAAAAGATTAGGAAAATGAAGTGGAGAAGGCAGGGCACGTGTCTCGGAATGATCACTCAGAAACAGGCCGAAAAGGTTGGCAACTTTTCGCGAAAATTACTGACAAAACACTGTTTCAAAAATCTCTAATACCGCGTCCAATGTCTCGGAAAAACCGTAAAAACCGCAGATTTTTCTGTCCAAAGTCGGCCGAAATTTGCGTGAAAAACGGGGTGTGCACAGCTCAATGAGTGTAACCGTACCCCTAAAACTACGGTATTTTTTGAAAATTTGTTAATTTCTTGAGGTTATTTGAAAATATTCAAATTTCTTGCGCAAATTTTCAAAAAATACCGTAGTTTTAGGGGTACGGTTACACTCATTGAGCTGTGCGCACCCCCGTTTTTCACGCAAATTTCGGCCGACTTTGGACAGAAAAACCTGCGGTTTTTACGGTTTTTCCGAGACATTGGACGCGGCATAAATGCTCGGAAAACGACCAAGAGTACAGTGATTTCTAACCTGTGATGTTACGTGTCTATTTGACTTTGTGCCTCCAAGATATCCACCCGATCCGATTCTGATCCAACAATTGCGTCAATCCAAATATCGAATGACCCCCCCCCCCCTCTCGAACCGAATAACTATTGCGCAAGTTTCTGAGAGAGTAAACTGATCTTATAAGAGAATTTACTCTCAAAATTTGAATTGTAAGTTCTGAAGACCGTGTATAGAATTGAAAAGAAAAACCAATTTGTTTTGTTAACTACCGTAATCTTCGGGGGCTTTTCTTGGAAAAAGAGTCAATTGGTCACAAAGAGAAGAGTGTTGGTTCAGAACAAATTTGCATAGTTGTTGAGATCAGAAGGGAAAGGTCAATAAATGTAGAGGAAACAAGAAGAAGAAGGAGAAGAAGAAGGAGAAGGAGAGGACTAATAAGGACAAGAAGAACGAGTATTTTCAGCAGGATAATACTTATTGGAGAGGGATAATTTTGCGAACATTTTTGTGATTTTTTGAAACTGAAATTGTGAAAATGTTTGAATCGATTCGAAGCGGCTAATCCGCAGAGCAATTTTCGCGTTAAGCTTGCGACAATTTCGTGCTGCGCCTTTAAACAGCTACCGTAATCTTCGCACTTGTGAGTCTAGAATAGCATACGAAATTTGCGAATTCCTGAACGATTTTTGCACTCAAATAGCGAAAATACAATGGAATTCGATAGGAAAAATGTTTTTTTAGTCTAGACCTCATTTTGTGTCCTTTTTGTTCATTCCGGAATGATTTTCATGTCGGCGAAATTAAAAATGAATGTAAATAGTCAATTTCGTATGCGTCTTGTCGTTTGAGCGCTCAAAAGACGCGCAATCGGCTCTTTTCGACAACTCAAAAATCATTTTTGCAGGAAGTGCGTGGCCGTGGCCAATTTGTGACCTACTACCGTATTCCGGACGCTTTCCACCCTCAAATGGGCATTCCGATCGACTGCTCCGTCACTCTTCAGCTCGTCATTTGCTATCTCGACACTCGTCACTGTTACAGGTGCTTTTTCCGAAAGAAATCACAATTGCTCTTTTCAAACGACGTTTTATTGGCTCAGTAATTCTATGGCGTGCTCGCAAAAAGATGTTAATTATAAACGCGCTAAAAGTGACAAATTGAAAACTTGGCCTAGAAACCGATGGAGTTTTCTAGGCCATGTCCGTCAAAATGCCTGTTTTTTTCAGACTTGCCAAATTACGGGCCGGGCCGGGCCGAAAATTTGCTGGCCCGGCCCGGTCGGCCCGGCTCAAAAGGCGCGAATTCAAATTTTTGGGGGAAATCTATTTTTTCGTTTTTTTTTGCGGGGTTCAAAATTAAAACTTTTGCTTTGATGCCAATAAAAACTATTTTTGAGAACTACATTTCTTTTTTATGCTCGATACTTGCAAAATTCGTTAGTTCTACGAAAAACAAACATTTTATTTAATCAATAGTTCAAAATTTGGATTCCCGCTTTTTGAACCGGGCCGACCGGGCCGGGCCGGGCCGGGCCAGAGTTTTGAAAATTTCGGCCCGGCCCGGCGCGTGGCAACTCTGGTTTTTTTCGCAGTCACTATCCAATCAACAAGATCACTTCGCCGTCGGCTCAAATTTTCTACCAACTCGGTTTTTCGGACGGTCAAAAGTGCGCGAATGAGCCGATTTTTTTCACCATCAAAAATTTGATCAAGCACTATACGTTAGTCGTTTTTCGCGAATATTCTCGAGATTTTCTCACTGTTTTCAGTCAATTCGGCTACGTCGATTCGTTCACTTCTGCCGGCGGAATTCGCGTCGAAATTTTTCCGAAATAAACATTTTGTTTTGCTTTCTTTTAACAGAACATCGATATAAATTTGGGTCAAGAACATTGGTTCGGTCAATTTTTCGCTCTAAAACATGCTGTAATTCATTACATTTTTGAGAATAAATCAGGGCAAAAAATGATGGAAAACAAGAGAAAAAGCACCCGTTCAGGTAACAAAAAGAAACGAGGAACAGAAAAACAGAACTAGCCTATGAAAAATGGGGAAAAAATGGGGAACAATCTATGGAAATACGTGGGAAAGATCTGGTGGAAACAGTCTATTTTTAATCGATATTAGACGGCGAGAGGGCTCTCCTGCATGTGCACTTCCAAAAGTTTCCACGCAGTCGCCGGATTGTACTCTTCGACGTCGCGGCAAAGCACCCACACATGGCCGATTTTTTTCGGATTCTCCTGAAAAATAAGAAAATGCATTGGAAAACAGTGTTTGCTATAATTTGAATTAATCTTTTTCCTCTGGGCCCTGGCCTATAGACTTTTCCCCGGCTTCCGGAAGTTTCGATGAGAGAGTGGTCCCATAATGGCCAAATGTGTGAATAAACGAAAAAAGAAGAGAGAAATAGTGTGTGATACGCGGATTGCCATAGCTACCGTAATACGGTTCAATCGATGAGGTTACTGTAGGTACAGTACTCCTAAGACTCTTCATATTCATCCACTGCAGTTTGACATGGATTCTAAAAAAAAAGGGGGCGTACCGCATCTCCTTCGACCACTTTTCCCTCTGCATTTTTCGTCACGTTGATCATGTAGGCCTGGAAGGAAATGATGAGCACGGGGCCCTGCTCCATCATTTTGCCCGTTAACATTTCCACCCGGTGAATGTCGATGATTCGCGAGTCTTTTGTGCTAAAATGCATCTTTTGGTACTCTTTTACCACTGTCGCCATTTGAGTGTACGCCTGCAAAATTTAGGAGGTGTTTAGTCCGGCTTATTAAAAAAAATTTGTTCACTCACTCTCTCGTGACACCAGGATTGAAGAACTTCGAGATCGAATCGAATAAATGCTTCCAGAATATTGGGAATAATCTGAAAACAACTCTAACAATTCTAAAAACCCCTGAAAAATCGATACCTTGGTCTCGCAGAATTTCAGCCATTCTTGTTTGTCGAAATTCGCATCGATTTTATGAATTTCCGTCAAAACTTCCGAAAGTTCGCTTTGGCCAGCTGGAAAATGTGGGGAAATTCAGAAAAAATAAGGGGGCAAATTGCATACAAAACACGGATCCGATTTTTTCGGTGACTCCTCTCATCAGCCGCACCGCCACGTTGTCCGACTCTTCGTATTTGATTTTCCAGTCGAGCAGCTCTGCAAAAAAATTTTTTGTAAAGGAAAAAGTGTTTTTCCCTCATTTTCTCTGCCACTTTTAGTCAAAATGCAAAAAAATTCAAAATGTTCCCCTAAAAACGAACTGTGATAATATGCATTCGATTCGGAGAAATTCTTCCATCCCGAGTACCATTTCGAGTCTTTGTGCAGTGTCACATCTGTTGCCGAGCTGCAATTGAAAAATTTGTCGAAAAAGTTAAACGAAAAACGCGTACTCATTGGCCTCAACGACGCGATCCTTTTCCAAATCGAATCCGTCAGTTCGTTTTGTCAACGTTTCTGGAAACAGTTATTTGTTCTAATTTGAGAAAAAGAAATCAGCAAGATCTGTAAGAGACCTCTTCGTTTCGCAACGTGATGTGCCACAACCGCTGGGACATATTTTTGAGAGAAATGTGCCAATTTTATGGCATAACGGTTGCATTCCGTTACACTGGCGAAACGTATCGGTTGCCAAGCTTGTTTCACAGTGGCGAAACGTAACGGTTGAGAAAAATCACGTTGAAAACTGTGCCGCTTTCGCGCGACGCCCATCTTTGATTTGGAAACTTTTTTTTTTAATCAGGCCTGTGCTTGAAGCAGAGAAAAAATCTGGGGGGCAAGAGAAATACTGTCTACCGTTTGCGCCTCTCTGTTCTACCGCGCAAATGGTATTTCCCTCGCCCCCAGATTTTTTGTCATCGTTTTCTCAGGCAACGGGAAGCAGATCGCTTGCCCAGGCCTGTTAAAAAAGCAAGGCAAAATTCAAATTTACCCGGTCTGCTGTACATTCGGACGTCGGCAATATTGTCAATCTCGTCTTTTACCGTTTTCATCGACTAAAGATTTTTCTTCAATTTCTTTATGACAAGAACATTGTATTTTATTACCGTAGAAACATGCTTGTACACTTCGGTATCTCCGACCTTCTCCGCCACTTTTTCCACGTTTTCGGCCGCTTTTCGGGCCTGTTTCAGTGCTTCCGCGCCCGCTTCCGTCATCTTCCTTCCGGCTTCCGTTTTTTGAATCTCGTGCACCATCTGCAATTTTTTCTGGCTAAAAAATTAATAAAAAATCCCAAAAATGTTCTAGAGCATTCCTCACTTTCTTCATGTGATCACTGAGCTCCTCAATCTTCTGTTTGACGACTTCCGACGATTTCAGAGTCTCTTTTTCGACGAGCTCCTGCAAAAATTCATTTTGCTCAACATTTCCTCCAAAAATCGTCCTTTTACTCACAAATTTTTTGCGAGCGTCTTTCAGCGCGTCCGACTCGTTCAGCTCTTGCATTCGGGCTTTCAGCTGCTGTTGGTGCTCCTAAAAATTAAAAATATAGCTTTTTCAGTCAAAAAATTGATTTCTCGTTTTCCAACCTGCAAGTCCTTGTTTTTCTGCATCTCATCCCGCACATTATCTAACAAATTGTTCAAGAATCCTCGTTTCGGCGCCGGATTGCTATATTCTGCAATTTTTCTGTGAATTTTGAGCAAAACTTTCGAAAACAAAACCTCTGAAAGTGAGTGAAACTGGCTGAAATTGTAGTCGAACGCGAGTTAACCGTAATCCATTCCCACAAACTCGTGACAACATCTGAAAGCAGTGCAAAAGTGGAAAATTGCAAAAATCCAATGAAAAACGTCAAAAAAGCCGTCCAAAATTTTGGTACGACACTCCGAAATTCCGCCGATAACATGATGCAATTCGCGTCAAAAATGTTCAAAAAATCACAAAAATATAGGAACTTCAGACCAAAAATCGCTAGAAAACTTGACAATTCCCTAAATATCATCACATTCATTGCTATTTACACATCTTAGCTCAAGGAAAATCGGAAAAGAAGGGAAAATTCGATAAAGAGCACTTTCCACCAGAATTTTCGGGGATGTTTGGGTGTATTGGGGGCGACTAAAGCTACTAATTTACCAATTTTACCAGTGGTGGATTGGGGAACTTGAAAACATTGAGGAAAATGCGAAAAAAGTGGGAAAAGGGGAACTGAAAAGGGAAATGGGTTAGGAATGGAAGGATTGTGATGAAAATTCGAGAGACATGTAAAAACAATTATTAATCCATTGCTCCCGGCTCGTATTTCGCCCACGGATTGTCGTCGAGGAACTTTTCAATGACCTGGAATTAAAAATTAGAAAAATCTATAAAAAGTTGTCGAACCTCCTTGAGCGCATAATTCGGGGTAATCTCGTTTTCGGTCAACGGCTTTCGCGTCACCGGGTCGAAATGTCCGATTCGGCGCAAGTGCTGCACAATTTCCTCGCGGTCGTACGTGATCCCGGACGGCACGATCACCGGCTCTTTCATCAGCTCTAATGTGATCTTTCCGCACAAAACTTCCGGAATCTCACGATTTTGACGCTTTTCTTGGGTCTGCAATTTTTCAAGTGATTTTTTAGCTTTAAAATGCTGAATTTATTAACCACCGCAGTGAGCTCGGCGAGCCGTTTCTTGGCCATTTCGACGCGTGCCAGGGCTTCTGGGTTGTTCGCACTCTCCGCGCGGTCCCTCTCGATCAGACTCTCCATGTACGTGTGGAACTCGACGTCCTGGATTATTCTGCGCGACTCTTCCTCCTCGAATTTCTGGTGGCGTGCGCGTTTCAACGCGTTTTCAATGTCTGTCGCGTTCTGGAAATTTTAGGATTTTTAGAGATTTTAGGACTTTGAAAGTAATGTTTTCTCTCACCGTAATCACTGAATTGTGATACAGTGCTTTTGAAAGACAGCTGATGGCCTCGTTGAACTTTTTGCTTTTCAAAAACACGCTTCCCAGGAAGTAGAGTGGCTGAAATGGTTACTTTTTCAATTTTTTATAAAACATTGATTATCTCCGTACTTTCACTTCATTGGGGCTCAATTCCAGAGCCCGTTTGCAATCCTCTTCTGTCATTTTCAAGTTGTTCATCTGGAAAAATCATTTTTCACTAAAAAAATTAGGATGTTTCAAATTCCAACCTGATAATAGCACATGGCACGATTCTGATAATATTTAGGCTGCGGGTCCATTTTTATTGCTTTCGCATAGTGCTCAATGGCGTCATCATAACTAAAGAATGTTGTGTTTCGTGGAAAAATTAAATTTTTCGCAGGAATTACCGCTTATTCATGTAGCACTTTTTCCCATTATTATTGTGCAATTCAGCCGCAGAGGACATGGCTGAAAATGGTTCTAAATGGCGAAAAACGTGACTGAAAATCGATAGAAAGCTACGGTTAAAGCTGAGAAATTGAGCGTCAGATGTGGTGCCGAGTACGCAATGTTCGCGTCGCAGTGTTTACAGACGCAGCAGCGTTTCAGTTGAAGACTGCAACTTTTCCGGGAGAGAAACGCTGAAATGCTTAGTTTTTGAAACGAAAATTATTAATTTTTCAGACGTCTCGGGTATGGTCGCGACTAGAAAATCGTTTGGCGCCCCTCAAAACCTGCCAAACGAGCCGCGAAAACGGAAAAGTCTCGAAACTCCGTGCGGATATCGCAAAATCTATCCGGATTTGACGGCAACGGCCAGTTTCGCGTCGACGACGTTTGAGCAGACTTCTGAAGTGCAAGAGGACGAGGAAGAGTACGAAACGGACCGCGAGGGCTCGTTCGACACGTCGCGCAGCTTCGAAACGCCCGAATCCGATGAAAAAAAGGCGGCGTGGATGTACGGATTGGCTGCTTTTGCGATTTTGATGGCAATTTTAATAGGAATAATAGGAAAAAACAGCGGAAAGGTAGAATTTGTCAACATCCTATTTAAAAATTAATTAGTTTGTCTTCCAGACCGACACCGACTACGAAGCGTACATAAAATCGGTTCGCTCAGTGATTTTCACCCAATTTCCGGATGCTTCCGCTGAGAATCGAGCACTTTTGCGTTTAATCGGTCAAAAAGTGTTTCTGGAGCCCGACAATCACGCGCCGCTCGTCATTTTGGTCGGCGGAAAGCAGGCGAGACAGTTCTCCGAGGCAATTAGTCAAATTGTGGCGAGGTGGGACCGAAAATAGGAAAAAAAAATGAAAATCGTGTTTTAGCACTAATTCCGGTGAGAAATATCGAAAAAATCGGACAATTCGTGTGGAAGCTGGCACAAATCGCGCGGATTTCCATAAACAATTAAAAGAAGGTTGGTAGCAAGTTATTTTACCCTACAAATTAAATTTTCAGTCCTCGACGCTTCTCCGACGTCGCAGACCGTTTTTCCGCACACTGCCGTCGTTCTGGACGTGGATTTGCTGCAATGGGACGCCGTTCTGGTGCTCCACGCGTTCGCCGACCACGAAAAGTACCCGGTGCCCAAAACTGTGCTCTTTTTGACCGTTTCCGAGCGGGAACCGTCCGACATTGAGAATTGTGATGACAGAATGGTCGGGTAAGTAGGCAATGATTTGTTAGCATTTTTTGCTCTATTTTTTTGCAGTTTTCTAACGCGTCAATGGATCGAAAACGGCGGCTCTTCGGACAATATTCCGCCAATTATCGCACGAATTTCCTATTTCCTTTGTGTCTAATTTAAATGTTTTCAACTTTCCCCCCACAATTTTCACACCACAAAAACGGGTTGTTACGATTGAGATTTCAGGGATTCTTCCGCACTTTTTATCCCTAAAAATAAGATACTTGCAAACGGGCCGGCACGGGCCAACTCGATTCAAAATCAATGTTGTGCGTGGAACGACACATCAGATGGTGGATCTCCTTGCGAGCCGACCTAGAATGGGGTTTTTGCCGGCCCGCGTCACAATACCTATTCTAAAATCGGCCCGCATGTAGTCACATTTGTAGAACTCACCGGGATCTACAATCTGGTGTGTTGTTCTACGCACAACATTTATTTAAACGGCTTGGAACGGGGTGGTCCCGTCTCGTGGAAGTATTGCATGGAATGGGAGCCATTTATGTTTCCCCCCATCTCGTGGTCCCCTTCGGCCGCCTCGCAACTCTCTGGATACCTGTTTAAGCGAGTTAGCAGCCGGCCCGTTTGCAAGTAGGAAAAATAATGAATTGTTCAAATGTTTCTTTTTCGCCGATTCTTGCACATTTCATGTTTTGCTCGAGTTTTTGTCGCTCCTACTGTACTCTTTCATCAACTTTTAATGCCGTTTCTCTAGAATCATTTCAGAAAATGTCGAGTGGCCGGAATAAACCGGCAGCAATTTATCAGAAAAATCAGGGAGCGTCACGATTCGAAGTGCTCCGAGAAATTGCTCATTTTGAGCAAGAATTGAGCACTTTTGAAGGTTTCTTTCAATTGTCTTGGCATAGAGCTGTTTTTAAAAGATTCTGAAACGTTCAGACAGTGCTCTTTCGACGCAAGTGAACGAAAAGAAGAAAAAGGGCAGAAAATGGTGGCCATCGTTCCTTTCGTTCCCAATTCCCCACCGGATCTACGAGGTAATCGATAGTTTTGTGAAACAAAAGCTGTTTGGAACAGTGATTTCTTCACAATTGTTTTCTAGATCGAATCGACGGCCATTCGTGCATTTTCGCCCGAAAAATTTGCGTTTTTCATGGAAAAGCAGGCGCATGTGAAGGAAGACGAAGAAGAAGAGGGACAGGTGGAAAAAGTGGAAGAACCGACGGAAAATGCGGGAAGAAATCGAAAAAGAAATAAAAATAAGGAGGAAAAGAGCGAAATGGCGTCTCCGCAGCCGCCGATAAGGGAGGAGAATGAGGAGAAAACGGCGGAAACGGAGGAAAAAGACAATGAGGAGTGGAAGATGCAGGAGTGCTTCGTTTTCTGCCTCAAACAGCTCTTTTTCTCGCGAATTTGGATATTTATCCTCCAGTTAATCGCCTCGTTCTGGGCCGGAAACCGATTCAGAACCGACGCGTTCTACTTGGCCGAAACTATTGTTTGTACGCTTTTTTCTTTTAATGGAAAAGTGGAAATTCTTTAAAAAAAAATTGCTGTCAAGTTTTATTCAGCAACAAACGTACGGTTTCTGCTCTACTGCACTTGGGGAACCGTAAACCGTCGCACGCAACCCTCGGAATTTTACTGAACTATTTCTTTGGAAAATTTGTCATTTTATTGAAAACGAAAATTCATGGAACTCCCCTCCCCGCCCACATTGATTTTAAGTCATTTTTGTCGTCGAAATACACGGTCTATTAATTTCTATTATTTCAGCGGCCCATCAATCGCCGATGGGCGCCTTCATGCTCCGTTTCCTGTTTGCCGGTCTCCGTCGCTGGGACTCTCAGCACTTTTTGTTCATCGCCGACAATCACTACATTCTCGAACAGTCTCTCGCCTTTTTTCCCGGTTTTCCCGAGATTATCACGTGCGTTTCAGACAGATTTTATAGCCAAAAAGAAGCTGGAATTTTTGCCGAAATAAAAAAGAAAGTCTTTTCATTTCTCAATTTTTGTAAAACGATTTCAACTTTACACAATTATACTAGTGAATTTCAATAATTCGAAAAATGTATTTTTAATGGAACAGTATTTTTTTCCCGCTAATTTCAGTGTAATCTAGACGCGAATCACAAAAAAAAATCACGAATTCCAGAACTGATATAAAAATTTCTAGTGAAACTGTAAAGAAATGCTGTCGAATTTGCAGAGTAATCCGAACGGGAATCACGGAAGTGAGCGAGAACGGCGAGGCGGCGGACGTGATTCCGACGTGGCTGATCACGGGCGTGCTCGCCGTCGTCCTCAATTTCTTCTTCTTCATCTTCTCCGGAATCGTCCTCTTCCTCGTCACTTTCATGATCGGTCGCAGCGTCAAAAAGAGCCTATTGGCCACGTCGCTGTTCGCCTTCAATCCCGCCTCCATCTTCTTCTCAGCCGCCTATTCTGAATCGGTTTGTCCTTTTTTTTTAAAGATTATTAACAAAATTCAAAGCGAATGTTTCAATTTAGAAAGTTTTTTTCAATTCCACATTTTCACAGAAAAATACAGTTTCAGAAATACTAATAATCTCTCGCACTAATAATTTCCAGTTTTCAAAGCATTTTTTCCAGTTGATAAAAATTTCCACTTTTTGCAGATGTACTTTTGCCTCACACTCACCGGCTTCTCGATCATGGTCTTCTCGGCGCGCGCGTGCTCGCGGGCGGCCCGATACGGCGGCGCTCTCTTCGGCACCATCGTTTTCGGCCTCTCGCTCGTCGTCCGCTCCAACGGACTTTTGAATATTTTCTTCGCCGCCTGGTACTTTGCCGGCGCGTTCCTCTGGGAAATGGCGCCGCCGATCGGCGATCTGAAAGAGCCGGGAAAGCTGAAAAAGTTGGACGAATTTCTGGGAAAACATCAGAAAAATCGGCAGGACGAACAATTCCGGCACGGCGAGGCAAAGACGAAGAAGAGGGAGATCGAGCGGAGTCTGACGAGGCCGCGCAAGGTCTTCGTGCTCTCCGATCGCCGCTTCTCCCGCTGTTTCTACCTTTTTCTGGGCGTTCTCATCGCCTCCGTCTCCGTCTTTCTGTTCGTCTTCCCGTTCGGACTCATGTCGCACTCTGTCGTCGCCGAATTCTGCAATCCGACGCCGCCGCGCGCGAAAGCCGTACGCGACCTGAAGATGGCCACGAAAATGGACGACAGTGTGGTGACGATTGTGGAGGCGAGACGCGGAAAAGTCGATTGGTGCAAGTCAGTTTTTTTTTTTTGCGGCCCTGAAATTGGTTTTTCAAAACAGTATGCAGTGACTTAATCAGAAATGCTGTGAGAAGGTATTGAAAAAGTAGTGAAACAGTGATACAGTTTGAAATAGAATGCCGCGTTTTTGGAGTGGAAGGCTTTTAGAGCCGAGGTTTGTGCGAACAACATTTCAATATTGAATCAAGTGCAAAACAATTTTGAAACAGAAAAAAATCTTCTAGAGAAAGAGAAGGAGTTGACCTAAAATTCACTTAAAAATTGCATTGCAGACCTCCGAAAACGATGGCCGAATTCGTGTACGGTCTGGTGTTCCCGCCGTATTACAAAGTGGTGCAGGCGAAATATTGGGACGTCGGACTGTTCGGATATTGGCAATTTCGCAAAATTCCGTGCTTTTTGATGATGCTCCCGGCGGCTATTCTCACTATTATCGCCATTAAACACACGAAAGAAGACGTGGCGAAGAAGGGGTTCGTTTCAATTTTTTAAAGCAATTATCTTCAATCGAAAAAAGCACTAACGTATACTTTTGCAGCTGGACGAACATTTGGGTGCTGTTCGGCCGCACGGACCACCTCGTTCCGATGGCCATCCACTCGTCGATCGTCCTCTTCACCGCCGTTTTCATCATAAACGCCGAAGTCTTCACCCGATTGATATTCTCCTCGTCGCCGTTCCTCTACCTTTTCCTCGCCGATTATTTGGATGGCCTCACGCAGGGTGTACGTGTTTTGCGTGATCGGTCTATTGAGAACGTACGCCTCTGGCATGCGTATATTAAACATGCAATTTTTGTGATCGGTCTATCATGCGTCTATTGAAGAACCCGCACCGAGTTCTGAATAGACCGACCACGAATCACCTGCGCAGCAAAGCTTTCGAACCGGAGTAGTAAACATTTCTCTAAAACCGTAAACTTTTGATGTGATAAAAAAGGACAGGTAACGTACAAACTATTGTTTCATTTTGTGAGCTGTCGCGCGGCGTACGCACAGTCCTATTGTCAACCGTAACCGCCAAGCTCTGTCCCCCCACCGTTTCTAAAAATTGCCGATTTGGCGCCAGCGCTCAAAAAGAAACAATAGTAGGTCTTTTTATTGCCCGAAAAAGAACAAAATCGTTTGCATCATTTAAATTTTTTTGCAGGACACGCCGGGCAACCGTTTCTGGCACTACGAGCAGGCGGTCGGAATCCTTCCGTTTTTCGTGTTCAAAAGTGTGTGGAAAAGTGGATGGGCCGGCAAATCACTCTACATTTACCTCCTCGGATACTTTGTTTTCGGAACTATGGCTCACGCCGCCTGGCTTCCGTTCACCTAAATTTTTCGTTGTTTTTAGAATTGTCTAGAAATATTTCCCGCTATTTCTCCTATTTTCGCTTGAATTTATTGCTTTTCTCGCCATTGTGATCTTCTGTGCCCAGTTTGTGATTTTTCGGGTTTTCGTATTTGCAAAGAGCTTTTTTCTTCGATGGAAACGAGTAAGAATTGTGATTGATCCTCTTGTGTGCATTTATTTCTTTTCAATCGTACTCGGCGATTCACATTTTTTGTAATGTTTTTCTGCATTGTAAAAACTGTCGTTTTTAGGACCCAAAGAATGACGGAAGAAGTGAATATATTTCTGTCGAAGCTCGTCCTCCACGGCGAATCCATTTTGGCGGAAATCTTCCGATTATCCTCTTTTGTGCCCAAAGATTTTCGAAATCCGCAAAAATCGGCGAAATTTCGAAGCATCGTACAGTTGGATTTTAAGTATTTGAGCAAAACGGAACAGATTGAGAAGGAGCTCGAAAAGGATTTGGTAGGCGATTTATTGTTGCTAACAAAATGCTTGTCTCTAGAAATGTGAAAATGAGCTAATGAGTAGAGTTGTGGTATTACAAGAAAAATTCGATTTAAAAATTTAAAAATTTAAATTTAAATTCAAAACTTTAAAAACAATGTTTGAAACGGTATTTAAATAACGATCCAAAAAAATTGCAGCGTCTGCAAACACAATTCTACGCGACATTCGAGCCGGTGCTCATCGCTTTCGGACAACTTTTCACGTCAATCGCCGAATTCGTGCAAACGTTTACGAGTTATGCACAGGAAATTGCCGAGGAAGTGAAAAACGGACAGAGAATCGATGCGAGCAGGACCGCCGAACTAGAGGTTCCGTGTTTCGATGAATTTTATGAAAATCCCCATTTTCCAGACGTACTGCCTGTACATTTCCGGTCTTTTGCTCATTTACCTCGATTCCTACCTGCCCGGACCGATTCGAGAACGTATTTACGTGGCGATTTATCGAAAAAGTGATGTACGCGAAAATGCAGAATTTCTGGTGGACTTTTTGAAGGCAACAGGCGCCAATGACTGTATGATTAGGTGAGATTCTGGGAATTCAGCGGATGTAATTTTTCGTTGTTAAGTTCTGGCTCGGCGTAGCCTCAATAACCCCTTGTTTCGGAATAAACCTGTTTCGAAACACATCAAATACATAACATTTAACAAGAAATGCCTTATTTCGTAGAGTTCGATTTCGACCCACAAACAAATCACTGTTTCAAAATTTTTCACATTAGTTTAACAGGGGCGTAGAATTTTGCTGATTTTCCAGACGCCTGGAACTGCCGGAATCGTTCGTGCGTTCGTGTCTCGGCACAATCGAAGCATTCGAGGATTCCGCTCTAAAGATACCGAAAACCCAATTGATGTACGTCATTCTTCAGTTCGATCGACACACTCTCACCACGGATAACACGCGAATGACGAAGATTGTCAACTCGGTTTTTCGAGAAATTTGGGTACGTTTTTTATGGGAAGTTGTCTGGAATTCCCAGCCTGTAAAATAGGGTTTGTATGTATTAAAAAGTAAGAAACATTGACAAATAACAATGCTTTAGAAAGCTAGAATTTTCTGTAAATTGAACATTTGATTCGATTTCAAGATAAATGGTTCGATAAAAATAAAAAAAAACTAAAACACGACTTCAGACATGTTTAAAAAAACTTGCAGGTGCTCAACTTGGGCTTCGGAGTGATCGCCAATATTTTCGACGCGTGGTACCCGTACAAAGCCGCCTGGAACGCCCTGAACGCCACGTTGACGCCACAAGAATCGGCGGTGATTATGGAAAAACATTTGAGAATTATGAAGTCGGCCACTTTTCCGCAGGTCAGAAATGGTTTTCTTTAATTTTCAAAACTATCCGGAGAAAATCGATTATTGTTCACATTTCCTCTGACAAATCGTTTCTAATCTAACTAGCTAATTCTCGTTCTTTCTAACCGGACCTATTTAAATTGCTACCGATTTATAAATCTAGCTAGCTAATTTTGAAATCTAAACATAATCTAGCTAGGTTTGACCGAAATTTTAATCTAATTAGATAAATTTTGAATCTAATATCAGTGTTTTTGCAATCTAATTAGCTTCGCCAATCTAATTAGCAAATTTATCAGTCCAATTAGAAGAATTTGCAATCTAATCGCAGTAAATTAGCGTAAATTAGCTAGCTAGATTACAAACGATTTACATGAGTTATTGAAGCTGCACTGGGACTAGAACAAATAGCGAAAATGTTAGACGACTTATTTTGCTGAAACTGGAAACATTTTAGGCGCAAAAATGATTGGACATTGTCCTTGGTATGAAGCATCTCCAGGACAATTTTCAGCTCGATGGGATACTCTGTTCTGGAGATGCGGTCGCGTTTAGATTATCAATTTGGGCCCAAAATTGTCCTGGAGATATTTGACACCAAGGACAATGGCAAAATCATTTTTGGGTCCGATCGATCAACTGGAAGTAGGCCGGCAATTGCCCAGACTCTGAAAAATATTAAAAACAAGCCTGAGCCCCTCGCACGGTCCGCCGATGATCGAGTGGTAAACTCGGTGTTTGCAGACTTTTAAGCCAAAATTTGTGAAAGCACACAAACACCAAATGGACAAGAGCGGTGAATTGAAAGAGACCCGCACTTGGTTTCTTCCGGACCGTCTTTCTTTCTGCTGCAGACATTACAGACGCCTTCTGTGCTTCATTTTAAAAAAAGATGATTCACAGAGAAGTATTGATTTTCTCTGCAACTGTAACTGTAAAAACCGAAAAACGGACAAATGTTTTATCAGACACAAAACTGCGAGTTGTTTCATTCAATTGGCTCAATTATTTTTCGTATACCCCAGACGGTCCTTTTGTGCGTATTTCTTCGGGCGGAGACGCTGCAACACACATTGCTTCTTATTGTGGCCCAAAATATGTTTTTAAAAAAAACGTACAATAAAAGAGCAGACCAAATCCTCGGAGACGACCACGACGGCGGCCGCATTGTCGAATTGTCCACAGTAGAAAGGTGCCGAGAATACGGTGACGAGCCGTTTTTGACCGAAAAACTCGTAGCCGTCTTGCACGACCTATCAAGAAAATAGCAAATTAGAGACACGCTCGAGATGTTTTCTGACTTTTTTTCCGAAATTTTTTCGTAACCGCCAAGGCTGAAAAAGCTATTTCAGCCCGCTAATTTCTCATTCGATTCCGACAAAATGTCGATTTGCCAGCCAAATCGGCAATTTTGGCGGTTACGGTTGACCAAGCGGCGAGAAGAATGCGAGCAAATCAAAATTCTATAGATAAAACTAGTCTTCCCCTCCCCGTTGTTTGTCCTTCGAATTAGACTTGCCTGATGAGCCCTCACGACGAGGTCCACGTTGATATTGTTGAGTGTCTTCTTGAGTGCATCCGCGCCGAACACGTAGGAAACGCCCCGCTGATTGGGCGCGAATCCCTTGGTGCCCACCGCCGGATCACTCCACAAAATGTCGATTTCGATCGAGGTGTGGTCCGGCTGGTAGTTGGGACGACGGAAATTGCGCAACACGTTCAGCGATGTCAGCTGGGCACAATTGAAACATAGAGTTGAGTTGGGGGCCCGCAAAACGGTGGCAATCCCAAAGTTTTACGTCTGCCACTTTTTATTAGACCTCAACATAATGCTCACCTTGGGCGAGATGCCGCCGTGCATGCACAGAATCTTCTCTCCGACGAGCGCGGTCAACGGCATCGTGGCGAACGTGTTCTGAAACTCCTCCCACACGCGCATTCCCGACTTTGCGAATCGGCGGTAGCACTCGTCGTAGAACCCGTACACACGGTTGATCGCCGGACACTCATGGTTGCCACGCAGCAGAAACATGTGGAACGGGAAGAGGTTCTTGTAGGCGAACAGCAGCAGGACCGTCTCGAGTCCGTGCCGCCCGCGGTCCACATAATCGCCCAGGAACAGGTAGCTCGTGCGGTGCGGAAAGCCGACTTTGTCGAACAGGCGCAACAGGTCTGCACAAAATTCGTCGATTTTAAATATTCGGGTCGTGCATTATAGGGGCACCGGACCGAAAGGGCGCGCTGTTCGCAATTTGGCCGAATTTCTAGGCCGCGAAGTAATTTTCCACTGAAAATGTGGCCCGAACTTTTCAAACTCGGCCCCGAGGTCGCTCAATTTGCACTGCAAAAAGAGTTTCTCAACAGAGCGCCATTTCTGTGCGGTGGTGCCCCTATAATAGAGAAAATCTACCTCCAAATTGTCCGTGAATATCTCCGCAAATTTTGATGGGACCGTCAATTTCGAGCATACTCGGTTGCGACATGAAAATTGCCCTGAACAATTTATCGATTAGCTTTTCAGTGCAGAAGACAGGGCGATTCTACTTTGTGTTGTCCAAGAATTTGAGAATATCGTCGACCGAAACGAGCACACTCAGTCCGTATTCGCCTCCTTTTCCGCACTCGAGCACTTTTACGAGAATCGAGTAGGCCAGACGAGTCTGCAATTATTTGCGATAAAAATTGTCCAATTTTCATTATGAATACCACATCATTATCGATTCCTTGTTCGGATGGAGATTGTGTATAAGTACGGGCGCTTCTTTGGCTTTTCGTCACTGAAATTATTATGTTTTAACTTCTCAAATAGAACTCACATTGACGGCGTTGACTATTGTCAGAAGAATACACGGAAAGTTTACTGCAAAAGTCAAGAGTGGTTTTGGATTTTTCAATAAAAAAATGTGTACCTCTTACTTTTACCCTTCACATTCCTTGCCGAATTTTCTCGTTCCGATTTCTTCTCATGATCACATGTAGTTTGTTCTGAAATTGAAGTTACAGTACACGAGGCGATTATTGTTCATCTCAAACTCACTTTTACTATTTCCACCGCTTCCGAACGGCATTTTTCCGAATTTGTTGCACTTTTCGATATTTCGATATTCGATCGATGAAAAGTGAGAGTAAAAATTCGGGAGTCTTAGTGGATTTCCATGCTTTTTTTTCTTGTTCGACAATACCGGAAACTGGGCAACCCATTGAACGGACATTATCATTTTTGTAAAGTTTGTCACGCTTTTGAACGCTTTGTTTCGGAACGTGAAACGTTTTTTTGAGTGCTCAGTAGTGGAAATTGTTGTGTACTTGGGTTTCAAGCAACGGCGGAACAGAAATAATCATACACTTACCATAATGACCCCCCGCCGGCGGCACCACGGAATCTCCGATCGATAACCTGAAAATAAGCACGTCCACGAGTACCTCTTTCACAAAGATCGCCCCTCTGCCAGTGTGAAAATCAGAAAGCATTCTTATTAATAGAGCATACTCAAAAGAGACAGGGTCGGAATTAGAAAAACCAAAATGAAACATGGTTTTGTAAGCTGTGAAACTGTATTCGTGTTTTTTTTTCTTTGCTCCTTTCAGTCATTTTCAATAATTCAGTCACATTTGTAGATGATCACGGAGATGGTGGACTTTGAGACGCACCTCGCACAAATGTGCCTGCTCAACAAATCGCTGAAATGGCTCTTCCTGCACTCCCGCTCCGGCGCCCGCACCCGCCCGCTCAAGGACCGCCCGTCCGACGAGAAACTCTTCCAGTGGTTGTTAGATGTCTCGAGATGCGAAGTGCTTCTGCTGAATTTGTACACGAGCACCGCCGAGAACAGAGAAACGGCGGCGAGCGGCGCGAAAATGAAGATAACTGCACTGCTGCGGCAGTTGGGCGACTTTTTCGAACACGGATTCGTCAAAATGAGCGAGGCGCAGAAGGGTGAGCGCCGTTTTTGTTTGATTTTTCGCATGCTGAGCAGAGTTGAGCGGAATTCCGCCTTCCGTATTCCACTTTTCGCCGCTTTTTTCATTCCGCCTCCGCTTTCCGCCAAAAAATTTGAATTCCGTCTCCGCTTTCCGCCAAAAATTTTGAATTCCGCCTCCGCTTTCCGCCAAAAAATTTGAACTCCGCCTCCGCTTTCCGCCTTCCGCCAAAAAAAAAATGTATTCCGCCTCCGCTTTCCGCTTTCCGCCAAAAAAAAAAAATTTATTCCGCCTTCCGCCGTTTCAAAAAATCGATTCCGCTCAACTCTGATGCTGCGTCGACGTGTAGCCTGTTTAGCACAAATTCTTCAGCAATTCAGAATAAATTTTATGCTCTAGAAGAAATTACAATTCTATTGCAGTGAACTTTGTGAAATGGGTACGAAACCTCGAAGAAACGGTCGACAAGATTGATGGGAAAGAAGTGGAAGAGAGCAAAGAAACCGTCCAGCAGATTATTCGCAGGATCAAACAGGTTTCGGCGTTTCTCTTGTTACAATTAAAATTTCAATAATTTTGCAGGTGGGCGATCTGCTGGGACTTTCGGTGAACGTGACCCTGAAAGAGTGTCTCGGTTCCCTGGACTCGGAGCTCCGTGCTCTTTTCTCGGTCCTCTCCCTGTCCGACTCTGTCGTAATCGACGTCTACTCGAAGATGGAGGCCAACTATTTATGGCCGCTGCTCCAGGAAATGATCCCGCGCATCCAGCAGAACCTCGTCTCCACCTCCAACACCGACGTCGTCCGACAAATATTCACAAAACTGTCCATCTCCACGTGGATCCTCAAATTCAAACTTTCGCAATTCGCCGAGAAGGAACACGTCGCCAATCGGATAGTCAACACGTATTCGTATTCGCTCGAGAAACACTTGAGGACCGTGTTGCAGTCGGTCCCGCAGCACCTCTTCGGCATTATGTATCAGGTTGTGATGCCGGCGTTGGGCAAGAAGTTTCAGCCGTTTATCGAGAAGACTGAGGTAGGGATAGCGACTTTCGAAAACACCTTTTTTCAAAGTATAACGTGCAAAGGAAAGGACATCAAAGTTTGCGCCGGACAGAAAGGGCACGCTGTTAGCAATCTGGCCGAATTTCTAGGCCGCAAAGTTATTTTCCACTGAAAACGTGGCCTAACTTTTCAAACTCGGCCCCGAGGTCGCTCAATTTGCGCTGCAAAAAGAGTTTCTCAACAGAGCGCCATTTCTGTGCGGTGGTGCCCCTATAATAAGCCTAAACGTTTGTAACTTCCAAATGAAACTGTGTTAAAATTGCGAATGTTGCAGCTGCGCGAGCTGTCCGAATACATAACCTCCTCAAAATTGGTGGAAACGACATCGCTTATCGCGAACACGAGCATGGGAATATCGAGAATGATGCTCACCAAAGTCGGCACCGTTCAGATCAATCCCAAGGTACGTTCCTATCACAAAATTACAAAAACACATAACATTTCCTCATGAAATGCTGGCAAGCGAACTTCTTTTGAACTCTTTAGCGGAATCACACATGTTTTAGGAACTTCTGGAAGACGGAATGATTCGACAATTGTACAAAGAGATCAAAAAGTTGATGACGACTGCATCGGCGTTTAGTTCTATCGGTGAGCGTGTTTTTTCTCTCAAATATGAAACAAATTTTATCGATGACTGTGTAGCAGAGTTGAGCGGAAGAACACGGAAGAATTTTTATCTTTTTTAGAAAATTTTTTGATGGAATGTGATCAACTAACGAAATGTATAGCAAAGTGAACTGTGCTCATAGAAAAATAATTGTAAATTTAACTTTTCATACAAAAAAGTTATTCGTTCCGTCTTCCGTTAGCCCTCCTTTTTTCACGGAACAACTCGAATAACTTTTTTGTATGAAAAGCTAAATTTACAATTATTTTTCTATGATCAGAGTTCACTTTGCTATACATTTCGTCAGTTGATCACATTTCATGAAAACATTTTCTAAAAAAGATAAAAATTCATCCGTGTTCTTCCATCGAGTTCTTCCGCTCAACTCTGCTGTGTAGACCCCGGGAAGTTTGAAGAACATTTTATTTCCATTCATTAACGTTGGAATTTCAGTCTCACTTGCCTGTTAATACAATTTTACATTTTTCTTTTACTAAAACACAATTTTTTTCCCCAGTATTTAAAAACAAGCTTTTACTCTAATTTTTTTACAGAAAATATGCTAAAAACGTGCGAAAACGTGGAAACGATGCGTTCGGCGTTCTTCTACCTGTGCGACTACATGAATCTGGAGGGAGATCACATCTGGAACGTGGCCGTCGACGACTATTTCAGTCGGATTTCCGAAGAACGAGCGTTCGCCAAGAGCTCCGGCGATTTGGAGAGGAACGAGATGGTCGAACTGATTGTCAGGATTACGAATCCAAAAGTTTGTTCGGGGGAAAATTCAGTTTCTTTATATCGATTTTATGCGAATCTCATAAAATGTTGATTGGTCGTGAATACCTTCATAAACTTGAAAATAAACGTTTTTTTTACAGAGCAACACGATACGCGGAGAGTTCGATGAGTTGGAAAGATGTGAAAATGAGCCGAAACGTGCTCACTTTCGACGTTTTCGACAAAATCGAACAAATGGTTCCATTCCACGTGCTCACGAGCATCGAGACCAATTTGACGGTCGAATTGGAGAAAATGGTTGTCGGTGAGAAAGTGTGACACATTTTCGGGGTGGGACAAACTGAGATGTCATTGAAAACTCGATAAATCTTTGGTTATAAGTAAATGTTTTGAAACATGAACATTTTGAGATAAATTCGGAAAATTAGTACAGAAAAAGGAAATAGTAGTTTAGATGCAGACGAAGCAGTATGAAATCAACTTTGTCCTAAAAATAATATATTTTTCAGACTACACATCGTCGGCGCGTAAGCTCGGAGTCTCGTTCAACCTCCAAAATGCGGTCGGCCACGATTCGGTCCGTTCCTATTTTTCCAGTTCGAATTATGAAAAACTGGTGAAGACGATCCAACCGCAATCCGTCGCATTGGCCACGCTTCTCGCGCAGGTACGCATTTTTTTAATGAGTGAAAAATCTGAAACAGTGAACATTATTTTCAATTACAGATTGGTCAGTTTATATTGCTGATTCGAACTATCGGAAACTCGAAAAGGACGGCCAATTTGATGAAGGAGGACAGTATGCAAAAGGATCTCATCGAGATTAGCAGGTACCAGTAGAAACACAACTTTTACAAAAAAACAATTTGGAAAACAATCCCTAAAAACTTGCAGATCGCTGGCACGTGATCCGAAGGACCTTCCGGCCGAAATGGGCACAATTCTGAAGCTGATGATGCAATATTCGCTTTACAATCCGGAAAGAATGATATTCCGACTGAAAGACGAACCGTCGCCCGTATTCATGATCGCCCTCATTCAGTGCATTCTGCCCAAAATTGGAGGTAAATTTATATTTTAGGAAACATAGATATTAGTGACCTTGTTAATTATGATCAAAACTAACAAAGAGCAACAAGAAACTCGCACGAAACAGCCACATTTCGAAAAAGCTTTTTTTGCCAGTGACCTATAGAAATGCTTGCGAGTTTCTTGTTGCTCTTTGTTAGTTTTGGTCATAATGAACACATTCACTATGAAAATGGATAAGATGAATCAGCATTCCTCTGGCGGCACGCATCTGAAGTTTCAACGAAAGCTTGGAGAGCGCGCTGCCGTTCGGTTCATGTAGGAACTGCGTTTGAGCGCTTTGGTCGTGTTTCTCCATAACTCGAAGAGCATAATTCGTAGAGAATAATTATCAACTGCAAAGTTAATAAGCATAACATTTCCTCCAACTTTCCAGTTGGCCACTTCTTCCTGCAATTGTTTTCTCTTGAGATACAGGCTGCTGAAAAGAATAGTTCTAAATCTTGTTGTATCTCGAAATCTAGTACAGAATGAATAATTGATGAAAAAATTGTGCATAGTTTCCCTGTTGACAACCTGTTTGCACTCGTTTTTCTGCTCGTTTTTGTGATTCGACCCACTAACCATATCAACAGCCTGTATCTCAAGAACTAAACGTTGCAGGAAGAAATGATCAACTGAAAAGTTTGAGTAAATGTTATGCTCATTATCTTTGCAGTTGATGTTTATTCTCTTCGAATTATTCTCTTCCAGTTACGGGTTACGGAACATTTTCTGGGAAATGTCAATTTCTCAATCAGTTCAGCCAACTAGCTTACTATTAGCAACAAAAAGAAATGTTTATAATTGCAGACCCGTACTTTGTGTGCGCCCGGCAGCTGGAAATGGGCATCCGATTCGTGCTCCGCCAATCGCGGCTCCTTCCGTACTTCCTTCCGATCATTCAGGACCAATTGCCGCAATGCAGCCGTCCGAAGAAGAGAATCAGCGACGTGGAACAATTTTTGAGACAATTGACGCTTCATTTAAAGTGAACTACGCTTTTTAACACTTCTTCCCATTCTTCTGTGATTTTTTGCCTCATTGTTGTGTCCAGTTTGCAGACAAATTTTATTTAATGGACCAGGATACCCTGTGGCCTAGAAAACTCCTAGGTCATGAGATGTTCTCCGGTTTTTTTGCATTCGCTACAATCTTCAGACGTTGCCACGCATTCACACAAATTAGCAGCTTGTCAAAGTGCAAGAGTGTCGCATTATCAGCGGGGAAGAGTTCTCACACCTGAATTTTCTCGGCCACTGTTCCGTTTTCAGGAATTTCTGAGAGTTGGGACTCGGATAGTTTGGCAATTCAGACAGACACATCAAATTCAGTTGTTGCATGGTAGAAAAGTTTGATTTTGAAACGTTTTTATTTGTCTATTCAAACTTTCAAATGGCAAGAAGCACCGCGGGACGAGTAGGACAAGTATTATTGATCAAGAAATGGGCAAAAAAATGGCGAAATTGAGAGAAAACATAACATTTTTCAGGCAGAAGAAGCGCGACGAGAAGCGGAGTAATTGTGCGGCGACGGGTAGTCGGGGTCTGAAAAGAAATTGTTTTGAACATTTTTTTTTGTTGAAATTTTGCGTAACTGACCAATCATTCCGGCCTGAATGAGCGAAGAGCGTCGTTCCTTGAGCCGCGCGTAGGACTGTTCGTAGTGAATGAGTCGGACGACCAAATACGAGCAATAGAAGATGATAACGGTCAGAAAGAGCATGGCGAACACGAAAAGAACGAGTCGAAGGGCCATGTTCGGCTCGTCGTGCGCGTACTTTCCGCCCTTCTTCCACGACTGGTGCACCGACGGCGGATGCTGCGATTTGGTGGACGCGAACACGGTGGAGACGCCGAAGACGGTGAGGAAGAGAGTGGTGAGGCCGCGCGCCAGGAGCGACGGGTAGATGAGCTGATGCGCGTGCTTCTGCACTCCGATGATCAGCATGACGCACGTGAGCGCGAAGAAGAGCATCAGACCGACGAGACACACTTCGAACGCCGTCAGCTCCTGCAATACTTGATCGTCAGTTCGGACAGCCTCTCAACTTTTGTGCCAATCGTAAGTTGACGACTCGTTTCCCTCCAAACTCATTCCGTTTCAAGACGTTTCATTCTCGTGACATTTTCAGCCGCGTCCATTCAAAATTGATATGAAACGTCTTCGACAGAGTTGAGCGGAAGAACTCAACGGAAGAACACGGAAGAATTGATTTTTTTTCCGTTTTTTTTCGTTTTTTACGTCAAAAAACCCAATTCAAAACAAACATACGCTGAATAGCCCCATTATCTTTTTTAGAAAAATTTTTCATGGAATATGATCAACTGACGAAATGTATAGCAAAGTGAACTGTGCTCATAGAAAAACAATTGTAAATTTAACTTTTCATACAAAAAAGTTATTCGTTCCGTCTTCCGTTAGCCCTCCTTTTTTCACGCAACAACTCGAATAACTTTCTTGTATGAAAAGCCAAATTTACAATAATTTTTCTATGAGCACAGTTCACTTTGCTATACATTTCGTCAGTTGATCACATTTTATGAAAAAATTTTCTAAAAAAGATAAAAATTCTTCCGTGTTCTTCCGTTGAGTTTTTCCGCGCAACTCTGGTCTTCGATATCGAACTTCACTTGTAAGAACTGAGTTTGGTAGGGCGCAATCTTATTTTTTTGGGCGGTACTTCACTAGACTATGTCTCCGTGTCCTCAATGTTTTTTTCGACAGTAGTTTTCATCTGCTCTCCGATCACTGAACTTGACCGGAGCATAAACGAAGCACCTGCCGCCCATCCCTTCAACATTCCACTCGTTTCACTCTGATTTCTGATCCCCCATACTTTTTGTTTAATACATATTATCATCTTTCTCATCATTTCAACTCACTTCTGGTTTCTGATGAATTATGTTGTACATTGTGATGGTTCCGGTGATGACGCAGAACGCGAACTCGACAGACGCCAGCAGACGCATTCCTTAACACAAAACGAATTATCTCCTCTGTCGGTGGAGATATCAAAAAATTGTCAAATGATGAATTGTTTATTAGAAAATCGTGCATCTTTTATCAGTTGACCACTTTTTGATATCTCTACAAATAGCGGAGATACGCCGGTTTCAATTAACGGTATTTCTGTGTTACCTGACGGAAGAGAGCAGCAACAGCACTGCCATTTGATCGAATGCGGGTCGAAATCCATTTTATGTTCTCTGAAAAATGAAAACATTTTGCAGAGCGTGAAGAAGGAAGGGCTCAAAGAGAGCAAACAAGAAAACGTATTGAAAATGATGCCCTGAAGGGACGGGTAGCAGTTATGAATCATTGGCAAAAAAAAAGAACAATTTTCATCAAAAACAATATCTTTGCAAGTGTTTTCCTCCAATTTTTTGTTCAGACACCAAACAATAACACGAAAAGAACGAGCGAACACGGCCTTGTTTTGTTTTGAACAATAATTCGCAGAGACTGCCGTCAAAAACAGACGAAAATAGAGGAAGCATTCCATTATTTTTTGGTGTTTTTTGAAATCTCATTTCGCCTACTACTGAAATTGGAGAGATCAGTTGGGGGGAGATTATGCACAAATGAATAATATTGACTTGTGTCGAAAGACAAAGTTAGTCTTACAAATTTGGCGGCCAGAATAGGCGAAACAACGCGCCTGACGTTTTTAAAAGTCGGGTGCAGGCGGCCGGCGGAAGGCGTGATAACGTTATGCGGCTGAGATAAAAAAGTGTCCGGCGGCCTGTTGACGGAGATAAAATGAAGACTAAAACTTCATCGCTAGTCAAGTACTGGTGACGGAATGAATAAGGTTTCATGACACCTTCTTGTCCACAAAGAAGGCGCCGTTATCACGCCTTCCGTCCGCCTTCGTCTTCTTGTGATGGACCTATTCAGCCGAGTATTTTACTGGTTTTTTACGCAAAAAACCCTATTCAAATGTTTTTCCTCATTTGAGTAGGGTTTTTTTGCGTAAAAAACCAGTAAAATACTTGGCTGAATTGGTCCATAAAAAGGCGACAGTTCGCGAATTCATCGAATTTCGCCTATTCTGCCAGCAGAGTTGAGCGGAAATGGAATTTTGAAATCCGGAAGACGGCAGACGGCAGACGGAAGAAAATTTTTTTTACGGAACACGGAAAACGGAAGACGGAAGAAAATTTTTCTCACGGAAGACGGAAGACGGAAGACGGAACAAAAAAATCGTCAATGCAGAACCTTTTTTTCCGGTTTTTTTTAAATAACTAAAGCAACAAAAATTTTGGATCTGGGTCACTGCCCGTGGAAATTCGCGTTCTTCGGGGCTAGTAAATGGCTTCTGAAAAGCAATTACTCTTTTACGGTAAGAAGAAAAAATTCCGGAAGACGGCAGACGGCAGACGGAAAAAAAAAATTTTTACGGAAGACGGAAGACGGAACAAAAAAATCCACGGAAGATGGAAGACGGAAGACGGCGGACGGAATTCCGCTCAACTCTGTCTGCCAGCACAAAAGTTCGAAACACGGTGATTTTTTTCTCGGGGTGCAGTGGATAGAGGAAGAAAGTTCGGCCGTCGTTTCGTAAACTGTCGGCTGTTGATTTCGCCGGCCGGCGCCGCGCTCTCTTTTTCCGCGCGCCAAAACTTCTGATGCGTGCTGTTCGAAAAATACGGAGTCACACACAAACAATTTGAAACTTTAGCAATTTCGTGCCGGACTTTCACTTGAGCTCTCAATGTGAGCCCAAAAAAGAGGAAAAGAGGGGCGTGGGCGGAAAAGAGCAACAAAAAAAAAGAAGAAAAAAGAAAAGGAAAATGAACTCTTTTCTTGGCTTCCGTCCAACTTTTGGCACATACACACATACGAGCGAGAGAGACACGGAGAAGAAACCTTATGAATATTTCATATGCGAAAAAGAACGAAATGACCCACTTTTTTCTTACTTTTGTTGCAAAAATATGGGTGACTCGGGAAGAAAACGCCATTTTTTCAGCGTATACTATAGTTCAAAGAAACAAAGTGATAAACGGTGACAAACAAAGATAATGGAACGCGTGTTGTTTGGGGGGCGCGGCTAACAGAGATGACAAGTAGTACTTGACAAGACATGAAAACAAAAAAGAGTACTTTGGCGGCCAACTGGAAAGCCATTCAAATCCAGACGGATTTATGGGATTGGTGAGTGAGTGTTCACACAGCTTTGACATTCTATTTTCAGGTACTTTTTCGCATTCACAAAGAATTATTGCGCTGGTGGTGGTCAAAGTCGATATCGGAAAATAGTTCATAACTCGAAAACTAAACTAGTTTGAAAAATTTGATCAACTACAAAGTTATTCATGACATAATTTGGGTTAAATTTCCAGTTGAACACTTTTTGAACGGATGCCTAGCTCTTGAGATACAGCGCATAGAAGTCGAGCAAAAAAGTATTTATCGATTTTCTGCTTCAACATTTCTCATTAGAATCTCGATTTCTACATAACTTTAACTATCGGTAAGCGAATTTTGGTCTGAGAGAAAAAAAAGTGAAAAGTTACGACAAGACATGCGCCTCGAGGAGTTATTAGTGATCGTGAGAAAGAGAATGGATCACATGACTGACCGGCGCTGAGAATATGAGAATGAGCAACACGAGCAGCTCTTTGATGTTCGAGTCTCACTTTTGACAACTCATACGAGGATATTGGGACAAGTTGCAAACACGGAAAATGTAATCAAACTTTGAAAAACCCAGTAAAGTGACGTTCTGAAACCGTAATCATGGTCTCCAGAGCTGACAATATGGGCGTGGCCTCGGCGGCCAAATGGCGTTTTCATGAATTGAGCAGGTTTTCTCTGATTTTTGCGGTCAAAGGCGATGAAAAATTATTGTTCGACATGAAAACACACTAATTCTCACAGAATTAATGACGTTTTGGCGCTCATTTTTCGCGGACTTTGCTTTTTCGCCTTCGCCGCCCAAAAACTTCTCATTTGGCGCTTTCTTGACCGTTTTCAGACAGAATTGGTTTTAAGAATGATAAATCACGTAAATACAAGCATTTTGAGCGCTCGAACAGCGAAAATCAACGAAAAGAAACTGAAATTCACGCAGTTTTAGCCAAAAACCTTCAAACGGATAAATGTTATTTGCGACTTGACCAATTTAACGCTCTTGCGCTAAAAAAATTCGCAATAGCCTATACAATCGGTGTATCGAGAGACAAATGAGAAATTATCGATTTTTCGTGGCTAATCTGGCAAAAAACACAAATTTCGCGCCAATGTATCGTTCTATTGGGCGGGGCGCACTTGCGCCCATTGTCAGCTCTGGAGAGCGTGTGTATTATTATATTAGTGAATAAGTGAAACTTGGTAAATTATTTGTGAACTTTCTGAAACACTAAAAAAGTTTGTGGCTTTCGCAAAGTCTTCTTGCTAATTTCAGTTGTTCGAATTCGGAAAGTTTGAAGAATAGTTGTTTTGTGGCTTCTGTCAAACTGACGACCAGAGTTGCGCGGAAGAACTCAACGGAAGAACACGGAAGAATTTTTATCTTTTTTAGAAATTTTTTTCAGGAAATGTGATCAACTGACGAAATGTATAGCAAAGTGAACTCTGCTCATAGAAAAAGAATTGTAAATTTAGCTTTTCATACAAAAAAGTGATTCCTTCCGTCTTCCGTTAGCCTTCCTTTTTTCACGGAACAACTCGAATAACTTTTTTGTATGAAAAGCCAAATTTGCAATTATTTTTCTATGAGCACAGTTTACTTTGCTATACATTTCGTCAGTTGATCACATTTCATGAAACAATTTTCTAAAAAAGATAAAAATTCTTCCGTTGAGTTCTTCCGCTCAACTCGTCACTGACGACATTGATCCATATTTGCAAGGGGCTCAATCGGGCCACTTTTCTTCTATTACTTCTAGGTACTTAGCCCAACTAAAGCCGCTGTTCTGTCATTCATAAAAAATGACTCGATTGTAATAGTATCATTGAGATATCAGTGAGGCAAAACGTAATGGAATGGCTAGACGAGAAGATGAATTGATTGAGAGAAAAGAGTCGGGAGCTTCATTCCTTTCTCTCTCTCTCTTTCGAATGAATGAATGAATGTCACCGGACATGTAATAGCAGGTGGGTGTCCGGCCGATTCATTTCGAGCGAAGAGAATGAGTGGGAGAAGAAGAAGAAAAAGAAGAAGAAGAAGAAAAGGAAGAAGAAGCGAGAGGGATGAGGTGCCAGTTGTTGTTCGTTTGGCAAATGAATGCTCTTTGGAGTGATGGTCATGGGATGGGATGGAATGAGAATTTTGGGCCCGAACTTTGAGAATATCAACATGACTTCTGCACTGGGGCTCACAAATTTCATGGGCCGGTCCTTGGAAGATCATATGCACCTCGGCCCCGCTTTTCATACCTCTGCTGTTCTGATAAAAGTATAATTGTATTGTGCTCTTCAAAATGACCCAGGTTAGTGGGGTTTTTGGTGACGAGAAACCGAAAGGTAATTGCTGGAAAAGGGATAGAGCAAAACACGCTCCAATCCCTTCCAGGTTCAAAGTCGACAAGCCAAAAGATCTGGCATTGTGTTCTTCCCAGAGAATTCCTCCTAAAAAGGCAAGATCGTGGCAAGAAAAAGGCAAGATCGTGGCAAGATCGTAAAGACACAAGTCCTAACAAGGTACCCAACTAGAAAACACGACAATAGTTAGGTGCTGAGACCGCCCCAGGATCGCCCTTACCGCTTCACAAATTTTACTCCCCTGTAGCATTGAAGTCGCACAGAGCTACTTGAGATGGAGAATTTAAAACTAAAAACCTTGCTCCTTCTTCTGCAGCTCCTCCAATCGAATAGAGTGGACTTTCCCCTTTCGCTCCTCAAAAAATGTTGGTAAATTGAGTTTACGACACACTTTTCTGTTTACTTCCTCGCCAAAAACGGCTAGAAAAGTGGGGGGATGAGATGAATGTGCACACGGATGTAGGCTATGTATAAATATATATATATAAATATATATATATATATACCTTATGTGAATTATTTATGGGCAATGGAAGAGAAGGAGGAGGAGGAGGAGAATGTAGACGGGTGCGTCAGAAATGGAGATGGATTTGCTGAAAGGGATCCTGGAACTGTGTTAACTTTGAATGCCACAACGCATTCTCAATATTATCTAGTAAGAGAAACAGGTCTAAATACCTATAAGTTCACAATGAACCAGAGTTGAGCGGAAATGGAATTTTGAAATCCGGAAGACGGAAGACGGAAGAAAATTTTTTTACGGAACGCGGAAAACGGAAGACGGAATAAAACTGTTTTACGGAACGCGGAAAACGGAAGACGGAACAAAAAAAACGTCAATGCAAAACCTTTTTCTCCGGTTTTTTTTTTTTTGGAAAAAATAACTAAGCAACAAAAATTCTGGATCTAGGTCAGTGCCCGTAGAAATTCGCGTTCTTCGGGGCTAGTAAATGGCTTCTGAAAAGCTATTATTACTCTTTTACGGTAAGAAGAAAAAATCCCGGAAGACGGAAGACGGAAGACGGAAGACGGAAGAAAACCTTTTTCCCGGAAGACGGAAGACGGAAGAAAACCTTTTTCCCGGAAGACGGAAGACGGAAGAAAAAAATCCACGGAAGACGGAAGACGGAAGACGGAATTCCGCTCAACACTGCAATGAACGTTTATTCGAAAGCAAGAGAGAGAGAGAGAAACAAGTAAATAATGAAAAGAAAAGACAGTCCGCGAAATCTTCCTCCATTCCTTTCTTCTTTGATCCACTCGAAATCCTTCTCATCGTACATGACTTCAGGAATTCGACGGACTTTCTTCGACTTCTTGGTCATTCTCCGTTTCGGACCATTTGTGATCGGCTTTCGAGAAGAAGTCTTTGTGGTCCCGAGTTCAGGTTCAGATTTAGAGATCGTTGTTCCGTTAGTGATGGGAGCCAAAGTTGAGGTGGATGCTTCGGAAATCGAGGATGGTTCATCAGAACTCGTCAGTGTTTCAGTTGAAGATGAAAGAAAAGTGGGCAACTCTGAGGACGTTGTCGTGGAGCGATTTGTTGTGGTAGACGTGGCAGAAGACGTGGCAGAAGAAGTGGCAGAAGACGTGGCAGAAGACGTGGCAGAAGACGTGGCAGAAGACGTGGCAGAAGACGTGGCAGAAGACGTGGCAGAAGACGTGGCAGAAGATGTCAATATCAAAAGTGCTAGCACCAGCGATGTCTTCATGACGGAGCAATGAGTTGGCAAAAGAAAAAAAAAGAGCCCAGAAACATGTGTGAACTAGGATGAGTTCAGTTCAGTTCAGTAGAATGCACAAATTTAATGAGTTTAGAATCAAAAAGTCTACGCGACGACCTTCTTGGCAACAAGCTTCCGGAACACTCTGCGGTGCTTGCGGACGGCGACGGAACGCGACGGGCACGGGCAGTAGCTCCCGAGTTTCCTGGCTGTCCTGGCGCTCCGGCTGGTCCCTGTGGTCCTGCTCGTCCTGGTCCTCCGCCGACGGCGTTTTGTCCTGGGGCATCGGCTGGCCCGGGAGCTCCCGGGGTTCCTGGAGCTCCGGTGGGTCCTTCGGTATTAGCACGAACTTCCGCGTCGGAGGCAGTGGCGTGGCGATAAACTGCGAACGATTAACGCTTTATTCACTCAGTCGGACAATACTACAAAACGGTTCAAGCGGAGCAGACTCCCGAGTGTTTGCAGATGCGCGGCATGTAATTCCAGAGAGCCATGTGTCTCGACGGCGTCGTTTTGTCGCCCCAAGCAGTCATGTGGATGCCGAACGCGGCGACTCGTCCGTCGGGAGTGACTCCGGTCAACGGACCTCCGTAATCAAACGTTGTGAGACCTCCGCTCGTGCAAATTTCATCGGGATGCTCGCAAATGCCCACCTAAGAACAGTGTTCCATAAACTACCCAATTACTCTTATCATCTTACCGAAACTTTCGCCTGTTTTCTGTTCTCACTCCATGCAATGGGTCCATGCGCTCGGAGCACACTTCCCGGCTCCAGCTGATCATCGTAGAGAAGCGATTCTTCGGTCGGCGTGCAGACTGGAGTCATCGGCACATTCGAAGCAAACTCGACGAGCACGATGCCCCATGGACCTTTCGTAGCGTCGCAGAGTCCGAAGTAGGTGGCTTTCACCACTTTCGCTTGCTTTCGCTTGTCGCCCACCAGGTACCGTACACTAATTAAAAGTCCCGTCTTTGTCACGTCCATCTCGCCGTTCCGACACTCTTCCGCTGGTTTCATCGGTTCGCCGTCGCGCAGATTCAGCCATTTCCAATCTTTGAAGACGGACAGCACGTGGATGACGGCGTGACGAGGGGAGATGAGGGTTCCAGTCATCGCCATCGTCTGCGGTCCGTAGGTGATGTCGAGAGCCCACGGAATCTTGACCGTCCTGTACATTCCCTCGACAATCTTCCGTTGCGATGTCTTGGGCAGAACTCCACAGCTGGCGATTCGTTTCGCGTTCTCATCTCGGGATAGCTTCTCGGCGTCAATCGCAAGGAAGCTGACGGCCAAGAGAAGAAGAAGAAGGAGCACGATGGCCTTGCTCATTTTCAGTCGAAACCGATGGGGCATTTCGCTTGCCAGCTCCATTAAATAGACCCGTATCTAATCAGTTAGCTGATTAGACAAAGCCCAAACCTTTTCGGTTCACGTGATTAACCTGCCGGACGTGTGAGGGTCAATGTGGATCCGAGAAACACCTTTTTTTTGTTGTTTTTCCGTCTCTTTCTCGCAATACAATGAATCTTGTCGCATGGATACTTGTGCTCCTCCTCCAGCCACACTGATGTTCGTCAGTCTGTCACTTTTTTTCAGGTCTTTGCATCCCATCAACTTGTAAGGACACTCACTTAAACCGCCTTCTTCTTCTCGTCAAAGAGTACGTGTTCAATCAGACGATCCACGTGGAATCGATCTATTGTGCCGACGGAACGGACGACGAATGGAGTGTCAAAAAGATTTCTCTTTTCTGCTTTACACGGTCTCCAGAGCTTACAATGGGCGCAAATGCGCCCCGCCCAATAGAGCGATACATTGGCGCGAAATTCTAATTTTAACAGCAAAATTTGTGTTTTTTGCCAGATCAGCCACGAAAAATCGATAATTTCTCATTTGTCTCTCGATAGACAGATTGTATAGGTCATTACGAATTTTTTAAGGGCAGGAGCGTCAAATTTGGTCAAGTCGCAAATCACATTCATCCGTTTGAAGGTTTTTGGCTAAAACTGCGTAAATTTCAGTTGCTTTTCGGTAATTTTTGCTGTTCGAGCGCTCAAAATGCTTGTATTTACGTGATTTATCATTCTCAAAACCAATTCTGCCGGAAAACGGTCAAGAAAGCGCAAAATGAGAAGTGCGGTTTTTAGGCGGCGAAGGCGAAAAAGCAAAGTCGGCGAAAAATGCGCCAAAACGTCATTAATTCTGTGAGAATTAGTGTGTTTTCATGTCGAACAATCATTTTTTATCGCCGTTGACCACAAAAATCAGAGAAAACCTGCTCAATTCATGAAAACGCCATTTGGCCGATGCGACGCCCATATTGCATAGTTGCCACGGGCCGGGCCGGGCCGAAATTTCCAAAACTCCGGCCCGGCCCGGCCCGGTCGGCCCGGTTCAAAAAGCGGGAATTCAAAATTTGAATTATTGATCGCATGAAGCCATTTTTTGTAGAATTAGGGGTTTTTTGCAAGCATCGAACATTGAAAAGCAAATGTATTTCTCATAAAAAATTCATAATAGCAAAAAAACAAAGAAGAAACACTAAGACTTTAGTTCGAAAATTTTTTTGTAATAACGAAAAAAAAAATTTCCGCGAAAATTTGAATTCCCGCCTTTTGAACCGGGCCGGCACTTTACCGGCCCGAAATCTGGCAAGTCTGCCATATTGTCAGCTGTGGAGACCGTGCGTGGCGATAAACTGCGAACGATTAACGCTTTATTCACTCAGTCGGACAATACTAGAAAACGGTTCAAGCGGAGCAGACTCCCGAGTGTTTGCAGATGCGCGGCATGTAATTCCAGAGGGCCATGTGTCTCGACGGCGTCGTTTTGTCGCTCCAAGCAGTCATGTGGATGCCGAACGCGGCGACTCGTCCGTCAGGAGTGACTCCGGTCAACGGACCTCCGTAATCAGGCAAAGTGCGACCTCCGCTCGTGCAAATTTCATCCGGATGCTCGCAAATGCCCACCTAAACGATAATCATACGCAGCAGAGTTGCGCGGAAGAACTCAACGGAAGAATTTTTATCTTTTTTAGAAAATTTTTTGATGGAATGTGATCAACTGACGAAATGTATAGCAAAGTGACCTCTGCTCATAGAAAAAAAATTGTAAATTTAACTTTTCATACAAAAAAGTTATTCCTTCCGCCGTCCGTTAGCCCTCCTTTTTTCACAACTCGAATAACTTTTTTGTATGATAAGCTAAATTTACAATTATTTTTCTATGAGCACAGTTCACTTTGCTATACATTTCGTCAGTTGATCACATTTCTTGAAAAAATTTTCTAAAAAAGATAAAAATTCTTCCGTGTTCTTCAGTTAGGTTCTTCCGCTCAACTCTGATACGCAGGTGAAAACTTTTACCAGAAGCTTGACAATTATCTTACCGTAACTTTCGCCTGTTGTCTGTTCTCACTCCATGCAATGGGTCCATGCGATCGGAGCACACTTCCCGGCTCCAGCTGATCATCGTAGAGAAGCGATTCTTCGGTCGGCGTGCAGACTGGAGTCATCGGCACATTCGAAGCAAACTCGACGAGCACGATGCCCCATGGATCTTTCGTGGGGTCACAATGTCCAAAGTACGTCGCCTTCACCACTTTCGATCTCCGCCGCTGCCCGTTCATCATGTAATGGACACGAGAAAACAGTCCGACCGTCGTCACGTCCATCTCGCCGTTCCGACACTCGTCCGCTGGTTTCATCGGTTTCCCGTCGCGCAGATTCAGCCATTTCCAATCTTTGAAGACGGCCAGCTCGTGGATGACGGCGTGACGCGAGGAGATGAGGGTTCCGCTCAACATCCAGTCGTGTGGTACGTAGCGGATTTCGAGCGCCCACGGAATCTTGACCGTTCTGTACATTCCCTCGACAATCTTCCGTTGCGATGTCTTGGGCAGAACTCCACAGCTGGCGATTCGTTTCGCGTTCTCATCTCGGGATAGCTTCTCGGCGTCAATCGCAAAGAAGCTGACGGCCAAGAGAAGAAGAAGAAGGAGCACGATGGCTTTGCTCATTTTCAGTCGAAACCGATGGGGCATTTCGCTTGCCAGCTCCATTAAATAGACCCGTATCTAATCAGTTAGCTGATTAGACAAAGCCCAAACCTTTTCGGTTCACGTTATTAACCTGCCGCACGTGGGAGGGTCAATGTGGATCCGAGAAACACCTTTTTTTTTGTTGTTTTTCCGTCTCTTTCTCGCAATACAATGAATCTTGTCGCATGGATACTTGTGCTCCTCCTCCTCCTCCTCCAGCCACACATTCATGGATCGCTTCTCGAGAACACCGAAACGATTCTCATGAGGTTTCTAGAAAACGAGACGAGTTTCGACGCGTTCGTCAACAAATTCAAAATCTCCGACGGTACGTACGTTGGGTGTGTGCACATTCGTTTCGATTTTTCCAAAACATCCAGAAGACAACCTCTGTCTGAGCTCGCTTCAAAACGTGGGAAGCGTGGCGGCGAACTTTCTCGCCAACTGCACTCTGACCGACGAGAAGTGCACGGAACCGAATTGGGCAGTCCGTCTTCTCGACGCGCTGCCCACGAAACCGCCCGGACTCTCGCGAAAAGGACCGTTCTTCTTTATTGGCGACTTTGAGGTTTGCAAGGATTTGTGGACGGTCGACGAGATGCAAGTGCACTATTGTACGGTCAAGGGGATGGTGCAGGTGGGCGGCGGGCAGAGGATGTCGCCGATCAGCGCAGGTTAGTCTCGCATCTTTGATGATGTTCGCCAGTCTGTCACTCTTTTTCAGGTCTTTGCATCCCATCAACTTGTAAGGACACTCACTTGAACCGCCTTCTTCTTCTCGTCAAAGAGTACGTGTTCAATCAGACGATCCACGTGGAATCGATCTATTGTGCCGACGGAACGGACGACGAATGGAGTGTCAAAAAGGTTTTTATTTTGTGCTTTATGAATCTACAACCTATTGAACAGTGAGGAGAAGCCGATTGACAATACTGAAAATTACAATTTCAGCCATACGTCCTGTTCGTCTTCTTCTCCATTCTCGCACTTTTGGTCGTCGGCACACTTGTGGAGAAGATGAATCGAGAAGGCGTGATCCGGAGAAGTCGGACGAAGATGAGAAGGTTGATGAACAGGAGTAAGTCTTTCCATAAACATCACCACAACGCACGGCGGGACCAAAAACGTAGAAAGGGGCGTGCACGGTTTATCACCATTGTGGCGCGAAATTCGAAATTTAACCCCATTTTTCATGTTTTTCGTCAATAATTACCCAAATTTTGTACGATTTCGACGATGTAATTGCATAATTTTGTTAAGCTAATCATCGCGCACTTTTTGAGCTTAAAACGAGCAGGTTTCATTCAGAAATGAATCAATTGAATCGATTTTCAAGTTTTGTGTTGAAAATGCGCGAATTTCAGTCATTCGCCGAGACTTTTTGTCGTTTGAACGCTTAAAATACTCGAATTAACGTGCTTCATCACTTCCGACACTCACTTCGTCTCAAAATTATCCAGATCGGGCGGTATGAAAATTCCGAAATTGCGGCGGCGATTGGCCGCGGAGAGCGTATTGCGAAATATGCCAAAAACGTCTCAAACGCGGCGTTTTCACGAAAATTTCAATGTTTTTTCTCTTTAATGTCATCTTTCGTCGATATCAAACACAAAAATATCGGAAAAGTGCTGGAATTGCGGCAATTCGCGCATTTTCAGCACAAAACTTGAAAATCGATTAAATTGATTCATTTCTGAATGAAACCTGCTCGTTTTAAGCTCAAAAAGTGCGCGATGATTAACGTTTAACAAAGTTATGCAATTATACCGTATAATTTATACGTCGTCGAAACCCGTACAAAATTTGGGTAATTTTTGACGAAAAACATGTGAAAAATGGGGTTAAATTTCGAATTTCGCGCAAAAATGGTGATACACGACCCTTTCTACAAACCGACCGTTTACAGAGTCGTTCTCCCCGACGCGCTCCGAATCGCCGTGCGCGAACCGTTCAGACCGAACCTCCTGCGGCCAGGACACTGAGGACGACTCGTCGGTGGCCAACTCGTCGCTCCGTCGCTCATTTGCCCCGTCCATCGCGCTCACCTACCGTAACCTCTCGTCGATCTTCGTCTCCAACTCGCTTCTCGTCGACATTCTCGCGGCGTTCTCGGTCCGCTCCTCGCTGAACCACCTCTTCCGCAACTCGACGCGCGAAGTGAAACTAGTGAACTTGTTGCGAGTCACCAGCTCCTTCTGGGTCATCTTCTCGCACACGTGTCTCTTCTCGCTGCACTTCACCGACACGGTGCGGAGTGTCGCCGAGAATCGGGGAAAGAGTGCGCGCGGATGGAAGAGCTTCATGATGAACTCCTCGTTGGCCGTCGACACGTTCCTGTTTCTGTCGGCGTGTGTCGCCAGTTACTCGACGCGGAAACGACTGCTTTTCAGGTACAGGCCAGAGTTGAGCGGAAGAACTCACGGAAGAATTTTTATCTTTTTTAGAAAATTTTTTCATGGAATGTGATCAACTGACGAAATGTATAACAAAGTGAACTGTGCTCATAGAAAAATAATTGTAAATTTAGCGTTTCATACAAAAAAGTTATTCGAGTTGTTCCGTGAAAAAAGGAGGGCTAACGGAAGACGGAAGGAATAACTTTTTTGTATGAAAAGCTAAATTTACAAATATTTTTCTATGAGCAGAGTTCACTTGCTTGCTCACATTTCATGAAAAAATTTTCTAAAAAATATAAAAATTCTTCCGTGTTCTTTCGTTGAGTTCTTCCGCTCAACTCCGGTACAGGCCCTGGAAAATGTCGTAATTTTTCCTTTTTTGTTGCCTTTCAGAGGCTCCGACTCCTTCTCGATCCGTCGATTCTTGTCTCTTCTCGGCCACCGCTGCTTCCGTCTCTTGCCTGCCCTCTGTCTCTATCTCACGTTCATCGGTGTTGTCTACAATCATCTGGCTGATGGTCCCTTCTGGAACACTAACGGTACGTCTCTCGGAGGGGAAACTTGTGACCTCAAGCACGTGTCTCTTAGGAATGTTCGGCACGGACTGCAACGCGTCGACCCTCTGGCCGCACTTCTCCTTCCTCGCCAACTTCTTCCCGTCGACGTGTGTTCCGTGGCTCTGGTACATTTCGCTGGATTTCCAACTCTACCTCCTCCTCCTCCCACTTCTCTTCTTCTTCCTCTCGAAATTCCGTTTCGGATGGCTACCCGTCGTCTTTTTGTGCTTCACCTCGTTGACGTACAGGAGTTTGGCCTACGCCTGGTACACGTGAGTCGGAAGTTTGAGTCTGTAACGGGAAAATTGACAATGTTCAGATTGCCGGCGAACATGTTCGTCGAAATGTTGTCGGGAAAGTTTGAGAAGGCCGAAATGTCGTTTAGACTGTTGTACACGTCGCCGGTGTCTAGAGCTCCACCGTTTTTGATAGGTATGTACATGCCCTGCCAAACTATAGAATTCTACTAAACATCGCGCGCACTGTCTCGCCAACAGCTAATGCTAAATTGAGCGCCGCGTTAAAACGGAGTGTCGTTGAAATTTCTGGATTTTTTTTCCGAAAACCCGAAATTTCATCCGAAAATGAGAAAAATGAAGTAAAGCAGAAAATTTCCGAATTGTTAATGACAGCTGTGACAAAAAAATAAATAAATTCGCGTTTTGCCCACACGAAAGCGCGCATTATTACACTTTTCTGTGAATTTCAGTCCGTGTCCTCAAAAACTGAAATTTCTTAGCCATTTTTGCATTTTATGAGCCGTCTCTGTGCTCAAAATGACCGCCTTTGTCTGCTGAACAATCGTGAGGCAACTGTTTTTCGATTCTGTCAACTGTTTTCTCAAAACTTCCGAAAGTTCGCGTTTTCTCAAGCCAAATTTAAAAAACGAAATTATTCTTCGAATTTTCACTTTTACACGAGCACTCTGCGATCATTTTTTAGCTATCGGTCATATGAACAAATGTGAGGCAAAAGTTTTGAAGGAAAAGTGTGCATAATCCGCAAAACTCGGGAAAACATCGTTTTCAGTTGAAAAAACGTATCCCGTAAATCGACACTGAGAGCCGCGCGAAAATTTTTTTTCGCCGAAGGGGGAGACAGTGTGCATCGATATAATTTCAGGAATCCTAACCGGCTGGTACATTTGCCAGCCGCGTTTCTTCGGTTCAATCCGTTCGTCCGTCTCTATCGCCCTCAAACTGCTCGCCATCGCCCTTTTGATATTCTCGCTCTTCGGACCCTTCTCCTCCTCGGACTATCTGATCTACCCGCACGCGGTCATCCATCGGACCGTCTGGGCCCTCGGATTGGCCATTCTCGTCACGATGGCTCAGATCGGTCACAACTTTGGCGTCTTCAAAGTGTTCAGCGGACGTCGTCTCGTCGTTTTGTCAAGGTTTGCAAGTTTTCGGGCTTCAGTACTTTTGAGAGTGGTCGTACGCAAAAGTTGTCAACTAGAAAATTCAAGTGCTAGGTGTGAAGTTTTCACCCAAAAAATTTTTGGAACTAGAGCACTTTTTAAAACTGTGAGGTGTCCATGCAAAATTGACAATTTTTAAAACTTTTTTTCAATCGATTTGCAGACTCTCATTCGGAGTGTACTTGTCGCATGAGCCGATTCTCTTGTATTATTTGAACACTCTGCGCCAACCGATGTCGCCCTCCTCGTTCGCCGATTTCTTCTTCATCGCCCTCTCCGTCTACATTCTCTCGCTCGCCTGTGCATTCTTCATCGCCATCGCCGTCGGTACGTCGTTTCAATTTGCAATATTCATTCAGTTCACCAACGTTAAAAAGTTCAGAAGTGCCTCTTTTGACGCTCGAACGAAAAATCTTCATGACAATCCGAAAAGCGGGCGGAGAAGTGGTCAAAGAGCGAATGGAACGGCACGTTTCGTTTGGCGACACTGAAATTGAGTGGGTTTTGTCTCGTTTCCCTAGAGAAAATCACTTTTTAGGACATTTGAAAAGACGGAAGACGATGCGATGGATCCACACGAGAAAACGAGACAATGGATCGAGAAAGAGAAGCTCAACTTGATTGCCGAGGAAGTGCACAGCCCGTCGAAAATTGAGGAAAACGCGAAAACATCGACAGAATGCTAAATTTGATGAAGATTTACAAAATTGCTTGCTCTCGCGCGGGCTCGAACCGCCGGCCTTTTGTGTTTTCGGCATGAGAGTTTGGCGGCCAAAAATCGGGCAGGGGCTCCGCTTGCTCGGTATTCCGGGTACTTCTGGTATTCAGCTGGTATTTTAACCCCTGTCGGACTTGGTCAAAACTTGGTCAATTGTCACTCCGAGCAATTCGAAACGACCAACTTTGAATTCATCGAGCAAGCGGAGAGCCGTGGTCGAAAAAACCTGTCAGATCGGAAACGAGTTCAGCGCTTCAACGCAGATCGAAGTCAGCCGTTCGGCGAGGATTTCAAGCGAAAAACTCGGATGGGCTGCGAAGTTCCAGACGAGGAAGCGGATTCTTTTTCGATTTGATTACACTCGATCGATCACAACATTTTCATGCACTTGTACAACACCCGGAAACTCACACGCTCATTTTTGCCAGTTCGCCCGCGCTTCATCGTCGCCGGTTGTCCGTTTATCCGCGCGCCTCGCCCTCATTTCACCCGCCACGCTGTCTCCCGTTCGGCGAAAAAAATTTTCGCGCGCTTTTTTGCGTGCGGCTCTCAGTGTCGATTTACGGGAGACGGTTTTTCAACTGAAAACGATGTTTTCCCGAGTTTTTGAGATTGTGCACAGTTTTGCTTCAAAACTTTTGCCTCACATTTGTTCATATTATAGCCTATATATAATTTATAATTTATAGGGGCACCGGATAGAAAGGGCGCGCTGTTCGCAATCTGGCAGAATTTCTAGGCCGCGAAGTAATTTTCCACTGAAAACGTGGCCTAACTTTTCAAACTCGGCCCCGAGGTGGCTCAATTTGCACTGCAAAAAGAGTTTCTCAACAGAGCGCCATTTCTGTGCGGTGCCCCTATAATATGACTGATAGCTACAAAATGATCACACAGAGTGCTCGTGTAAAAGTGAAAGTTCGAAGAGTAATTTCGTTTTTTAAAATTGGCTTGAGAAAACGCGAACTTTCGAAAGTTTCGAGAAAACAGTTGACAGAATCGAAAAACAGTTGCCTCACGATTGTTCAGCAGACAAAGGCGGTCATTTTGAGCACAGAGACGGCCCATAAAATGCAAAAATGACTGAGAAATTTCAGTTTTTGAGGATCCGGACTGAAATTCACAGAAAAGTGTAATAATGCGCGCTTTCTTGTAGACAAAACGCTAATTTAAGGTCACAGCTGTCATCAAAAATTCGGAAATTCTCTGTTTTACTTCATTTTTCTCATTTTCGGTTGAAATTTCGGGTTTTCGGAGAAAAAATCCAGAAATTTCAGACCTTCTTTTGTTTTCAACGACACTCCGTTTTAACGCGGCGTTCAATTTAGCATTAGCTGTTGGGGAGACAGTGCACCACAAGATCGAAAACAGAAATGTTATCAAAAACTGTTGAAGAAATGCATTTTCATTTTGTTAAAAAAAGTGCAAGCTGTCAGTGCTCCGAAACGTTGAAACAGTGTAGTTTTCCGTGCGCATCCCCCAATTTCTAACTAGTTGGTCGCCAATCGGTTCCGTCCTCTTCTCCAATCAACCAGAAATTGGCGAAAGACCGGCACACGGTTCTTTGTGGTTTTGGCAAGTGAAACGGTGATGAGTCAATCGGCGGAAGATGCGCTGATTCGATTACAGTGCCAAGTTTGACGAAACGCTGCAATTTTCTCATGTGACTTTCGAATTGAGCGGCTAAATTCCAACTTGATGACTCGGAAATTGATTCTGGAACAAAGAACAAGTCTACTTGGATAGACATTTTTATTCATAAAGTGTTATTAATCTGGAAGCATGCTCAATTTATAGCGAAATTCTAAAAGAAAGGCAGTTGTTTGGGGGGTGGTCAAAATGCGAACATGGAAATTATGAAAACGTTGGGGGCGAGAAAAATGCGAAGAGTTGGGAGAAAACCCGATTTATTTTGGGGGCTGGGAATGGGTGTGAGCTTTTTGGATGAAACGGAAAGTTATCGATTGATTGGCTGCTTAAGCACGTCCGTAATACGGCCAATACGCGTACGGATTGTATCCCATCGTCGCCACTTGCTGATCTTTCGATGGGACCGCCTGAGCCTCGAGAGCGACTCGCTTCGCGTTCTTGTTCGCCTGCAATAATTGGATTATAGTTGTTCGCATTTTCACACACTTTTCGGGTCTAAACATGATCAGGCTTGGGCAAATTTCCAGGCTTTTTGAGGTCTGGACTTTTGCGCCACTTGTAATAATCGGATCGGGCCCAAACTTTGCAGGCTTTTTGGAATTGGATTGAAGTACGTCGGGTCCAAGTTTCAGATCGATCGGATCATCCGGTCCCGAGAAATGTGAGGCCAAAAAGGCATATCCGGGGGCCGGAGAATCGGATGGGTCTAAATCTTGAATCCGAAATACTACCGCCATTTTTTTCCAGATTTTTCTTGCAAAATTCTCCATCATCGGAGAGAATTTAGCTAATATTTCGGAAAGACTTTAATGAAACCACTTTCCTATCGTAGAGCTGTTTTCGTTTTCACTTTTCTTGAAACCGACAATATTTTCTCAATTTTCAAGTCTTCAACCCAATCGGATATTATCAATTTCCCCCCGGGAATGCAATCTCGGTTATCGATAATAAAATGTCTCAAGTATTTAGGTTAACCCGCTCCATATCAATTGATAAATATCTTTCTCTATGTGTGTGTGTGTCGTCCGTTTTATTCGCAAACGGTTTCATTCCATTTGATACGTTAGTGACCTTTATGGGATCGGACAATATCTGTCGGAGAGAGAAGGAGAAGAAGAAGAAGAAGATATTATCGGGTTCTGATAAAAGTTTCATAGCTTCTACTCTATTCGGACCGACTCTATGGTAGAACAAGGATGAAAGGAATGGGTTGAATCTTCAGCCGCTTTTTCTTTATTTCAGAGTCTTCCCGCGGTACCGTCTAGTACGTGTAGAGTTTGAGGATTGAAAGAAATCAGTGGGATTGATGTCTATTTTGGTGGCTAACAATTTGACTAAAAACTTTGTATTTAAATGTGAGCGAGATTAAATTGGTTTTGTGTCGTTAGTCAGATCTAAAGATTATTCTCTTACTTCATTTCCCCCAGTCTTTTCTCAAATCATTTCCCAGGTCGCCCTTCAGATCTCTCGACAACAAAAACAACAATATTGGAAAGGGGCAACGAGACGAAATCACAAAAAAAAACCGGTTTTGCCCCCGTTTACTTCTTTCGAATCAACTACAATAGAACTATCATCAATCCTATTATTCCATTTTCGTCCATAGGCTGCTGCAGTGCATTAAAAAAATACATTTTTGCGGCGCGCTACACACACACACTGTCTCTAGCAATTTGCGTGAAAATTGGATAGACCGGTTACTTTTTGTTGCTGTGAATTATTGTTATTACACGCGCCGAGAGATCAGTTCGGCATGGATGGGTACAAATGTACGCGAACGACAATAAATATCGATTGATTTCGGGTTTCAAGAGGATGTTTGGACACTTATTTAAAAAGTGACATATTTTTAAAATAAAGGTCAAAGAGACGACGAGAAGTGCACGCGGATATCGATTTTTCGGATAATTCTGTCCGAGTTCCGATTCGACATTGCATTTTCTTAAAAATAGGCAAAAAATGACCCCCCGAACAGTGATTTTCTGTGACTTTCTCATCGGGAACGGAAAAATGAATGTCAAGAGACTGCACTCATTCACTTTTCGAATGCGGAGGGTCATAAGGTGGAATCGGCGGACGGAAGAGTGTCGAAAAGAAAAAGAAATGGGCACAGATTACGAGAGGAGATAAATAAACGAATAAACGACAGTATCGGGGAGAGAAAAACGGAAAAAAATGCAGAGATTTTTCTCGGATTTTTATCGATTTTACTAAGTTTTCTGTGAAATTTTAACGATTTTCTGTGCATTTCTGTTCTTTTACAGTTTGTTTTCAAAAAAAGGCATAGAAAGAAAGTGAATATTGAATAAAAAGCGTACCTTTTTGGCGTTCAAGCACGCCGAGCACGAGGCGATGCACATCGGAAGGGCCAGAACGAGCGAGACGACGGCGGCGGCGATGACGGCGAACGCGGCGATTGTGGCCCACATTCGGATGCGGATCTGAAAACACAAAATTCTTTTTTTTTTCTCATTAAAATTCCCTGTTTGACAATGTTTTCACTGTCAATTTAGCGCTTTTTAGATGCAGTGAGGAGAAGAGAGGGAGAAAGTTCGGCCCTCGTCCCGTGAACTGTCGGCTGCTGATTTCGCCGGCCGGCGGCAGTTCTAATGCGTGCTGTTCGCAGAATACTTCTTCATTTTTTCTAATTTTTTGGGAATAAGTTAATTATAATTGAAAGTCGCAAGCAGCAACAAGAAACTCGCAGAAATGTCTAGGGGTCACTGGCAAAACAGCTTTTTTTCGAGGTATGACTGTTCGTGCGTGCTTTTTGTGTCTCTTTGTAAGTCTTCATCATAATGAACTCATTCCCAAAAAATCGAGTGAAATGAGTCGGTATTCGTTCGACGGCACGCATCTAAAGTCTCGGAACAGGCCGGGCGGCGTGCTCTCCTTTTCTGTGCGCCAAAACTTGAAGTGCGCGCTTTCGGAAGAGTTCTGAGTCATTTTTGCTAATTTTTCTGACAATGCGTTTATTATGATCATAAAAACTTACAAGGAGACACAAAACGCTCACACGAGCTGAATCTCAGAAATTCATGCGAGTTTTTTGTTGCGCTTCACGGAACCCCAGCCTTCCAATAAAAAATTCCCTTGGCGCAATTCAGGTGCGCTAAACAAGGCGCGTAACGCGTAATTTCGGAACGTCGTTGTAGAGTTTCTCATTTCAATTTTCCCTTTTTTTGCATTATTCCCATCTTTTCAGAACCAATCAGTGTCAAAACTTATGATAATGATTAGAAATGAATAAAAAATAAAATTTTAACTGCTTCCTCATCAATTTCGAAACGTTTTATGTGAAAATGACAGAATTTTTTTCCTGTTGGAATCGAAAATTTGCCTCAATTATCTCAATTCTGTATATTTTTCGACGGTTGAGCGCTTAAAAGATGCGCAATAAACTCCTTGTTGACTGGACGGTTCGAATGCTAGTGTCCGAACTCGATTCGGCAAATGATCGTTAAAACTCCGTTTTTTCAGTAGTTTTCGACAAAGCCCTCAATTTGGTCAATTCTGAACGAATCTGCTCCGTTTCGCGCTTAAATCGATGCTTTTACCTCACACAATCGCCCCACGGTTCGCAAAGAACAAAATTTAAGTGTTTATTAAGAGAAAAACGAAAGAATTCTGGGTTTCAATTGAAAAAAGAAACTCCGAGCCGACGGTGGATGCAAGCGCGCCCCATTGACAACTTGCTTGCGCATTGGAATGCTGGGGTTCCGTGCGCTTTGCTAGTCTTGATCGCAAAAAGGCTCGGCGCCCTGGCCTAACAGGCGTGGCCTTTCTTGTTCAGCCGGCGGGCTTGGCGGAGACCATATCGATCGGACCCACGTTTTCTTAGGCTTTTTAGACTTGTGCTGAAGTATTTTGGGTCCAAATTTCAAATCGATCGATATATCTTATAAAAACAGCCGCAAAAAGTTTGCACTTTTTCCCATTTTCAACGGTTTCAAGCAAATTTCGAAAGCATTCCATTTTTTCTTGTCGACTCGAATGCAATCGTGTTCTTTCTAATTCTAAATGCCACGCCCATCGCTCAATTCGGCGCACTCACTCCGCATCTCAAGTTGCATGCCGGTTGTTGATCCTTTGGCACGTTGCCAAAAATGTTGTTCACGCACTTTCCGGTGGTGAAAAGCGAGAAGTAGACCTGAAAAAGAAACCGGTTTGCGGCCGGCCGACACACCGTTTTTACCTCTTCGCACTCGTCCTCACAACGCGCCTTCGACTCGTCGTTCGCCGACGAAAAGTACCTAAAAATATAGATTGGAGGGTTTTCGATTGGAAATTATGTCGCTAAGAATTCAGATTGATCCGATTTGTCCCATATTATACCGAATCGATACGCCCATGACACAAAATAAATTTTATAATGCGGCTATTCAGCGTACGTTTGTTTTCCGTTTTTTTTTGTTTTTTTACATCGCTGAATTGGGTTTTTTGACGTAAAAAAACGAAAAAAAACGGAAAAAAAAATATTTTTTTCACACCCCATAAAATTCTGCTACTTCCGCTCGTATTGCATTCCCGAAAACCCGTGAAAACTGTTGTCGAGTAATTTTAAACGTATTTGGGGTTATTCGCAAGGGTGTGGTCGTTTCCCGATCTTCTCGTCGAAATAAACGAATAAAAACGTCTCGATTATCATCAATTTTAGGCGAAAATCCCTCTCTGCGGCATTGAGAATGTCTCACCCGGGCGCGCACGTGCAAATCTGTCCGTTGAAGAGTTGATTGACTGCGCACGCCTGCTGCGCCTCTTGCCCCGAAACGAGCATGACGACGGAGAAGAGGACGGCGGCGAGCACGACCGAAACGGACATTTTGACGGCTCTGCAATTGATTCGAGTTGAGATTCGGTTGAAAACTTGCGCGAAAAATCAGAGGAACAAGTTTGAACTTTGAAGAGTCTTTCCTAAAAAATTTATTTTTTTTTTTAAATTTATTTATTTATTTTTTTTCAAGCCTAACCAATCTAACCAATATCTCATGCTTCAAACCGTCTAAAACTTTGAAAAAAAACCAAACAATATTATCTAACCACCTAAAAATGCAATAGAAAGATAATCTTAACTGCTACAGCACTACTCAAGAAAAGAAGAAAAAGAAGAAGAAGGGGACAGTCCATGTACAGACTGGTGACCCATCAAACGGAAGAAGAAGAAGAAGAAGAAGAAGAAGAAGGCAACAAGAAGAAGAAGAAGAAGAAGAGGAAGAAGAAGAAGGAGATAGGTAGAAATGTATGTAATACAGATAGGGGGGATGGTGGAAGTTGCCGCATTTGGAGAGTGAAAGAGAAAGAGAACAAGTGGGCGGAGCGTCGTCTCGCTATTGTTGGTGAACGAGACGCGAGGTATGCAACAACAAATTTCTGATTTGATTTGATAAATATTTGGAATTCGGAATTCCACCCACAATTCCGGATTCTTGACAAAGATGGATGATGTATAGGAAGAAATCGTGGTGATGATGATATCTGAGAGAATGAGAAGGATGTTGATGATAATGCGGATGATGATGGGAATTCGCAATGACAACACACGACGAGAAAGCGACCATTTCGATGAAGTCTTGGGAGAGACCATCGTTTTAGGCCCGGGATTCGAAATGTGTGCACGTTTTTTTGGGGGCAAGAACATTTTTTTTTTCTTGGTATAAGGCGAGTGACAATTTTCTTAAAGTCTAGAGCAAAAATGAGCAATGGATTATTCCAGACTTGCAACGGGCCGGGCCGGGCCAAAATTGGAAATTTTCCGGCCCGGCCCGGCCCGGGAGGATGCACCTAAAAATTCAAAGCGAACTAGAACTTCGAAACGAACATAATTTTATAGACTTAAAATTGCAACAAATCAGTCAATCGTCGTTTTGCTTCAATTTCGAAGATTCATTGTAAAAACCAGCAGAAATAGAAAAAAAAGACGAAAAAGGCAATGTTGTAGCATAAAAACCTGTTAAAAAATAGAAATTGCTGTTTAAAGTCGCAAAATTTTCACAAAAATTACGAAAATTTTCACAAAAATTACGAAAATTTTCTCAAGAGTGGGCGGAGCGATTGATTGCAACTCTGGCACGCCATTTTAGCAATTTTGCCGCACGCGTTTTCCTCTTCCTTCATATTTTTTTTGCATATTTTTTTGAGGTCTAACTTCCGGGCCGACCGGGCCGGGCCGGGCCGACGATTTGCTGGCCCGGCCCGAGATTTGGCAAGTCTGGATTATTCGAACTCACCGTGAAATTTACTTTCGAAACATATTGGACAGTGTAATAGAAGGACTCATTCAACACGATCTCGGCTGTCTGTAGAGATATCAAAGTGTGGTCAACTAATAAAATGTTCATTGAGACATTTTGTACATTTTATCAGTTGACCACATTTTGATATCTATACAGGCGTTCGAGTTACATCGTTTTGAATGAACGGTCTTATTCAGGCTAGTTCAGGTTTGATTACTATGAAATGATTCGTCAGGTATGTTGGTCATACAAAATCCACCTTGCCTATCAAATTCTGGGTGAGAATAATTATTTTAACGAGGCTCAAACTTCTTCTTCGTCTTGCCCAACATTGCTGGTTTCCATTTTTGATGATGAAAAAACGTTTTGCATCCGAACAAAGACGTCCGTCCTTTTGTCCATTTGATAAAAAAAAAACAAATGGAAAAAAAAGGTTAGAAAGGAATGTGTAATAAAATGATCAGGTTGGCCGGGAAGAACGAGAAACGAAAAACGGTGTAACAAATGGAAGGGAACGGGGAAAAAAAGAGGACAAAGGAACCAAAAATGGGGAAAGTTGAAAGGGGGACGGTAATCAGAATTCAATAATATCAGCAGAGTCCAATCCACTGTGAACATTTTAATCAAAACAACGAATAGACAAATCTGCTCGAATTCATTAAAGTCAACAGTCGAAAAATCCATCAATTTTGGCGAGATAACAACAAAAAAGAAGAAGAAGAAGAAGAAGAAGTCAACAACAATTATGATATCAGGAGAAAAATGGGTTTTCTGAAAATTCGGGCGGTACAGAGGAGAAGTTAAGCGAATTTGGGCGAACATTGTCAGTATTGCGAAGAAATATGGGCAAAAAATCAGGACGACTGCTGTGAGCTTAAAAAGAGTCGAAAAGCGAGTAGGACACGAATGGACTGGTCGCCGGCGGCCAGAAGCGTCGCCTGCGCCTTGAGGAAGCGTCCGAGCTGAGCTTTGTCGGCCGCCGGCATGTACATCTCCTCCACCTCCTGCGTCTGCTGCTTCTTCGTCGCCTCGTCCAGCTCCGCTTGCGTCCGGATATTGTCGATGATCATGTGCATCGTCGCGTCCTTCTCGAGCAGCGCCCGGTTCTCCGTCCGTTCGTGGCGCTGCCGGAGGATCAGGTTGCGGATCAGTTTGCACGTGTACTCCACCAGTCCACGGACCGTTCGCGGCAGATCCACGTAGTAGAGGTAGAAGGTCCGCGCCGGTTGGAAGTCGTTGCTACGGCCCACTGGCTGCAAACAATTTTACTCAAAACTCTCTAATTTTTCCCCCGAAAAAGGGCGCGTACCTTGGTGAAGACGTATCCCTCCTCGACGAGAGCGTAGAGCATCTCCCTCGCCTCCTTGCCGCTCATCATGCTCATTTTCTCGACCTGTTCCTCGTCCAGGAAGTAACGGCTCTCGAGCAGACGCATCACTCGGATCGCCCGTACCTCGAACTGCTCCCGGATCAGCGACTCGCAGTGGTGCCGGCAGATTTGACGCATCGCCCGTTGGATATCTGTAGAATTGGGACATTTCTCTCTCTCTCCACTCTGACGCAAGAGTGGATCCCGGAAGACCGCCGATGAGATGGAGTGATTCGTACGAAACATGGGGCACAAAATAATTTAGCTCTCCATTTTCACAGTTTTCTGTGTGAACTTTTTCAAAGAATAAAAAAGGGGCGTACCGACAGTGAAGAGTCCTCCGTTCGACTCGCCCACTTTTCGGACGATGCCGTCCGATTCGTCAACGAGTATCTGACACGCCAATTCAATGTCCGGCTTCGACAGATTCAGTTGATTGTCTTTGACGAGCCGTTGCAGATCTGTCAACTGAAAAATAATGCATTTTAAAGTTTTTAACAAATTCAGACAGACAAAAAACTGACACTGGCCGTGATGCTGTCCATACTCAGCGGCTTGGCCCTCGTCTCGTTGATCTTGAACATGAGACTGGCGACGTTCTGCGTGATGTACTGTGTCCGATCGGCCCCTTCCTCTCCGTTCTCCTCCTTCCGCACGCCCGTTCCGCCGCCGATCAGGTAATCGATAATGAGTTCGTCGCGGAGGTAGGCCGAGAATCGGAGCCAGTTCAGCCGCCAGTACTGGCCCGCGTCCGCGTCCGCCGGTGCACTTTGCTTACGCTTTCGGGATGCTTCTGCAATTATTCATTTGTGGAAATTGTGAATTTTACCAACATTTCTAGAATTTGATACTAATTTAACAATTGGCTGTAACATTCGCCTTGGATGGCTTGAAATTCATTCCCCACCTATTTACAGCTGGAAAAACAGTACCTGGTTCCTTTTTGACCTCTTTTCCCATAATCTGCGTGGGCAACGTGAACGGATCGTACTTGGCGACGAATTGCGGACATCCGTGGGACTCGCCCTCCACGGCCGCGCATCGGATCACAAACTGCGAGCCGGCGAGCTGCTCGAACGAGTTGCGCACGTCGCTGAGCAGGGCGCTCTCGTCGGAGGCCTGCACGCGGCGGATCGTGTCGGAAAGCGAAAGACGGCCCTGCGAGAACAGCTCCACACAAATGGCCTCCGCCGACGGACCGTACAGGGTCTTTGCGATCAGGCACGCTCTGAAAGTACACGGAGATTCGAAGAAAGGCTGTCGAGACAAGCTCAGGGCTGGGATTTTCGAGGGCTTGTCTGCGTTTCAACTCTTGAACCACTTGCAATATTAGGATCGAAATAAAACTTTGCAGGCTTCTTGGACTTGGATCCAAGTTTCAGGCCGAGCCTGCAAAGTTTGGGTCCGAATATTGCAAGTAGATCAAAACTCTGGCAATTCGATATTAATCTAATTAGAAAGTTACTGATCTAAACGCGACCTAATTAGATTCGGCTGTTTTTTCTTGGCGCAATCGAGATTTGAGCCAACAAATGGTTGGCGTGATACTTGATTTGAGCACTTATTAATCTAACTAGAAGATGTATTAATCTAATTAGGTGTCATATCAATCTTATTAGGCCGCCATATAACTCGAGTAGACTTCGATTAGATTAATAACGAAATTCCAGAGAAGCCCAGGCCAATTGCCCATCCCTGCCTATACTAACCGTGGCGCCGAAATGACGTGTTGAATGTGTTGTTGGTCTGCCACGTACGTCGCCCGATTGTTCGTGTCCAGGTGGAAAGTGACGAATCCAAAGTTGATCAGAGTGGACAGCGACTTTTTGATCTACAATTTGGAGATTTGTTTAGAGGAAAAATACAGAAAAAAAACGCGGTTCCAAGGAAACTACAAAAGAGATTTTCAATGCGATTAGGAACAATAGTTCTTTTCAAATGGTTGTATCAAAATTCAGAAACTCTGTTTCTATCAGGAGTGGGGGCGAGAGAGAAGCGATTTGCGTGCGGAAAAGCAGAGACGCAGGCGCGAAATAATGTCTCAAAATACATTAATTGCTAATTCATAAGCTCACACAAATCAATGTATGTAGCAGGTCAACAATAATTTTTTCAATTTTTTAAAAATTACCAAGGTTGTGGAAACGTGTCCTTTGAGCTTGAGAATGATTGTGGGCAGTTGGCAGCTCTCCTTCAGCACCGTTTCCACCACTTTTCCGACGATCTGCAGAGCAATTTCAAAAATTGATTTTTAAAAAAACACAGAAACCGATTACCTTGCCGAAAATATCCTCAATAATGACGACGCACATTTGCGTCTCGTACTTTCCTCCGCCCATTTTTCACTACTGAAACAAAACTCGGATTCTTCTCTGAAAATTATTACGCAATTCTTGTACGTACGATAAAATACACAAATTTGGCCGGAAAACCAATCGATTTTACAGAGGAAAGGCACAGTAAAAATCAGCTCTTTTGAAAAACAAAAATCAACAAAAATTTCCGAGTAAATGAAGGATCAACAACAACAAAGATGGGTGTAAAAGAATTCCAAAAAAAAAAATCGGGAAAAATGGGGGAAAACGAGTGGATCACTGTCTTCTGCGAATCGCCCTCTTCCTGCCCTCCTTCTTTCCCTTCGCCGCCTTTTTTCGCTCTTTTTGCGATTTTTTGTGCCGTTTCGTAGTTGTGCCGGCTCCCGAAGACGCCGAGCGCTTTCTGAAAACAAAGAAACGCATAATGAGGGAAAATTCGGCTATGCTGCTTCTCAGGGGCGCTATTTTTAACTCGCTAGATTCTACTTAACACCCCCAAACTGCTATTTTAATGAAAAAGTATATTTTTAATAGAACTAGCCTTTTGAGAACGCTAGATTCTTGTCATTATTCCTATTAAATGACCAGGGAACCCGGCGAGTTTTGGTGTCTGTCTGAATTGCCTCTTATTGCCACATTTACGGACAGATGATAGACACATAAACTCCGAGGGTTCGCTGGTCCTTTTAGAAGAATCTTGAGTGGTATATGTCTGTTCGTTTACTTCTCCTCTTCTGTGCCTACCGATTCTTCTGCTGGGTGAGCGCGCGTCCGTCCTCGCCCCTCATCATGTAGTCTCCGAACGTGAGCAGATCGTCGAGCGTCTCCGCCTTTCCCAACTGCTCCGATCGCCTCTTCTGCTCCTTGTTCAGCCGAATTCGCGTGAAATTCTCCTCCTCGTATTTTTCGCGTTCCCGATCGTATTGGTACTTTTTCTCGCTCATCTCCTGCACAAAATTCAATGTTTTTTTCGGTTTCACAATTTTTTCACCTAAGCGTTAGGTGTTTTGCGATACACAAGCAATATAAAAAGAAGTTCTCAAAGTCAAATTCTGACTAAATTTCCTTGAATTCTCCAAATTGCGTTAAGTTGCATTGAATTTGAGTAGATTTTTTTCAAACAAATCTCGAATATTTACACGAATTTCCTCGGGCGCATCGCTGTACTGATTCTTGAGTTCCATGATGAGACTGCTCTGCATCGCCCGTCTTTTCGCCTTTTCCACTTGTTTCGACGGCGCTTCTTCTTCGTCTACAAACATTTCATAATTAAAGAAAAATGCAGTTTCAGAACCATTCGTTGTTGGGGTTTTTCAGGCCAATATACAGGCTACACTAAATTAACGAAAAAAAAAACAGGTACCTTCATATCGGACAGCCCGGATCCTGGGTGCCACGTACTTCTTGACCTCCTTCGTCGTTTTTCCCTCTTCGCCTTCGGATTCTCCGTTTTCTTCCTCATTTTCGCTTCCGTCCACGTCCATATTTTCGAGCCGAACTCTCAAATTTCCGCCTTTTCCGACTCCGTTTGATCCATTCGAATCGGCCGATTTACTCAATAATTTCTCAATTTGCGGCTTCATTTTGTCTTCGATCGGCTTCATTTTCTCGATAAACTGGAATTGAGGAATTCGGAGAATAGATTGATGGAAATTCAATTTGTTTCAAATTTTCCGCAAAAACTGACCACTCTATGCTTGAGAGCCCGTTTGACGGACGATTCCGTCACAATCGACTCTCCTTTCATCATTTTCGACATCAGAACCGTCAATTCGCCCAAATAGGCCGTCATTTCGTAGTTTTTGAGCTTCAGAAGTGATAGACCCTGCAAACAAATTGTTTTTGTTGTTTTTTCGCAAAGCTTCCTGAATTTTCCGCACTTCTTTGTCATTTTTCGTGTCCTCGAGCCGATCCGTCACTTTTTCGATGGCTTTCACCGCTTCGGCGGACGCCGTCTCCAGTTCGGCGACCAAATCGGCGAATCGTTCGCGATCCGCGTCCGACATCTGTAATTGTATCGATTTCTAGCCTGCCGACTGAAAAATGGTAGATAATTCAGGAAAAATAGATGGGCGAAAACCATAGATAATCGAGGAAAATGAAGAAGAACATTTGGTTTATTTGAGGAATGTTACAGGGATTCTACAGCATTTTCGATGGGGGAAAATGAGGAAAAAATCGATATCTAGCTGGCCGAGGCGGCCGGCGGCGGCGGGCCTCCACCGTCGTTGTTTCCGTCCTTGTTCGCATAGACCATGAACATTTCCTTCAGGAAAGTCAGCTCTTTGTTCAGTTGTTCCACCTGAAATTGAAAAATTGGGGAAAACCCGAGAAAAATCGGTGAAACCTTGCGTTCCAGCGCCTCGTTTTCCTTTTTCAGCTCGTCCACCTTCTCGGCAGTGTCATTCTCCTCTTGTCGCTTCTTTTGACGAGTTCTGAAAGTGAAAAATTGGAATTTTGGCAAACATCGATATTTCATCACTTACCGATTGACGGCCTCGTTGTTGCGGCGTCGTTTCGTCGAGTAGTCGTCGTCGTCGTCGTCGCGAGGCTCCGATTCCTGATTCCGCTTCCGATTTCCGCTCATGTTCGGCGAGAAAACGAAAGACGAGCAAGAAGACCACGAAGAAAATGAAGTGTCGATTTACGATAAACCCAGAGCGAAGGCGGAAGAACGGAGTGTCGTTGGATGGAGGGAAATTGAAAAAGCAAAGTTTTCAGCTGAAATTTCAGACATTTCTCGTGATGTTGCAGCACTTTGGAGAGAGAAGAACAAGAAAAACACATGTTTCAAAGTCACTATACAATTTATTATGACGTTTCAATTATTTACATACAAATTTACAAAGTAACAAGAAATCAAGCAATAAATACATTTAAAAAATGCCGTCCAACGGCCTAATTTAATTCAGCGTGAAGACGAGCACTCCAGGATTGTGCTCGTCTTGCCGCGCCGTCCACTTTCCCGGCCCCGCTTTCCCCGTACTCGCTGGGTACTCGCGGAGCAGCGCCATTTTGATGGCCGGGAGGTTCCTCGGCGAGTGATTCCCGCGTCCCGTCTCCATGCGGATCACTGCAAAACATTTCAATATTATTCGAATAATTGCGCACGCCAAACTAACCTCTGTGGACGGCCTTCCGAGCCGTGGCCTCCAGAATGGAGCGCACATAGCTCACGGCCCCGCACTTTGTCAACCCGTGCAGGTCAAAGTACGTGGCCGTGGCGTGGAACGTGGCGTTCCACTCGGCCACCGCCTCGCAGATCCGAGTCTCCACCTCGGATCTACGGCATTCGCTTGCCGCGAGACGTTCTCTCTGCAAGAATGCACGTTTTTTTGAAATGAAATGATTTCGGAAATTTTGAATTTTGAATTTTGGAATTTTTGAATTTTGAGAAAAATTTGTTTTTTTAATTTTTTTCTAAAAAAAGTTTTTAATTTTTTTCAAAAAAATCTCTGACGATTCGTTAGAAACTGCTTAAATGATTTCGGAAATTTCAATTTTGAATTTTGAAATTTCGAATTTTGAGAAAAAATTTGTTTTTTTAATTTTTTTCTAAAAAAAGTTTTTAATTTTTTTCAAAAAAATCTCTGACGATTCGTTAGAAACTGCTTAAATGATTTCGGAAATTTCAATTTTGAATTTTTGAAATTTCGAATTTTGAGATTGTTTTTTTAATTTTTTTCTAAAAAAATGTTTTTTTAAATTTTTTTCAAAAAAATCTCTGACGATTCGTTAGAAACTGCTTAAATGATTTCGGAAATTTCAATTTTGAATTTTGAAATTTCGAATTTTGAGAAAAATTGTTTTTTTAATTTTTTTCTAAAAAAATGTTTTTAAATTTTTTTCAAAAAAATCTCTGACGATTCGTTAGAAACTGCTTAAATGATTTCGGAAATTTCAATTTTGAATTTTGAAATTTGGAATTTTAAGAAAAATTGTTTTTTTAATTTTTTTCTAAAAAAATTTTTTTTTAATTTTTTTCAAAAAAATCTCTGACGATTCGTTAAAAAAATTGTTTTTTTAAAGCTGTCACAAAAGCTGCCCGAAATGTTTGAAATAGTTGAAAAAGAAACTCACGTGAAGTCCCTCTAGGCGCGCCCTGTACTGGGCCTTGCGCGTCTCGGCCATCCCTCCGGCGATCCGTGCCAGACCGCGGCGCGTCCGCTCCAAATTGTGGCCGTTCACCACAAATTCCGCTTTGATGGACTGCAGTTCCACGTGGTGGAACTCTTGTTGCAGTCTCATCAAAGCGTTTTGGTGCGCCTGACGAGAGCACATCTGCAAAACGCAATGGTTTGAGAGCAATGGTGAGGAAACGGACGGTGTACAATAATAATAGAGTTTCAGGGAATCTAGGGATCTAGAATCTGTGTTCAAGTAACGTCAATTTTGAGGAAAAGAGTAAGTGCAAAACTTGGTTTACTAGGGAATGACACGCACTTACCTTCGGCGCTTTTCGAATGGGACCTATATGATTCGAAAGAGAATTTCACGGAGAATCCGACGCTGCTCTCCATTTTTGAGAAAATCTGCCACATTTTCCTAGCAAATTCATCTTCGGCGACGTGTATCTCAAGAACCAGGCCGCCGTTGCAAAAGTGATCAACTAGTAAGTTTACGCAAATTATCTCGTGAATAATTTTGTAGTTGATTGTCTATTTTTAAAAAAATTAGTTTTCGAGTTATGAACTGTTTTCCTAGAGCGACAAGAAAAAAGTTAGTGGCCCAAGGTAAGTGCGAGCCATTCCCTAGTTAGGATTCTGGAATCGGTAAAAAAGGAGACAAAAATGTAAAAAAGTAAAAAAGCGAAATGACTAAATGTAAAACCATATTCCTTAAATACCCCCCTCCCCTCCCCGCCCCTTTGTCCCAAGTATGGTCTGGGAAATACGAAGGCGAAGGTAATGAGCACGGGGTATACGGTCGGCTCGTCTCTTCAACAACTCCGCCTCCAGCCCCTTTGACCGTGGCCACCGAAATTCGAGGAGAATCAAAGGGCACACATGTATCTGAACTGACCTCTACTTCGACTGTTACAGCCCGATCGGATCGTCTTTTGCGACATTTGAAGCATTGAACATTGCTGAAAGAAAAGACGGAAATCTCGCGGCCAGGGCTGGATCTTTGAACCACTTGCAATATTCCGATCAGGCCCAAACTTTGCAGGCTTCTCGGACATGGGTTGAAGCATACTCGGGCCAAGTTTCAGCCCGATCGGATCATCTGGTCCCGAGAAATTGGCCAAAAGCCCGGGATTTTTGGAAAAAATCGGTCATATCTCGGGACGCGACGATCCGATCGGGCTGAAAGTTGGTCCCAATGGCCCCCAATCCAAGTCGAACAATCCTGGAAAGTTTGGTGCCGATCGGAATATTGCAAGTGGTTCAAATGTCCAGGCAATTTTTGCCCATCTCTTCAAGAACCTCAAATTGCAGTTTCACACACACACTTTTACATCATTAGCATTTACGTGGCGATTAACTGAAAAGGTATAACTGTAAAAAGAGAAAAATTCAGAAAGTCCCCGTTCAAATTGCTCCTCGCTGCTCGAATTCTCTTCACATCGTCACGTGGATAAGTTCGGCTCTGGACAGTCGAAATGCGATTTTGTCTTTACAATGTTCACGTACGAAACGATCAACAAATTTATTCATTTGGCGAGCCACTGCAAAAGCGGCGGAACGGAGAGCATGTAGCCGTGATCATAAATATAAATGCGTTTGTCGTACGCGTTATAACTGATCATATTCGCGTTTTTGTACAAATTGATCCATTTGATGAGCGGTTGCGAGTAGGTGTTACGGTAGAAATCAAAGGCCGTCGCGATGTACGACGACTGCTCGGCGCCACTTTCGACCTGCAACGAGTACGGTAGGTGCCCAAGTACAGTAGCCCGTCAAACTGACCAGATAGATTGTGCCGCAGATGACGATGCCGTTCGAGACGTCCGTATGATTCACCAGCGTCAGATTGAACGTTTCGTAGATGGTCAAATTGTTGATGTCGACCTGTGCGCACGGATTACGGTAGGCTACGGTAGGAGGAATACCAGAGTTGAGCGGAACAACTCAACGGAAGAATTTTTATCTTTTTTAGAAAATTTTTTCATGAAATGTGATCAACTGACGAAATGTATAGCAAAGTGAACTCTGCTCATAGAAAAATAATAGTAAATTTAGCTTTTCATATAAAAAATTATTCGAGTTGTTCCGTGAAAAAAGGAGGGCTAACGGAAGACGGAAGGAATAACTTTTTTGTATGAAAAGCTAAATTTACAATTATTTTTCTATGAGCACAGTTCACTTTGCTATACGTTTCGTCAGTTGATCACATTCCATGAAAAAATTTTCTAAAAAAGATAAAAATTCTTCCGCTCAACTCTCTGGAGTACTGTACCTTCGCTACTGATAAGAAGTGCTCTTGCTGGTAGTGGAACATGACCCACAGGGCGTTTTCGTCGATTGCCAGGTCGAAATAGGTCATCGAGTTGTTGAAGAGGTACTGTAAAAAACCGTTTCAAGTAGCTCAAAACACCAGATTTTACGACAAATGACACCCACCTGATCGCCTCGATACGCGGCGTCCGGAATCTCGAACTGTGAATATTGTTTGGTGTTGAAGTCGAACTTTGAAATGATCGGATATCCGGCGCGCTGGTAGAACAAGGAGGCGTTGAAGATGACGTGGTTTGTGCCGTCGAAAATGTACGGTAGACGGTGACTGAAACGCGCGTTTTTAGTTGCTGGGGAAAAGGACAATATCTCGAATGGCCTGACACTTTGGCAACGTGCTCCCTTCGCATTTCCGCTTCGTTCCGGAATTCGATCAGTTCGTGGCCTTGGAAATGATTCATCACGTATCGTTTTCGGGCGTCCTGCAACGATCACATGTTGGCGGACCGGTCGGGAAAGACGGCAGAACTCACATCGCCGGTCGGCGGATAGGCGTCTCGCATCCAACTACCGTAGTAGGTGGTCGAGTGCGAATGGAACACCGGCTTCCCGACATTTTGAAGTCGACAATCTGCAAAACTGGTTGGGGGTGGCCGAACTTTTTCCTAGGCCACCGCCGGTCACTCACGAGCCGTGACGCCCTGAATATAGGCAACGGGCGTGGTGATCGTCGCCTCTGTCGCCTCTTCCAGCGTGTAGTTTTTCAGACAAATTTTCACACAACTCTCGACCTCACTGTAGTTGGTCAGAATCTGCAATACGCGGTGGCGGCGTTTGCGGACCGGATTTGATGAGAATTGCACGGTCTCCAGAGCTTGGCCTCGGCGGCCAAATGGCTTTTTAATGAATTGAGCAGGTTTTCTCTGATTTTTGTGGTCAACGGCGATAAAAAATGATTGTTCGACATGAAAACACACTAATTCTCACAGAATTTATGACGTTTTGGCGCTCATTTTTCGCGGACTTTGCTTTTTCGCCGATCGCCGCCCAAAAACTTCTCATTTTGCGCTTTCTTGACCGTTTTCAGACAGAATTGGTTTTGAGAATGATAAATCACGTAAATACGAGCATTTTGAGCGCTCGAACCGCAAAAATTACCGAAAAGCAACTGAAATTCACGCAGTTTTAGCCAAAAACCTTCAAACGGATGAATAAGATTTGCGACTTGACCAAATTTAACGCTCTTGCGCTTAAAAAATTCGTAATAGCCTATTTAATCGGTCTATCGAGAGAAAATTCAGAAATTATCGGTTTTTCGTGGCTAATCTGGCAAAAAACACAAATTTCGCTGTTAAAATTTGAATTTCGCGCCAATGTATCGCTCTATTGGGCGGGGCGCACTTGTCAGCTCTGGAGACCGTGTATTATTGGGGCACCGGACAGAAAGGGCGCGCTGTTCGCAATTTGGCCGAATTTCTAGGCCGCGAAGTAATTTTCCACTGAAAATGTGGCCTAACTTTTCAAACTCGGCCCCGAGGTCGCTCAATTTGCACTGCAAAAGGAGTTTCTCAACAGAGCGCCATTTCTGCGCGGTGCCCCTATAATAATTGGGATTTACCTGCTGAACTAGTCCGGGAATGGGTAGCTGCGTGACTGATGGCCAGGCGGTACTCGCGGCAGAGTCTTTGGGACACTCCAGGTTTTCGATCTGCAAACTGGGCATCAGATCTGACGACACAATGCAGAAACGCGTACCGTAGGACACTGCAATTGTCGCTCCACGAGCAGCTCGTCCCTGATCGGACACGACGAGCAATCGGCGTCGTTTCCAATGTTTCCGGGCGGTCCCATCGGTCCCGGATGCCCGGGCACTCCCATCAAACCCCTCCGACCGTGTGGTCCTGGTGGCCCAGACTTGCCGGGCGGTCCCACTGGCCCGGCGGCGCCCGGTTTGCCACGTAGATCCTCCTGATCGCTGCAATACTCGTGAATCTCTGTGCACTTTTGCATGAGCTCTCCGATTTTGACGGACGAAAGTGACGTCAGCCAGAGAGTGTCCGAAGTGGTGTTGCGCATCGGAATGAGCACGTCTCTTTTGATGCGCGGGCTAGCGGGACCGAGATGCGAACATTCGGCCTCTAGAGTCCAGATTCTACAAGTTCAATGGTTGTTTTGTTGAAATTTACACAAGAGGTTGTTGTTACCTGTAGTGAATGTGCGAAAACGCGACGACGGCGAGAACGGCGATTGCCACGTTGCAATAGTGTAATTTTTCGTCCATCTCGAGGGGGTTAGTATAGAGAAATTGAATGTTGGTGAGGCCTTTGGCGGGTAATTTGATACGAATCCAAAGTTTTTATAAACATTTTTGTGGCCGCCGGAATATTGTTGATTTCACTGGTTCGTAAGAACAGGTTTGGAGAATACCCTCGATTCAAACCGCTAAATCTCAACTCTCATTGAAGCTATCGAAAAAGTGTCAACTAATGAATTGTTCCTCAAGACATTTTGTACATTTCATCAGTTGACACCTTTTCCGTATCTTCACTGACAGTCGAGATACGGTGCGAAAACTATACGTGTTTTATAGGAAATCAATCATAACTCAACGGTTTCACTTTGTCATCGCATCTCTTCGTTGCGTAAATGAATTGTTTGTTTTGTTGGAAGAATACAATCGTTTCAATGATGCCGAAAAATCGTATTGTATACTCGTAGACGCACAAAAATTTAGTTTTGACCTACTAATGTACTTTTAGATCTACTGGTCTCAGATGTTTGTTTCGGTCCGATGTTGTTGTTGTTGTTTTGTTGTTGTTGTTGTTGAGACGACAACTCAACGCTTTCGCTGCTTTTCGCTGCTTTTTTTTTTGCTAGAAATTCGATTTTCCCGGCAAAATGGTGGATAGAAGGCGTTTCATGTTGGAGCAGAAGGCGTATCAGCAATCAACGGGTGAGCAGCACGAAAAGGACGGAATCGTGTTGGAGTTTTCCGAACAAACCAACACTGTTACCGTGAGTCTTTATGGGTTGACGAGCAAAAAATCGATAATTGGTTTTTGTAGGCATTCATCACATTTTTCGAAGGATCCCCGTATGCTAGTGGCACTTTTCAGGTGGAATTCGTACTTCCGGAAGAGTATCCGTTTAAATGGCCCAAGGTATTTATTTTCCAGTTTGTCTTTATGATAAACATTTTCTTATAGTTAGGCGAGTTGAAGCGTATGTGCTGCAAGTGCGCTCCATTGAAACTGTGCCAGCGCCAACACAAATCTCGAAAATTCGAATTTTATTTACGCGCATACGTTTCAGCACGCCACGACCTCCAGAGCTGACAATATAGGCAAAAAAAAAAGATAAATCACGTAAATACAAGCATTTTGAGCGCTCGAACCGCGAAAATTACTGAAAAGCGACTGAAATTCACGCAGTTTTAGCCAAAAACCTACAAACGGATAAATGTGATTTGCGACTTGACCAAATTTAACGCTCTTGCGCTTAAAAAATTCGTAATAGCCTATACAATCGGTTTATCGAGAGACAAATGAGAAATTATCGATTTTTCGTGGCTAATCTGGCAAAAAACACAAATTTTGCTGTCAAAATTTGAATTTCGCGCCAATGTATCGCTCTATTGGGCGGGGCGCACTTGCGCCCATTGTGTCAGCTCTGGAGACCGTGGCAGCGCCAACAGAAATCTCAAAAATTCGAATTTTATTTACGCGCATTTACGCTTCAGCGCGTCGTGTGTTTTTGTAAAAATTATCAGAAAATTATCGATAAATTTACAGATCAAAGTGCTGACGAGAATATGGCACCCGAAGGTGGCGCTGGACACTGGAGCCGTTTGCTGCCAATTTTCGAGTAGCGACTGGCAGCCCACCTGGACAATCCACAATCTCGCCTTCATGCTGAGGTCCTGGCTCTGCGACATGGAGACCGAGCAGCCGGTCGAGGCGAGAATCGCCAATCAGTACAAGGATCGGCCGTTTGTATTCGAGGTAGTATAGTTTTCTGCGCTATTTTCGAATTTATCGATTTTTCAGAGAACTGCAATGTTCTGGACGACAAAGTACGCGTGCGGAAGTGCGCCGCTCGACGAAGAGTATAACAATATTTTGGAAATTGCCATCGAGGCCGGATTTAGTGAGAATCAGGCGATCCGCGAGCTCAGCTGGAGCCACTGGCAGGAGACGGGTCTCACGACGAAGGAATGGCTCCACGAGGACATCTCACAAATGAATATCGATTGAATTCTCTCCACTTCTCCTGTTTTAATCGAATGATATTTTGTCTATAAGATGTGTAATATTCTCTAATTTATTCATTTTTCACTGATAACTCATTTTTCAACTGTAATATATCTGTCTGTAACTTGCCGAGACGCGTTTTTAGAAAACTTGCTATTTATGGGGCTTTCCGTTAGTTTAACATCGTTGAATTGAGTTTTTGACGTAAATTCCTCGTTAAATATCTATAAAAACAGACGCCTGATGAGGAAGACATATTGAACGTTTCGTAAAAACGCAACGTTCGAGACGTTTCTCGCGTATTTCGACGCCAAAAGTTGGGGATTACGATTCCGGTTGAACTGGACAGGTTTCAAATTCTCCCAATCCCGGACACTCGCCCGTTTTTAAGGGGGTTTTTGTGGGGAGCCCGGTTTTTCATTGGCTTTTCAGGTGCAAGCCGGACATTCGTCTGATTTCCCATTATAGAGATTTACGAGTGTTTCGCTAAAATTTCGATAGATCTCGTTTAAAATACGATTTTCAGGTTCAATCCGTGCTCAAAAAGCGCCCGGATTTGCTCGAAAGACCGTTTGTAGTCACACTCAACAAACACTTGCCTTCCCGTGCACTCCGAAGCAGAGAATGTGCATGAAAGCTTGCTTAAACTGTCCGCCGAGGAATCTAACGAGTCTTAGTGGCGCAGTGAGTCATGAACAATACCGTCGCGATTTAAATTGTTAGGAATTGCAGGTAATCCTGCAGCTCTCGGCAGTCTCGACGAAATGTTTTTTCTTGAGAACAATCGATAGTAATTTCCACTTCTACACACTTTTTTTTGTTTTTGACCTCCTGCCACATTTGATCTACTCGGGGGCATTATCTTCGCCTCCGATTCCTTTATGGCCGGCCTTCAGCTCAGTCTTTCTCTCTTTTTCGACAACCTTTGCTTAAATGAAGCCGCGCACATCGTCAAGAAGACTCTACCTCCGCGAGTGGGCAGACTACGAGAGGTTGCATCCGAGAGATCGCCGCAGGAACGGAATCGTGTTGAAATTTTCGAAAGTAACCACCACGGTCACTGTGAGTTTTTTTGTTAATCAGTTAACTTTTGACGACCAGAAAAATCGATAATTCGTTTGCAGGCATTCATCACATTCAACGAGGGATGCCCGTTCGATGGCGGCACTTTTGAATTCGTGTTCGACTTTCAGCGTGATTACGATCTCATTGGTCCCAAGGTATTTTTTCATGAGGCTAACTGTTGGCTCATCGCTATTGTCGCTCGGTGTTTGCAGACGTACGCAAACACCGGTGGATTGATAGCGGCGAAAAAAGAAAAAGAAAACGCCGTGACGTGGATTTCAGATCACACTGCGCACCAAAATGTGGCACCCGAGTGTGGACCAGACGGACGGATTTGTCTACTTCAACGGTAACTATTGGGCCGACAACTGGTCGATCTACGAATTCGCGCCCCGATTGAAATCCTGGATGTGTACACTAGATTACTCACGACTTGTGGAAATGGAAATCGTCGATCAGGCCATCAACCACCCCGAGTTGTTTGAGGTAATGGTTGAAAAGGGGGCGTGTCGTAGGTTCTCACAAATCCTCAGCACTATTTTTCTATGACATATCGTTCTAAAAAGACATTTGAACACGAAAACGCATATTTCGACGTCACAATTTCGGAATTTCCGTGTTGGCCGAACCGAACCGAACAGTTTTCAGACAAAACCAGTGTCGGAAAGCGTTCTGACTGCAAAAATGACTCAAAATGCGTGTATTTACGTGCTTTATCATTTCCGACACCACCCTTTGGCGCATTTTTCGCAGACTTTGCTTTTTGCCTTCGCCGCCTAAAAACCGCATTTCTAATTTTGCGCGTTCTTGACCGTCTTCAGACAGAATTGGTTTTGAGAATGATAAATCACGTAAATACAAGCATTTTGAGCGCTCGAACCGCGAAAATTACCGAAAAGCAACTGAAATTCACGCAGTTTTAGCCAAAATCCTTCAAACGGATAAATGTTATTTGCGACTTGACCAAATTTAACGCTCTTGCGCTTAAAAAATTCGTAATAGCCTATATAATCGGTCTATCGAGAGATAAATGAGAAATTATCGATTTTTCGTGGCTAATCTGGCAAAAACACACAAATTTGGCTGTTAAAATTTAAATTTCGCGCCAATGTATCGCTCTATTGGGCGGGGCGCACTTGCGCCCATTGTCAGCTCTAGAGACCGTGGACACTGATTTTGTTTGAAATTTGTTCAGTAGTTCGAATGACAATTCTGCGTTGAGCGCATGCGAAAGTTTCATCTGAAAGCGCGTCTTTGATGGAAAACACTGGACAATTTTCAGAAAACGGCTCGATTCTGGACGACAAAGTACGCGGGCGGAAGTGAGCCACTGGACGAGCAGTACGAGAAGTCGGTCCAGTATTTGATGGCGGCCGGATTCTCGGAGGAGAAGGCGACGCGAGAGCTGAGTCTGAACCAGTGGGTACTGAAGAAAAGCGTCTCGACGGAACTTATGACTGCTGGCCTCAAACTCGGTCTTTCCCCCTCGTCATCCATTCACAAACTCCCATAATCTCACTCGTTCTAAACGTATTTTTGTCTATAAGATGTATCCGTTAATTTGTAATTTCTCCCTAACGTTTGAATTAATATTTGTGACCGGCCGATTCGCGGTGTGTTGTACTTTTATCAGCCAATTTTGTCACATTTGTCACTTTTGTTCGAATCTCTCTCTCTCTACCGTCAATCCGTGAAAAAATATCAGGAAGAATTTGACGAAAACGACGAAGTTGTTCTGGTTTTCAACGAAGTTGCAGTGAGTTTCAACTCTTGATCGACCTTATGCCTTGAATTCAACGTAAATTGACTATTTTTCCAACTGGTAAACACATCTTCCTTTACACTTTTCGAGTTTTGGGGACCAGAAAGAATGGAGACAACTGTTCTTCTCGGTCACTCTTTTTACACTCGCTCGCCAACTCATCAACAACTTTCTTCTTCTTCTACTTCTTCTTCTTTTCCCATTTCCCTTCGAATATGTCGACTTTTCGTCTCGTCCTACTAATTTCCGTGGTCTTGCTGACCGTCTCCGCCGCCAGAAGAGAATGGAAGGTTGTGACGGAAAAGGCGAAACCGTTGTGCGGACTGTGTGTGAATATTGTCAAACAATTGGATGCGGTGCTCGAGCATGGAGGCGATATTGAAGCGGTTCGTTCTCGAAAAGTATAATATAGAACGAAAAGGATGCAAGTTTTGTTGGAAATCGGCAAAAGTTGGTCTCTGGAAACTGAAAAGTTGCAATTTTAACGAAAGCTCCAAGAAATAGAGTACTGTTTAGAAATAGGCTTATAACTTGAACAGGAGACATTTTCGGACAAAATTTCCAATTACAAAGTTAATCAGCATGGAATTTTGAGCAATTTGTCTGTTGACAACATTTTGAACTGATCACTAGATTTTGAGATATAGGTGTTTGAAAACTGAGACGTAACCGAGTCCAATGAACCCGATAAAATCGATATATGTCAGCTGTTTGAAGAGATATCAAAAAGTTGTCAACTAATGAAATACTCCTTACAACATTTTGCACATTTTGTCTGTTGACCACTTTTTCATATCTCCACTGACAGCCGAGATACATCGATTTGAATGTAGCCAATTTCAGGCGGTTGACAAGTTCTGCAAAGAGGACGTTCCGTCTTTCATGGTGGACATGTGCGAGAAAGTGATCGAGAAGAATCTGGAGTTTATCATCGAAAAACTGAAGGACCACGAGGCGGCCGACAAAATTTGCACCGATATTTTCTTGTGTCGTAGTGCTCCGAAGGCTCATTATTACTTGGAAGTGCAATAAATGAACATTTTATTATTATAATTATCGAGATCGGATCACAGAGCGAATGGTTCGGTTGATTATCAAGAATGAAAGGCACGGATTGGGATTGGGATTGGGGTGTAAACGAGCGGAAAGTGACAATATCAGACCCAATAGTGATTGGTCGGTTGTGTTTGGGCGACTTGATCGAAAAGACGCATCGGCGGAGGGGTGTCCGAGGCGATTCCGGCGTAGTCCAACGAGGAGACGTTTTGTTGGGGGCGACGGACGTTTGTGGGAGGTTTGTTGCGGCCAGAGGACTTCTGCAATCGGATAATATTCGAAAGAGCACGGAGACACCAAACTTGACGAGCAACCCGTTGACTGCGAACTTTGAACGCGGACTGTAGGGCTCGAAGACGTTGTGTGTGTCTCAAATTTTTTTCTCCGAATTTTCACATCTAGTAGTGCATTTTTGTATCTGACAACTTTTTTGTACGACCACTCCTAAGATTACTGTAGCTTTTGGAAGTTACAATAGCTTCGGGTGCGCTTGAAAGTGGTCGTGGAGAAAAGTTGTCAAGAGATCAAATAAAGTACTAGATGTGAAGATTTCACAAAACAATTTCTAGACTAATAGGCGCCAGAATACTCGTCTTGAAAAGTGCGCAAGCACCAAACTCTACCGTACCTCCGGCCTTGGCGGTTTGCTGAACGACTGCATAGTCATGCGATCCTCGGCCTGCCGCACCGACGCGAACACCGTGGTGCCGAGCAGATCGGGTGGCTTCTCCTGCTCCTCCAAACTGTCCGTCGGCGAGGGCGGCAGACGTGTGGGCGTGTCCAATTTCGTGCTCACCGGCGCCCGACGCGTGTCCTTCTTCTTCTTCTTCTTCTTTCCGTCTCCGCACCTCCGACAGATGAGCACGAACAGCGTGGCGGCGACGATTGCTCCGAGAATCACCGCCGGCAGACTGTTCTCGCCGAATATCGACAGCTTTTTCGCGTTGCCACCCGCCGAATTGAGTACGCCTTGGTCCGCAGCGTTCGTCACGTCGTAGGCTTCCATATCGGCTCGGAGGACGGTGATTGCGAGCGTGAAACGGGCGGGCTGAACATTGTCGGCACGGACTTCGAGATGCACACTCTCGTGCACTTCTTCCTCGCTGCTGAACGCCTTGTAGTAGACGATTCCCTTTTGAATATCGGTGTAGGTGAAGTAGTACGTGGAGTAGTTGGTGTTCGGATCGAACGTCAGACGACCGAATTTGAGCGGCGAAGTGAGAAAGAAACGTGGCGACGAGTTCTGAATGATTTCGAAACGGTTATCGTCGTCGTGTCAACAGCTGTCAAACTCACCAACAGCGCAGACGCGTTGATCTGCGACGTCGTCAACGGCGTCGCCGTGTCCGCCTCGACAATCACCGGCTGCACAGAGATGAGAGCCCGAACGCGCAGCTCCGAACTATTCCGAAGTACATCTCTTGAGTCGTTCTCGACGAGAAACTCGAACTTGTCCTGGTAGGAGTGCATGTTTAGCTGCGCGTACAGCACGCGTCCCTCGTCGACGTCCCTCTGCGTGAACTCTTTCGCCTCTTTCTCGCCAGCCACCCAATAGAACGTCCCGTTCTCGGGTCCCTCTGTGATTTTGTACTTGAGACTGCTCCGATTGCCCATCGAGAATGCTCCAAGATGCTCCGAGTTGAGCACGACGTACGTCTTGCCCTGCGGATACCAGATTGTCGAGTGATTCTTGAGCATCAGGTCCAGCGGCCGAATGTCGATTATCAGAGTGCGCGTGTGTCCCTCAATGTCAAGGACGATGACGTCGTGCCACGTGGCGACGGGCTGATGACGGTTGGCAGTGTGCCAGACGGAAATCTTGCCGTCCGTCACCTCTTGCTGCGAAAAGTGATCGACTTCTTCGTCGCCGCGACGGATCGTCACTCCGGCGCCGCCCCGCTGTTGGATCCGATAAATGATCGATTGTGGAGGGACCGTCTTGTGGCGGGTCATGAGGAGATCGGCGAGCAGCGGAGTGGAGCCCGAGTTGAGGACGCTCACCGAGGAGGGGAACAGCACCACCTGCAAGTTTGAAAAGTTGAATTCTAGAACTATCGTGGCTCATGAAAGTCTGAGAGCTTTTCAACGCACTTGAAGCTATCCTAACTTTCAAGACCTACACTACTCTCGGGAGTGGTTTTTCAGAAAAGTTGTCAACTACAAAAATGACGTACGAAACATGTGTTCTATTTTTGCAGTTGACAACTTTTTTCAACAACCACATTTGAGAGTACTGTAGCTAGCCTGGAAGTGAGAACACTTTTTACAACAAGCAAAGCTATCCTAACTTTTAGTCCATTTTCCGAGAGCTCTGACCGACGCACCTGAACATCCGGATCCGGTGGATTCTTGATCTGAATGTCCACCGAAACGCGTATCCTACTCGCCCGTCTCGTCGACTCCCTCGCCGCGTATACATGGAAAATGAGCGAGTCCGTGAGCGAGTCAGTGGCCTGAAAAAAATGCGTTTCTCATATTGACAACGTCTTGACGCCGCTTCTACCGTATGCCTGTAGACCAAATGAAACGCGCTGCGAAGTTCGGTCCACGACACCCGCTTCCGATCGTTGTCGAGCCATTCCAGAGTGCCGGCGCGTGGTTCCGTGCCGATTTCGATCATTACTATCTGAAAATAGAAGAGTTTAGACTGTTATCGATAAGCGACGCCGTCATATGATGAGACTATTTTGCCACTTTTAAAGATGCACTTCAATTCAGACTAGCCTACAGTATCTTCGGGCTTCCTGACGTTTCGAAACCGAAACGTGGTTCACGTGAAGGCGTGGTTTGACGGTAAACTGAACTTTCCAAAGAGTTCATTCTTTCGCTGCCTCAATCATTAATAATTGCTCATAAATCTTTCGGCATCATGATTGAATTCCACAAATCTGTGGTAAGTACAAAAAAAAATGTCTTTCGAGACACGCTCTCCAGAGCTGACAATGGGCGCAAGTGCGCCCCGCCGAATAGAGCAATACATTGGCGCGAAATTTAAATTTTAACAGCAAAATTTGTGTGTTTTTTGCCGGATTAGCCACGAAAAATCGATAATTTCTTATTTGTCTCTCGATAGACCGATTGTTTAGGCTATTACGAATTTTTTAAGCGCAAGAGCGTTAAATTTGGTCAAGTCGCAAATCACATTTATCCGTTTGAAGGTTTTTGGCTAAAACTGCGTGAATTTCAGTTGCTATTCGGTAGTTTTCGCGGTTCGAGTGCTCAAAATGCTCGTATTTACGTGATTTATCATTCTCAAAACCAATTCTGTCTGAAAACGGTCAAGAAAGCGCAAAATGAGAAGTACGATTTTTAGGCGGCGATCGGCGGCGAAGGCGAAAAAGCAAAGTCCGCGAAAAATTCGCTAAAATGTCATGAACTCTGAGAATTAGTGTGTTTTCATGTCGGACAATCATTTTTCATCGCCGTTGACCGCAAAACTCAGAGAAAACTTGCTCAATTCATGAAAACGCCCATATTGTCAGCTCTGGAGACCGTGGCGCGCGAGAGTATACCTTCAAATTCCCGAAACATTCAGACGTACAAGCCATCGCCGCCGAATGTTGTGAACCGCGTGGACTTCAAACTAGAAGTGACGCCCGACACATTTGTGATTCCCAAAAAGGGATTGGAAGTGACGATCAAAAACGTTTCCGCTCAAAAACAGTTTGTCTACGCGCACATGTGCTCGCTTCGCTACACGATCGAAGACGGCATTCAGAAGGAGTGGGACTACCCGCACTACATGAATGGAAAAGAGTTGCAGCCGGGCGAATCGATGACAGTGCTCTTCTGGGACGTCGGCTACGACAAGCACCGCGGATACTACACGTGCACACACGAGCAAGAGGAGGGCGATATTATTGTGTGGCACACAACCATCAAAATGTACGGCTGCTCGAAGAACGGACGCTACGATGTTCGACGCGAAGAGGACGCGAAGACGTTTCTGAAGCGGTTCGACAGCGGCGAGTACGGATTTCGCGAGTACAAAGTGGCGAACGATAGTCGCAGTTATCAGCGGCTGAAGGAAACGTACAAACGAGTGAACGCGTACGCTAAGGAGTACAAACACCCGTACGATGAGATGGAATTTTACGAGTTGGTGGCCGACTTTCAAAAGTACAAAAAGAAAAGGGAGAAGGAGGAGGGAAGAGGAGGCGGCGGGTGTGCAGTGATGTGAATCGAACTTGAGAGGAGACTGATAGTAATAAAGAATGTTGTTTGAACGATCTGATGTACTTAAAGGACCAGGGAATGCTCCGAGTTTATGTGTCTGACTGAATTGCCCCTTATTGCCACATTCACCGTCCGAGCCCCAACTTTCAGAAATAGCTGTGAATGGAACAGTGGCCGTGGCCCAGAAAACTTCTAGGCCATGTGATCTTTTTCGGATTTTTTTTGGCGTTCGGCACGATCTTCATACGTTGCAGAAAATTCACACAAATCAGCATCCATAAAATGAAACGTTTCGCATTCCCTACTCATTTTTTTTAAAGTTCCGCCAGTAAGTCGCATGTTTCCCGTCAATCAAGTGACCTTCCGATGCTTTGTTTCAGCCGGAGGAGAAACCGTAAACCTCCGGCGCCAGATGGGTCTCAATCCGGACAAGATCGAGATCAAGTCGAAAGGAACGCTCGACATTGAGATCGGCAACAATTCGAGTGATCAAGGTGTAGCTCGTCTCGATGCGATTCCGGATTCGCTACCCGACTACTGACTTCAGTCGATCCACGTGGAGATCTACGATCACGGTTATGAAAGAAGCGCGTTATCTCACACCGTAGCTGTCCCAGTGATCCCCAAAAAGGCAAAGTGTACGGAAGTGTGAATCCGATGAGGTGCGCGTACAAACGGCTGAAGAACAAGCGATTCGAAGCGTTGAAGAAGCATCACGTGAAGTGATGTCAGCGGTACGCAGAAGTCTACGATCCGCCGCCAGAGACTGGTGCATCGTCCCCCTGAGAACTCGATTGAACTTGTCGTTGGTTGCGAAACGTCGGCGCTCCATTTTGATTGAATAAAGATGCGTATTGAAAGTGTTTTGTAACAAGCGTAGTAAATCTGTAGGCAGACACCAGAGTTGAGCGGAAATGGAATTTTGAAATCCGGAAGACGGCAGACGGAAGACGGAACAAAAAAATCATCAATGCAGAACCTTTTTCTCCGGTTTTTTTTTTGAAAAAAATAACTAAAGCAACAAAAATGCTGGATTTGGGTCACTGCCCGTGGAAATTCGCGTTCTTCGGGGCTAGTAAATGGCTTCTGAAAAACCATTACTCTTTTACGGTAAGAAGAAAAAATCCCGGAAGACGGAAGAACACTTTTTCCCGGAAGACGGAAGACGGAATTCCGCTCAACACTGCCAGACAGACTTGCCAAATTACGGGCCGGCCCGGTCGGCCCGGCTCAAAAGGCGCGAATTCAAATTTTTGGAGGAAATCTATTTTTTCGTTTTTTTTTGCGGGGATCAAAATTTAAAAAAAAAACTACGACACTCCGAAATTACTATTTTTGAGAACTACATTTCTTTTTTATGCTCGATACTTGCAAAATTCGTTAGTTCTACGAAAAACAAACATTTTATTTAATCAATAGTTCAAAATTTGGATTCCCGCTTTTTGAACCGGGCCGGGCCGGGCCGGAGTTTTGAAAATTTCGGCCCGGCCCGGCCCGTGGCAACTCTGCTGCCAGACAACATAACTACGCGCTCATGTTCTCATTCCGTGTACCACAAAACCGAAATTTCCCGGCTCTCTCAAACTCCGTTCCACGTACCTCTTTATCGACGGCGTCCGCGAGAGCCGACACGTCAAGATGCGATTGGTTGAAGCAAGTGGAACCGCCACGCGAGACCACCAACGCACGGGTCGAGATGAACTTGGCGAGCACTTTATCGGAAAGCGCCGCGTAGGTCGTCGTGATACGGAACCTAGAAATTAGTTTTAGGATTATCAAGTAGGTACGTAGGTAGGTAGGCAGGCACTTCTCATTGGTATTCAAAAACTGTGCCGAGTTGTTTTTGTGGACTCGGAACGAGAACGAATCCCGTCGGCTCCACTCGTTCTGATCGGAAAAACCGATTGTCGAGTAGACGACTTGACGGCGGTTTATCTGGAAGACAAGAGCGCTCTAGTCACAGTACCTACGCAGTACCCGTCGCCTACCTGAGTCTGTGTGAATACCGTATTCTTGATGCCGTCGACCAGCACCTCTCCGAATCGCGGCTCTTTCAGAATCGTGAACACAATTTCGTCGGGTCGAGTGCCCGGCATGTTGGCCCTCAAAAGTTCGGTTCCGATGACGGTGGCCGCGGAGGGCGAGGCGACGAGTCGGCCGTTCGCCTCAAGAATGTTCGACGGCGAGGAGAGTTCGGTGGAGAACCATTCGGGACCGATCTGTGCACAGGAGTTGTTCATTCAAACCGATATATCTCAGCGGGTTGAAGAGATATCAAAAAGTTGTCGACTAGTGAATTGTTCATTAACAAATTTTGTACCTTTTCTCAGTTGACCACTTTTTGATATCTCTACCGGTAGCTCGTACCTTGTGCTTTCCATCGGACACATGGAACGAGAATCCGCCAAACGGGTTACTGTGATTGGTGGCCAAAAATGCGACGTTCGATTGGTCAATGTCGAATTGGGTAAAGTTGAAGATGACCTCTTCCATGTGACCCGCCTGCAACTACCGTAATCCTACAGTACCGCAGTCTAGAGTACGGTACCTTGACAACTCTTCCATTGGATGGCTGCGCAATCGAGTAGGTGATCGAGTTGGTCGGCGTGTCGGCGTCCTGCAACAAAACAAAAGTACTGTGGGTACTGTAGGGTTACTGTAGGCACCTCCACATCCAAATGACTATTCGTGATCAGCGCCTTGTTGCCGCTCACTCGTAGCACCTCATTTCTGGTCAGTATTGGGCCTAAATCAGACGCTTCCGTGTCAAGACCCGAAAAATGTAACTCTACCTTTCTCATTGATCCGCGTAACCGTAATCTGCATCAAATGGGTTCCGGTGCACTGGTCCTGGATACAGGCACGCACTCCGATACTGTCGTTCCCCTGCGATCCGTCCGACACGAACCACACTTGACCGTTTTCAATCATTCGAGTGGTGAATGTGGCTGGAACAAGGTAATCTAGGCAATCTATTGTAGCCTCAGACAGAGTGAAACTACAATATCGAGAACATGTAGGAGAGGTTACTGTAGGGTACTGTAGAGATTACGGTGGTAACAAGAACTCCAGCTCTTTTCGTTTATTCAAGACGCTATATCTCAGTTGTCTGTAGAGATATCAAAAAGTGGTCAACTGATAAAATGTGTAAAATCTCTTAGTGAACACTTTATCAGTTGACAACTTTTTGATAGCTCCACATGTAACCGAGATACATTGTATTGAATAAGCGGCACTCACCAATGCTCGAAATGCTCGTCACATTGTGCACATTGTCCGTGGTGATCCATCCGGACGTGGGCGGCGAGACTACCGTAATCACGGCCTCCTCATTCTCGCTCGTAGTCACTCTCAACAAGTTGGCCGTGATCGGAGCACGTCCGCCACCGGGCACCGAGAACAAATTCGTCGAAATTGTGATCTAGAAGAACTCGGAGGCGTATTGTAGACGTGTGGTACGGTAGGTTTTTACATTTCTCTGGAAGACGTCAATATCCAATTTGAGGTTGAAACTCAAATTTCGATTAATAAATTGGACTTGGAATTCGATGGAGTCGTTCGAATGATCGGCGTTGTTGTGCACGTATTGGACACTTCCCGCTGCCACGTCACGATCCGTAAAACGAGAAACTCGAGAGGAGAATGATTTTTCTTTAAACAAGAACAAGTGGTTCGGATTACTGTGGCGACACATACCGTAATCCAGGGACAAGTAGCCAAAGGCGGGATGCTTGACGACTTGGTAGATGATCGGCGGTTCCGCCTCGATCATCGCAACTTCCAGAAGGTTCTTGTCGATCAGAACCGCTCCGCCGACGGGCACTCGAAGCATTCGGTGCTGTTGGTAGGTGAACGAGCCGAGAGTGTTCTCGCAACGCACGCGGAGCTGTGATGAACATTTCAGGTAGGTAGACTTCGAAAGGCTACTGTAGCTCTTAGCTAGAATCAGCTAGAAGCTCATGCGCCTCAGCTTTCAAGAACTACAGTATGCTCTCAAAGTTGATCACACCAATTTCACTCACCATCACTTCTAGAACCCGATCCGCGACCGCCACTTTCATCCTCTCTACCGTATCGCCGTCGGGGACCGCATACCAAACCGACTCCGTTTCAATGTCTCTTTGGCTGAACTTTTGCGCCGTTCTCCGAGTGCTGCCAACCGAGAATCGTGTGGAATTGCTCGAGTAGACGATATCTTCGCGTCGGACGTCGAGGTTGGTGCGTACGGTCAGGTTGTTCGAGGAGAGTCGGATGGTCTGCGGGAAGTGTGCGCCGCAAATCATCACAATTTCCGCGTTCTCGATCCAAACATCCGGTTTCGCGGCCAGCACGTGCATCTTTCCGTCGACGCGGTGAGCACCGTCCGATACCGTATACCTAAAATACGCAATTTTGCGTGTACAGTACGCCAGCCGACCGACCAACCCAATATAGAACTCTCCGTGATGTCCCAGGTGGCGGATCATCACTTTTCCCTCGTCAATATCGTGTTGGGTGAACGAGGTGAGCGGGAGGTACGGGGATACGGTAGACAGGATCGCCGCGTCCTTGTTTTGGGTGAAATCGAAGAGAAGGGCCGACGAGTCGACGTCCGCGTCGATCCACGGAAGCAGGAACGGGTGGAGCACGCGTTCGCCACGTTCGACCATCTGGAATGAGGAGGGGGTTACGGTCGGAAGTACGCAAACACCGTGAAGCCTAGTAGAGTTGAGCGGAAGAACTCAACGGAAGAATTTTTATCTTTTCTAGAAAATTTTTTCATAAAATGTGATCAACTGACAAAATGTACAGCAAAATGAGCTCTGCTCATAGAAAAATAATTGTAAATTTAGCTTTTCATACAAAAAAGTTATTCCTTCCGTCTTCCGTCAGCCCTCCTTTTTTCACGGAAAAACTCGAATAACTTTTTTGTATGAAAAGCTAAATTTACAATTTTTTTTCTATGAGCACAGTTCATTTTGCTATACATTTCGTCAGTTGATCAAATTTCATGAAAAAATTTTCTAAAAAAGATAAAAATTCTTCCGTGAGTTCTTCCGCTCAACTCTGAAGCCTAGCAACTCACATAAACGGTGACATTCTGCGCCAACTCGGGCGCGTTGTCGTTGAGCAGAATGATCGAGAAGCTGAGCGTCAACGGTACTTGTCTCATCGGATTCTGGCGCGAAATGGCCAAAAGTCTGCACTCGTCGGCGCGTGTCTCATCGCCCGAATGCGAGTACGAGAGACGGTGTTTTGAGATGTCGTCACTCGAAAAATTCGAATCTTTCTTCAGAATTTCCCGGCTGTTCAGTCGGATTTGACCGTGGAGCGTCGGGTTGACGACGCGGAAGATGAAGTTGGAGTCGTCGGGAGTGGAGAGCGAGAGGAAGTCGGCGGTTATCTGCGAGACAGGGTTACGGTAGATCCGGAAGAGCGCAAGCACTCACCGACGCGGTCTCTCCCTCCTTCACGACTATCGTCTTGTTCACAAGTCGTATCGACGATTCCTTGGGAACGTACACAATCTGTCACAAAATGGATTCGTGTGAGCAACCGTACTTTGGCCTACATCAAATCTCAATAATGGCGATGAGACGGCCGGTGAGACGACTCGAAACACGAAAAAGTCGTTGACGATCGAATATTGTTGGTAGTGAAGTTTGTAGCTGATGATCCCTTCGTCAATGTCCTAAACGTTACTGCGTCGTGCTACCATAAAAGTACCGTACCTGTTGAGTGAAATTCGAAGAGACACCGATTCGTCTCTGTTTGCCGGCCGACAACTTGCGCGACAGTGTGCCCAATTTCGGCGGTTCGTCAATGTGATAGAGCAAATTGTGCGCCGAAAAACTTTTGGGAAACGTCCACGAAAAGAGGTTTTGACGGCTGATCGATTGCGTTTCGGAGCCGTTCAGGACGAACGGTTCGCGCGTGAACACTTTGATGTTCATCGGAATGAAATCGATGCGGAACACGTGAACCATCGAGGCGAACTCGCCGGCTTCCACCTGAAATTGAAATTGAAATTGAAATTGGAAGGTGGATGGGTGGATAATTGCTAGAGATCTCAATACGATTGAAGTAAGTAAAGTCAGTCGAAAACCCGCAAATCTCGCCGATTTTGCAGTCCAAAGTCGGCAGAAATTTGCGGGAAATCCGGGGTGCGCACAGCTGAACGAGTGTTACCGTACACCATAAAACTACGGTATTTTTTGAAAATTTACCCAAGAAGAAATTTGAAAAATTGCAAATATTCTCGAGAAATTTAAATTTTTTCAAAAATACCCGTTGAAAATTTACCCAAGAAATTTGAAAAATTGCAAATATTCTCGAGAAATTAAAATTTTTTCAAGAAATACCGTTGAAAATTTATCCAAGAAATTTGAAAAATTGTAAATATTCTCGAGAAATTTAACTTTTTTTCAAATAATACCGTAGTTTTATGGTATACGGTAACACTCGTTCAGCTGTGCGCTCCCCGAAATTTCTGCCGACTTTGGACTGCAAAATCCGCGAGTTTTGCGGGGGTTTCCGAGACTTTGGACGCCGCATAATAAGGCCAGCCCTACCTGGAAGCTGAACATGTCACTTGGCGACGAGCTCTGACTGGTGTGCCTGAATCGAACTTGCTCCTCGTTCACTTGCGTCTGCGTGAACGTCGTGCACATTGAGAACGTGTCGTCCGTCTCGCCGAGACACTCGACGACTCCGGTGTCGGGCATGTCCACAATACGATAGGACACAATCATGTCCTTGATGGAAGCGACGAATGAGAGATTTCGGTTTGTGATGAGAGCACTCGAGTGATGGAGCAACTTGAGACCAGTGTTACTTTCCAGCTTCACATCCACCCTCGTGCTTTGCGTTTCGAGAAGCACCACCCCACTTCTGGCCTCTCCGTCTCTCGCGATCAGTCTACAACTCGGACATTTCCGATTTTCGCAACAATCTCTGTCTGTCAGACCCACCTGATCCTTCCGTGTCCCTGCTCGGTTCCCTCGTCCACCAGCGAAACCATCTCCTCGATCAGTTGTTTGTGGCTGAACTCTTGCACTTTCTGTCCGTGCACTTCCGCGTGCACTCCACTCGATTCGACCACCTGCACGCGCACCTTCTCGGGCCGATCGTCCGCATCCGTGAGCACCAGGATCTCATTTGTGAGCACTCGACTTCCCTTCGACGCTATCAACAGTTTGTCGTCTTTCGATCGTTTCACAAGCTCCGGCGGGTCGTTGACTGCGTTGATTTTGAAGCGGAGAGTGTAGGTTTTCGATTCGGCCGGCACCAGATCTTTGTGCTTCACTGCGAACTCGATCTGGAATGGAATGGATTGAAATGGAACGTTTTGAGACACTTCTATCGTCTAACGAAACGCTTGAAGCATAAAAAGTCAGCAGAACAGAACGTGCGTCTTTCGTACCTGAAACGACAACCGATCCTGCCGCGTCTCAGTGCCATCGTGCTTGTAAATGACCCGTCTCGCGAGCAACTGTGCATAGGTAAACGAGCTGGTCACCACTTCGTCTATCCGGATTTCTCCATGCTTTGCGCTTTCCACAATCTGAAGCTAGACTTACTTAGGTTTAGTGATTCTTAATTCTTAGTCTACTCGGTGTTTGGTTCTTCAAAACCCAAGTTGTTTGAAACGTTGCGTACCGTGAAGAATATGTCGGTGTGTGAGACGTTGACATCCTGACTGCTCGGCATAAAGTACACGTTCATCCACTGCAACGGCATCGATCCTCCCTCGTTCAATTCGACCGGCTCCGCCACGTAAATCGGTCCTTTTTCCGGGTTTTTCGCCGCATTTTTCGAGTCAATCCTGCAAACGTCACCCCTCTAGCGGATGTTTTGGTCACACAAACAACTCGGCGTCCACTTTGTCACCCAATAAATCCCCCCCCCTCCTCCCCGGTTGAATGTGCCAATTTTATCGCGGCCGCAAACTATCAAATTCCCTCCCATATCCCATTTTTTCTCGCCGTCTCCTCGATTTCGCGCTCTTATTTTTGATTCCACCACCAGGACCCGGGTTTAAACCATCGAGAAAGTGTCGAATGTCTCGAGACGCAGACGGATAATAGTTGGAAGAGCGAAAGGCGGCGGCGGCGAGAGAAAGAGAAATTGCTTCAAGATGTTGGTGGAGAAGAAGCTGGTGCCGAAGCCCAATGATTGAGTGCAAACGAGACCGCCCATTATTCATGGTTTCCAATGATAACGGCCGCGACACACGTGTCCGCATTCCTAGGCCACGTGCGCCGAAAAACTCGGCCACCCAATCGGCTGCTCGCTTCGGCGCCTTCCTCTCGCCGCCCGCCGCCTCAACATAACCCTTGCTTTCCCTCTGCGCCGGACGGCTGAGTGGTCTAGTGGTATGATTCTCGCTTAGGGTGCGAGAGGTCCCGGGATCGATCCCCGGCTCAGCCCACTTATTTTTTGCGCGTCTTCTCACCCGCATATCCGTTGCGTTAGAATCGTCTCCGATTGGGTTATGTCGAAAATGCAGCCTTTGAGGCGAGTCTCGTCGATTGAGAGTCCTGAAAAGCGGACTAATTGGCGTTGAAGTGTAATTTTAAAACTAGAACTAAAAATTTTACACAACACATAAACACATGCTCTCTCTCCCCATAAAGTTTTGAAATAAAGGCGCACTAGGGGGAAGGAAGGCTTCAAGTGCAAGTATAAACATCAAAGAAACATGTGGCCGACGTTTCGCAACCATGATCGGTTGCAAAGAGTCCTGTTCTTCTCAAATTCCAGTATTTCCCTTTTTTTCAACATGTGTTCGGAGCCACTGGTAACCTGATATCTACATTTCCCTTCCTCTTTTTCACCCCCTCAATTTCCTATTTCTCAAAGGTTCTGCGGTGTGCATTCCGGCTCAAAGCACCCAAACAAAAAAAGAGCACTTTATTTCTTTCATCTTGATGCTCCGAATGCTCCGAAAGGCACCGGAAATGAGCAAAAAAGTACTGGAATGGGCAGAAAAGAGAGACGCCGCTTTTTTGGGATGCATTTTCGTGTTCTCGTACAATATATTTTCGCGTTTTCTTTTGCGCCGACCATAATAAACAATTGATGGATGGACTCATTCACAATTCAAAAGAGGGAGAGAGGATGACATGGACAACATTTCGACAATCATTGTTTTACTTTTTTTGTTGACAAACCTCGTGAATACAGGCTTTTTGAGCGCTCGAACAGCAAAAATGAGCAGAAAACGACTGAAATTCGCGCAGCTTAAATAATTCGTTGAGAAATTATCGATTTTCTGTAACTAATTTGGCAAAAAAAAACACGAAGATTGCCGTTAAGACTTGAATTTCGCGCCAAAACGTCGCTTTATTCGGCGGGCGCACTTGCGCCCACTACATTAGCTCTAGAGACCGAAACAGTTCAATGTTACAACTGCAATCTCCAGTTTTTCGATTTTTTGGACTATTTGCGAGATTTAGACGACGTCAACGACGCTTTTTTCCGGATTTTCATAAAAAGACTCACCAATATTGGGTGCCGAGCACAGCGTGGGCGAATAAACGAGCGAATTGGCGTGCGGGCTCTGAAAGTGCAGCGAAATGTGCGAAATGCATTTCAGCGAGAACGAGGTCGTCTCATTTTCGGTGATCTTCGAGACGGGGATCGAGTCGGCGAAGATGTGGCCGTCGCGGAACGATATTGTCAAATTCTTCGACGGGGTGCTCAGCACGATTGGGGTCGGCGTTCCGAAGTTGGCGATTTGGAGGTCGAAGGTGAGCGGCGAGGTGATTAACGAGATGAGCGCCAGAAACGCCATCCGAACATTTGTGCTGGTGGTGGTGGTGAAGAAGAAGAAGAAGAAGAAGGAGAAGGAGTCAGACACAATAGGCTCCGCCCACTTTCTGAGAGCTCAGAGCCGTCGGCAAGAAAGAAGGGAACAACTGACACATAGTACATCATAACGCTCTCGCTCTCTTGGACGAGAAGGAGAAGGAAGAGCCGAGAGGTTAGGGGGGTCTGACTGATGATGATGATGATGATGATGATGGAAGGAGGAGGAGAAAGATTCGATTTATTAACAGGTGCAGGGATTGCAAGAAACACCGAGGTACCAAAAAAGAGTTTCGTCTCGATGCGTTAGAACGGAGTGTCGTTGAAAACAAAAGTAGGTCTGGATTTTCGGCGAAAATTGATTCGATTTTTTTTCACAAGAAAACGCACATTTTTGCATTTTTTTTTCTGGGAACTCCAGTCTTGATTGATAGCCGAAACCTCGAAACTGAAGTTTCTAAGTGATTTTTGTCTTTTATGGGCCGTCTCCGTGCTCAAAATGACCGCCTATGTCTGCTGAACAGACGTGAGACAAATGTTTTTTTCTATGATCGATGCCCGACATCTGAAACTCGAGAAAGCGCAGAAGAATTGAAGAACACACTTGGAATCTTCTCGTTGAGATCTTCCCAAAACGTCTCTCTTCAACTTTCGTAGGATTTGCAAAATGATCGGGCTGAGCCGGGGATCGATCCCGGGACCTCTCGCACCCTAAGCGAGAATCATACCACTAGACCACTCAGCCACCGAAAAGAGATTCTGGTTGTGTTTTTCACGTTTGCTCTCATTTCCCAACAACAACAGTTCCGAAAAGATAAACGTTGTGTTCCGTTTTACTTGTGGCCGAGAAGAAAAAGTGAGTGTTTCTAGGCCGCCGTTAAAACCTGTAGGTAATGTTCCAAGGCTACCGTAGCCTGATCATGTTTTCACAACAAAACTTTGAAAGCAAAGTGGCCACTCAATTACAACTACAAATTAGTCGTTTGCAGTTTCTGGAAAATTCTTAGCCGCAATCCAACGCATTGTCCTCCAGAAAAGTGTGGGCGACGAAGCGAAGAATCGAAAGAAACATGGCAATTAGGGGGGCCAACGACGGACTGTCTGGATTGGAAATGGACAAATTGAGACGGTGGATCCGGGAACACACACTCTCTCTCTCTCTCTCTCTTTTTCACTCTTTTCACAACTCAATTTACCGGATTTTTTTTTGTTGTATTCATTCTCAATAAACATTTTTCCCACATTTCCAGCCGAGTTCGTCTCCGAAACCGATGATGAAACTCCATGCAATCCACCTATTTTTCATCGCCATTTCCACTTTTACTCTTTTCATTTTCATCGCCCTCTCCTATTTTTACGCTGAAATTGCGCATTTGCACCGAAGTGCCGAGAGTGCGCTCCAAGATTTCGAGGTAGTCAAATGACATGAAAAATTGAATAAAAGTGGAAATTTTCAGAACTTCGAAAGATTATCGTGGAATGATTTGCAAGTGCTCATGATTTCGTGGAATACCCGAGAAAAGAGGTGAGTGCAAAAAATTTGAACTTTTATGTAGAAGGCTTATCCAGATGGGTAAAAATGAAAAAAAATCGATTTTCACTCTGCTAAATGAAAAAAAAACCCGTAATTTTTGCAGGAAAGCGCGTAAAAAGTCGCGGCGTTCTTCCTCGGCGGTCCCATTGGCGCCTTCACGACCGTCAATCCGTCCGCCCGAGTGCCCATCGGGCGCACCAGGCCTTCCGGGTCGTCCGGGCCTCGACGGAGAGCCCGGAGTGGACGGTGTGCCCGGAAAAGACTGGCTTTTTATGGAACTGCTGAGCGAATCGTGCACACAATGCCCGGCCGGCCCTCCCGGAGAACCCGGAATGGACGGCTCCGAGGGAATTCGGGGACCGCCTGGAAGTTTAGGCCCGCCGGGTCCAAACGGGGAAAACGGGGCGATGGGCGAAGTGGGTCCGGCTGGGCAGGAAGGACCACCCGGGGAAGTCGGAGAGGACGGAATCGATGGAATGGCGGGGCTGGTGACGATGAAAATAATGAATAGCCGGGGTACGAAAGGATCTGTCGGCGCTCCGGGTCTTCAGGGCCAGCCTGGAATGACCGGGATTACCGACAAAGGTGGGGGAGAAAGAATTAAGGAAAACTATGCGAAATTGCAGCAATCATTGGATCTCCTGGAATCCAGGGAGCGCCCGGAAAATCTGGAGCCAGTGGAAAACCAGGAACTGATGGAAATGTAAGCACATCGCTTTTAGCCGCAGAAAATTAAAATTATTCTTCATTTTTAGATTGGAATTCCCGGCGAGCCAGGGGTCGACGCGACATACTGTCCATGCCCGAACAGATCGTTCGAAGTTCAACGGATGGTTCCACCCGCCGCCGAAAAGAAGTACTCGTACGACTATTACGAGTTTGAGGCGGCGAAGAGAAAGAAAAAGTCGATACTCAAAAACCGAATAAGATTCTTGATTTGAACGAAACATTCTGCTTCTCAATTGCTGACCTCCAAAAAATACGCAAATAGTGGAAGATTTTTATTTTCTACCACAAAATTAACAACGAAAATAAATTATCAACGAATAATTTACTTTCCTCCTTTCGGCTTCGAGTGCTCCTCGACAACGAGGTTGTTAAGGTTGAATCCCTGAAAGAACGAGGATTTGGTGTTCAATTGCTGAGTTTGGAACAGCCTCGACGTTCCGAACCGAAAATCCGAGAGCGGCACAGGAGCTGCTGACGCAACCCCCGGTGCTCCCGGATCTTAAAATGACCGAAAAGTTAAACTCACAGCAGCCTTAAGCATTTCGCTGGTGTCCGAATCGACCTTGAGGGAGGCGAGTTGGGATGGATCGACGGCGGAGACATCTGGCATGTAATTGTCTCTGCGCTCGCGCTCTTCCTCCTGGAGCTTGATCGAGATGCCTCTGACCGGTCCTCTCTCGATACGTCTCATCAAGTGGGTGATGTATCTGGAAAAAAGTATTCAAAAACAATTTTTCAATAAAAATGTACCCGGCGATCTTGTTTCTGAGCGGCTTGCTTCCAATGATGGCCACCTCGTCACAGACGCGCTTGTTGTTGTGAAAGTCGTTGGTCATTCGAGTGTAGTACTTCTCGATGAGCACTCGGGAAGCCTTCTTGACGGTTTTGGTACGAACGCGACTCATTTTTATCCAAGGTTTCTGTAATAAAGGATTCTAGATCAGTTCTAGCCACAGGAAGAGAGAGAGATAAATGGACAGAAGAGAAACGAGAGAGCGTGCAAAAATGGGGAAGAAAAGAACATTACAGAAAATATGAAATAAAATTAAGAACGAGCAATAAAAAGTGTGAGGGCGGTAATTTAGAGATTCAGAAGAATTTGTTGAGACGCGACGATTTCGGAAATCAGCGAGAAAACCGCGGAATGATTACAAAATCGTTTAAAAACTGAAAAAAAAACTGAAGAAACATCGGGAATTCTGGAAGCAAAGTAAGGATATGGAAACAAAAACGGATCGATCAGAACAGAAAAAGCCAAAAACTGATGAAAAGACAAGAAATTCAAATGCGTATAAAATAAGATAGAAATCTACAGTAATATTCGACGAAAAGGAACAAAATTCAAGAAAATCTAGAAAAGCGACATACTGTGACAAATTCTAGACATAATGGGGAGGAAACTTGCGCAAAATACGCTGAAAATCAACGAAAATTCACTACATTTAATTTTTTCGCGACAAAAATTGGAAAAAAGGAAAATCGGGAAGAAGACAGACAAAATTTGGGCCAAAAGCGAGCAAAATGAGCGAGAATTTCCGAAAATTGCGGTAGCGATGCAGATCGTGGCGAGACCCAATGGCGCAGGAGGAGCACGCGCCTTTAATTGTTTTAGTGGGACTTCAAATTTGAGTTTCGCTTTTTCTAGAAAATGAGGGAGCTCAAAATGAAGTGAATTTTATGATTTGAACAACTTGACACACGCTGAGAATAAATAATTTAAAAAAAAAATGTTTTTTTTTGCTTTCACAATTTTTCAGATGAGAATCGGTAATGTTGCAAATGCGCTCCATTCAGAATAGCGCGTTTTAGAGAGAATTTCAAAATTTAAGAAGAATGGGCTGAAATCGTGCGATTTTCAGCCAAAAAGCTGAAATTGAAAAAAAGTTTAAAAAGAGGTTTTGTAGGTCATTTTTTTAGAATTCATCTAATATTGTCTCGTTTCAATAAAATTGTAATTTTTTTCATTCTCTTTTCTCAAAAAGCAGAGCAAAACGAATCGGACTCCACACGGCGAAAGTCCAAGGCAGACAGCAACAAAAATAGCAAGAAAATAAGCAAAGAAGTCGTAATTCCGTGAAAAGTGAGTATTTTTAGTGAAACAGCTGAGATTTTCTGATTCGAAGATCTTTGTGCAAAAAAATTAGAAATTCCCGGAAGAGCGCACTTGCAAACGAGAGTTTTTAGAAATTGAAGGAAGTGAACCGTTTCTGATAAACATTAAGACAGAATTACACGTTTTTAAAGGAAATGCGATGGGAACTAAGAATTTGAACGGAAAATTGCAAAATTCAACATTCAAGCATGTATTTTCTCGATTTTTTTCAGAATGCCAAGTCGAAGGGAAAGTGAAGTTGAAAGATCGACCTATCTGAACAACGAATCGAGAGGGATTCAATTTTTTTCTCGAAAAACTGCATCTATCACTTAATTTCGCATATTGGCTGCCAGAATCGATTGTTTTTAACCTGAAATAAATCTTATTGAACTGAAAATTTTGGTTTTTCAAGTGTTTTGTTAGTTCAGACTTTGTTGTAGATCCTACTAGATCAGACAAACTTTCGCATATTTCTGAGTGGAATTTTAAGAGGATGACAAGTGGATTGAGCGCATTTTCAGATGGCTGACAATGAGATCATCAATCGCCGACCAAGTGGGGCATCCGCCGCTGGAGACAGCCCGGTGGCCATCGCCATGGAGCATGTCGCACCGGAGCCCACTCCATCTCCAGAGCCAGAGCCGGAGCCAGAGAAGATCAGCTTGAGGAGCGCTGAAAAAACAAAGGACATGCACCAGGTCTGCGTGTCGATTACCCGGAAGAAGCTGGAGGAGCTGCTCAACGAGAAGAAGATCCGGTATTTTATACCGGAGGAAAAGGAGGTCTCATGGACGGATCTCGGATTGGCGATCATAGCTCTGTTCGTTGACGCCGTGGCAAGTCTCGGAATCCTGAGCAAATTCTCGAAGATGGCCGTTTCAGTCTTCGTTCTCTTGCTCGAACAAGAATGAACTTTCCACAGTCTGCCTCGGTAGAAAAAAAACACAATTTTTTAAAATTATCTTGAACCATGTTTCAGCAATCCAGTTGCGCATTTTTTGCCGAATTCAGTGAGAATTGTCGGCAAAATTCATGTTATTGGTCATATTCGGAGTGCACAAAATCTATAGCAATAATTTACGCAGCCTCGTCTCAATCAAACATGTCTAAGAAATTCTTAAGAAATTCGCGTTAGAGCGCACTTGAACACAGGAAATCGTTCGAAATATATCAAATTCCACTGTTTTTCAGAAAAAATAAAACCGAAATACACGTATTCGATGGAAATTCACGAGAATTGCACAAAACAAACACATTTCTACAGGATGGGTCAAAGAAAAAGAAAAGAAATGCTCCGAAGATAACGAAGATCCAATATCGTCGCAATCCGCGAATAATCGAGCATCCGAAAAGTGAACAGATCCTTTCCAATTCCTGTCCTTCTTGTAGAGACTGCGCAACCCCTGAGCTCTCAAGCGTCCAGGAAGTGAGCAGTAAATCCGGGTCCTCTTCCATACTCAAACGTTTGCCAAAGTCTCATTCCGGGAACAAGCGTGAAACGTTTCGCCTTCTTCACTGCCTGTCTCTCTCCGTAATGAAGGAAGACGGCGAGCAGGAGGAAATATGTTAAAAAGTTCTGAAAAGAGGAGGTACGGTCTCCAGAGCTGACAATGGGCGCATTTGCTTCAATTAGATTGCAAAATCTTCTAATTAGATTGAAAAATCTTCTAATTAGATTGCAAAATCTTCTAATTAGATCGAAAACTCTTCTAATTATTATAGGGGCACTGCACAGAAATGGCGCTCTGTTGAGAAACTCTTTTTGCAGTGCAAATTGAGCGACCTCGGGGCCGAGTTTGAAAAGTTAGGCCACGTTTTCAGTGGAAAATTACTTCGCGGCCTAGAAATTCTGCCAGATTGCGAACAGCGCGCCCTTTCTGTCCGGTGCCACTATAATAGATTGCAATCGAGTTTCCAGAGATTGGCGCGAAATTAAAATTTTAACAGCAAAATTTGTGTTTTTTTTGCCAGATTAGCCACGAAAAATCGATAATTTCTCATTTGTCTCTCGATACACCGATTGTATAGGCTATTACGAATTTTTTAAGCGCAAGAGCGTCAAATTTGGTCAAGTCGCAAATCACATTTATCCGTTTGAATGTTTTTGGCTAAAAATGCGTGAATTTCAGTTGCTTTTCGGTAGTTTTCGCGTTTCGAGCGCTCAAGATGCTTGTATTTACGTGATTTATCATTCTCAAAACCAATTCTGTTTGAAAACGGTCAAGAAAGCGCAAAATGAGAAGTGCGGTTTTTAGGCGGCGAAGGCGAAAAAGCGAAATCCGCGAAATCCGCGAAAAATGAGCGCCAAAACGTCATTAATTCTGTGATAATTAGTGTGTTTTCATGCCGAACAATCATTTTTGATCGCCGTTGACCACAAAAATCAGAGAAAACCTGCTCAATTCATTAAAACGCCATTTGGCCGAGGCCACGCCCATATTGTCAGCTCTCGAGACCGTGGCGCGAGGGAAAAACCGAAAGTGAAGAAGAACAGTATTCACTTACAGCGTATGTCTCAATGAAATGACACGTGGTGAGGTATATTGGAATCAGAATGTGCAATTCCAATGTACGGGGGTCCAGTGGGTTCTGCAGGTCGAGGACTCCGTTCGACAGAATATGGCAGAACGATGAACAGATGTAGACAATGTGCGAGGAGAAGATGAGTGCGAGAGATCCCTGAGAGCATGTGAACAGTCAAAAAGAAGTGTTCGCTGAACTCACTTACATAATACTCTTCTCGTTGATAAAGTACACAAGCCAGAGTCAGACAGGAAAGCGACAAAATCTGTCCGTCCATGGCTAACAATGCAAACTGTTTTGTTTGAATCGGCGGATAATAGTCATAAAAGTAAAAGCATGCAGACATCAGCGACATAAATAATACTAAATCTATGAAAGCAAGCCCCCTGTAATAATCGTAAGGAATTGGTGCTATTCCGGGGAAAAAGAAGGAGAGCAGCAAGGCGAAATAGCGCGAGACGTACATTCGATCGATCGAATGAGCGAGGTCGCGTACAGGATCGTCTGTCCTAGTGTGAAAGAGAGAAAGAGCAGCTGTTTTTGTGGGGTGGCCGAGGAATTACTAGGCCGTACCAAAAAGCAAAAAAGGCAGAAAAACTGATTTATTCGATCAACTCCACCAATCAACAATATTAGTTTGTTTTTTTTTCATAACAATCAGCGGGACTCGTTTACTTTCCCTTGTTCTTTCCTTGGTCCTCAACGGTCACGTTGGCCAGGTTGAATCCCTGCAAAGAGTCGAGTTACGAGGATTTTCTTCTATTTAAATTGTTCGGTAACGCCTCGACATACCGAACTATGGTCGATCCGAGAGCGGCACAGGAGCTGCTGACGCAACCCCCGGTGCTCCCGGATCTTAAAATGAGCGAAAAGTGAAACTTACGGCAGCCTTGAGCATGTCATTGGTGTCCGAATCGACCTTGATCGAGATGAGCTGGGATGGATCGACAGTCGAGACCTCCGGCATGTAGTTGTCTCTGCGCTCGCGCTCCTCCTCCTGCAGCTTGATCGAGATGCCTCTGACCGGTCCTCTCTCGATACGTCTCATCAAGTGGGTGATGTATCTGAAAGACTACCGAGATGAGTTTGTTGTTTAGCAGCGCGCAAATTATTTCTTTCGGCAAGTGCTCGTCAGCTGGGACTCTGTTCGTCTTCTATTTCAGACTTTCAATCAGTTGATGCTACAAAAAAGCAGTCTAACTAGGTCTTTCAAGGGTACACTTCAATTATAGATACCTGGGAACCCGATTATAAGGTCTAACAATCATTAATTATTAAATGCTGGATTTAGGACGCTCTAACAAGTAAGCGAGGGCAGTTATTTTCCGATTTTTCGGAATACCTCCAATTATGCGCTAGAAACTCGGTAACTTTCGATAAAATACAATTTTGTCAAAGACCCTTTCACGTTCTTACCCGGCGATCTTGTTTCTGAGCGGCTTGCTTCCAATGATGGCCACCTCGTCACAGACGCGCTTGTTGTTGTGGAAGTCGTTGGTCATGCGAGTGTAGTACTTCTCGATGAGCACTCGGGAAGCCTTCTTGACAGTCTTGGTACGAACGCGACTCATTTTGAGCGGACAGTGATGATACCGAAGTTCTGCAAAGAGAAAGGTTGTAGAAGATAAAATGGAGCGTATTTTTCGTAATGTTCGGAAAGGAAACGATCAATACGAAAACGACACATTTTCTCATTTCAAAAATACCAAAAATCTAGGTAAACTTCAGCAAGCAAAAAAGAATTAAAGGGAGTTGAACACGCGTACGGTCGCACTCGCGCCCCGTGTGTCTCCGGTTTCCGTGCGAGACCCACACAAATAAATGCGTGCGCCTTTAAACACACTCTCGCTCTCTGCGCTCTCTCTCTTTCCGTTTGTCCGGCGGCGGTCGCCTAGAATATCAGTTTGACTTGAACTCGGTCTCGCACTACTGCATTTTTCGAAATGCTCAAATTGACCGTGCTGTGCCCTTAAATTACCGTATTTTTAAATAGATAGTTCAGCGAAAATTCAACTGAGAATCACAAAAACCCATCCAAATCATCGCTCTCATTTTATAAAGTGGGTAAATAAATTTGAAAAAGAGGGAATCCGGCTCGGGAATGATACAAGTTGTTCGGGGGGCTACTTAACATTATTGTTATAACAATACAAAAAAAGCAGAACGCTTCAAAAGAACACAAAAAAGTCAAATAAATTAGGCGTCGTGGTATCGGCTGTAGAGTGCCTGACGTGTCTTTTCTTTGTGGCTCGCCTCCACTCCGTGACGCATTTTCGAGCCGGCCGCCCCCAATCCGGCGCCCTGGACGAATCGTTCCGCTTGGATCGGGTTCACTATTCCTGTAGACAAAATATTTTAGGATAAAGGGTCTTGAGCAGAGTTGAGCGGAAGAACTCAACGGAAGAACACGAAAGAATTTTTATCTTTTTTAGAAAATTTTCTCATGAAATGTGATCAACTGACGAAATGTATAGCAAAGTGAACTGTGCTCATAGAAAAATAATTGTAAATTTAGCTTTACATACAAAAAAGTTATTCGAGTTGTTCCGTGAAAAAAGGAGGGCTAACGGAAGACGGAAGGAATAACTTTTTTGCATGAAAAGTTACATTTACAATTATTTTTCTATGAGCAGAGTTCACTTTGCTATACATTTCGTCAGTTGATCACATCCCATGAAAAAATTTTCTAAAAAAGATAAAAATTCTTCCGTGTTCTTCCGCGCAACTCTGGTCTTGAGGCGATATCGTTCTTTGTCAAACACTGAGAATCTACATTTCAAAACTCGAATCCGCGTACCCTGTGCGTGTTTTCCGACTCCCTGTCCCTCTTTCCAGCCCATGCTCTTGAGCAGTCGGTTTCCAATGTTCGAGTCGTCCAACGGCCGTTTCGACGCCTCCTCGCTCTCCTTTCGCATCGTCTCCTCGTTGCGCGCGGATCCGGCTCCGGAAGTGGTGCCGCCCATCACATCGAACGCGTACCCGGTGGAGTCGATTCCGAACTGCCGCCTCCGCTCTTTCGCCCGGTCTCTGTACACAATCTTCGGCAGTTCCGGCTCTTTTTCCTCTTCTTCTCGCAGCCGCAGCGCCGTTTCTCGGCCCCACTCGGCACGTTTCGCCTCCAGATTCGTCTGAATTTTTAAGATTACATTTTTCAAAGAGACACATTTGATCGGCAAACGCACCCGATGCAATTCGCTTTTCTCCACGTGTTTTCTGAGCACTTCGACGTCTCCGAATGCCCGTTTGCACAGCATGCAAGTCTTTTTGGCCTCGTCGTACAGCGCCCGTTCCATCGATTCTCTCAATTCCAGCAGATTCGGTTTACGCGGCGCCATCGGGCTCGAATTCGAATGAGCCGATGACGTGGCATTGAGGGAAGACGTCGACGGACGGTAACTTTCTTCCGCCGCCGCCTCTTCTTCGTCGTCTTCGTCCGCCGAGAGGGCTGATGGTCCCAGTTTTCGGTGTTTTTCTGCAAACACTTTCTTTCCAATTCTCTGCACTTGCAATATCGCTCACCCTGCTGGAATACGTTCTTTAACTCGACCACTCCCTTCGTTTCCTTCGTTTTCAGCGAAATCTGCACTTTCTTCTTGTCCTTCTCCTGCTTTTTCGCCCATTTTGCCATGTCCTTCGCCAGATCGGCCGCACTTTTCGGCCCCTCCTCCTCTGTTTTCTTGCCTTTCTCTTCCGTTGCCTCTTCCGTTTTCGCCGCTGTTTCCACCGGGAAGTACGTCTGGAAGGTGAGGTCCCACGTCGACCAGCACGCCGATTCGTTGTTAAAGTAGTAGCCGGTGGTCGAGTCGTAGCAGAACTTTGTGATCGGATCCACGTAGTAGCCGACGTTCGGATCGTGCACAAACGTCAGCGGGTTCGGCGGCACTGCAAATTAACCGTTTTTCTAGAATATTTTTAAAGGCGTGATAAGTAACATTCAAGCATTTTTAGGAAATTCAAACAAATTCGACTCGTTTTCCTGCAAGACCTACAATATCTGGGGAGTGTTCCTTTGGGCGTCTGCACGACTCCAATCACTCCGTTCTGGTGTTCCGGCTGGATAACTGGGGGCGGGGCGTTCAAATTTGGCGGCGGCACCGAGAAATTCGACGGGATAATAGTGGCGGCGGTAGGTGCGGACGTCGCTTGCTGGTTCGGATGGGCCATCTGAAAAGAATTTTTCGAAGAACGGTGTACAAGGTGCTTACCAGCTGTCCAACGTGATGACTGGCCTGACGGACCGCATTCGCCTTCGAAATGGCGGCGGCGGCGATTTCAGCTCCAGTTACTGAAAAGGTGAATAATATCGATTGAAAATGGTTCACTATTGGCCAAATAGACTCACAATTTCCCTGCGGCGCCTGTTCGCGTACGGGTCCGGCCGTCAGCATCGTCATTTGTTGCTGAATGAGACGAGTCATCGAGTCGCGGCACCACGAGACTTGCACTGAAATCAATCGATATCGATTTCATATTTTTGCTGTGGAAATACGGGAAACTTTAAGCTAAAAGTGACTCAAAAATTTAGAGTCAAAATTCACCGTTTCACTGTTCTAATTCAAAAAATAGGTATTCGTGCGAGATTGCTCATTTTTATTCCGAGGCAATTGTGTGATCTACGGGGTCTCGTTTTGCAGCGCCAAACAATTTCGCCCACTCACCGTCCTTGTTCTTAATGCGAATCGGTGCTTTGTAGGTCAAATTGAGGAGCATCAGCGCCTCGTCGGCGCTTTTCATTTGCAAATACGCAAAACGTTTCGATTCGGACAACTGCAAATAATTTCAGATTTTTTAAAGTGTCAAAAAATAAGGGGGGGGGGGGGAAAAAAAAGGGACCTTGATCATGGAAATGGAGCTGAGACAGACGAGGGTCGAAAGTCCGTCAAAGATGGCGCTGTTCGTGATTCCGTCCGGAAGGCCGCGGATTAAAAGTGCTGAAAATCACAAAAATTATATTATTCCCAGCTTCTAAGAGAAAAAGAACTGACTATCACAGGGTGTCATTCCGACCATATGTGCGCCCAATCGCTCCAATTCCATCGATTGATCCTTGGAAATTTCGCATTTGAAACATGTGCTTCGTTTCACAAAATTGTTCATTGAGCACTGCAAACAAAAAGACATTTCAGGAAAAATCAGCACGCACAACAAAAAAAGAAGCAATTTGGTGAAAAGAGTGCTTACGTGAGCACAAATCCAGTCGTCTCCCTTATTCCCCATATTGTTCACCGAATCGCCTTTCGCGTATTCCACCGCCAGAGTCCGACCGTCGTCCAGTGTCAGCCAGCCCTGCAAATGTCAAACATTTCCGTTTCTTTCGAGTTTACGATATTTTTTGGCTTAAAAAAATTTCAGTTTCAAAAAATGGTTTAGGGGGTTCGAACACATTCTAATTTTATTTACACAGGTCCGCTCTCACTAAAAACTTATTTCAGCGATTTGTTGGTTTTTTTTCAAATTCATTCTCGCACAGGGCTAGGCAAAAGGCCGGCCCAGACCATTTTTCGGCCCAAAATCTCGTACCTGAAAGTCGGCCATCCACCGTTCGGCGGTCGACTGATCCGAGAATTCGACGAACGCAAAAGTGCGCGGTTGTTTCGTCAAACGGTCGAATTTGGTCATTGTGCGCACGTCCTGCGGCAGATATCCGCATTTTCCCAGTGCAAATGTGATCTGCAGAGGGGGGGGGACAAAATTGGGTTCAATTTCGAAAATGCAAATGAAAACGAAGCTCAAACTCACTTTGGTATTGTCCACGTCGGCGGGCATGTTCAAAATCGCCAATTTGTTCGTCGGAATTCCGGGATTCCAATCCGAATATCGATCCGTTTGGTTGCGACGGAACGACGAGTTTCGGTCCTAAAAGAGACACTGTTTTACTCAGAAAAGTTGCATTTTTTTTTTGGCATTTTATTTGACAACGCTGGGAACCTTTCGATTGAAGGCACCAACCACATCGATCTGAAATTTTGAGAAATTTTGAAAATGGCTTTTTCGATTACAACCCTCTCATTGCAATCTGATTTTGTATGAAAAAATGAGAAGTAGGCTCGATGTTAGCATTAGAAGTGTCAAAGACAAAAAGTTGTATGAAAATATTTTGAAACAGAGAAAATCCCGGAATTCTTTACAAAAGTGCAACAGAGCGCATATTCCCCTCTTTTGATTTTCCGTACTGACCCTATCCCTGCTGCTGCTTCTGGAACGTCGTCGTCTCGAATATCTCGAAGAGGACGTGGCAGAGGAAGAAGCGTTTTTCTGGTTGCTCGGCGGCGATCGGCTGCTCCGCTCGTGACTCCGATCTACAATCTCATCGAGAATTAGTTTTTTTCGGGCGCGGCAAAAGCAAAGGCATCTCCAGGGACAGAGAATGACTGATTGCGAGAGGACCTCTTCTCCGTCGGCTGCTCCGATCCTCCTCCTTCCGCCGATCCCGACTACTTCCACGCCTTCTGCCCGAAGATTCCCGCCCGCGGCTCCTGCTTCTGCTCCGCGAACGGCGCGCCCACGACGGGGAACGGGAGCGGCGACGCTCCGAAGAGCGCGCGGCGTTTACTGTAGACGAGTTCGTGGCATTTGGAGCGGTGAATGACGGTGGAGGCAGGGCGAAATCCGGGTAGACGGCCGTCGGCGGTTGATGATATTGTTGGTGTTGGAGCACTCCCATTTGCCTGCATTTTTACATGATATTTCAGGGAACGTTTTTTTAAAGCATTTTCGTTGATTGATTCAGGTAATAAGCAGAGAAGCATAGTACAAAAAAACAAACTAATTTGGAACTCAGGATTTGTTGCAAGACTTTTCGAGAATTCAAATTTCATGACTTCAGGTCCGTTCGTCTCAGTTTCCCAGTTTCCCTTACTCTTTCTCCTCATTGTTCAGCCGCTGGATCTGTTGCTGAGTCTCGGCCAAACGGGCTTGTATATCAGCCAGTTGATTGGTTCCAGACGATCCGTAGACGAGCGAATTGGCCGCCTGTCGGGAGGAACACAACTTTAGACAGACATTATCGATCGATCGATGGATCAAAAGTTCGCCCCCGCAAAACAAACCCGCTGCTCCTCGTATTGCTTGTAATAGTCGGCCATTTGACGTTGATGCTCGCGAGGCTCATATCTTTCCTGGAATTTGAGACGACATTTTGCGGAAAGACCACAATTCTAGCCCTCTTCACTCGGTTTTTCATTTGAAACCACAATTTTTCAAGCATTTCATCGCCTATTACCTCGCCTTGAACCCTTTTTCCGTCTTCATCTGCGTTGTACACAAAAGGCATCATTTTCTGTCGGGGTAGAGGGTTTTCTCTATAAAATTGCACATTTTTACGGTGAAATTTGATGCGAATAACTTCAAACAACCATTTATTGACATAAAATCAAGAGAAATCGCGAAAAATCCGAACGAAAACCTGCAAAACTGACGCGAGAAATGTGGTCGATAAACGTTTGATTTCTCGGGCGATTGCATTTAAAGACGCACGCGATTAGCACGTGTGACGGGTCTCGCACGGAAGAGACGATTGTGTGTCGATTTACGGGACGAACAATTTCACCATTGTTCAGGCTAAAAATCTCGATTTTCGACGGATTTTTTCAGTCTTTGTTCGTAAAAATTTTAAATTATTTATTTTCAACGATAAAATCACACTGCTCCATCATCATATCGATCCGAAATGACCCGTCCATAGAGTGGCTGAAAAAATTTTAGAAACTCATTTTCCCTCGAAAAAACGTACTTTGATGCGTAGAACTTCGATAAAAGAGACCAAAATAACGATAAAAATGGAAAAAGCGACGACGACCATGTTGGAAAGGTGCTGCTCAGCCACTTTGACTTCTTTTCGTTCCTCCGCACCTTTCTGTACTATTCGTTACGCTACAAATTCAGATTTCGACGTACCAAAAGACGGAAAAATTTCAAATTGTTGCACAGCGGCTCGTGACAACACCACGCCTTTGTGTGATCGAAGATTTTAATTCCCAGACCGTCCTGAACAACTTTTTGCAAAAAAACATTCATTTTGCACAAAATTCACCATATCATCGAAATATTCACGTCTTTTTCGTGTCGGAGTGCACAAAAAATTATGCTGCCAATCGGATGCGTTCATGCATCCGCTGTACAACATTCCGTTGATCAATTCCGTTCTGCAGGCCTAAAATCAAAAATGTCATTGAATTTTGTTCAAATTCCAAAATGTTTACATCATAAAAACTGGAAACTTCACTTCCGTAGCACTTTTCAACGTCAAATTTCACGCTTCCATTAAATATTGACTGAAAATCGTGCTGAACACTGAAGCACTCGAAAATTCTCTGAAAATTTGCATTTTGTCATAAGACTGGGTTTTCCCCACATATTCTCTCCATCCGTGCGAAAAGGTGGACAAATTGATGAGCAAAAGTGTGAAAAGCATCATTTTCAGGGGAAAATAATTATTTTTCCTCATAGTCCTCATTCTTCCGCGAGAAGTTCACGATTTTTGAGAAATTCTAGTTTTTTTTTTAGTAAAATTCGGATGAAGGATCCCGACCGTCTCAACCGAATTCTGCAAGATCAACCTTACATTGAAGGGTGAATTTTTTGCACATTTTTTGAGTTCTTGCATGAAAATGTGTGATTTTGATGTGTTTGTGGTGCACAATTTGTCTAGACCTTTTTGGAATTCTTTAAAGATTCGAAAACCCGTCTGCGGCCGATTTCACAGCAAAATCTGCGATTTCGTTGAGCGATTTGAGGGGAAGAGAGCATTTGGAACGCTGGTTTCATCATTTGGACACTTTTGAGTGAGATTTTTATTATCCAAACAAAAAACTTTTTCTCCCTGTTTTCCGCTGAAAAACTCAATTTTCGATCATTTCCGCGAAATGTCAATTTTTGTGCAGAATGAGCGCCGAAACAGCCGTCCTTTCGACCGAAAACCTTCCGCAACAGATTTTGGACTTTTTGGGCACCGCCGACGAGTTCAATTCAATCCAATTGGCTCAGAAATGGAGTATCGACCATCAGAAGCTGATCGGAGGAATCAAGAGCATTCTGACCAACGACGGAGTATGTTGTGGGCTGAATTTGTGAAAAACGTTCGCAAAAATCGCGTAAATTTGCAGGTGCTCGCGACAAAAGACGTGTCGGAGAAGCGCTTCGAGCTGACGGGCGAGGGAATTCAGATGGCCGACGAGGGATCGCACGAGTTCCGCGTCTACGAATTCATCGGAGACGACGGCGTCGCACAGGCCGATGTCATGGTGATTTTTTGAATTTTTTGAATATTTTTGGAAGGACAAGAAAACTGGCGAAAAAATGTTCAAATTCTCAATATAACGGAAATTTTTTACATTTGTTTTTAATGGACGCATGATTTTTCAAAAAACAACTTCATGTTTTAAAAAGGAACTCCGAGAAGGGAATAAAATGGTTACAACAAAAATTCATTAAATCCAACTTTCTCGTAAAAAAGTGTTGATTTCTCAGAAGCAACCGTTCGGAAAGATCGGAGTGGCGAAGGCGATGGCCGCCAAATGGGTCCAAATGGACAAATCGACGGGAAAAGTGAAGCGACAGGCCGGAGAAGTGGTGGATACGGTCAGGAAACAGCTGGAAGCCATCCGGATCGGGACAGAAATCGGCGATAAAGAAAAGGCCGAATTGAAGAAGAGGAAACTGATTAGCGAAGTGTTAGTTTTTTTTTTAAATAAAATAACAGAAAAAAAGGTTTTTTTTGTTAGAGAAATTAGAAGTTTTCGGGGTTGGACAATTGGCTGGCCCTTGCCCTAGACTTTTGACCCACTTGCAATAATCCGATTGGACCCAAACTTTGCAAGCTTCTTGAACTTGAATTGAAGTATATTGGGACCGAGTTCCAGCTTGATCGCAAAATTTACTGTCGAGATATAATGAAGTCCGGGCTTCCGATCAGTTTAGGCCAATGATCCACATATCTCGAAGCCGGATAATCCGATCGGGTTGAAACCGTAACCCGAAATACTTCAATCCAAGTCCAAGAAGCCTGCAAGGTTTGGGTCCGATCGGATTATTGCAAGTGGGTAAAACAAAACGAATTCATTCATATTTTTACAAACCTCGACCCATTTTGCGAGTCCCTGATGGTAGGCGAAGATCTCCATGCTCGGTTCGGTGTACGGATTGTAGGTGGGCTTGAAGCGGAGGTTCGTGATGCCCAATTTCTTGAAGAACTCCGTGAAGACGCCGATCAGATGGGCCAGACTGAGGTTCTTTTCGGCGATCACGCCCTCCACCTGGTGGAATTCGGCCAAATGCGTCGCGTCGAGCGTCTCGTTCGACGGCCGGAATCCCTAAAGAAAATACATTTTTGCTCATTTTGCGAAGAAGAGCTCAATGTCCAAAAATCAGAAAAAAAAAGTGGTGCGATCAGTCGTTACCCCAAAACAACTTCAAAAATGTGCGTCACACCGAGAGAGTTGGCTCCGAATCCACGGAACCGCTTCCATCGGCACGACGCAATTCCATTTTCCCGAGTCGGAAACCGTCACAGCCACGTAGGTTGATCCGGGGCAAAGACCGGGCGAGAGATGAGAAGAGAGACGACAGCGAAGACGGCCGCGGCCACACAACCGACTGCGCTACACGTGCAACACCAGACAGCGGGGACAGAGGGCCTAGACTTGAGGGCGCGCGCGGGAGGAAATGAACGCAACGGGAAAGGGCTGGAAATTTCCAGGTGTCTTTCGATTGGAAATACTACAATTTCGTTTATATTTTTCTGTAAAATTCGTTACCTCCTGCGCCAACTGATAGAGCTGGCGGGCGGAGACGGCGGTCGTGTGCGTCCGCAGCACGTTCTTCTGCGCCTCCTCGAGTTTCCAGTCGTAGTTGTAGCCGGCCGATCCGTAGCCGCCCTTCGAGTGCACCGTCTTCACGCGTTCCAGATAGTCCTCCGGGAATTTCGTGCTCACCGCCGGGTCTGAATGGGGAAACATGTCATTTTAGCGGGACCGGGGCGAGTTTGCGATTCAATCGGAGAAAACGAAACACCGCTTTTCTCACAATATCCCTCTCGACGAACCGGAAACGAAGAAAGTGTCGTGGGCGTCGCGGGCGGGATGCTGTTGCGGCTGGAAAAGGGCGTCAAAGTTCCAGAAGGACGACTCAACGTATCGATTCGTGGCCATTTCGGAGAATCCCATCGAGAAGAAGATCTGCCGGAACTCGGAACGCACTTTCATCAGCGGATGGAGGTGTCCGCTCGCGGGAACCACGCCCAACGACTCGAAATTTTTGGGGCAATTGGCTGGCCCTTGCCCTAGACTTTTGACCCACTTGCAATAATCCGATTGGACCCAAACTTTGCAAGCTTCTTGAACTTGAATTGAAGTATATTGGGACCGAGTTCCAGCCTGATCGGAAAATTTACTGTCGAGATATAATGAAGTCCGGGCTTCCGATCAGTTTAGGCCAGTGATCGAAGCCGGATAATCCGATCGGGTTGAAACCGTAACCCGAAATACTTCAATCCAAGTCCAAGAAGCCTGCAAAGTTTGGGCCCGATCGGAATATTACAAATGGGTCAAAAGTCCAGCGCAATTGTCCAGCTCTGCAAAAAACTACTAAAATTGAACACGTTTCCAGTCACTAAAAAAGTAAAACAGTTGGAATTCACTTTAAAAATGTTACACTGTTACGACACCTTTAAAAATAGAGTAATTTCAGGAACATCAAGGGACTTTTGGTGTCGAAAGGCTCCTCGTTCACCACCACTCTCGCCAAACAAGAGGCCGATTTGACGCCCGAAATGATTGCTTCGTACGCTTTTCTTTGAAAAACAATTACTCGATTCAGAATTCAATAGCATAGTTCTTGCAGAAGTTTTTCTGATTTTTCAGTGAACCGAATTTTTTTAAAAACATTTCCTCGGAAAGCCTTCAATAACAACGAAAAAACATGGTGTAAACATTAAAAAAAAAGTGGAAAAAAGTGGAATTGAGTAAAATATTTTTCGCGAAACGTAATTTTTGTGAGTTTTGCAGTGGATCGTGGAAAGAGAAGCAGTTCAAAAAGTACAATTTCGAGTCGTTGGGCGTGGTTCCCGCGAGCGGACACCTCCATCCGCTGATGAAAGTGCGTTCCGAGTTCCGGCAGATCTTCTTCTCGATGGGATTCTCCGAAATGGCCACGAATCGATACGTCGAGTCGTCCTTCTGGAACTTTGACGCCCTTTTCCAGCCGCAACAGCATCCCGCCCGCGACGCCCACGACACTTTCTTCGTTTCCGGTTCGTCGAGAGGGATATTGTGAGAAAAGCGGTGTTTCGTTTTCTCCGATTGAATCGCAAACTCGCCCCGGTCCCGCTAAAATGACATGTTTCCCCATTCAGACCCGGCGGTGAGCACGAAATTCCCGGAGGACTACCTGGAACGCGTGAAGACGGTGCACTCGAAGGGCGGCTACGGATCGGCCGGCTACAACTACGACTGGAAACTCGAGGAGGCGCAGAAGAACGTGCTGCGGACGCACACGACCGCCGTCTCCGCCCGCCAGCTCTATCAGTTGGCGCAGGAGGTAACGAATTTTACAGAAAAAAAATGAACGAAATTGTAGTATTTCCAATCGAAAAACACCTGGAAATTTCCAGCCCTTTCCCGTTGCGTTCATTTCCTCCCGCGCGCGCCCTCAAGTCTAGGCCCTCTGTCCCCGCTGTCTGGTGTTGCACGTGTAGCGCAGTCGGTTGTGTGGCCGCGGCCGTCTCCGCTGTCGTCTCTCTTCTCATCTCTCGCCCGGTCTGTGCCTCGGATCAACCTACGTGGCTGTGACGGTTTCCGGATCGGGAAAATGGAATTGCGTCGTACCGATGGAAGCGGTTCCGGAGCCAACTCTCTCGGTGTGACGCACATTTTTGAAATTGTTTTGGGGTGATCGCACCACTTTTTTTCTGATTCTTGGACATTGAGCTCTTCTTCGCAAAATGAGCAAAAATGTATTTTCTTTAGGGATTCCGGCCGTCGAAGTTGTTCTCAATCGACCGCGTGTTCCGTAACGAGACGCTCGACGCGACGCATTTGGCCGAATTCCACCAGGTGGAGGGCGTGATCGCCGAAAAGAACCTCAGTCTGGCCCATCTGATCGGCGTCTTCACGGAGTTCTTCAAGAAATTGGGCATCACGAACCTCCGCTTCAAGCCCACCTACAATCCGTACACCGAGCCGAGCATGGAGATCTTCGCCTACCATCAGGGACTCGCAAAATGGGTCGAGGTTTGTAAAAATATGAATGAATTCATTTTTTTTGACCCACTTGCAAAAATCCGATCGAGCCCAAACTTTGCAGGCTTCTTGGACTTGGATTGAAGTATGTTGGGTCCGAGTTTCAGACCGATCGGATCATCCGGTCCCGAGATATGTAGATCAGAGGCCGAAAGCCCGGGCCAAGGCAAAAATCGGCAAATGATACACATAGCTCGGGACCAGATGATCCGATCGGGCTGAAACTTTGACCCAATATACTTCAATCCAAGTCTAACAATTCTGCAAAATTTGGGTCCAATCGGAATATTGCAAGTGGTTCAAAAGTCCAGGAAAAGGGCCGGCTAATTGCCGAGCCCTGGCTCAAATTGAAAAATGATACTCTTTTCTTTTGTTTGCCAAACAAAAATAAATTGCAGATTGGAAATTCGGGAATGTTCCGTCCGGAAATGCTGCTTCCGATGGGCCTGCCGGCCGACGTCAACGTGGCCGGATACGGACTGTCTCTGGAGAGACCGACGATGATCAAGTACGGAATCAACAATATTCGCGACCTTTTCGGCAGCAAAATCGACCTCGAAGTGGTCTACAACACGCCCATTTGCAGACTCGACAAATGAGTGATTTGTTTGAAATTGTTTCCGGTTTTCATATCGATTACACTGCTTTCTCTTGTTTTTTTCCCCCTAAATTATCTGAATTTTTTTCTTTGAAAAATTGTTGCTTTTTTTAATGCCCCCAGCCCTTGTTATAGTAGAAAAATTGGAGAAGAATTCAATAAAATGGTTTATCATTTCTTTTGAAAATGCGTTTTTAAGGTTCTTTTGGCCGAAATTCTATTTTTTACAGTTTCAAAGTGTTTTATGCAGTGAAGTAAAAAAAAAAGCTATTCCTACTGTCAAAAGAGTGCGAAGTTTTACAATATTTATTTTCAAAACTACTTTTTCAGCGCAAAGAAAAATGACGAGTAGACTGGCGCGTCTCTGGCAGCCCGGAAACCCGCAACGACGCGTTTTTCTGCCCGATTTCTGGGTGGCCGTCGTCGAATCGCCGAGCGTCGGCCGAAATAAGTTGCCGCGGAACTGCGTCAAATTCGAGGTGATTTTGCGACGATGCTAAAAAATGGAAACAATGAATTTCAGGTGGATCCGCGAATGTCGCGACACGACATCCGCGAATATCTGTCGAAAATCTACGAATTGCCGGTGAGAGACGTGCGGACGGAAGTGCAAATGGGCGATATTATGTGGAACTCGAAGCACGATTATCAGTACAGAAAGGCGATGTGGAAGGACGAGGACAAGAAGTTCGCCTACGTATTTATGTCCAAAGGTACCAAAGGATCCGCGGACAAATTATTGCTTTCTGTTCAATTCAAATAACCGTAAAATATTGCAGATTTCGATTTCACGTACCCGAAAATGTTCCAACAACTGGAAGAGGACCTCGAATTGGTGAAGGCGATGAAGCAGCAGGACGAGCTGAAGGACAAGCTCAACGAGAAATACGCGAACCGAAACCGCCGTGTCGGACAGTTTTTGGCCGCCTAAACGCTCTCTTTTTGCTCATTTCTACGCCCATTTCCCCTCTGTTTTTCTCTTAAGTTTTGTTGTACATTTTTTTGCGATTTTTCCTTGATTTTTTTTTAGAAAATTAGCGCTTGTTTTTAGATGAACAATAACAAATTACGTTGTCTGGAATGTTTCCTCGATTGTTCTGTCGTTTTTGAACGGTACAAACTATTTTCTTGGATTTTTTTGCAGGGCTGGACAAATTTCGGCCCGGGCTTTTTGAGGCCTGGACTTTTGGCCCACTTGCAATATTCCGAACGTGCCCAAGCTTTGCAGGCTTGTTAGAATTGGATTAAAGTGTATTCGGTCCAAGTTTCAGCCCGATCGGATTATCCGATCCGGAGATATACTGGTTTGAGACCTCAATCCAATTCTAACAAGCCTGCAATGTTTGGGCCCGATCAATTCATTGCAAGTGGGCCAAACGTCCAGGCCGCGAAAAAAAACCTATTTTTCGACCTTTGTCCCCCTCGCTAACGGATGATAATGACGTCACTGTTCGAGGTACTTTGTACCTTGCCCTCCTCCGTCTTGTCTGTAGCCTCCGTGTTCACGTTCTTGTAGTCTTCTCCATCTCTCTCTCCGTCTCGTTATCTTTGGAATATTCGAAGGAAAACGTTTACGCCACTTTTATCAACGAAATTCCCGAATAATATTTTCACTCGAAAGCCGGCCAATTTACTGCCTAACTTTTCTTTCAGCATTAAAAGTGTCGAAGGTGAATTTTTTTCTTTGAAACACTGCGGCTCGGCTGAAAAAACTTGACCAAATGACACCGGACTCGGACCCAAAAGTCCTTATACCTCCAAGATATTGAGAACATTTCATGGTGTTGTTAGCTTCAAAATGAAGGGTACTTTCATGGGTCAGTGTGATGCCTCTCCCATTTAGTACTGGGAACGATTGATGATTTCTATGATTTCCAACATCTTTTTTTCATGCTTTTCATCACTGTTCCTCACAAATTCAGCTACACACACACTGCCGAATTCGCGACTTTTTAGGACTTGACATAACATTATACAAAATTGACCCCTGAGGTTTTTTGACATTCTGAATCGAACTGCATTGGCCGATTTTCATTAAAATTCCCCGTTCAGCACCATGGTATACACAACAGTTTCTCATTAATTATTACACAGCTTCTTGAAACTGCAATTATTTTTTAAATTGTTAAAGTGTCGAGCAATTGCAAATTTTCACTCTTTCAAATATTGTTTTTCGCCACACCTCGAGCATTAGCGGAACGTTTTATGTTCGAGGATATACTTTTTAAAAAATTCTCTGAAAATGTGGATTATCATGATTATTATAGCTTATAGACCTGAACATTTTAGAAATTTGTGATGATTATTGATCTTTTCTTCATTTTTGGCGCCAAGATTGAAATTGAATTTTTCTAACTTATCTGCCAGCATTTAAAAATAAAAATAGAAATCAAAAACTGGGCCAGCCCGCCCATCTTTTCTCTCTTTTACTTCTCCGCCACTCTCTCTCAATTTTCCGCACTCTCTCGCGCTGATCAGTGTACGAAAACAATCAACTGGCGGTGTTCTTCTTTCCTTCTTCTTCTCTGTATCAGTCGTTACTTTTTACACACAATATTATATTAGTTGTGTTTGATTTTCCGGTTTTTCCTTTGGAAGAAAATGTGCAATTTTTCAAATTTACGCGTGTAGCCTTTTACACGTGGAATTCATTGAGAATTTGCCGCACAAAAACTCGCAAATTCTTTATTTTCCGTGTTGCAGGGTCATCCCCAAACCGAAAACAGTTGTCCTCCACAAAAAGAGCGACAAAAAAGAAGCGGTTGGTTTTTTTTGTTTGGGAATTTTCTAGCATTCATCGAAATTTGCAGGAAATGTTGTCGCGTCTCGTGCACAATTCGTCATTGACACTCCGAACGAACGTCTCGTTCCGTCTCTTCTCGCACTCGAAACCAGCCATGACCAGTGAGTTGAAAAACGGGAAAAAAATAGGAAAAATCAGCTCGAATTGTGAAAAAATATTCGACAATTTAACCATTTTCCTCGTGGGAAAAAAGCGAATTACTCGTGTTGCAGGCACTCTGCGCGTGGAGAAGCAGGGAGAGGTGGCGGTGGTCAAGATTGACCTGCCGAACACAAAGGAGAATGTGCTCAACAAGGCTCTGTCGGCCGACATGAGGGCCACTTTTGATAAGGTTCGTTTAGGCGGAAAATGGACCCGAGTATTGGCAAAATGCTTCTGCTTTTTGATCGAATCGATGTTGTATTTTAGCTGCAAGCCGACGAAAGTGTCAAATCGATTGTGGTGATGTCGGGCAAGCCGAACAGTTTCGTGGCGGGCGCCGACATTCAGATGCTCAAGGCGGAGAAGTCGGCGGCCGGAATCGAGGCGCTCTCGCGCGACGGACAGGAGCAGTTCTTCCGGATCGAGAAGAGCCAGAAGCCGGTGGTGGCGGCGATTATGGGCAGTTGCATGGGCGGCGGACTCGAGCTGGCACTCGCATGCCACTACCGAATTGCGGTGAACGACAAGAAGACGCAGTTGGCACTGCCCGAGGTGATGCTCGGATTGCTGCCCGGAGCAGGCGGCACGCAGAGACTCACCAAACTCGCCTCCGTTCAGAATGTGCTCGATTTGACGTTGACTGGTGAGAACAAGAACTCGAAAGGGGCTCGCGAGGTTTATCGTTTGAAAATAGAGAATTGAAAGCTTTTAAGCTCTCATCTGGCCTCATTTTGCACTAATTTTGGTAGTTTCTAACCCGGGAAACGTTTTGAACACGAAAGTGATGGTAGTTGGAACCTTCAAGTGTTGCAGGCAAGAAGATCAAGGCGGACAAGGCGAAAAAGATTGGGATCGTAGACCAGGTGATCCAACCGCTCGGCGACGGACTCGCCCCTTCGGCAGAGAGCACGCACAAGTACCTGGAGGAGGTGGCGGTGAATGCGGCACGCGAGTTGACGAGCGGCAAACTGAAGATCAACCGAAACAAGAAGGGCATCGTGGAGAAGGTGACGCAGGCGGTCATGACCAACTCGCTGTTCCTCGACAACGTCGTCCTGAAGATGGCGCGACAGAAGCTGATGAAACTGACGGCCGGCAACTATCCGGCGCCACTTCGCATTCTCGACGTCGTCCGCACCGCCTATGTCGACCCGAAGAAGGGATATGAGGCAGAGGCGAAGGTAGCCGACAGATTTTTTGCTTTTTTTCTAATATCTCTTCTCGTTTTTAGGCGTTCGGAGAGCTCTCGCAGACGTTCCAATCGAAGGCGCTCATTGGACTTTTCGACGGATCGACAGACGCGAAAAAGAACAAGTATGGTCAGGGGCGGCCGGTCAATGAGATCGCAGTCGTCGGCGCCGGACTGATGGGAGCCGGAATCGCGAACGTGACGATCGACAAGGGCGTGCGGACGGTGCTGTTGGATGCGAACGCGGCCGGACTCGAGAGGGGACAGAATCAGATTGCGACGCATTTGAACGGACAGGTGAAGAGGCGCAAGATCAACAAGTTGGAGAAGGAGAGGTACAATTTTCACTTTTCTTAAAATTGCCCTTTGTCGGCCCATTTTCCCTCCAGAAATCTATTACCTCTCGAATACTGTCCATTTGCCCAGAATCTACAACCACCTCGTGCCGACTGTGAACTACGCGGCGATGAAGAACGCGGACGTTGTGATCGAGGCGGTTTTCGAGGACCTGCCACTGAAGCACAAGGTGATCAAGCAGATCGAATCGGTCGTCGGACCGAACACGATTATCGCCTCGAACACGTCCGCCCTGCCGATCAAGGACATTGCCGCCGCATCGGCTAGACCCGATAAGGTACGGTTTTTTTTGGTTAATTTCTTTATTTTTGTAAACTTTCCTGAACTCTGCTCGTTCAGGTGATCGGAATGCACTATTTCTCGCCGGTGGAGAAGATGCAGCTGCTGGAGATCATCACGCACGACGGAACTTCGAAAGAAACGCTGGCGACGGCGGCGCAACTCGGTCTGAAGCAGGGCAAACTGGTGGTCGTCGTCAAGGACTGCCCCGGCTTTTTCGTCGTCCGTTGCCTCGGTCCGATGATGTCGGAAGTGGTGCGACTGCTGCAGGAGGGCGTCGATCCGGCCGAGCTGGACAAACTGACGACGAAGTTTGGGTTCCCGGTCGGAGCGGCGACGTTGGCCGACGAAGTGGGACTCGACGTGGCTGAACACGTGGCACAGTTCCTCGGAAAGGCGTTGGGACCGCGGGTGCGCGGAGGATCGGCCGATCTGCTGTCGGAACTGGTGAATGCGGGACACAAGGGACGCAAGACGGGCAAGGGCATCTTTGTGTACGGCGACGGAAAGAAGGGCTCGAAGAAGGTGAACGAGGAGGCGACGAAGCTGCTGCAGAAGTACAAACTCGCCCCGATTGCCGCTGTGTACGTTTTGACGGTTTTCATTAGAAAATGCAAATCTTTGAGGGTTTTTCCTGCAAAATTTGCATATAACCAATGTTTTTGAATGTTCTTGTTCCCTGCCGCCCAATGCCCGATTTGCAGCTCTTCGCCGGAAGACCGTCAGCTGCGTCTCGTGTCTCGCTTCGTCAACGAGGCGCTGTTGTGCCTCGAAGAAGGAGTGCTCGCATCGCCGTCGGACGGAGATATCGCCTCGGTGTTCGGCATTGGATTCCCGCCCTTCTGGGGAGGTCCGTTCCGATTCGTCGACCTGTACGGCGCCGAAAAGCTGGTGACGTCGATGGAGAAGTACGCGGGCGCCTACGAAGCGGCGCAGTTCACGCCGTGCCAGCTGCTCAAGGACCACGCGAAGGGCGGAAAGAAGTTCTACAACTGAAGAGTCCCTGATCGCGCCCAAAAAAGTGTGTATTTGTACTCTATGTGCCTATAAAATTTGATGTTTCACCTCCTCTTTTTTTTGTAAATTTTCTCTCTTTTAGTTAGAATCAGATTTGACCCCCGTATTTATTTATTCCTCTTTTGATATTGGTAGAGCATTTTTACGAGTTTTTTGTTTGTTTCTTTTTGTAAAATGTCCCTTTTGATCTTGAATGAAAATCTCGAATTTATTCTTTATTCATCATTGTAAGCAGTTTAACGCAAATATTCACAGACAACAATTACCAGGGGGGGATTTAGAATACCTGGAACGAGCTTCAGCTTCAATTATTTTTGCACTCTTTTCCTGCAGGAATATGACATAAATGCGAACGATTTCTCACCAAAAACGGGATGTTGAACGCTGAAAATTGTTTTATAGATATTTGCTGTAATATATGGGTACCGTTTATTCAAAACAATATATATCTCAGGTGCCCTTGAAGTTATGAAAAAGTAGCCAACTGACAAATTGCTTATTAACATACAAAAGAGATGACGCACGCTTTGACAGAGACTCTGCTCGATCTGTAACGTCATCTGTCGTCAAATTTTGCCACCGATCGTTTCATTCTTCGTGAAATTAAAACGTTTTCAATGTGTTCTAGACGCTGGAGTACGTCGTCACCCCACACTTCTTCGTTTCCTCGTCTATTTTCACAAGGTCGCTCTTTTCTCTGTTCTGCCCATTAGCTGCATTCTCATTTCCTTTTCCCTTTGTTTTTCCACGCTGACAGCAGCCATTTGAAGCATACATAGAAGTCTCAGGACCCATCCATCTGACACTTTTCTAGAGAAAAATTAATCTTCAAAAGCCTTCCGCCCGCATATCACCGTGGGAGAATTGAGATGAAAAGGAGATACCAATCAAACTGATTTTCCCAGAGATTACCCGTAGATATATGCAATTTTTGTGGTTTTTTAAAATTTTTAAAATTTTTAAAAAATTTTTTTTCCATTTTTTAAAATTTTTTTTTCCACAATTTTTTCCACAGCCTGAATAACCCCATAAGTAAAGTCGGTCAGCATAAGGCCGGGTCCAAAGTCTCGGAAACCCCACAAATCTCGCGGATTTTGCAGTCCAAAGTCGGCAGAAATTTGCGGGAAATCCGGAGTGCGCACAGCTGAACGAGTGTTACCGTACACCATAAAACTACGGTATTTTTTGAAAAAATTTAAATTTCTCGAGAATATTTGCAATTTTTCAAATTTCTTGCGTAAATTTTCAACGGTATTTTTTGAAAAAATTTAAATTTCTCGAGAATATTTGCAATTTTTCAAATTTCTTGGCTAAATTTTCATTTTTTTTTTCATTTCTATTTTTCATGCTATCGACAAATTTGCCGTTTCTAGGAGCAAACTGCTGCTTTTATGCCGAACTCTTACCGAAAATTACCCAAAGAGGTCGGTGGGCCAAGCGAGCCTGAAAGCCTGAAGACGGGGGCGGGCTTGTGTTGTACACACAAGGTCGAAATGTGTTTCTAAAAATTGTTCATATTCGAAAAAGAGAAAGGAGGAAAAAAAGAGACATGAAGCCAACATACAAAGGGGGGGGAGAAATAAATACAAATTATAGCTCGATTTTTTCGTGAAAATAGAGGGCATTTTTCTGCGGGGGGGGTCTCGACACGAGAAACAAAAAGGCCAAGAGAATACGATTATGACTGGTGAATATTTTTAAGGCAATCTAATTTTAAGAGTGAAATAAGTGAAAATGCGGAATTATTCGTCCAATTTGCCGTCCTCGTCCAAAAACGAGCCCATCGCGCCCAGATATCCTTCGTGTTTCAGGTACAGCGCCTCGATTTCGCCCTAAAAATGCAAACATTTTCAATACATTTTTTTAAAAGTGAACATTCGTGTACCTTGCTCCAATAATTGATGGCGAACGAGAGAGTTCGCATTGTGATCGGATCCTGACGAATAAAGTAGCCGCCGAAATATATCCTCTTGAGATTGTAGCGCGTTCCGTACAAATAGGCCATCTGAACTCGTACATTTTGCATTTTTCAGCGAAAATTAAGAGATTCTACTCGATTTCGATGAAGCACAGCTCTCATTCAGACATATTTCAGAAAAGTCTCACCTGTCCAATATTGTTGCTGACCATGAGCAGCAGTGATTTTGCAATGTCTTCCGGTTTGTGCGTTTGTGTTTTTGGCGTTTCTCCGAATCGATTACACTGAAAAAAAAGAGGGAAATTTGACATTTTCTGACGTTTCCAATTACGAACCTTGGCCATGGATCCGGCGATCAAGTCGCCCTTGAGATTGAGTTCATCGTAGGATCCTCCGTAAATGTCGCACACGAGCTTGTCCACGTTTCGGTGATCTCCGCGATTCGCCATCTCGAGCAGCTCGTCAAAGTCTGCAAATTGTAATTACAGCTTTTTTTTTGTGGAACCTGGCTACCGGATTAAATTTAACTTTCAAATTTCATTCCGAAAAATTGAACATTTTGTGGAGAAAGGCAGCAAAATCACTTGAATTTTGAATTTTAGTGTGCTCGACACATTGAAAGTCGAAATAATGGAAACTCTGTGAAACGGTACTGATAGAACTGATTGGGAAACGGGAAATTTTTCAGTTTTTACAAAAACTCTGAGGCGAAGAATCTCTGTAAAGAATTTGAGGAGCAGAAAATTAATGAAAAAGTTTTTGACACAAGAGGATTACGATACATAATGCTCAGCAATTTTAACGCAACAATTTGCAAGTTCTGGGAAACGGTCATTTTTAAACCATTCAAAAGTGTTCAGTTCTTTGCGAAAAACGCTAAATTCTCGGCTGTTTTTATTGCCTTTTTGTGTAGACGATGAAAAAAAACACTGACTGACTATGCGGAAATGTATGAGAAATGCGTGAACGAACTAGAATTAGTGGTGTGCATAAGAATAATGCGATTCCATAAAAAAAAAGTCTCTCTTTCTCTCTAAATCCCCTTAAACTTGCTCAAACGGCGTCGAAACTCACTCCTGGCGGGAGTCAACAGACTGCCCAGTCCCATGAACGTTCCTCCGCCCATCGAACTTCCGCCCACGCGTTCGTAGCTCGTCTGCGAGTCCACCTTCAGAATGCTGATTCCCGTGCCGATATTGACCAGCAGGAACGGGTAGATGAGGTCGGCGGCGATCGGACGGTATTGGAATCTGTAAATGCACTTTCTTTTGTTGAGCAAAATTCCAGTAAACTGGCGGCCGTACTTGTTGCGTCCGATGGCGTCGTGGTGATATGTGAAGCTCTCGTCGACGTTGGTGCTCAAAAGGAAGTTGACTCCGAAGATGAGCGACCGCATTTCGTCGGTCCTTTGCAGTCGGACCCCGAGTTCTTTCATTATGATCTCCGAATATTTGTACGATCCGCCGCCCGTGCAGTGGATTACGTCGCCGTGCTGACGGTCCGTCCACACCTGCCAATACGCTGATATTTTTGCATTTTTTCAGTGTTACTTCTATTCGAAAACTATGCTCAAACTGTGCACTTTTACTAAATCAACCGAATAAACGAAATTTGAAAATTTGAAACCAGAAAGAACGGGGTTTAGTTAACAACACAGAATGCTGTAATAATACCACTTGTGAACTAGGCAAAAAATTTTTTGGAAAAATTAGAAACAGAAAACATTGTGAAAATAAATGTTCAATAGATTTACCTCTTTCAGAAAATTGATGAATCGATCGAGATCGGTGAATTTCTTAAAGTTGACGAGTACTCGTTTTCCGTCCTCGTACGCGTACTTTCGAGTGTTTCCGTTCAGCGATTCTTCCGGCAATTCTTCGTCCATCACTGACGAGTAGACCACTTTTATAAGGGTTCCGCCTGAACAATTCAATTTCGTGCTTTCAGAGAATACAGTGATTTTGCCCTGAAAAACTCGACTTACCGATATCGACGGCCACTCTGCTCGTCTTCCGGAACTTCTCGAAAGTGTCGCTGGCGGGCAATATCACATACGGCGTTTTCGGCGCTTTTTGGGCCTGTCGTGGCGGGGCAGAGGTGGGCGGCGCCTGAGCATTCGGAGCATTCGACGCGGCGTCCGGAGTTGCCGATCCGACCCGCGGAGACACGCTCCCCGTCGCCGAGTCTACTCGTCTGCAACGCTGTTTCTTACGGTTTTCGAGCCAAAATTATGATTTTTATTTTCTTGGGCACATTCAAAAAAAAAGGAGAGGGCGGCTTTCATTTGAAGAATACCAATTTTTTAAACAAAAAAGCCCCTCCTACTTTGCACTGTTCAATTTTCCGTGACACTCACTTTAACTTCGACGACAACAGTAGCTCGTCCATGACCGGATTCTCTGTGCTCTCTGCGGCTCTCTAAAAATTTCACAATTTCCATGAATACACTACGACTATTATTTCTATCGATTTTCCCCCTCAAACCTTCTGTTTCAGCACGAGAATTTTGCGAATTTTCGGCGGTGTTCTCCGCAAATTCGGCGGACTGCCACGTGGCGAGATGCGCCGAGAAGCGGTGACGTGTCCCATTCTCTATTTTCGTGTCGAGACCCGAAAAAGTATCAACGTATAGATGCAGACTATACACATTCAAGAGAAAAAAGTGACAACGAAAAAAAAACGAGAGAAACATTCATCGGAATTTCAAGAACAAATGGGACAAATGGCATTTTGTGTAGAAGAAGAGTTATCAGTGAGTGTGAGGGGAAAGGCAGAAAAAACGGGGGCGGCGCCTATTTTATCAGCAATTTTTGGGTGAACTTTGATAATAAACAAAACTTTGCAGATGGGAACAGTGCGATTTTGACGGGCAAAAGGGCAAGTGTTCTTGTGATGGAAACGGATATTTCTTGTGCTGATCGGGTACATCACTGATCACACTGATTTTTGGCAAAGTTTCAAAACATTTTTGTAAGCCACGTTCACAAATGTTCGCCGTGCATTATGACGCGTCAACTCTATATTGTCGTCTTGTGTGTGAGTTGTGTCAATGATCGAATGACTCTAATCTTCTTATCACGAAATCAGTGATCAGCGAACAGGAATCGACTCGAAAAACGGGTCAGATTGCACCGGGGACAAGTGAATCGGCACCGATGATGCTGCTGATGCTGCGAGCGCACTAAACTTTAAGGATTTCCAAAAAATGTTCGAAAAAATTTTGAAACCGGCAAAAAAGTTTGGCGAAAATAGACGAAAGAACACATATTTATGAATACTAAAAACATTTGCGGTTTCAGAGAAAATTCAAAAAATCTGGAAATTGTTTTAAAGCAACGACATCTTCAGTTCGCCTCAAAAAAATTTGATTTCATCGCTTTTTACGGCAATAGAAGTGCAGAAATTCCAGATTTTCATAGAAAAAAAAGCGTCCAAAAGCCGTTTCCGGGGGTGAACCGCCAATATTTCGGTGTCGCTTAAATAAGTGGCGTCCGTCAATACGCAAACATATTATTAACGTTTTTTCTCTCTCTCTCTCTCTTTCTTTTTCCGTTGATAACCGTGTGCAAATGGGCCGATCGTACGATGTTTGAAAGTGGCGGACGGAGCACGTGGAGCACGTGAATCGACGGTAAAACAGAGACGAAATGGGTGCTCTGTGATTGCGGCCGGGGGGACATTTTCCCGTTTTCAGCTCAGAAAATGAGCACATTTCGATTGAAATTCGAATCGTTCTGTGCTTTTCTGCAATTTTTGACTAAACCCACTGATAACTCTTCTAAGCACAACAAATTTGGAAGGGGGGGTTTGGGGCGGGGTAAAACAACAAAAAAATGAATAAAAATGCGGACAGACAACAACAAAACGCGAATAAATTCTACAAAGTGTCTAACATGTGAAAATTAGCAACAAACAACTGAAAACTTCTCTCTCATCGTCTGAATTCTCTGCGGAACGGGTCCGCTCCAGGGGACGGACGTCTTCCGCCGACGAAAAGTCCGCGCACGTTCACTCCGATCAGTCCGGGCGGCGATTGCGAACGAGAAGACGTGCGGCGGTGGAAGAACGGCGGAGTGCTGCAAAAATGACCGATTTTAGAAGAAGAACATCATCAGAGAGTTAGAGGCGAAATTCAATATTCTAAAAAGACAAGGTTTAATTAAAGTTACCTAGTCAAAGTTGATGCCAATTTCCAAAAAAATGCCTTGGACCCTTGACCGTCACCAGTCCATGCCAATTTCCAAAAAATGCCTTGTAACCTTGGACCGTCATGATCACTTTTTTGAAACAACAAATAACATCCATGAAAACGCAATCCGTTTCAAAAGTATAGGGCCACCCCGAAAATTGAATATATCGTCTTTCCCGAACAAAATACAAACACAGGACCTTAAAAATCGAAATCAGCATCACAAATAACCCCCGGGAAACAATTTTGAGAGTTGTGTATAGGATAGTTGGGGAATGGTGCTGAAATGTCTGAAAATGTTGCAACTGCAAGCGTTTCATAAGTATAGAGCCACCCCTGAAAACACTCTGGAAGCCTTTTAAACTGATAAACATGATCTTGAATGGGGTTTTTTGCACCTTCAGGATGTCCAAAAAGTCTTTATAAAATCATGTGCAATGACCCCGACGCCACCTAGGGCCACTCTCCCGGGTTTAGCCTAATGTTCTGTGTGAAGCTCGGGAGTGGAGCCGGGGGACTCCGATGATCTCAAATGAGTCAAATCTTGTTTGAAACAAGTTTTTTGAGCATTTTCAAGTCAATTTTGTTAAAGCATGTCGAATCTCTAGCACGTGATATCAGATTTTGGCCAAAATGAAACCAGGCCCAACAAGGATCAGACTGGCTTGAGCGTCAAACTCCAGGCTGTCATTGCACACTTATGGAACTTCATAAGGTTTGAAACATGACATGTTTGAGTTTGGTGTCAATCGGATCAGTTTCAACCGAATTATGAGCTCCTGATTGTTGAAGTGAAGAAAACCAATTTTTGCCAAAAATCTGATATCACGTGCTAGAGATTCGACATGCTTTAACAAAATTGACTTGAAAATGCTCAAAAAACTTGTTTCAAACAAGATTTGACTCATTTGAGATCATCGGAGTCCCCCGGCTCCACTCCGGAGCTTCACACAGAACATTAGGCTAAACCCGGGAGAGTGGACCTAGGTGGCGTTGCACATGATTTCAAAACAACTTTTTGGACATCCTAAAAGTGCAAAAAACCCTATTCAAGATCACGTTTATCAGTTTAAGAGGATTCCAGGGTGTTTTCAGGGGTGGCCCTATACTTATGAAACGCTTGCAGTTGCAACATTTTCAGATATTTCAGCACCATTCCCCATCTATGCTATACGCAACTCTCAAAATTGTTTCCCGGGGGTTATTTGTGATGCTGATTTCGATTTTCAAGGTCTTGGAGTGGTATTTTGTTTGGGAAAGACGATATATTCAATTTTAGGGGTGGCTCTATACTTTTGAAACTGACTGTACGATGGACCATAGGAAATGCGAAAAACTAATGAACCACACTTTTTTGAAACAGTAATCAAAAATTCCAAATGTTTCAATGCAAAAAAAGAGAAGAGAATGTGTGTGTGTGTTCTCTCGAATCGGATCCCGATTTGGGGCAAAAACGGAAAGAAAAGATGCCGTGACTGTTTTCGGAGACACGCATTGCCAACGAGAAAAACGGGAAAAACAAAGGGAGAGGACGATCGGAATCGGCGATAATCAACGTTCCGCGCACACCATCTTCATTCTCAATCGGAAGCAGTTTTGCAAACATTACTCGGTATTCGAGATGAAGTTTGAGTTAAAGGAAGGGAGGGTCTAACTGGATTTGCCTCAAAATGCCTCTTTAGGAAAATGAACCACAAGACTACAACTCAAAACTCCATTTCCGGTCCAGAAACCGTGCAAGAATAAGAATAATAATAATGGAGTATGAAACACTTCTTTTCTCCTCCTCCACAATAACATGATTATCAACACAAACAGCACTGTTGTTTTGTAAAATGCATTTAGCGTGGGCGTCACCGAGCATAGACTGTTGTAGGCTACGAAAAGGAGGACGACGGAAGTGCTCAAGAGAAAAGAGAGCCTACGGATCGTTTGAATTCTTCGAATTTCCAGACGCATCGGAAAATGTCTATTAAAAATTGAGCTCAAGTTGGAATTCTCTTGCAACTAATTTGCATGACTCCATCCAAAAAATCAATAAAACCGCATTGTTTTTGACGCAGAAAACAGAGAGTACAAGCGATTATGACGAGTAGATCAACTGAATTGGAGGTCTTCAAAACAAGTTCAAACATTAAAAAAATGATCACTTTTGTGTTTTCCTATAGTAATCCTAGCGATTCTTGTATTGTAAACAGTAGGAAAATGATAGTGATGAATTGATAAAACGATGATAACACCTAATACCAAAAAGTATTGTGTAGTTTGTACTATGATACTGTTGTTCTCCGTTTTTTGTTCTTTTTACCAAAAAAAAAAATAAGGCGAACCTGTGGTCATTTGCGGGCGGGAAACTTCTTCGATTACCGGCGGTCGGAGGTGGAATGACCGAAGGCGGATTGCTGAGAAACGGCGGAATGATGGGCGGACGAAATGCACTTGTGGATGAGTTGGAGTAGCGAACGACGAAGAGCGAACTCGGCGGAGACAGCGGGCGGGGCAGGAACGGTGACGTCATCGGGCTCGGACGGACGGCGCCACGTGGTCGCCATGAAGTGTCGCCATGTCGGATGCAGAATTGGGCTGCAAATTGGAACACTCAATTCTAGAATTGTACCAGCTTGGCCCGAACTTTTGACCCACTTGCCATAATCCGATCGGACCCAGACTTTGCAGGCTTCTTGGACTTGGATTGAAGTACATTGGGACCAAGTTTCAGACCGATCCTATCATCCGGTCCCGAGATTCGTGGATTATTGGCCAAAATCGGCTCTCAAGCACTATATCTCGACAGTAAATAATCCGATCGGGCTGAAACTCGGTCCGAGCATACTTCAATCCAAGTCCAACAAGCCTGCAAAGTTTGGGTCCGATCGCATTACTGCAAGTGGGTCAAAAGTCCAGGGCAATTGCCCAGGTCTGCAAAAAACTACTAAAGAGAAATGACATGCACAATTTCACAATTGTTATATGTTTTCAAACGAATTTGCAAAAAAATCATGCGACCCATGCAATGTTCAGCATAAAAACGTCCTTGAATTGCGTACCGAGTGGCGTCGTCTCCTTTCCGTGCGTTCCCTCGATTCCTCCGTTTTCCGCCTCGTTCTGCTCCTGTTTCACGTGCAAAATGGGCCCCTTTTCATGCGTTTCGTGCTCTTTTTCTCCTTCTTCTTCTCCTTTTTCTTTTTCTTCTTCTTCTTCCACTGCTTCCCTTTTCACTATTAAATCTAACCTCGACATATCCAAATCGATATGGGATCTGAGCCCACGCGTGTGCTGAGACATCAACGAAACTGGCCGTCCAATCTGCAAAATTTCCCATAGAAATTAGCTGGTATTGGGAAGGAAATTGAAGGCCTGGGCTAGGCGCTTCCTAATGGATACGCATTGTGAAAAGACCATTCGCTTATTGAATGGCTACTGGCTGCATGCACACACCTGCTCATTTTGAAACGGAAAAGGTTAATAACTCATAATTTAGAGATGTTCATTCTTTCTCGTTTCTTCTTTTCCCGTAAGTACTACACAAACGGGGAACGAAGACATCTTGAACAATTCAAGCAAACTAACAAGACAGTTAGAGTCTAGGACGTCAGCGGGGACTGGCCGGGATTTTAAGATGCGCTACACATCCCGAGGGAAAGTTCCCTTCAGACTCACTCAATCGCCATGAAGCCCGAAGACCTGAAGGCAAATCAAGAACCACCAGCCTTTATACTTTCATACATAATCGCCTCCCTGTAATATCGAGAAAAATAGAAGGGCATTTCAATGTGAATCCACACCTAGAAGGGGACCTATTCCCACGCTTAGCACCCTAAAAGCAGAGGTATTACCTAAAAACATGAACGCCCAGAAGCATAGAAACTGTTCTTCATGGTCCGCAGCAAACGCTCTCGATCCTATACTTTTTTATTCGAAAATTGACGTGATGGGGGCCGATTCTGGAATCTGATCATACCACAATCTCCCCCTGGACTCACCTTGGACTCCAGTATCACCCCCCGTCATAACTGTTGGGGCGAGATTGTGGTATCATCAGAACTCAGCATTTACTCTGGAAACTCGATTGCAATCTAATAAGAAAAAGCGCTATTTCGTAATCTAATCAGATTTAATTGAAGTTCCAGTAAAATCGTGTTAGATTACACCATATTTTTCCTGAATTGCAATCTAATTAGAAAAATTGCAGTGATTGCAATCTAATTAGAAGATTTTGCAATCTAATTGAAGAGTTCGTGTTAGATTGCAAAGTTTTCTAATTAGATTGCGATCGAGTTCCCAGACACAACGTGACAATTATTGAAATTCCCAGTGAATTTACTATATTTTCGGGAAAAAACTGTAATTTTTTCAATCTCCAGTTGGATAAGTTTCGGAGTTTTAAAGAGTAAAATTTATTAGGCGAGCGGATAATATCACAAGAATTTCCAGAGGAATTGTCAATTTTTTTTGTTGGACAAAAATGGAATCACAGAATTTTTAATAGAGATGCACAAAGTGTTAATAGTTGGGGTATTGGATGACAAAAGCACCCACCGTTTGCGTGGGCGGAACGATCGGAGCCGTGATCGCCGAGAGGACCGGCTGCAGGCCCATCATGGGCAGCGGCGCCACGTGGCAATTCGGCGGCGGCACGTGCATCGGCGGCAGTGGGAGCAGTTGTGGGGGCGGGCGGGAGACGTCCGGTCCCACGGAGAGCGGTAGACGGGACTGCGCCACCAGCTGCTTCACGTTCTCCTCGAGTTGCGCGTCTGCAAGTAAACGGTCAATTTGGTTGGAACTGCATGAATTGCGGTTTTTTTTAAAAGTACTTCTAGTCGTCTAGCCTAAAATAGAACTTATGAGCGTATTGAAATTCAAATAGACCAACTACCAATATTGCCTATTGAACACTATAGTTTTGACAGCTATAGGTCGTGAAACTGCAACAAATTTTTGTTTCAATCAAGAATCACTCACATCTGTATCCGAGTCGCTCCTTCAGCACCGGTTTCACGTCCTCGAACACCCTCTTCGCGGCCAGTCCCTCTTCTCCGCGGTACGAGTCCATCATGCTGAAATTAATTGTAAAAATCCTGTGGAAATTCTCTCAAAACTCACTCAATCTGTCGCTTTCGTTTGTTCAACAGATTCTCCGAGGCCGTCTCCAGAAACATGGCGTGCGCGATCGCCGAACGAAGCTCCTTGTCGTCGACCGTCAAGAATCGCTGCAAAAATCAAATTAAACATTTTTTTTCCATCCCGCCCGAAAAACGTACGTTCTGGTCGCGTATGAGTCCGCACGCATGGTTTTTCCACGTGTTGTAATCGATGCTCTTCGGATCGGTTTTCCGTTCGACTCGCGTCATTTTCGCTTGTTTCGGCTGCAAAATTTTGGGTAAATTATAGAGAAAAAGCACACATTTTTCTACGGAACAACACGTATAAAAATTGAAGAAAAAACGTACGGAATCGACGATTCCGTCCTCTTCTTGGTCAGAAGCGTGCGACATTGTGTGATTCTGCAATCTACAGCGTTTTCCGATAAAATCGATAATGTCCTAAGATAATAAAGCTACATTTTCACTCGATTTTAACACAGAAAAGGGGATAAACTGCAATTTTTGCAAAACAAAAAATGGCGAGAGAGTAGCAGCGCAGAGAAACGGAGAAAACAAAAGTGAATTTGCGGAGAACGCAGAGAAAATGTGGGGGGAAAAAGAGGAAGAGAAAGAAGAAATGAGCACAGAACACGGGACTGTAGTGAGCGGGAGCGGACACAAAGAAGAAAAAGAAGAAGAAGAGGATAGAGTTGTAAATGGGCGGGGCCGAAGTTATCCGTCTATTTATCGATTTTTGACGTCCACCGGCTAGGCGAAGACGCATTCAAATTTCCCGCCGTTTTTGCAATTGACTGAGTAGCGACTCAGTCGTCTTCTTCAATTCGAAAGCAGCACATTTTTTGCAATAAGGAAGGCTACGGAGACTAAAACTTTATCGCTAGTCATGACGGAATGAATAATTTTTCAAGACACCTTCTTGGCCACAGAGAAGGCGCCTTTTTACCTCAGACGCTATCACGCCTTCACTTTCAGGCCGGCGGCCCCCGACTTTCACATTTCGCTGAGAAATGATACTTTTGAAACAGTACCTCAGTTTTCAATTTCCAAATAAATAATTGACTAGAACCATTGTCAACTGAATCTCCCGATATCAACAAGAACACATTCTTTTTCGTTCCTTTATTTATTTCCGAAATATATATTGGTGAGAATGGGGGGTAAAAAAGCGGGAAAAGGTCGAGAAGTTTCGCTCGAAAAATCTCAAAAGCAGTTTCAGAGCCAAAAAGCTCATTTGATGAGCTTGAAAGCGCCGAAATTTGGTGTGAAAGAAGAAAAAGCAAAAGATAATCGCAAAAATCGAAACAAGCGTCGGGCGGGGCGGAATTTTAGAAATTGTGACAAAATAGGAAGAGAGAAAACAAGATCTGAGTAAAAATAGACAAAATTTGACGAGAACTTGCGAAAAATTATTAATTTTTGGTTGGCCGCGGGGCACTTAATTAACAGAGCCGGAAAAAGCCTTATTAGGGGGGAAAAGTGCCAAAAAGTGGGAGGGGGATGGATAAAACAGAGAGTGGGAAGGAGAAAAATTTAAATTTTTCAAACAATTGATTGCTGCTGCCCGGCCGACAGCCAATTCGGAACGAGGAACAGACGATGCCGAGTGTTGAGCTGAAAAATTGAAAGAATTGGTATTTTTAATGGTATTCTATGGTATTTCTAAATGTAATCTTTTCCTCTAATATTGCACTTTTGTGGCGGGACCTAGAAAAAACCTAAACATCCCCCAGAGTCCCCCAGACTCTTCTCTCATCGTAATCAAGCAGACGATGCCAATTTCCATGAAATTGCACAATTAAAACGACGCCGTCGAACCCTTCCGTTTCCCATTAAATTTCATCTGTCCCCGTCCGGCTATTTCGGACCAGAAATTGATGACCAATTACGTCAAAAACTGCTCGACAGCGAGCTGCTTCTCTCCATCGTGACCGGATAATATAAACAATTATTGTCCGTCATCACTCTCAAGGTCCCTGTCCTTTCTTTCTTTGTCTTTCGGATCGAATATAAACAGTTTTCGTGTCTGGCCCCCAGACACCCCCATTCCCACTCAGATTACTTGGGTCGTGAAGAAGGGGGAAGGGAGTTGACCTGTATGACGGTGGCGTTGTCGACCACCGCCGAAATAGTACGCGGCGGTCGGAGAGACGACAGACAGGGTCACCCCCGCACACGGAAAGAAAAGAGTCAAGGTCCTCACTGGCCTACGACGAAATGCGAACGAACGAGGAATAATCTGATCCTTCCACGCCTATTTGAGGTCCAACGAAATTGGAGAGAGAACGATTCGGAGGAGGTGAAAAAAAACCGCAGAAGGAATTTGAAGGGCGTTATGCGAGTGTTGAGGTTACCGAGAACGGATTACACTCCAAGAAGGTGTCATTAGAGAAGCGGAAGGTTCTAATCGAAACGACTGAGCTTCATTTAGTTATTTGTGATGTCGTTTCCGACCACAAATCAGGGGAACGACTAATATAAGAGATTTTCGAGTAGAAAGGCTTGAAAACCCTATATACTCCAAGAAAAATTTGCCTAATTGAAAGCTCTGAAGCTCCTATCATCACTATAACTTACAAAAGCACCTACTTTTGACCTCAGACAACTACAGGAGTTGAACGAACTCTAAAAAGTGTGTTAAAGCTCTAGAAACGTTTTGGCATCTTTAGAGCCTCCATAACTTCCAATTTCCCTCTACTTTATCCCTTTCCCTTTGATGATGTTGATGATGATGGCCATGAAAGAAAAAAAGTAGCTCTAGCCAAACTCATTGTCATTCTCATCGTGGTCCAAGGTCTCGCGTCCCACTGGCACCCCTCTAATTATCCCTTTTCGGCCGGCGCGTCTGCTCACTGACCCGTCCCTCCTAATTACTTTTTCGCTCATTTCCCTCATCTTTAGGTTTCGACCCTGGAACCTCCGAGCCAACTCGCAAAATCAAACACTCGGTTTTGAAGAGCCCCACATGTGCTCGCGTCGTTGTACACCACTACTAAACGGTCCAAAACTGTTTTGACCAAACAAGGAACGGGCCGCCCGCCCGTTTATGCACAAACGCATAGCCGGCTCAAATCCGCTGCTCAAACACTACTTACCTCAAAGAGCACAAATTCCTTTGCGATCGTACTCGGGACCGAAGAGGCGGCGCGTCGTTTCGAAAATATCGTCGGATAAGTTTGGAATGGGAGAGGAGGGGTAAACGTTGCAGAAGAGATGAGATACCGGAACGACGGAGTTTGGAGAGAGAGAGAGACGAAAAGAGACGGATTTGAGTGGATAAATAGTTGAAGAGGACTAGAGTGGTGACGTGGCGCAAAAATGCGGTCCTCTAGTTGGCGGCGACGGCGGCCGGGGCCGTGGTCTCCTTCTTCACGGCCAGCGGCTCGTCGACAGTCTCTCCGGCATCCTCCTTTGCTGCTTCTCCCTCGGCGGCTCCCGCGCCCTCCTCCTTTGGCTCCTCGACGGCGGTCGATGCCTGACGGTTTCTCTGCAAAAATTATTTGTATGAAAAGGGATTTTTGAAGGAAAAGCAATTGATAGAAATCAAAACTTGAACAAATTTAGACTAGTTTGAGAAATGAACCGCTGGACTTAAACAATGTGTGTTTACATTGAAGCTTTGCTAATCTTCTCAAGTTTTTCTAGTTTCTATGGATTCAATGAATTTGTTAGCTATTTCTATCGCAAAAAACACGTTTTTACACCATTTCCGCCGGCCAAACTCACTCTGAAGAATCCGAGAATGGTGTTGAGGAGTCCGCTCTTGACGACAGTGTTCGCGAGCTGCACGATAGTGTCGACGTTGAAGCCCTCCTTGTCGAACTTGTCCTTGGCCTGCACTCCGAGCTGCCAGAGCGTCTGGAAGACAGCCGAGTAGCCGGCCTTTCCCTTTTCGAGCAGATCCTCGGCCGAGATCGGCGCCGTCTCCGAGCCGAGAGCCTGCTGAGCCCACGCGCCGAACGAGTCGATGTTCTTCTTCTGCACTTCTTTCTGGGCGGCCGCGTCGGCGTTCTCCTCGGCGGTAGCGACCTCAACGGCTCCTGGCTGCAAATTTAAGCGGTTTACAGTTCGAAACGTGTTCGTAGTTCTCTAGTTTTCTACATTTTCGAATTTGGAAATTTGTTGATTTCTAGTCCAAATCCCTAGAACATTAAAATTTCATCGAAATTTCACCTCCGTTCCTGATATCTTATCACTTTCCCCCGAATTTTGGAATTTTCGGAGTGACTAATTGATCTAGACACCTTTCCGACCTATTTTATATCACTTATCACCTCGTATCATCATCATCACTACCCCAAATCTTTTATGCGACAAACCTGAAGCGCGTTGGCGAGTTTGACGAGAACGTCGCCGTCCTTGAAGAATCCGAGGAACTGGTTGCGAGTCGTCGCCTGGTCCTTTCCTGGAATCGCCTTGCGCTCCGACTCCTCGGCGATGGCCGTCTTCTGGACCCAGTCGATCACTTGGTAGTTGGCCTAAAAATCGACATTACTCTTTGCTCAAATTTGCTCATTTCCCGAGAAAAAACTGGTCATTTTGAACTTTTCAAAGCTGGAAAGTTCCCCCAAAAGTCTCCAAGGACTCGTTCTAATCAATCTGTTCCCAATTTTTGTTCGCTCTTTGCACAGCTTGTTCGCGTTGCAAACATTTGTCTCCATCAATTGCACATCAGCGTTTTTTTCGTCTCGACAAACTTTTGGGCGACGCTTTGGCGTCGAAAAATGGATGAACCCATTGCAGATGCAAACACACGCACTTGGCCGCGCCAGCAAATGAGCCAAGAGTCTCGCTCATTTGGCTCTGCACCAGAAACAGAAACAGAAGAGCGTTTGCAACACAAGAGTGGTCCCCGAGGGATTGCGCTCTCCGGAAAGGGCTCTTGCTCTCGATTGGGTTGGTTCTCGTTCCCCTCAACAGTTGATCCTTTTCACAATTGATTCTTGAAGTCATCTAGAATCTGGAGTTCAGATAACCTTCCAGAAGCTTTCCGGTACCGCGCAAATGGTAATTCTCTCCCCCCCCAGATTTTTTCTCTGCTTCAATCGCTAATCCGCCCAGGCCTGGTCCATAGACACTTCTCACGTTCCTATGGTCTTAAACCGGAGTTACCGAACAAATGCCGTCCTGAGTGTAACTTTTTCCGACCGATTCTCGATTCGATATCGGAGAAGACATCGTCGAGGAAAAAAGAGTTGCGCAACCGATTGCGCGCACCTCGTCAGCTACATTGTAACATTGTACAGGGAAACAGTCTCTCTTTTCAATCCGTTTTTGCGCGCGCGGATTGGCACAGCTGCCCTTTTACAGAGTGCCGACACACTCGCACACACACACAATCGGGCCGGTACGATCAAACAGAGATGGGTGGCCTCGTCCGACTCGTCCGCTCCGTACCGCAACGATCAAATAGCAGACGAGATCGGATACACCACCTAATGAACTATTAGTAGTTGTACACTTACTACTACTACTAATAGTACTATGTATAATATCCAAGAGGTGCTAAAAAAAGTTGGGCATGTTTGGATTGCTATCCAATTTCCTGCTGATGAATGCGTATTTACACTTTCAGAAGTGCACATTCGACTGGAAGCGAATCGAAATTAGACGACTATTCAAAAATTGGACTTTGGAACAGCAGCGACAACGTGACTTTGTATAGTTGAGCTTCTCGCCATAAAGCTTGATGAGCTGCGAATGGACTATACGAGTCATTTGCAGAGAGAGTGAGAAAGGGTAATGAGCCAAAGTGTTCATCGCGGGTTTTGAGGGCTCAGAGACGGCTCAAAAAGCTTGGATCATAGGAATTATCCGAATTTGGAAGTCTGGATGACAATTTCAGTTTCTTTTAGCCCCAAAATCTCAGAAAGGACCTCAGAAGACTAGAAATAGCTTCAGAAATGCGAAAAAAGATCCACAAGATCTCAAATAGCTTCAGCAGTTCAGAAAGATCTGGAAAAGTAGTTTCAAATCATAATTTCTCCGAATTTTCGAAAATCTCATCAGAAATATCTTCAAAAGCTCGATAAGCGCTGAACTTGAACTCCGAAAGAAAATTACAATTTCCGACGCGTTTCGACTTAGAAAAAAGCTCAAAGAACGTCAAAAAAGACGCCGATTTCAAACCCGGATAATCCGTTAATTTCCTCTCCACACCCTATTTCCGTTGGGGTACAAAATGAGGGTGAGCGAGCGGAAACAGCTGTTCCCACCCAAAATCACACCACCATCTGCCGCTTCCCAATATTGTGCTTTTCCCCAAATTGCCTACCTTGTGAACAGCCTGCGGAATTTGCTGAGCAATCCATCCGAGCACGTCCTCCTTCGGATCCTTGGGCGCCTCGGGCTCTTTCGGCTGCGCCGGCTCCGCGTCACGGTGCTTTCCCCAGCGCTTGTTGAAGGTGAAGCGACGCGCGACGCCGCCCGACTTCTTCTTCTCTTCGGCCGGAGCAGCCTGGGCTTCTCCCTCAGCCGGAGCTTCTCCCTCGGCCTTCGGAGCCTCCTCGACGGCTTCCGGAGCAGCAGCAGCCGGGGTTTCGGTCGGTGGCTCGGTGGTCGGAGCGGCCGGAGCAACCTCCTGAGCCGTGACGGCGACGACCTCCTCAATAGTCTTTGTGGCAACTTCGTCCGACATTCTTGTGGATGATTGGTGGGTTCGAGTGAACGGGGTTAGTGAGAAACTGCAAAAAAGAATGGTTTTACTAATTTTCAACGGAAAACAAAGCGATAGAAAAATTGCGAAATTTGTTGCAGAAAAAGATAGAGGGCAAAGTCAACCCAATTACGAGAGCGGTAATCGAATCGAGAGCCGGAGCACGCACACACACACACATTTTGGTAGGCAAAAGACAACGAGAAGGAGAAGCCGAAATGAGATGGGCTCGTCGGAGCACACACTAATTGCCTCCGAGCCCCCATCTCTTCAGCGCTCCAGCTCTACACAAAGCTCATTTTCTATTCTAGAACCGTCTTTTCGAAAATGGGCCAGAAAATCGATGGTGACCCACGTCTGGTCAGCAGACGAACACTACAATATTGGTGACGTGGCAGGGGCGGGAGTCATAGATTCTGGGAAAGAGCAAATAAAAGAGAGAAACCGCTTTTGTAGACTTGGAAAATGTCTTTGCTAGGTGAAAAGAAGGAGTTTCAGGATCTCAGAAGTTTCTAAAAGACTTCGGGACAGCAAAAATAGTTCTAAAAGACCCTGGAAGACCAAATTTAGAGTCAGAAAGGTACAGAAGATTCAAAAAAGTTCTAGAACGTTCCAGAAGACTCCAGAAGACATATCGTCAAAAGACTCTAGAAAACATCTAACGATCTCACAACTTCTAGAACCTCTCAGAAAACCAGTTTTTGGGCCAAAAATAAATTCAAAGACATCGGGAGGTGGTCATTCAATCTCCATTCATAATAATAATAGCAATCAGGTGTCGGGGAAAGAGAGAGAGAGGGAGAGAGAGGGAGCACATTTACCATTTTGTGAATGGAATGTCATTCGATCCCTTTTACCGTCCTTCTCCGGACGGACGCCTATTTGCTCTCAGCGCCCCCCGAATTTCGACCATTTTCACTGAATCAGAAAATCGACACAAAACACGCAGACAGAATGAGTCAAAAAGCCAGTAGCTGGTATGAGTCAGTGTGAAACGAAAATTTCGAAATCTCGCGATTAGACGATTTCGAAATCGAACAAAGGGGGCGTAGCTTGCTGGAGAGTCGTGAAACGAGAGGGGAAAACCCGAAAAGCTTAAGGGACGACGAGAAGAGGACGACGAAAATGAATGAATATGAGAGCAGGCACAAGGAGGGGACACACAATTGGGTCACCACCACCAACTGCACCAAATGATACACACACACACACACACACATTGGGGGCCTCCACACAGCCAACGAGAGAGCGGCAAATGTGTCCGTCCGTCCGTCCGTCCGCCTCGGCCGACCGACCGACCGAACAAAAGTGGGCGGAGCCTGGCGAAAGGGCCGCCCCTCTTCTGCTGGCTGCGTGTGTTTGCGTGTGTGCACGGGATGGAAAAATTGCTTCTGGAACTGTGCCAGGAAGAACGACAGATTTTAGGGCAGATATTCCAAAAAATTATAGCAAGACCACTAGTTAACCGAACTTTTTCAGATTTGAATTCTGGAATAAACTAGAAATCGAATCATTCTTCGGCAAATCTAGGCTTCTTAGAATATTGTACACCCGAAAATCGGATAGAATGACGAGCAGTCTCAAAAGACGCGGATCTGAGAGGTTGAAGGGTCTAGTTGTCAATGGTAACCGACCGGAAAGCTCCGGGGGATTGTATCGATTGACGTTCGACAAAAATTTTACCTAAAACTGGAATTCCCCGGCCCTGAACTAAGATTTAACGGCCGATTGTGGTAAATCAGGAAAACTCTAAAATTTCTTCTAAAAATGTGACATTTTTTAACGAAATCGCCGTTTTTATAGGGAAAATGAGATGCGAAGTGAGTCACGAATGCATAATTTCATGGGAAAGTCGAGCTGGAAAATTTTTGCGAAAAAACGCGTTTCTCCTCTAAAAACGTTACTTTGTTGAGAACAATTCGAAAAACTCGTGCCGATGAGGGTAAATAGAGAAAAAGGTATCGGTCACCTGAAGGTTACCGTCTTCCGCTTGTTTTCCGCCGCTTCCACATGATTTTCGCGCGTATTTACCTAAAAAATTTTTCGAAAAGTCGGCGAAACTTTCTAATTTCCGACTGTTTTTCGGTGCCTTGAGGTCATGTGCGAACGTATTCTGCGAAAGACACAAAAAATGGGCGAGTGCGGAGCCGTAAACAAGAACAAGGGCGGAAAGTCGTAATAACCTGTTAGAATGGGTGAAAACCTGGCGGAAATGAGCGAAAACAACGGAATTTCCGCGGCATTATTCATCGTGTTGACACCGCCCGAATTGAGTTTTGACGAAAAAAGCTAGAAAAAGCGAGTAAAATGCGCTGCGAAAAAGGAAAATGGGCGGAAAATTAGGATGAGCAAATTGAAACTGAGATTTTGGCGCGCGGGTACGGTAGGCGGTTCACCGCGCGCGTTTGCACAGTTTCTCGGCGACCGTAACCCGCGCGAAAATAAATGCGAAGCCAATGAATTTTTCGGCGGTACCGTGGGCAAAAAGTGGCGGAACGAGCCCAAAACTCATCTATCATCGGTTATCAGTAGTGTACAAGTTCAAACAGAACGCCAAACGCATGGGAATGCGCCGATAATAGCGTATAATTGGAGGTGGGTGAGTCAGCGGCGCGAATGTGATAAAGGACGTGCTCACCCACGCACACACATCAATTAGACAAGTGTAATAGTGATATTACACCACAGATATGACCTTATAAACTCGAAAAAACTGTTTTGTTGCAAAAAATAGTGTTCTGGTGAGACGGAAATGAAAAGCCATTATTTTTGTGGCCCCCGGAGGAGAGGAAATTGGAAATTTTTCAATGCAGGAGAAGCGTCCGCTGTCAACAATCGGTTACACTCTATTTTTAGGACAAAAAAATTTCTAAAAATATGAATAAAAAATAAAAAATTTCTAGACGATTTCAAGAAGCTAACAAGCCCACGCAAAATCGATTTTTGCAAAAAGTGAAGGTGAAAAAGTGCAAAAGCACTTTATCTTTTCTTTCATTTCAAATCAAGCTGGACCGAAAAGTGTCATGCATTCGGAATTGGCGGGCTTGGGCCGACTAGGAACCTTGAATTACTGGCTGGAGGAACAATAGTGCATTGAAGGTGCAAAGCAGAGTTGAGCGGGAATGGATTTTGAAATCCGGAAGACGGAAGAAAATTTTTTTTACGGAACACGGAAAACGGAAGACGGAACAAAAAATCGTCAATGCAGAACCTTTTTCTCCGGTTTTTGAAAAACTAAACCAACAAAAATTTTGGATCTGGGTCACTACCCGTGGAAATTCGCGTTCTTCGGGGCTAGTAAATGGCTTTTGAAAAGCTATTACTCTTTTACGGTCTGAAGAAAAAATCTCGGAAGACGGAAGACGGAAGACGGAAGAAAAAAAATCCACGGAAGACGGAACAAAAAATCCACGGAAGACGGTGCAAAAAATTCCACGGAAGACGGAACAAAAAAATCCACGGGAGACGGAAGACGGAAGACGGAATTCCGCTCAACACTGGTGCAAAGGTTTCAAAAAAGTCTGAGAGAGTCACATATCTAGGCGGCAACGGCGTCAACTAGAAAAGTCGAGTAGCAAACAGATCGCCTCGGCAGACGGAAGACGGAACAGAAAAATCCACGGAAGACGGAAGACGGAAGACGGAATTCTGCTCAACACTGGTATCAACTAGAAAAGTCGAGTAGCAAACAGATCGCCTCGAGACGCATATTGTAGTAACCATGCAGGGCGTGAAGACAAAAGAAGAAGAAGAAGACGTTGTCTCGAGTCCTCACCGCGCACATTCCCATCAGAAGAACCCTCGCCTTGTGAAGGGGGAGGGGGTCAGTGTCCGAAGGGGTCATTCGTCCCGTCCCCCGTGTCTCCCCCCGTGCCCACACTCTTTCTCTGGAGTCAATGTGGTGTGTCCTCCTCCTCCTCCTACTGCACCACCACAATTATCTTCTGCAGCCGACAGATGGTCGGGTGTCTTGGTTTTACAAAGAGAAAGATCGGTATCTATATGGAGTGGGGCGTGGTGACTAAAAGATCGAAATGGACGATAATCGAATTGTGGTAAGGAATTTCTTGGATGGATTGTGTGTGTGTGTGTGTGTGTGCACACATGCACCATGTGGCCACGTGTCGCACTTGACCTTGGCGAGAGCATGGTCCTCCTCCTCCTCCTCCTTGTCAGTGTATACACTCGCAATATGGATGGACATGGAAATGTACAGAATGTATGTGCATAAATATGATATGTACACTCTAGTTTTGTTGTTGTTTTTTTTTCGCCTCATGTGATCGTCGAAAAATGTGCAAAATAAACGAATTTCGGTGCGATGAATACGGATCGGAATGCATTAGCTAATGAGTTTTCGGAGGCGAATCCAAAATGTTTTGGTGTGTATGAGCCTAAACAATTTAGAATCCCTCTCACAATACTTTGCTCAACTCAACTGATTTGGGACCTCAACGGTTTTCGCTTCAGACACAAGAATGGACAGGTTTTCGAAAAAAATGATCAACTACAAAGTTGTTAAGCACAAAATTTGCAACAACTTTGCAGTTGACCACTTTTTGAAATAATCATCCAATCTCGAGATATGAGCGCCCCCCGATCCTTATAAAAACATTGGCGAAAGTGAGTGAGTAGGGATGAAATTAGAATGGAATGGAATGGAATGAAAGTGTGCGCCCTCGTTTTTGATGACAATTATACCTCCCGCCGCTTCGAAAAGGTGTCAATGTCGCGCGAATTGATGACACGCGCCGGGCAGGTTGGATGCGAAATTGAGGGCGATCATCCACACTTTTCAGGAGTGGTAATGGATAACACTTTGAGTTCAACTATTATCCGGTCGAAATCTGGAGCGCTTCCATATTCTTTTTCGAAACAATGTGCAGAATGGAGACTAAAAGCCACATTCCTCCCGTTTCACACCCCCGCGAGACTTTTTGCAAAAAAAACTATTTTTAGCTCTTAAAACCTTTCGAATCTTTCCCTCAAACATTCTGTTATAACGAGGTTCTCCATGGGCAAAAAAGTCCAATGAAGAGAAGAGAAAGAGAAAGAGAAAGTGTGAAAACGGACAATATTTGTGAATGTGTACATGTTGTTCACACCGTCTTATTCGAATGAAAAAGTGGGCGAAAACGATGGGAACCGTGACGACGAAAACCGGACGCAATGAGATCGGTTGTGAGGCGAAAAGTGAGCGGGAGGCGCTGAAGATGAGAAAACAGAATTATTTTGAGTGAAGCTAACGACATTTTTGGGCCCAGCATTCCAATGCGCTAGCGAGTTGTCAATGGGGCGCGCTTGCATCCACCGTCGACTCGGAGTTTCTTTTTTCAATTGAAAACCGGAATTCTTTCGTTTTTCTCTTAATAAACGCTCAAATTTTGTTCTTTGAGTTAAAAGCATCGATTTAAGCGCGAAACGGAGCAGATTCGTTCAGAATTGACCAAATTGAGGGATTTTATCGAAAACTACTTTTAAAAAACGGATTTTTAACGATTATTTGCGCCGAATCGAGTTCGGACACTGGCATTCGAACCGTCCAGTCAACAAGGAGTTTATTGCGCATCTTTTAAGCGCTCAACCGTCGAAAAATATACAGAATTGAGATAATTGAGGCAAATTTTCGATTCAAAAAGGAAAAAAATTCTGTAATTTTTACATAAAACGTTTCGAAATTGATGACGAAGCAGTTAAAATTTCATTTTTTATTCATTTCTAATCATTATCATAAGTTTTCACACTGATTGGTTCTGAAAAGATGGGGATAATGCAAAAAAAAGGGAAAATTGAAATGAGGAACTCTACAACGACGCTCCGGAATTACGAGTTACGCGCCTTGTTTAGCGCACGTGAATTGCGCCAAGGGAATTTTTTATTGGAAGGCATTTTTTCGTCATTATTTTTTAACGAGTCGTAAGCCTTCAAAATCCCGAAAAATGAATCTCGTTGCTGCGACCCCAGTACTAAATTTTCTAGCAAGTTCCTCTTCGGCGACCTGTATCTCAAGAACCAGGCCGCCGTTGCAAAAGTGGTCAACAAGTAAGTTAACGCAAATTATCTCGTGAATAACTTTGTAGTTGATTGTCTATTTTTAAAAAAATTACTTTTCGAGTTATGAACGGTTTTCCCAGAGCGACAAAAAAAATGCTTGTACTGGGGTCAGAGCGACGCGAAGGCTTACGACTCGTTAAAAAAATAATGACTAAAAATTGCTAAATTGATATCCAGAAATTGTTATAAAATATTGCAAAAAACTGGAATTTCAGATGCGATTTTCTCGCATTCTGCGCTCAATACCATTTCAAAATTTCACAAAAACGTTTGTTTTCTCAAAAGTAAACTGCTGGCGCTCGTCATCACTGTAAAGCATACCACACGACACTTTAGCGACTCTTTACAAAAACCACAACTATCACACAAGTTAGTTCGGTTAACGAGCTCGTTGAGTGGGTACTTTTATTGAGAAAATGATTCGCCTAGCTATATGACCATTGTCATCAGTTGTAATGACATTAAGAGTGGGGGGTTTAGTGGTGGCTAGTGCTCTAAAACTGAAGAGTTCCGAGCGGGTTGTAACAACTTTTTTCAATAGTAAAGGCTAGGTTCTTCTGGACCTGTCTCTAGATGTCTCTGTCTTTTGGACCGGGCCCTAAAAGCCGGAATTTGTTAGCTACACCCCATGCAATGACCATTTTTTCCTCCGTTCCTCACTCCCTTCATCCATTCCCATTCCATTAGTCACTTTCCTAGTGGTCACTCACTTTTCGCGTCCTCGACTCGACTCTTTGCAGTGTAATTTCTTCAAACAACACCTGGTGACTCATCCGGAAAGGGTCCGGCCGAGTGTAACACTCACGAAAGTACAGAAATGACACACACACGTTACCGATATTTATAAGGTTCGGGGTTGTTTAGGCCTGTTTTCAAAATGAGATATCTCAGCGGTTTGTGGAGTTATCAAAAAGTGGTCAACTGATAAAATGTGTAAAATCTCTTAACGAACAATTTATTAGTTGACAATTTTTTGATATTTCTACCGGCAGCTGAGATATATCGATTTGAATATTGCATACGGTAAATTTTAGTGACGAACAGAAAATGTGTAGCGTGGTACGCAATTAGTTCAAACACCATCACAACAAGCCTATGATAACCGTATTTACCCGCGCGACGGCTCTTTTCGGCAAATTTACGATGAAAAGGGAATTAGCGGATGATAAGAGAGTGATAACGGAAATGGGAAACGGTACAAGTACAATCACATAATGATCATGTGAAAGGGGACCGAGAGACGTGATATTGATATCAATTGACAAGTTGACAACCCGCAATTGTCATCCACAGAAGTGATTATAGTTAATATTCGGAAGTGTACAATATCTGTTGCCATCCATTTACCAGTTCCTCTATTATCCGTCGATTCAGGGCCGCAGCACGGAAGGAAAGTACTTTTTGATGGTTGATGGAATGTGAATGGGCTGTACGCGAACGATTATATCCGGAATTCCACTTGTTGGCAGCCATTTCGGGACCGAAATGTGCTCTTTCCGTTCGAGAATAAATGAGTGCGTCGTCCGTCTTTTCGCCCATTTTTCACCACGTGAAAAATGCGGTCGTTCCGTTCGGAAACACGGCCATAAATCTTGGAGGGGCCCTAAAAGTGACCAAACATTTCGCAACTTCTTCCCTCTCTTTTTGCACAAAAATGATGAAAAAGTGAAGAGGCTCTCGCTCTCTTTCTCGTCGTTCTTTGCACACATTCTGCTCCTCCTCCTCATCAAAATGTGCTCCGAAATGGAAATGAGCGAGAAGAGCCGCGCAGAAAATTAATGGGAAAGAGCAGCGGCGAAACGGCGAAAATTGGAAGAAGGCGAGGGACTGGAAATTGAAAAGCGTTTTTGGCTGCAGAATTTTTGAGCGCCAAAAAGAGAAGGAGGCTATGAATAAAATGAATAAAAAAAATGATAAAAAATGAAATAAATTTGCAAATAAATAAACATGGAAAAGGGGGCTAGTTTTACGAGTGTAACCGGCTACATTTATAGACAGAAAAACGTAAAATTTGCAGGGACCAAATATAAGAAAAATGGAGACTTTCCCACTTTTCCAGGAAGACGGAACAAAAAATCGTCAATGCAGAGCTTTTTTCTCCGGTTTTTTTTTTTTGAAAAAGATAGACGCCTCTTGTGTTGTATATATAAGAAAGATTTATTCCACAATTGAACAAAATTCGAGAAACTTTTGGAATCAGAAAAGTTTAAATTAACACAAATTATGAAACGGTAAAGTGTATGATATCACAGTACATCAACACACAGTTTAACTGAATTTTTAAAGTACTTCAAGTGAAACAGAAAATTTCCGCGCAATTTTGTTTCCTATTTTTCACGTGAATCACGTGAAATTCTAATAACTTATCAGAATCACTTTTCGCGATATTATTATTATTTTAACAGAGCACTTCTGCCAGTTTTGTGTCGCTCTAAATGACTACAAACAGAAATACAGAGTGAGATTGATATTTTTGGGAAAAATGATTCCGAAAATTGCCTTTCAGAACAAAATCAAATTCAAGACCACTCATGGAACCGTCATCGTCTGCCTGCTCGGAAGCGTATGCTTTTTTGATTTTTAAGCCGAAATTTTTGTGTCAATGCTCACGATTCGACGAAAATTTGAGCAAAAACGCAGCGAGTAATTGGCAATTTTAGATAATCTTCGAAAATTAATGGGGTTATTCAGGCTGTGAAAAAAATGATTGTTTTCCGTTTTTTTACGTCAAAAAATCCAATTCAGCGATGTAAAAAACGAAAAAAACATAAAACAAACATACGCTGAATAGCCCCGTAAAGCGGAAAATTTATGAAAAATCATAGAAAACTGTTCAGAGAAACAAATCCGCGACACCGAAAAGCCAACAAGATAATCGAAAAATTTATGGAGAAGAAGATGGGAGGCGCGCCGCCGGAAACGCACGCGGACCTCCGCAAACAGTCCGTCTTCAATTTTTACGAACAGCCGCGCAAAAAAGAGCACAAACACGGATGCTTCAAGCGATTCGTGAAAAAAGCGAAAAGTGCGTGGACGTAAAAATTGAACAGCAATAATTTTGGCCATTTTACCAATTTTCTGCACAGAATATCGTACTCTGATCGCATCGCTCATTCTGGCGCTTTACGTGGCCATCGGAGCGGCGGTGTTCATGTGGGTGGAGAGCACATCACACGAAAATGTGCGTTTTATCATCAGTGGAGCGCATTTGCTCAGCGACTATTTATTCAAACCAATTTCAGGTCGAGCAATACGGAAAAGACATTCGGGAAAAGGCGGCGAATCTGTACGAGAGTCTCGATCTGGCGATGAATCCGAAATGTGGACCAATCATTCACAACATGCCAATCGAATCGAACGAGTGTTTGCTGAAACTGTACAACGAGATGTACGCAATTCATGCGCCGAAACAGAACATCAACGGATATATGGATGCGCTCGTCTACGTGCTCACAATGATCACCACAATTGGTAAGGCATCGGTTTTTACTCGCAAATGCACAGCTTTCCCCAATTTTACTGCAAAAAACAGCGTTTATCGATTTTATCGCCAAAAACACCGAAAATCATAGCAAAAAAGGTGCAAAAATACTTCTTTTCAGGCTACGGGCACCTGATTTGCTACACGATGACCGGAAAACTGGTCACAATATTTTACGGAATAATCGGAATCGCCCTGGTCCTTTATGTGCTCCGAAATAACGGAAAACTGGCGTTGAGATGCTGCAATTGGATGCTGAAATTATCGACGTTTTGTTTTCAACTTTGGTACACTTTTTTGAATTTTTGCGAGAATTGAGAGAAAAGTGAAACTGTAATTTTGTCTTTTCAGCACTACGCGTCCGTGCAAAATGACGGTGTTCAAGGCGGCCATCCTTTTGATCGTTTTCTGGACGATCGGCGGTCTCGGCATTGCCGCCTTTGAGAATTTCGTCTTTTTCGACGCCATCTACTTTTCGTTTGTCACTTTTTCGACAATCGGATTCGGGGATTTTGTGCCGAACAGCAACGCCTCTGTCGCCATCATTTTCACGTTGCACTTTATCGATTTGTCGCTTCTCTCGATGGTATTCGCGCTGGTTCATGTGAGTTTTCAAAAGAGGCGATGTTTGGTACGTAGAAACTTGCAGGAGTCGATGGAGAGCAATTTCATGGAAGTGCTCGAGCTGCTCGACGAAGGATATCGGCGACATACGACTATGATGAACACGGCCACTATGAATCTGAATCTTCCGTCGCCGGCGCAATCGAACGTGAATTTGAAAACGGCGAGGGAAAAGTCGAAGGAACGATGAGATTGATGTTTAAAAGAGTATTGTCCATTACTCCTATCACACCACGTTGTTTGTTGTTTTCTCGAACACATTGAGCCGTGGGAGCAAGGTTCTGTTTGTCCAATTACTCACACCTCGCTTCCTTCTCTTTGACATTATTCACAAATTTCAATCATTCTTCTCTATAGACCTAATGACGTCTTTTCCGACCACGCTAGCCGAATACTACAACACGACGTACTCGAAATGCGCCCAAATGTTCGGACTAATCGACTCGCCCGAGTTCCTGTCAATCGGATCAAAGTCGCTGGCGCTCGTGATCATTCCGATCAACTTGTTCGGATTTCTGTGCATTCTGTGTCGGACGCCCAAGTACATGAAGGGATTCAAGTGGCATCTGATGCACTTGCACTTTTGGTAAGCATGAAATCGTGTTGTCATCGCAACGTTTGATGTTTTCTTTAGGTTTCTAATGCTGACTACGTGCTACACGCTCCTAGCCACCACGTATGCATTCTATCCGGCTCAAGTCAGATGCTCCGTCGGTTTTCTTAGTCATCTGAGAATATCGTCAGAGTATCAGTTCATACTCATCACTTTTGTGTACATTGGCCTCTCTACTTCTATTATCATGCTCTTCGAGAACCGACATAAACACTTGGTTCCGCCTACGGACATATTCTACCGTATCCATGACACTCATCGAATTGTACTAGGGGTCTTGAACTTTTGCCTGGGAAGCACTACCTATCTGCCAACTCTTGTGACTACGGTACTTGCCACGGATCGGCAACAACGTCAAGAACAGCTAAAGTTAGCCTATCTCGCAGTCGTCCCCTGCCCCACGGCACTCTTCTTTGATCCATGTTCCGTCGCCTACGATACATCTAGAACTATCTGGAGCATAATGGCGAATGTCTGCAGCGGAATCACCAGTACTCAGTTGCTATTTTTCATTGTTCATAGTGTCTGGTACCTGAGGAAATTTCGAAAGATGGATAACTTTTCCGAGCGAACAAAACACATGCAGAAGGCGTTTTTCGTGGCGTCGCTGGTTCAAGTGACCGCTCCGATTTGTGTGATCGCGGGTCCGCTGATGATGCTAACGTATATCATGACTACCGGACGGTACCAACAAGGTGAGTATGGACCCACACAGACACCCCCCAAACAATAGCGTTTCAGGCCTGATCAACGTGTGCATCCTGGCCATTCCCGCCCATAGTCTCTTCTCCACAGCCGCTCTCCTCTACTTCATCGCCCCCTATCGAAAATTCGTCAAACGTCTTCTGAGAATCGAGGAGGAGTCGAACACGCGAATGAACATGGTGTCTAGTGTGAATTTATGATAAACAACGTTTCAATCAATACTTTTTATTCATTCATCAAATCTTCATAAAATCTCTGGTGTCTAGTGTGAATTTATGATAATTTTGTCAATAAATTGTCAGCGAAAATGTGACGACGAAAGTTGTGAGGAGGTCACGGTCTCCAGAGCTGACAATATTGGCGTGGCCTCGGCCAAATGACGTTTTCATGAATTGAGCAGGTTTTCTCTGATTTTTGTGGTCAACGGCGATGAAAAATGATTGTTCGACATGAAAACACACTAATTCTCACAGAATTTATGACGTTTTGGCGCCCATTTTTCGTGGACTTTGCTTTTTCGCCTTCGCCGCCCAAAAACTTCTCATTTTGCGCTTTCCTGACCGTTTTCAGACAGAATTGGTTTTGAGAATGATAAATCACGTAAATACAAACATTTTGAGCGCTCGAACCGCGAAAATTACCGAAAAGCAACTGAAATTCACGCAGTTTTAGCCAAAAACCTTCAAACGGATAAATGTGGTTTGCGACTTGACCAAATTTGACGCTCTTGCGCTTAAAAAATTCGTAATGGCCTATACAATCGGTCTATCGAGAGACAAATGAGAAATTATCGATTTTTCGTGGCTAATCTGGTAAAAAACACAAATTTGGCTGTTAAAATTTGAATTTCGCGCCAATGTATCGCTCTATTGGGCGGGGCGCACTTGCGCTCATTGTCAGCTCTGGAGACCGTGAGGTGAGATTGAAAATCAGTAAAATCATCCGGCGACCTCGTTTTGTGAAGTCGTCTCCAGTGTAGAATGAGACAGTCACACTGAGCCGTCTCAAAGAACCACACTTTTGACATCAGTCACACATTTTTTTTCTGTGGTTCTTTGACGTCGTCTTACTACATTAGCTCGTTATTCTCGCACACCTCACCGCCCATCAACTTGTTTCTCTGAACATGAGCCGTTTCACATTTCAACTATTGTCAGCCTTTGTCTAGCATGTCTGTTCCGACCACGCTAACTGAATACTACAACACGACGTACTCGAAATGCGCCCAAATGTTCGGACTAATCGACTCGCCCGAGTTCCTGTCAATCGGATCAAAGTCGCTGGCGCTCGTGATCATTCCGATCAACTTGTTCGGATTTCTGTGCATTCTGTGTCGGACGCCCAAGTACATGAAGGGATTCAAGTGGCATCTGATGCACTTGCACTTTTGGTAAGCATGAAATCGTGTTGTCATCGCAAAGTGTCATTTTTTGTCAGGTTTCTAATGCTATCCACGTGCTACACCCTGCTGACAACCACGTATACATTCTATCCGGCTCAAGTCAGATGCCCCATCGGCGTGCTTCGTCATCTGGGAATATCGTCGGAATATCAATTCGGCCTCACTAATTTTGCGTACATTGGTCTCGCTACTTCTATTATCATGCTCTTCGAGAACCGACATCAACACTTGGTACCGCCTACGGACATATTCTACCGTATCCATGACACTCATCGGGCTCTCCTGGGGCTCTTGAATTTTATCGTCGGAAGTGGTAACTATCTGCCGACTCTCGTGGCTACGGCACTTGCCACGGATCGGCAACAACGTCAAGAACAGCTAAAGTTGGCCTACCTCGCTTGGGTCCCCTGCCCCACGCCGCTCTACTTCAATTCTTGTGCCGTCGCCCTCGATCTGTCTGCAACTTTCTGGAACATTGTGGCCTTTATCGTCAAAACACTCATATTCTCCCAGATGGCCTTCTTCATCGCTCACAGTTTCTGGTATCTACGTAAATCGCGAAAGATGGACGCGTTTTCGGACAGGACAAAACGCATTCAGCAGGCGTTTTTCGGGGCGGCTCTCGCTCAAGTGGTCGCTCCGATTTGTGCGATCGCGGCTCCGCTGACGATATTCACGTACGTCACGGCTACCAAACAGTACTTGCCAGGTGAGTACGGCGACAAAATTGAACCTGAAACATGTGGAACCAATCGATACCAGGCCTCCACGGCGCGGCTTTTGCGACGTTCACCAAACGTTTAATCCTCAGTCTGTGCATTTTTGCACGCCGGTGTTGCTCCGCGTACAGTGCATTTTATGTTACGCGCAAAGTTCTTTTTTTTTAGTTGTTGATGAATTTTCTCCAAACGTTCATCTCTTTAAAGCGTTTTTCTCCACTTTCTAACTCAATTAGACCTTTTTACAGATTCCAGGTGAAGTAATACGCGAAGAGAAGTCGATGCGATGAAAAGAAACGCGTAAGTAAGTGAAAGTAAGGTTTTATTCAGAAAATGCACGATTTCTCGAAAAACGTGACTAGATTTTCTAATATTTCGGTTAAAAAACTTTACTTACATTTCTGAGAATATTTTGGAACCGAAAAGAAGTAGAGTGACAGCTCGCTTTCGCGGAAAACCCGATCGTTTGCCGGAAGACGGTGAAATTTAGTTGAAAATTTTTTTTTTTTGCTTCTACGAACTGTCACTCTACTTTTTTTGGTTCGAAAACATTCACAGTCATGTAAGTGAACTATTTAAACAAAAAAATTAGAAATCTAGAGACGTTTTTCGAGAAATCGTATATTTTCTAAATAAAACATTACTTTCATTTACTTACGCGTTTCTTTTCACCGCATCGACTTCTCTTCGTGTATTATTTCATCTGGAATCTGTAAAAAGGTCTAATTGAGATAGAAAGCAGAGAAAAACGCTTTAACGATATGAATATTTGGAGAAAATTCATCAACAAGTACGCAGAGCAACACCGGCGTGCAAAAATGCTTACCATTTGGCTGCGTATGTTGCGAAAGCCGCGCCGAGCCTCGTAGACCTTTCGTTTCAGGCCTGATCAACGTGTGCATCCTGGCCATTCCCGCCCATAGTCTCTTCTCCACAGCCGCTCTCCTCTACTTCATCGCTCCCTATCGAAAATTCGTCAAACGTCTTCTGAGAATGGAGGAGGAGTCGAACACGCGAATGAACATGGTGTCTAGTGTGAATTTATGATAAACAACGTTTCAATCAATACTTTTTATTCATTCATCAAATCTTCATAAAATCTCTGGACGGGACACTCAGAGTGTGGCGACGACGAGCAACACCAGAGACGCTCCTGAAAGTGCATTTTGTCGTAAGATGTGGTGCATCTCGCAACTCACCGAGTCCGTAGTGCGTGGCGTAGACCGAAGAAGTCGTCGATTCACCGGCAGCGTCGGTCGTAGCACCAGCAGCAGCAGCAGGAGCCTCAGTTGCGGCAGGCGCGGGATCCGGCGCCGCGGCGGTGGCGGCCGCCGTGGAACCAGCAGCAGCCGCCGGAGCCTCGGTCGTCGAGCTTTCGGCACGGACTTGTTGGTGCGCTCCGAAGAGGGCGAGAAGCGAGAAGGCGAGGAGGAGAATGGTCGTCTTGCGGATCATCGTTTATCCCAAGTCGGATCGACGGGCGCTTCTTGCTTCTATTCGGCTTTTTGAGTGGAAGATCCAAACTGTCTTTTCGGCAGCAGAGGTGCTCCTTTTGTAGGGATTTGTTATCAGGACTGGTCTATATTGATTACGGATATCAGTTTATCGTTGAAGCGCAATCTTATCAGGCGCAAGATTATCAGTTTTTCACGGAAAAATTCATACACTGGAGACCATGGTCACTCGAACTTTTGGATGGTCATGTGCGCCGCCGTCTATCCGCAGCAAACTTTTGACGAACGTTCGATAGGGAGTGATGAAGTAGAGGAGAGCGGCTGTGGAGAAGAGACTATGGGCGGGAATGGCCAGGATGCACACGTTGATCAGGCCTGAAACACTTTTGTTTATGGGGCTATTCAGCGTATGTTTTTTTTCCGTTTTTTTTTCGTTTTTTTTACATCGCTGAATTGGATTTTTTGACGTAAAAAAACGAAAAAAAAACGGAAAACAATCATTTTTTTTTACAGCCTGAATAACTCTATTATAGGGGCTACGGTCTCCAGAGCTGACAATATGGGCGTGGCCTCGGCGGCCAAATGGCGTTTTCATGAATTGAGCAGGTTTTCTCTGATTTTTGTCGTCAAAGGCGATGAAAAATGATTGTTCGACATGGAAACACACTAATTCCCACAGAATTTATGACGTTTTGGCGCGCTTTTCGAGGACTTTGCTTTTTCGCCTTCGCCGCCTTCGCCGCCTAAAAACCGCACTTCTCATTTTGCGCTTTCTTGACCGTTTTCAGAGAGAATTGGTTTTGAGAATGATAAATCACGTAAATACAAACATTTTGAGCGGTCGAACCGCGAAAATTACCGAAAAGCAACTGAAATTCACTCAGTTTTAGCCCAAAACCTTCAAGCGGATAAATGTGATTTGCGACGTGACCAAATTTAACGCTCTTGCGCTTAAACAATTCGTAATAGCCTATACAATCGGTCTATCGAGAGACAAATGAGAAATTATCGATTTTTCGTGGCTAATCTGGCAAAAAACACAAATTTTGCGCTGTTAAAATTTGAATTTCGCGCCAATGTATCGCTCTATTGGGCGGGGCGCACTTGCGCCCATTGTCAGCTCTGGAGACCGTGTAGGGGGGTACGTGTTGAAGCTCTCTCACCTTGCAAGTACTGTCCGCTAGCCATGACATAGCTGAGCACAGCCAACGGAGCCGCAATCACACAAATCGGAGCAGACACCTGAGCGAGAGCCGCCGTGAAAAACGCCTTCTGAAGCCGTTTCGTTCGGTCCGAGAAGGTGTTCATCTGCCGAGCCTTCCGTAGGTACCAGAAACTGTGAGCGATGAAAAATATCAATTGAACAACGGATGTCCAGTTGGCGGCCGCGGCCACCACGCTCCAGACATTTGTAGATGGGTCGTAGGCGACGGAACATGCATCGAAGTAGAGTTCTGTGGGGCAGGGGACCAGTTGGAGGTAGGCTAACTTTAGCTGTTCTTGACGATCTTCCGAGAGCACAAAGTGCATGAGCGCCGGCAGAAAGTTAGCGCTTCCCAAGAAAAAGTTCAAAACCCCTAGTACAATTCGATGAGTGTCACGGATATGATAAAAGATGTCCGTAGGCGGTACCAAGTGTTGATGTCGGTTCTCGAAGAGCATAATAACCGCAGAGACGATTCCTCCGTACACAAACTGAACGCTCATCACCTGATACTCGGACCGAATCCCGAGTGATCGGAACAACCCAACAGAGCACCTGACTTCAGCCGGATAAAAGCGATAGGGAGTGGTGAGGAGGGTGTAGCACGTGGTCAGCATTAGAAACCTAATATCAACGTTTGTTTCACAATAAATAAAGCAGAGTTGCCACGGGCCGGGCCGGGCCGAAATTTTCAAAACTCCGGCCCGGTTCAAAAAGCGGGAATCCAAATTTTGAACTATTGATGAAATAAAATGTTTGTTTTTCGTAGAACTAACGAATTTTGCAAGTATCGAGCATAAAAAAGAAATGTAGTTCTCAAAAATAGTTTTTATTGGCATGAAAGCAATTTTTAATTTTGATCCCTGCAAATTTTTTAATTTTGATCCCCGCAAAAAAACGAAAAAATAGATTTCCCCCAAAAATTTGAATTCGCGCCTTTTGAGCCGGGCCGACCGGGCCGGCCCGTAATTTGGCAAGTCTGAAATAAAGTAGGGCTCACGGCGACCAAAAGTGTAAAAAGGGGCGTGGCCTATTCTGAGACGCGTTTCTTGAAAATTGCCGCAATTCCAGCAGTTTTCCGATATTTTTGCGTTTTATATCGACGAAAGAAGACATTAAAGAGAGAAAATATTGAAATTTTCGTGAAAACGCCGCGTTTGAGACGTTTTTGGCATCATTCGCAATTCGGAATTTTCATACCGGCCGATGTGGATAGTTTTGAGACGAAATGAGTGTCGGAAGTGATTAAGCACGTTAATTCGAGTATTTTAAGCGTTCAAACGGCAAAAAGTATCGGCGAATGACTGAAATTCGCGCATTTTCAGCACAAAACTTGAAAATCGATTCAATTGATTCATTTCTGAATGAAACGTGCTCGTTTTAAGCTCAAAAAGTGCGCGGTGATTTGTTTAACAAAGTTATGCAATTACATCGTCGAAACCCGTACAAAATTTGGGTAATTTTTTACGAAAAACATGAAAAATGGGGTTAAATTTCGAATTTCGCGCCAAAATGGTGATAAAACGGTGCACGCTAGGCTCCACGCCCCTTTTTACGTTTTTTGTCGCCGTGCGGGCTTACCAAAAGTGCAAGTGCATCAGATGCCACTTGAATCCCTTCATGTACTTGGGCGTCCGACACAGAATGCACAGAAATCCGAACAAGTTGATCGGAATGATCACGAGCGCCAGCGACTTTGATCCGATTGACAGGAACTCGGGCGAGTCGATTAGTCCGAACATTTGGGCGCATTTCGAGTACGTCGTGTTGTAATATTCGGCTAGCGTGGTCGGAAAAGACGTCATTAGGTTTTGAAAAAAGAAGCGTGTCAGACTGGTTGAAATGTGCGAATAAAGTCAGCGAAAAGAGGAATTGAGGTGTGAGTAATTGGACAAAAAGCAACTCGTCTACCGCGGATTGAGTTCAACAAAACAACGAACACCTGTTCCCGAAATTTCCCAAAATTTTCCACGTGTCCCCCTGCCACGAGTTCAGAGAACAACAATTTCAGAGGAAACTTGAACAATCGAAAACATTTTCTCAATATCCATTCGGTTGTTGATCGTTTTGATCGAATCTACTTGCTATTTTTCGTGTGAGTTGCTCTTCTTTTGGCTCGTTACTCACGTCCCCCTCATTATTATGCATTTTCAGCGCAAAAAGTGTGAAATGGCTGAAAATGAGAAGCTCGATATAAATGAGTTTCTTCGCAGACATTTGTGGGTCAAGAATTGGATGAATTATAGAAGGGTTGGTGCAAACGCGCTCCATCGCACTTTTGGCGACACATTCAACTTTTCCGCCAAAAGTTCATATTTTTCCGCGCGCGCGAAACGTGAATTTGCAGCAAGAATACACAAAAGGCGAGCTGCTGCAACTGAACGACCTAGTAATCGAGCTGTTCCGCGTCGAGTGCTCGCTGGTACCCGTCTCGCCGCCCGTCACAATCGTCGGCGACATTCACGGACAATTCACCGACCTCGTCCGTCTGCTTAACGCGCGCATCTCCAAAGACACTGCCAGAAAGAAGGTCACCTACGGATTCGCGTGCAACAGGTACGAAAAAATAGAAAAAAAAATGTTTTTTGATCGCGGAAGAGCTGAAAATTTGCCACCGCACGCCGAGAACCTCATTGCCCTAGGCGGCAAGAGGTTGAAGGTGTGCGCGTGGCGCAGTGGTTGCGTTTTTGTTGTCCAGGCAATAGCTCGCTTACATTTTGTATCTTCTTTGCAGATGGCTCTTTCTGGGCGATTACGTGGATCGTGGACCGTGCTCGCTCGAATGCATCTCGCTCGTTTTCGCCCTCAAAGTACGTGTTCCTTTCAGTTTTTTTTTGCAATAGAAAAAAGTGCAGATCGCCTATCCGAATCAATATATTCTGTTGCGCGGAAATCACGAGACACGGGCCATCAACAACGCGTACGGCTTCAAGGTTTCAAAAATTCTTTAAAAATTTGCAATATCCCAAATGTAGGAAGATGTGTTTCAACGAATGGGCGCGGAGGACGGCGAAATAGTGTGGGAAAAGTTCAACGAGGCGTTCTCGTACATGCCGTTCGCGGCGCTCGTCGGCTCGAAAATCCTGTGCATGCACGGAGGAATCGGACCGAATTTGAAGTCGTTGGACAACATTCGCAAGGTGAGACAACACAATGAGCGCACTTTAAAAAGTGCGATTTTTGCAGATCAGACGTCCGCTGGTAGATGTCTCGCAGGACCCGCTCGCCCAGGATTTGATATGGGCGGATCCGGTGGAACTCTCGCTGCGGGTCGTCTTGGAAAAGGCCGTGTACGCGCCGAACCTGACCCGAGGACTTTCGGTCATTTTCAACGAACAGGCCGTCATTGAAACGTGCAATGCTCTCAATATTTCGTTGATTGTTCGCGCTCATCAGGTTGGAAACTTGTTTTTTGGCGAACTCTTTTCTTGTTACAGGTTTTCAGGCGTTTTGATGGCGATATCTTCTGAGAGCTACAGTAGGCTTAAGAGTTGTTTTAGAAAAAAGTTTTCAACTAACAAAATAAAGTTCATGTTTAGTACATTATTTTTGTAGTTGACAACATTTTGATCCGACCACTCTGAAGGATGCTGTAGCTCTTAAAAGTTGGGACAGCTTTGCAGTCATTTTGACAAGGCCTATCTACAATTGCTCGCAAAGGTACTGTAACTTCTTGGAGTTACAGTATCCTTGAGAGCAGTATTCCATAAAAGTTGTCTACTAACAAAATAAAGTAGCACTTTACCGTACCAGACACAGTTTTTTGCAGATGGTTTTGGAAGGATTTCGATTTTACGCGAACAGAAAACTTCTCACAATCTTCTCGGCGCCCAGATATAATAACGAATCAGAGGTCAGACACCTACGCATTTCTTTTTATTATTGCCGCGTTCAAAGTCTCGGAAAATCCGCAAATCTCGCGGATTTTGCAGTCCAAAGTCGGCAGAAATTTGCGGGAAATCCGGGGAGCGCACAGCTGAACGAGTGTTACCGTACACCATAAAACTACGGTATTTTTTGAAAAAAATTACATTTCTCGAGAATATTTGCAAATTTTCAAATTTCTTGCGTAAATTTTCAACGGTATTTTTTGGAAAAAAATTTAAATTTCTCGAGAATATTTGCAATTTTTTTCAAATTTCTTGCGTAAATTTTTCAACGGTATTTTTTTGAAAAAAATTTAAATTTCTCGAGAATATTTGCAATTTTTTTCAAATTTCTTGGGTAAATTTTTCAACGGTATTTTTTTGAAAAAAATTTAAATTCCTCGAGAATATTTGCAATTTTTTTCCAATTTCTTGCGTAAATTTTCAACGGTATTTTTTTGAAAAAAATTTAAATTCCTCGAGAATATTTGCAATTTTTTTCAAATTTCTTGGGTAAATTTTTCAACGGTATTTTTTTGAAAAAAATTTAAATTCCTCGAGAATATTTGCAATTTTTTTCCAATTTCTTGCGTAAATTTTCAACGGTATTTTTTTTGAAAAAAATTTAAATTTCTCGAGAATATTTGCAATTTTTTTCAAATTTCTTGCGTAAATTTTTCAACGGTATTTTTTTGAAAAAAATTTAAATTTCTCGAGAATATTTGCAATTTTTTTCAAATTTCTTGCGTAAATTTTCAACGGTATTTTTTTTGAAAAAAATGTAAATTTCTCGAGAATATTTGCAATTTTTTTCAAATTTCTTGCGTAAATTTTTCAACGGTATTTTTTTGAAAAAAATTTAAATTTCTCGAGAATATTTGCAATTTTTTTCAAATTTCTTGCGTAAATTTTCAACGGTATTTTTTTGAAAAAAATTTAAATTTCTCGAGAATATTTGCAATTTTTTTCAAATTTCTTGCGTAAATTTTTCAACGGTATTTTTTTGAAAAAAATGTAAATTTCTCGAGAATATTTGCAATTTTTTTCAAATTTCTTGCGTAAATTTTTCAACGGTATTTTTTTTGAAAAAAATTTTAAATTTCTCGAGAATATTTGCAATTTTTTTCAAATTTCTTGGGTAAATTTTTCAACGGTATTTTTTTTGAAAAAAATTTAAGTTCCTCGAGAATATTTGAAAATTTTTCAAATTTCTTGCGTAAATTTTCAACGGTATTTTTTTTGAAAAAAATTTAAATTTCTCGAGAATATTTGCAATTTTTTTCAAATTTCTTGCGTAAATTTTCAACGGTATTTTTTTGAAAAAAATGTAAATTTCTCGAGAATATTTGCAATTTTTTTCAAATTTCTTGCGTAAATTTTTCAACGGTATTTTTTTTGAAAAAAATTTAAATTTCTCGAGAATATTTGCAATTTTTTTCAAATTTCTTGCGTAAATTTTCAACGGTATTTTTTTTGAAAAAAATTTAAATTTCTCGAGAATATTTGCAATTTTTTTCAAATTTCTTGCGTAATTTTTTTCAACGGTATTTTTTTGAAAAAAATTTAAATTTCTCGAGAATATTTGCAATTTTTCACATTTCTTGGATAAATTTTCAACGGTATTTTTTGAAAAAATTTAAATTCCTCGAGAATATTTGCAATTTTTCAAATTTCTTGTGTAAATTTTTAAAAAATACCGTAGTTTTATGGTGTACGGTAACACTTGTTCAGCTGTGCGCACCCCGGATTTCCCGCAAATTTCTGCCGACTTTGGACTGCAAAATCCGCGAGATTTGCGGTGTTTCCGAGACTTTGGACGCGACGCTATAGTATTTACACATTTTCAGAACGACGGCGCCGTGCTGAAAGTGGACGAATCGGGACGGATCAACATTGCAAAGATGCGGAACACGCGACCGCTGAAGGAGAAGGTGGAGGACGAGCCGACGCGCGGAGACGACATTCCGGGCGCGCCGGTCAAGAAGAAGAAGAGTGCGGGGACGGCTGCGACGGCGGAGGGCAGCAAGAGCAGTTCCAAGTCGGGAAGCACGAAGAGCGGCACTCTGCGCTCGATTTGAACCGCTTATAAACGATTATTGTGGTCTCGAGTTGCGCGTTCAAAAGCTTTCAGTTTGAATTTTTCGTTTTTTGGTCGATGAGATCTTATTACACATTGGAAACCTGTTCGGGGTGAGTGTGAGTGACTTCAACCTTCGTCACCAGCGTTGACTGTAACCCCTCCTCAGAACCTGTCGCGCTGACTAAACACTCATTACACTCATCTCTTATCACCCAGCCCACATTATCATTCATTCCAGTCGCTTCTTCATCGAAGACGGAATGTCTCTCGCTTCTTCCAAATGGGATACGCTCGCGTTCGCCCTCTCGGCCGCCTGTCTTTCCGCCGGCATCGTCCTTCTCGTCTCGCTTGTCACGTGGCAGAGCCAGATCGCGCGGATCGCCGACGAGGCATTGGTGGAGACGCACCAATTCCAGGAGACGTCCGAACAAATCTGGGATGATTTGATATTTGTGGCCACCGGCGAGCACGATCGGCAGAAACGGCATGCCTGTAAGTTTGCCGTTTCGATATTGGTAGACCTCTTTTTTTCTTGCAGACTTGACCCGCGCACCAATCCTTCCTGTGACTGGTGGAGGATCGCAGTACGCAAACCGTGGACAGACTGTGAACCGCGCGTGCAATTGTAAAGGACCTCAGGGACCGCCCGGAATCGACGGAGAAGACGGATGTGAGTTGTGGGTCGGAAAAACTACGACTTCGAAGGATATTGTGGCTCTTTGAAGTAGGAGAGCTCCTCAATATCACTTCTTCCAAAGGCTACCGCAGCCCAGAGATTTGTTTTAGAAAAACCAAGCATTCACGGAACAATTTCCAGCGGGGTTGGATCCTAAAAATGTTGACAATGTTCATAGCCAACCTTTTTTCCAGACGACGGTGAGCCAGGATCCCCAGGCGAATCGGGCGACGACGACGCCTCCGTGCTCCGCCACGATCCAGGCCGTTGCGCGCAATGCCCAGCGGGTCCAATGGGACCGCCAGGCCCACGAGGAGACTCTGGACCGCCCGGTAGAATTGGATCGCCCGGAATCAACGGAATGCCCGGCAGACCCGGAACGCCCGGATACCCAGGAGAGCCCGGTCTTCCAGGACCAGTGGGCGAGCACGGAGAAGACGGAAAACCAGGAGCTCCCGGACAAAACGGACGGCGCGTTCGAAGACTGCCTGGACCACCGGGACCGCCGGGACCAGAAGGAGATGCGGGCGTTGCCGGAGGCCAAGGAGGACCCGGAGTGGCCGGTGCGCCCGGAGAATCGGGACCGCCCGGAGAGCACGGACCTGAAGGACAAAAAGGAGTGGACGGGGAGCCTGGAGGCGTCGGACTTTCGGGACCGCAAGGGGTCGACGGCGAGTATTGTCCGTGTCCGAAACAGGCGAAGAAGAGTGTTTTTGTGTGATATATTGATAATCCGCATAAAGTTTCCATCCAACACAACCTGGTCGTATGCCCAAAGTGCCAGTTAACTCGATTGTTTCTGCGAACTGGAAACCCCCTTATTTTCGGAAAATCCAATTTTCAGTCACGCTTTGCTCGCGATGTTTGGCTTTTTGTGAAAAAGAAACTCTCTCCGTCCATCCATCAAAATGCAACCATTCTTCGTTCCGAACATCTCCGACGAAAACGATCCGATCCATTTCGAGTGCGACGACTCGTTCGACGCCAATTCGGAGGTGCTCAAATATTTCGTTCAATTTCTGTATTTATGCCTCGGCGCCTACCTCAACTCTGCCATTCTCTACACACTTTTAATCAAACAACGCGAGACCCTTCTGGCCAACTCGTTTTTCGTGCTTTTCGCGATGGATTCGGGCGTCGTACGTTTTTCGTTTGTCAAAAATGTTGAAATGTTTTATTTGTTGCAGAGTCTGACGCTCATCCTCACCGACGTTTGTTTCGCGCGTCTCTTCATCTACTTCACGCCGCTGTGCCCGGCGCTGCGCGGCTACTTTGCCTCTCCGCTGCTCGCCTTCAAACTCGTCATGATCGTGATCCACCACTCGAAGGTGTGCAAATCGGTGCTGCAATCGCTGCTCGTGCTCAACCGCATGACGTGTGTCCTCGTGCCGATCCGACACTCGGCCACGTGGCGCCGCTCGCTGCCCTATCTCGTTCCGTTCGTCGTCCTCCTTCCGCTCACCGTCGACTGGAATCTCGTCATCTCGCGTGCGTACATGATGCCGACGTACGGAGGATTTTGGGTGAATTACATTAAAAAAGTCGCCTGGGTTAGTTTCATGGATCGGATGGCCTAGAATCGGGTTTTTGAGTATTTCTAGGCCACGCAGTCTCGATTCCAACTCTTTTTCCTTCTGATCGCCCTCGCTTTCACCGTCATTTGCACTTCCGTCACTTTGTACACGCTCGTCATGCTTCCCAATCGACTCCGAGGCATCGAACGGTCAATTACCATCGCCACTGCACTCATTTCTGCCGCTTTCACTACGGTAGCTGTTTTTCCAGGTACGGGGGTGTATTAAAGGTGGTGTCAACGTGACATACAACATATTTTTAAAATAAACTTCGAAGTGGGGCATTCACTTTCCCGAAGTCCCGAATTACGAAAAAAATTCCCCGATTTTTAAGATTTTTTTCAAAAAAGTTAATGGTACCGAGAGAAGTACACGGCGAAATCGAAGAGCCGGCCTAGATTTTTCTAGTCCCCGGATGGAATTCCCCTTTTTTTCGATTTTTTTCTGTTTTCGTGCAATTTTCTTAAATTTTCAATCGTTTTTTCACTGAGCACACATATTTGCAATATTTAAAAAAATTTATGATTTTTTTTCTGTGCCGTGACGCCAAAAAAATCGATAATCTGAAACTTTCAAAAATTCAGCAAAAATTCAGAAATTCAGCCACTTTTTGTAAAAACTCTATTTATTTTTTTCAGCGCGCAAACCGAAGATTGAGCGAAAAAAACCCGGAAAAAAACAACAAAAAAAGTTTCAGATTATCGATTTTTTTGGCGTCACGGCACAGATAAAATTATAAATTTTTTTAAATATTGCAAATAAGTGTGTTCAGTGGAAAAACGATTGAAAATTTAAGAAAATTGCATGAAAACGGAAAAAATTCGGAAGAAAAGGGAATTCCATCCGGGGACTTGAAAAATCTAGGCCGGCTCTTCCATTTCGCCGTGTACTTCTCTCGGTACCATTAACTTTTTTGAAAAAAATCTTAAAAATCGGGGAATTTTTTTCGTAATTCGGGACTTCGGGAAAGTGAATGCCCCACTTCGAAGTTTATTTTAAAAATATGTTGTATGTCACGTTGGACACCACCTTTAAATGAGTCTCATCATTTTTCAGATCCTCTTCTCATTCTTCTCCTACAACACGATCGTCACTTCGATATTCGCCCTCAACAATTTCGTCTACGATTTTTTGAACGTCGGGTCGGTTGTGTTGCGCTCCCTTTAAACCTAGCGTAATCTCCACATTTTCAGATCGCCAATAGTAATGCTCGGCGTCAGCAAAAGTGTTCGGCAAAGTGTTTTCAGTTGGAAAAAACGCGTGGAGCTCCGAAATTCGCAGATTTTTCCAGTCTCTGTCACCAGTACGATATAATAATGGTTTGACTATAAAACATTTATTACGCTTTTTCGCCCACACTGCTTCTGAATGAGTCGCACACTTCCGAACACACTTTTTATTCTAAAAACGAAGAGGTTTCGAGAAACGAATCGACTTTATTTTGACCTGGATCGAATTGTGAAAAAGCTTTCGTCGTCGAGTTTTTTCAACGAAAATGTGTGCTTTCGAAGCGAACTGCTCACGCAAATCATCACGAGCGGCGAGCTGAAATTAAATGAAAAAAATTAACGTTGCATCACGGTCTCCAGAGCTGACAATATGGGCGTGGCCTCTCTGGGAACTCGATCGCAATCTAATTAGAAAACTTTGCAATCTAATACGAACTCGTTTGAAATAGAATTTGCTTCAATTAGATTGCAATTTTTCTTATTAGATTGCAATTCAGGAAAAATATATTGTAATCTAATACGATTTTACTGGAACTTCTATTAAATCTGATTCGATTGCGAAATAGAGCTTTTTCTTATTTGATTGCAATCGATTTTCTAGAGCTCGGCCAAATGGCGTTTTCATGAATTGAGCAGGTTTTCTCTGATTTTTGTGGTCAACGACCAGGGGTGTGCGGAAAATATTTCGATTTTCCGAAATTTTCCGATTTTCCGAGAAATTTTCGGAAAATTTTCCGAAAATGTTCGGCAAAATTTTCGGAAAATTAGTGTGGATTCAAGGTCAATTTGTCCGAAACCACCGTATGCTTTTTAAAGGAAAAAAAAAATTCACAGCTTCCACGGAAAATTTTTCTGTACTCCCGCAACGACTGCAGAAACGGAGCGACTCTTTTCAACCGCGCGTCTTTCTCACTGACAATCGGAAAACACTGGACCCGGAGAGCTTCTCTCGGCTAATTTTTTTGCAAAAAAATATTCCATTGCTTGGCTTCCGCCCACTCAAGTGATTTCAAATCATAATAAGCATTTTTTTGTATTAGAACGTTGTTTAAACACTTTATTGAACCAATGAACAAGTGAGTTTTCCGATTTTTCCGATTTTTCCGAAATTTTCCGAAAAAAAAATTCGGAAAAACCGATTTTCCGAAATTTTCCGAAAAAAATTTTCCGCACACCCCTGTCAACGACGATGAAAAATGATTGTCCGACATAAAAACACACTAATTCTCCGAATTAATGACGTTTTGGCGCTCATTTTTCGCGGACTTTGCTTTTTCGCCGATCACCGCCTAAAAACATCTCATTTTACGCTTTCTTGACCGTTTTCAGACAGAATTGGTTTTGAAAATGATAAATCACGTAAATACAAGCATTTTGAGCGCTCGAACCGCGAAAACTACCGAAAAGCAACTGAAATTCACGCAGTTTTAGCCAAAAACCTTCAAACGGATAAATGTGATTTGCGACTTGACCAAATTTAACGCTCTTGCGCTTAAAAAATTCGTAATAGCCTATACAATCGGTGTATCGAGAGATAAATGAGAAATTATCGATTTTTCGTAGCTAATCTGGCAAAAAACACAAATTTTGCTGTTAAAATTTGAATTTCGCGCCAATGTATCGGGGCGCCCATTGTCAGCTCTGGAGACCGTGCGTTGTGTTACCCGATATTCAGGAAATCAAAGGTCAAAAAGCTGAAGCCGTAGACAGGACTCGAAGCGTCCGTGTAGGTGAAGAAAAAACTGTAGTAGATCTGGAAGTGTTCGGCTTTTTTTCGTTAATTCAGAGCAAAAAAAACCTGAAAAAGAGCGGTGCTGGTGAATCCGACGGAAATGATGAGATTCGCATAGGTGATCGACCTCTCCAATTCCTTAATTCTCTCGGGTAGTCTGATGAGAGTGATGAGAGTGATGACGGTACAAACGGCGGTGAAGGTGAGGGCGATGACGATGAAAACGAGCTGGAAACGCGATTGGCTCGCCTGCAAATAGTCCAACAATACTCCAATGAAATCAACAAAAAGCTCACTCACGTACCCAACTAACTTTTTTGATGTAATTCATCCAGAAGCCGCCGTACGTCGATTGCATATAAACACGGGAGATGGCGAGATTCCAGTCGACGGTGAGCGGAAGGAGGACGACGAACGGAACGAGATAGGGCAGCGAGCGGCGCCACGTGGCCGAGTGTCGGATCGGCACGAGGACACACGTCATGCGGTTGAGCACGAGCAGCGATTGCAGCACCGATTTGCACACCTTCGAGTGGTGGATCACGATCATGACGAGTTTGAAGGCGAGCAGCGGAGAGGCAAAGTAGCCGCGCAGCGCCGGGCACAGCGGCGTGAAGTAGATGAGGAAGCGGGCACACAGGCCTTCGGTTAGAAGGAGCACGGTGCTCTGCTCGGTAAAAGCCCGCAACTTTCACGCAAAAGTAAGGGCTCTCGCAACTTTTACACAAAAGTAGGCAGCCTCGCAAAGTTTGCACAAACTTTAAAAACTCCGCAAAGTTTGCGCAAAAGAAGGGAATCGTTCGAAATGTTTTGCGTCATGCAGCATACCTGCAGTAATTTTTAATGTTTTTCTCACGTTATACGCGTAATTTTTACATTGTTCTCGCTTATTTACTGGTTTTTCGATTGTAAAGTGCATCTAAATAGAATGTCTGCTTTTTCTAGACGGGTTGACAAACGATTTTGTCTGTTCGGATTCGAAGTCGACTAATATCCGCGGCACCGACTCGATTTCGTGAACATTTCGTGAAAAGTAACAGAAGAGTATGACTGAAACATGGTTCCGTAGACCTGCATTCGTTCGAAAAAGGCAGATTCGTGAGTTTCAATGAAACGAAAATGAAAAATGGGAAAAAGGTAATGTTTCAGAAGAATCTATAGACGTTTTCAACAGCACGTATCCGCAACGTCAGGAAAAACGCGAAATTCGTGTCAATGGGCGAGATGGTCAGTGGTACTTTCGCAGAATAGTATTAATACCGCTCTACCATGTACTAAATGAATTCCGTGGCAAATTGACAAAAGTAAAGAAGGAAATGAGGGATTGCGGTAGAACGAAAAATCCAGAGTCTCAAACAAAACCGATCATATTGAACTAAACATGGCACATTACAGGAACAGAAAACGGCTGCACTTCTCGCGAGGATGACCGGCAAGGAGAATCGTTTAATTCGAACCCGAACGTCGAACAGTTGGCGAATTCAGAAGACGATGACATCTTGGAAGGTAAAACTGGTGGTCACATGTTGTAACTTCTCAATTTTCTGTATGTTATTGTTAATGTAATTTCAAAGACGGAAACAGTTAGTTAGTGTTACGTAATACTGATAGAGAAAGGTAAAAGTTCAAGATGTTTCACGAGAAGATCGCAGTTGTACACCCATTTGGGAAACCGTGGACGGATCACTGGGTTCGTTTTCCATCAGAGGCATTCGATGAACGTTTGATCAGCCAGGGAAGACGCCTTAAACTACGTCACATCAGTTTTCGTGTTCAATAACATCTCGTTTAATTTGGGAAAAGACATTTTCGCAATTTCTAAAGTCCTGCGATCGTACCCAGACATTACTGTGAGTTCTCGGATAATAGCAAATAGGGCTAACGTATTCTTCAGCTTGCCGAAGTGCGTAAATTGGAGAATGAGTGGGCTGACTTTGATAATCGAGTTTATTCTTGCTGCGTTAGCTGCAGCACACTCTTATCGGATGATAAGAAACAGACTTGCCAGATTTCGGGCCGGCCATGCGGGCCGGCCCGGGTCGGCCCGGGCCGGGCCGGGCCGGGCCGGTAAAGTGCCGGCCCGGGCCGGGCCGGGTCGGTGAAGTGCCGGCCCGGCCCGGCCCGATCGCCCGGCCCGGCCCGGTCGGCCCGGTTCAAAAAGGCGGGAATTCAAATTTTTCGCGGAAATTTTTCGTTATTACAAAAAAATTTTTCGAACTAAAGTTTTAGTGTTTCTTCTTTGTTTTTTTGCTATTATGAATTTTTTTATGAGAAATACATTTGTTTTTTTCAATTTTCGATGCTTGCAAAAAAACCCCTAATTCTACAAAAAAATGGCTTCATGCGATCAATTATTCAAATTTTGAATTCCCGCTTTTTGAACCGGGCCGACCGGGCCGGGCCGGGTCGGGCCGGGCCGGGCCGGGCCGGGCCGGAGTTTTGGAAATTTCGGCCCGGCCCGGCCCGGCCCGGCCCGGCCCGTGGCAACTATGATAAGAAATGTCGGAATGCGACTTGCCAACGGTTCATGCTCAGTCAATCTAATTTAGCTGGCGTCAAAACGATGATCACCTTTTCCATTCGCGAGCAAATTCAAGAATTACTGAACCACGGAGTTTTCGGTGCCTCGCTGCTGGTAATGTGTGCTCATATTAATTCTTCCCAAAAATATATACACAGACTCGCGAATCGGGCCAATCACAACTTTCTCGGCGAACATGTGACACTCCGAAGTATAAGCGACATTTGCGCCATTATAAATCCGAGAACCCCGACAAGTTGACTTTGTTATTGTCGTTAAATATCGACGGCTTCCGAAAGAAAGGATGTTCTAGGTTTCTAGCGCCCCTCCTCAAATATTCTGAAGTCTTTTTCATTCAGAGGCGAAATCTGGCCGCTGTTCATTGCGGCGCATGATGTTCACGAGGGATGTGGGAGTACCGGGAGACAATCAACCCCGAAGTTCATTTTGCAATTGCTCAATCGCTGTAAGTATTGCTTTTCTTTTGACTGCTCTAATAAGAAATTCAACAGGCGTAACCTTCGAACGCACCACCTCGATGTCGAGTCAGGAGAACTTGTCCCATGCACGGTGAGTACTTCCTTTCGAATGGAAAATTGTAATGATAGGTTTCAGGGAAGACTGAACTGCGTGGATCACATCCGTTGGGACGCGGCGAAACGCTATCGCAAGAGCTGCAGGTTCAAACGAATCAACGACGACATTTCCGACGCGCACATGCTGTGGAGAAAGTACGGCTGCGTGCAATCATTTCTTCATAAGTTAATAATTTCAGACTGAACGAAGAGTGCGTGGAGCAAAGAGAGGCAGAATTTGAAGAAGAACTGGATGCTGAGGGCCAATCACCGAGCAATGACTACATTAATCACATATTCCAGAACGGAGAAGATTAAATACTTTTTCTCTCAATTGTTCCTCATAATCATAATGTTCTGCTATGGTTTTCTTGTATGAACTCTTGTTTTTTTTCGTTATTTACTACATAAACGAGAAGATGAATCAGGGCAGTATTCAGGGGCATACATTTAATACACAACTTTGGCGCTAACTCTACGCAAACTTTGCGCTAACCTCACGCAACTTTAGCGCTAACTTCACGCAAAGTTTGCGCACTTTAAGAATAGACTTTGCGTGAAGTTAGCGCTAAAGTTGCGTGAGGTTAGCGTAAAAGTTGCGGGCTTCTACCGAGTGGAATCGGAAAATGTGTGCTCTTCATCTTGTAGAATGAATAGACGCTCTTCGCGAACCGAACTAGGAAAAAGTAATCGAATCGTTTGAAACAAACAAGACAGTTGCGAAATGGGTCTATTCAAACCGATAAACCTCATTTGTCGGTGGAGAAATCAAAAAGTTGTCAACTGATAAATTGTTCATTAAAACATTGTGCACATTTTGTCAGTTGATCACTTTTCGATATCTCCACAGACAACTTTACTATTTCGCGTGGCCCCCGAAGGCTACGAAACCGGAGCACAGATTTGGGACACTGATAAGCGATGGCACGAAAATAGGAAAAGAGCGGACTGCCGCCAGTACTGAACAGTCAAGATGGGCGTCGCGGTGAGTAAAGTCGTCGAGTAAGTAGCATAAAATCAGCAGAAATTGAAGAAGAATGTTCAGAAAGCCGGTGAAAAGTCTTCAAGCTGCCTCGAAACTTCGCTCCAAGAGCCTGATGGGACCGAGCAAAGTGGAGGCGGTGAGCAAGGAGGGACCGCCGAAAGTCAAATCGAAATATGACGTCGTCTCCGGAGGCATCGATGGCAAGAAGGCGTTCGAATGATACTCAGAATGAAGCTTTTGATTCAACTTTCGAGTCCAGTTGGAGCGAAGCTCTTTTTCATGGGAAAACAGGTCTAAAGGACTAGCGATTATGCGCGTGTTGTTGTTGTTTTTTTTTTCGCTCACCTTTTTCACAAATCGTGAAATCAGCTCTTTTTTAAGCGTTTTTCATCTTTTTCATTGCTCAAACTTCAAAAACAGCCAAAAAAACGACATAGCAAAATTGAGCCCTTCCTCAAACCCCACTCGCCCACTTTTTGGGAATTTTATTTTTTTTAGATTTTTTAGATGTCTGAAAATTATCATTCATGATTACACGGGACGTTCAGTATTCCGGTCAATACGATGCGACTCAAAGAGCTGCTATACAACTTCTTCCATCATTTTTCCACTGATAAGCGAAAATTGCGCCAGAGAGGAGAAGCCTTACTACTGGCGCAAGTGCGCCCCGACGAATAGAGCGATACATTGGCGCGAAATTTAAATTTTAACAGCAAAATTTGTGTTTTTTGCCAGATTAGCCATGAAAAATCGATAATTTCTCATTTGTCTATCGATACACCGGTTGTATAGACTATTACGAATTTCTTAAGCACAAGAGTGTTAAATTTGGTCAAGTCCAGGGCTGGGCAAATGGCCGGCCATGGCTGGCCAATGAAAAGCCCTGGCCGGGCTAGTTGCAAGCGCGCTCCACTGCAAAAAAGCCTTGGCCGGCCAATGGTACGGTAAGCAATTCGGTTCACTGAGCGGTGTTTGCACACAAAGCATTTTAAATAAAGAAAAAAACGTGTTTTCGAAAGGGTTTTCCTTTTTTTCTAAGTTTTTTTCACTTCATGATCAAATATTTTTCACAGAAAAAAATGCTCTATTCGATGAATTCGATTCATAACGTTGTTCCCATACATTTTTCTTTCGTTTCGTTCTCATGCATCTCGTTCTCGTTAATTCTGTCGTTTTCTTTTTATTTTTTTCTCTTCACTTCTGCTAATTTTCGAAATTTGTCAGCTTTCATTTCATCGAAATTTAATTCACTTACTTTCTTTTCACCTTTTTTCTACTTTCAAGCATGTCTTCTTCTCATTTTAAAATAATTTCTTCGATTTTTTCTTTATTTAAAATGCTTTGTGTGCAAACACCGCTCTGTGAACCGAATTGCTTACCGTACCATTAGCCGGCTTTTTTGCAGTGGAGCGCGCTTGCAACTAGCCCGGCCAAAGCCTTGGCCGACCGCTGGCCAGCCAAGGCCGGCCAATGTTTTGCCCAGCCCTGGTCAAGTCGCAAATCACATTTATTCGTTTGAAGGTTTTTGGCTAAAACTGCGTGAATTTCAGTTGCTTTTCGGTAATTTTCGCGGTTCGAGTGCTCAAAATGCTCGTATTTACGTGATTTATCATTCTCAAAACCAATTTTGTCTGAAAACGGTCAAGAAAGCGCAAAATGAGAAGTTTTTGGGCGGCGAAGGCGAAAAAGCAAAGTCGGCGGAAAATGAGCGCCAAAACGTCATTAATTCTGTGAGAATTAGTGTGTTTTCATGTCGAACAATCATTTTTCATCGCCGTTGACCACAAAAATCAGCGAAAACTTGCTCAATTCATGAAAACGCCATTTGTCCGCCGAGGCCACGCCCATATTGTCAGCTCTGGAGACCGCGTGCAACGGAACATTCAACCCGCGAAACTTTCTGGCCTCTCGTTTGTTTGGAACTAAAAAGTCGGAATCAAAAGAGCATGTTCTAACTGAAGTTGAACTATATTTTCTAGAAATGCGCACCAAACCTACGATTAGCGCCGAACTGTGTTAGTCTTGTAAGACCAATGGTTCAAGATTCAAAGCGACAAATGATGGAGTAGTTTCGCACTTTCAATGCACTTTTTTTCAAACTCTTTTCCTAAAAACAGAAGAGAACTCACCACAGCACAATCCATGGAGAAGAGAACGAAAAACGAATTGGAGAGGTACGTCTCGCGGTACCGCTTCCAGATGGTCCACAACAACGCCGAATTCAGTGCGATGCCGAGTAGGAGGTACACGAATTGGAGACCGAATTTGACGAGTTCTCGAGTCTCCTCATACTCCGCGTCGCACTCCACAGGCATCGGATCGATGTCGGTGTTGGAAGAGTTGACGGAGAAATCCGACATTGTTAAGGGCTTAACGAGGTGAAAAGCGGCATTCACGGCAAGAAAGAAAAAGTTGGGAAGGCGAAAAAACGTGCGAGTGGATAATATTCATAAACTATTATTATGTTCTCCTCTCTCCCTCTCGCCTCAACAATAACTGCCCATTATCGTGTTCCGCAGCATTTTCGGAGAAATTGCGCTAAAAGTCACGCTGTTTGGAAGTGCTCGGAATTGAACTTTTGGATAGGAAACAGTTCAGGGACCAAACAATTTAGTTCGAACATTGAACATTCGCAAAATTAGGCCTAGGATCGAGCAGATGAAAAATTTCAGCAGTAGTGCGTGTAGTTTGTTGTCCAAACCCGTCTCGGGATGTTTCATCTGACCTACTGACAAGTTTTTGGGACCACCCAAACATAGAGTTTAAGAAAAAACAATTATTAATTACGAAGTTGCAAAAAAAAACGGATTAGTCTTTTGGAAAATTGACAAAACTCTTTTGGACATGAAACTACATGAAATGGACATGAAAAGACGACTAGCTCTAACCGGAAATTGTTCAGAAAATAGCAGAAAAATTGTTAAGTAAAACGTAGTTTCAAGCAGGATAGATAAAATGGTTGGGGGGGAGAGCCGGATCAACCGGAAATAGTGACAAATGAGGGGGAAGGATGAATATTAATGAAATGAAATGGCATGATGACAAGATTTAGGTAAATTTTTGTATGTTTTCACATAAAATTGTTAGTTTTTCTTTGAGCTGTGTTTGCGGACGAGTTCGATCGCCCGGATACTGTCCTCTTTTTCCTTGATGAGCTGCTGAACACGCTCCCGATGCTTCTTCTCCATATTGTACTGGTCCGCCTTGAGACTGCTGATCTGAAAATAGGAATTTATATCTTCCGATGTTTTCCGTCGATTTACCTGTTTATCCTTATCGAAAATAAGTTGATCCTTGTCCTGAATGACCGATTTGAGGCGTCGAATCTCGTCCTCCATCTTCTGCTGCTTCACCATACTCTCGCCGTGATCTCCGTTCGCAAACGGCAAAAATGCGCCGAACGCGCCGCCGTTTTCGTTGTTCGGCGCCAAAGGATCGGCTGGTGCGGTCGATGGGACCGCCGGAGCACTGGAGGTCCCGTGCGATGTCTCTTCGTGCCGCCGTTTCCGATCTTTCCGATCTTTGTGATCTCTGTGATCTTTATGCTCCTTGTGGTCCTTGTGATGATCTTTGTGATGATCTTTGTGATCCTTGTGACGATTTTGCGAAGAGGAGGAGTGTTTGTGATGGTGTTTCTGATCCTTCGGATCCCGACGGTGATGATCCGACGAGGATCCGGATGAAGAGGGCTTTTCCGGGGGCACCGGAACGCCTGCCACGACGGTTTGGTTCGTGTGACGGGCTTGGAGAATGCACAGGCGACAGAGAATTGACGAACCTTCCACCTGCCAGAAAATTAAGGTTTAGTAGCAAAAATCAGACTTTTTTCGGAAAAAATTCGTGTCTATTACTGTTTTTTTTTAAATTTTTCTATCAATTCAGCCCTTTTTCCCTCGTTCACAAACCTTGTCACGATCGTGTCTTGGGAATGCGCATCGTAATTTGCAATTGGCGCACGGGAACGGTATTCCGAACTTGCGTTCGGCGTGCGAGCACCACACACATCGTTGATCGTGAAAAGCGGCGTTCAATTTGCAGTATTGACATGTTCCCGGCTGAAAATTTGAATTTTTCGCAACATTTCGCAATTTTTTCGCGAAAAATCGGTAATCCGACGAACCTTTCCGTACTTTTCCTCATTTTTCTTGCATTTTGCGCATTGGGCGAGGCTGAAAACTGTGGAAATTAGCGAAAAATCGATAAATGGCGTGGCTCACCTGAGCGCGTCGTCCGGCAGTTGCATTCGACAATTGAAGCACTTTTTGAGTATCGGGCCCGGCATTTTCGGATTTTCAGCAAAATTTCTCGCGAAATCGGCGTCGAGAGTGGCGGAGACGTCAGAGAAGAGGCGGAGAGTCACAAGAAGAGAACGGCGAAAAAAAAAGCGGCGGAAAGTGTGCAAACACCGTCACGGTATGGGTGCGCACAATGCGGGCGATTTTACGACAACTTGGAGAAATGGGGTTTTGGAGTGCACTCGAGTGTACAAATGACGGAATAAAAGAAAAAAAACGCTTTTTGCAGTATGCTTAAGCAGAACGTGCCTTCAGATTGTCAAAATTCAAACAATGTAAAATGTGCGGCCCCCTGCACCCGACTTTCCGAGGCGTCGTTTTGCTTATTCTGCCAACCTAATTGCAAGTGTGTATTTCCGCCGCTGTAAATGTGGGTGAGCTTATTTTTATTACAATTATGTACATGTACTTTTTCGAACAAAAATAATACAATTTATTCCGAAATTTTTCGCTGTCGATGACTGGTCGGCGGATGGCTCACAATTCGCTCGGGCGGCGCCGAAATTCGTCCGGAAACGTGCTGAAAAATGAACAATGCAATTTTTGGCACTTAAAACTCGGTACCTCATAATAGCACTCGGCCAGCTGCTCTCGAATGCGGGCTCTTGTGCTGAAATGCTCCAAATCCCGTTCGGCCGTCAGAATATCGATCGCGTTTCTCGTGATTGCATCATCCGGACGCGTCAGCACAATGCAAACGTCGCCAATCTGCGTAGAATTTGAATTTCAGAAAGAAAAGCAATTTTTGAATTACCTCCAACATGGAGCAGTCGAGTCCGTAACTTTCTCCGCATTTCGGTGGACTACAGCTGCACCAACCTCTGCCGATCACGAAAAACGGATGCTCGATTTGGCATTTCAAGGGAATCTGAAAATGCAAATACGCTCTATTGAAGTACTTGCGCGGCAATTCAGAAAACCGACCTGTGCGCGCTCGAGTCCGGTCTCAAAGACGAGAATGGCGCTTCCGGGCGACGTGATCGTTATCGATTTGACAATCGAGGCGTTGACGAGCACGTCTTCCGACTCTCCGGCGCATTTCAGAAAGTCGTCGCTGCTCAGATCCTCGACCCGCTTCACAGGACCGTTCGGAATCTGAAGAAGGGTGCCGCGCATGTGGTGCGTCGGCATAAAGTCCTCGTTCGGAATCTGACCCATCACAAACTCAATGTCCGGTTCGGTTTCCGCCGATTTCTCGTCGATTTCCTCGGTTTTTATGCGTTTTTCCTGTTTTTGAGGCGGCTGCGAGGCTGCCGGCGTCGGCGGTTGTGGAGGACAGCAACATGAGGTCGGTGCGGGGGCCGACGGCGCCGGAGGACACGAGAACGACGCCGGCGTCGGGGCGAACAGTGGAGCGGACGTTGGCGGAAGAGGCGGCAGGTACGGCGGCAGGTAGTTGGTCTGTAATTGGCTATCGACACAATATAGTTTTTGCTGTTGAAATCGCCTAATTTTTTAAAGATTTCAAAGACACAGCACGCGATTCGAATAATACTGAGCCTTCATTAACGTTCGCTTCGGGTTTCGCCAACAAAAACGCGTTTGTCACTAATTTTCCCCTCAAAATCGATAAACTCACCGGTCCGACGGGGTTCAGAACGGGCGGGAAGAGTGCGGGTGTCTGCGGCAAACGGACGTCTCTCGCCTGTTGACAAGCGAGTAGAAATTGCCAAAATTCCGGGGAAATTGGCTGATTTGCCGGGAAATTGTTCATTTTCCGACCGGCGCGAAACGTGCAAAGTGGTCGACTGAATTTATCTTATCATTTTTTACTCTTCTATCGATTTTGCGGGCGCTTATCACTTTGATGTCGTCGGTTTGATAGCGGCTCCAAATGACGAGTTCTAGAATTGTTCGGAAAATGCGCCAAAGCGCCGCGTTGACGCGTTTTCGGTTTCTTCGCTGAAAATTAATCAAATCGATTGTTTCCATCAGTTGTTGCAGATATTTGCAATTTTTGCTCAAAAAGGTTCATTCCGGACGGGAAATCAATAAAAAAGACAACTAAAATCACAAGCACGGACCGGTTCTAGAACAAATTAAAGAAAAATGGGTTAGAATTCGTCCAAACGAATTTCCAGCGAGCCCGTCGAATGGGCGGTGCTTTCGGGTATTTCGCCCGAAAATATTATCAAATCGTCGACGGATAACTGCAGAAAATAGAGAATACAGTAAATAGAAACAAATTGCAACTCACCGAAATGTGTCGGACGCCTCTTTGGGGCGTCTTTCGATAGTTGTAAATGATAATTTTGGAAATGTAGGTGGGCACGTCGAACACGAAAAAGACACGGGCACAACGGTTCGGCAGGAGGGCGGTCAGCCACATGTGCTTGGCGCTGAACATTTTTATTCAAATTTCTGTTGGTTTAAGTCCAACTCGTTTCACTCACACATCCGTATCATTTGGCTGCGTAATCAGGTTATTCGAAGTCCTTGGGTCTCCGCGAATATTCGGAAGAATGTTGATACTTTCCGGAAACGCCGCCAGGTCTGCAAATTTTTTCTTAGGCAATATGATCATAGAACACTATAGAATTGGCATATTTTTTATTGAGCACATTTTGAAACACTAAGAAAAATTTCTGCCTGGACTTTTGAGCCACTTGTAATAATCGGATCGGGCCAGAACTTTGCAGGCTTCTTGGACACGGATTGAAGTATGTTGGGACCGAATTTCAGACCGATCGGATCATCCGGTCCCGAGATATACCAGTTTGAGGCCGAAAAGGACAGGGTTTTTGCGAAAATTGTGGCCTTTTCGGCCTCCGATCCACACTTGGACGCGGTTTAGGCCCGATCGGATAATTCCAAGTCGGTCAAAAGTCCAGGTGTTCGCTGTATGGTACCACTAGAACAGGACTGAAACTGACTGTGCTCTCTGATCCGAATGAGTTCGCCTTTCCGATTGTAGAGCTCGATTCCGTTGAGACCAATGTAGTACTCGTCGCCCCAAGTGGACAATAGTCGGATCTGGTACACAACTGCAAAACGAAACAATGTTCTCTAGACGACGTACACGCGATTATCGATTTTTCGTGCGGCACCCGTATAATTCTGTCTGAAGAAAATGTTCAACTCACATCCGCCAATGTGATACTTGTTCAAGTTGATCGCATTCGCCGCGATTTCGAGTGCGGCCGGCTCCATCAAAATGTCCTGAACGTAGTCGAAATAGACGAATCCGGTGGCTTTTCGCAGCATCACATGGTGCATCAGCGGCTTTCCGTTCACATAAAAGCGCACGAGTTTGGCGCCCGCGTAGGACATTTCGAACGACGAATTGTAGTTCCAGACCGAGACGGCTTTGAGCGAAACGGGCGAGTGGAAGGTGAGCGAGAGGGTGACCGGGTGTTTCGGGTCGAACGGGACCAGCCACATGTCCTCCGGGTTACGCGTCAGGTTACGGCCGTTGAACAGTCTGCAATCAACAAAGACATTTTCAAATGACAACAACTTTTGAAACGCAAAAAAAACCTGACGGCACGGTCTCCAGAGCTGACAATATGGGCGTGGCCTCGGCCAAATGGCGTTTTCAAGAATTCAGCACGTTTTCTCTGATTTTTGTGGTCAACGGCGATGAAAAATGATTGTTCGACATGAAAACACACTAATTCTCACAGAATTAATGACGTTTTGGCGCTCATTTTTCGCGGACTTTGCTTTTTCGCCTTCGCCGCCCAAAAAATTCTCATTTTGCGCTTTCTTGACCGTTTTCAGACAGAATTGGTTTTGAGAATGATAAATCACGTAAATAAAGCATTTTGAGCGCTCGAACCGCGAAAATTACCGAAAAGCAACTGAAATTCACGCAGTTTTAGCGAAAAACCTTCAAACGGATGAATGTGATTTGCGACTTGACCAAATTTAACGCTCTTGCGCTTAAAAAATTCGTAATAGCCTATACAATCGGTGTATCGAGAGACAAATGAGAAATTATCGATTTTTCGTGGCTAATCTGGCAAAAAACGCAAATTTTGCTGTTAAATTTTTTTTGAAATTTTGCTGTTAAAATTTATCAGCTCTGGAGACCGTGCGACGCGTACTTGGCCAACGGCTCGACACTTCCATCGGAAGAGGTGACGGTGAATCTGGACTCGTCGACAATCTGATTCCGCTCGTCCACAATCTCCAGACCGGTCAGGCCGATCAGACCGTCCATTCCCCAGTTGGAGGCCAGTTCGATGTGCAGCACTGGAAAAACAAATTTTTGTAGGCTCTTCTCTCTCTCTCTCTCTCTCTCACCCTTGACATCGTGTCGATAAGCGGTGGGCGGGGGCGGGGGCGGCGGATCCTGGCCGAACTTTGGAAAAGTCGTGGGAGCAGTGACGGGAGTGCTCGGCGCGTCCTTCGTCTCGCACGTGGACGGGCGGTACGGAGTGAGGTGCTCCGATTTGAGCAGCAGCATTTCAACGTGGGGCACGTGCTCCGGATGCTCGAGCAGACACACGTCGTGCATCGCAATCTGCTCCAGAATCGATTCGGACGTCGTGAACAGCACCGTCTGCAAGATGGTAGTGCGAAAGGTTTTTGCACGCATCCAACGAGCACACCTCTCCCATGAGCGGAGTGAATTCCGAGTCGGCCGAGAAGGCGCACTCCAATTCTCCCCTAAAAATGCCCTTCCCGTCGAGGTACATTTCCACGTGACGGACGCCGATTTGTGCGTGCACTCGCGAGGCGTTGTAGTTCTAGAGACAAAAAAAAAGCAGAGCGGATTACTGTAGGTCCATTTGTGTGCAAACACTTTCTCACCCAAAATCGCACGAGCGCAAACTGCGTCACATTCTTCATCTCCATCGTGATTATAATCGGCTGCCGAGACGAATTCCTCTTCGCACACCACATTTTCTCCGTGTCTTTACAGTGCAACTGCTCGACGAGCAACGACTCCAAATGGCCGCTGAACTCTGACGCGTTCGTCGTGATCTGTGTGTGTTTGTATATATGCACATCAGAGATGTTGGGAATAAAAATTTTACTCTACGGAACACGGAACACGGAAAACGGAAAATTTTTTTTACGGAACACGGAACACGGAAAACGAAAAAAACTTATTTCTACGGAACACGGAACACGGAAATTTTTTTTTTACGGAACACGGAAAAAAGCGTTTTCAAGAGAATTCCAGTGATTTTTTTAAAAAGAATGTTTTGTTTAATTCGATTATCTGACTGACAAGGCAGCTGTTTGACTCATGTGAAAGTTTTACTGAAAATTTCATAAAAATAACAAAACCAACAACACAGCAGTAAAAAACGACTGAAAATGGAATCCACTTTTCACGAATATGGTCCGAATCCGAAAATTTTCAAATTTTGACCACAAAACGTCAATTGTCCTAATCAAAATAATAAGGAAAAAAATAAAATTTGTGATCGAATTTTTCCGCGGAAAATATAGTTTATACGGAACACGGAACACGGAAAACGGAAAAAACGTATTTCTACGGAACACGGAACACGGAACACGAAATTTTTTTTTTTACGGAACACGGAACACGGAAAAAATATTGCAAAAAAACGCGGAACACGGAACACGGAATTCCCAATCTCTGATGCACATGAAAGTTTCAAAATCATTCTCACCCTGTCCACGTGGGCCCGTTCGCCTGTCGCCGTGAACATTTCCACCGAATTGAGACCGATGAAATTCGGGTCGCCCCAGTTGGAGAGCAGTCGAAATTCGAGCACTTTTCCCTCCGGCAGCTCTGGGATTGTGCTAGAAGAGAGTTGGTTTGAAAAATTGAAGAAAAAAAAATGAAATGAAACTCACATCTCGTCAGTGTCCTCCTCCGCCGCTTCGGTTTCATCCAACAACTGAAGGTCCCGCACGTGTCCGTTCAGCTCTTCGACAGAGTCATTTCGACGGTCCGACGCTTCCATTTCAGTTCAAAAGTCTGCAAAATCTATACTATACATACAGAAAGTTTCATGAGAAAAAGCGTGAGTATCTATGTAAGCATTGTAATAGAATTAATATATCTCAGTTGCCTGAAGAGATATAAAAAAGTTGTCAACTGATGAAATGTTCAGTATGTAATTCTGCACATTTCATCAGTTTATTACTTTTTGATATCTCCACAGGCAGGTGAGATACATCGTCTTGAATAGACGGTATTCACGGTTGTTTGTTATTCAGGCTGTGAAAAAAATGATTTTTTTCCGTTTTTTTTTTCGTTTTTTTACGTCAAAAAAGCTCAATTCAGCGGTGTAAGAAAACGGAAAACAAACATACGCTGAATAGCCCCATAACTTTACCGCACAGGTGTTTTTTTTTGTCTCACAAAATGCGTTTAGGCCTCCAAAGCCTGACAAACAGAGTTGAGCGGAAGAGCTCAATGGAAGAACAAGGAATAATTTTTTTTATCTTTTTTAGAAAATTTTTTCATGAAATGTGATCAACTGACGAAATGTATAGCAAAGTGAACTGTGCTCATAGAAAAATAATTGTAAATTTAGCTTTTCATACAAAAAAGTTATTCGAGTTGTTCCGTGAAAAAAGGAGGGCTAACGGAAGACGGAAGGAATAACTTTTTTGTATGAACAGCTAAATTTACAATTATTTTTCTATGAGCACAGTTCACATTGTTATACTTTTCGTCAGTTGATCACATTCCATGAAAAAATTTTCTAAAAAAGATAAAAATTTTTACGTGTTCTTCCGTTGAGTTCTTCCGCTCAATTCTGCTGACAAAGTTAAGATTCTCATCGAAACAAATAGCCAGTGGTTTCAGAAAAGTGAGCAACAATACTTATAACAATAATACTTCTCAAAAGTGGGGGCGAAAGAAGGAAAAAGGTATATTTGTTACTACTCACTCAACAGGAAACCACCAAAACGGAGAGAGAAAGACGCAGAGAAGTAGTGGTACGCCGCCGCGTTTCGGTTGCTATGGAACACGAAAATAGTGGGCGAGAAGCGGTGCGGAAAGCGAGAGAAACACTAATTAGGAGGTGGGAAAGCGCACGGGAAAATGCCATCGATATTCTGGTAATTGGATTGGAGCACACACACACTCACGTCAGTGTGTTATTCGGGGCTTCACGGCGTCAGCAGTTTGGTCAGCGGGCGGACTTGGATTAGTGGGCTAACAATGAAAGAGTGACGTTCCGCTTGAACCTTGATCACATTGAAAAAGTTGGAGAGAATTAAAGAAACCGAAAAGGAATATTGTCAAGGAAGCGTGAAGTGCTTTTGTGTTTCAGCTGTTATTGAAAAAAATTTTGAAAAAGTAGATTGAAAAAAGATTGGAACAGTTGAGATGTTAGACTTATTCGGCAAAAGTTTGAGGAATGCTTTGAATTACAGGACTTGGATTTCAAGGCTCCACGGTCTCCAGAGCTGACAATATGGGCGTGGCCTCGGCGGCCAAATGGCGTTTTCACGAATTGAGCAGGTTTTCTCTGATTTTTTTGCTCAAAGGCGATGAAAAATGCATGTTCGACATGAAAACACACTAATTCTCACAGAATTAATGACGTTTTGGCGCTCATTTTTCGCGGATTTTTTTCGCGGACGCTTTCTTGACCGTTTTCAGACAGAGTTAGTTTTGAGAATGATAAATCACGTAAATACGAGCATTTTGAGCGCTCGCACCGCGAAAAATACCGAAAAGCAACTGAAATTTACGCAGTTTTAGCCAAAAACCTTAAAACGGATAAATGTGATTTGCGACTTGACCAAATTTAACGCTCTTGCGCTTAAAAAATTCGTAATAGCCTATACAATCGGTGTATCGAGAGACAAATGAGAAATTATCGGTTTTTCGTGGCTAATCTGGCAAAAAACACAAATTCTGCTAATAGACGTACTATTTTTTTTGACCGTGATGTACTATTTTTTACTCGAAACAGAAACAGTAAAAAGTTTTTGCTAAAAACAGATGAGAAATGGGAGTTCAACCATCAGTTTTCGCTCTCTATGTAAAATCCATCGCAACTCACCACAGCACAATCCATGGAGAACAGAACGAAAAACGAAATGGAGAGGTACAACAAACAATAGAAAGAGTATCCAGCGACCTAACTTTCCTGGATATAGACAGGTCCTGGTCGAAAAGAATTTGTGACTCTAGTGACGCACATGAAAAACATCTGAAAGTCACTTTTCATCTTTTCAAAAAAAAAAACATAAAATTTCAGTACTTACAAGAGAAATCCTGGCGTTTCAGAAACTTGGATTCAGCTCAATGGTATGTGTGTATTACTTTTTTTACATTTTGACGATATTGCGATTCAGGGTGATTAACAAAATTTCAGAAATTTCACATACCGCACCTCCAGAATTTCTCTTGTAATTACTGAATAGTGAGACTACTGTTGCCTAGGAGTATCTCTGGCATTTCGTTATTAATCTAACGGCGGCCTAATAAGATTGATATGATAATTAGATTGATAAATTGTCTAGCTAGATTAATAAATTGTCTAGCTAGATTAATAAATTGTCTAGCTAGATTAATAAATTGTCTAGCTAGATTAATAAATTGTCTAGCTAGATTAATAAATCTTCTAGCTAGATTAATAAATCTTCTAGCTAGATTAATAAATTGTCTAGCTAGATTAATAAATTGTCTAGCTAGATTAATAAATTGTCTAGCTAGATTAATAAATTGTCTAGCTAGATTAATAAATTGTCTAGCTAGATTAATAATTTGTCTAGCTAGATTAATAAATCTTCTAGCTAGATTAATAAATTGTCTAGCTAGATTAATAAATTGTCTAGCTAGATTAATAAATCTTCTAGCTAGATTAATAAATCTTCTAGCTAGATTAATAAATTGTCTAGCTAGATTAATAAGTGCTCAAATCAAGTTTCACGCGTTTAGATCATTAACTTTCTAATTAGATTAATATCGAATCAAGGCTCCCTGTAATTCTAACAGTTCGCTTCCCGACAATATAAAATGCAATGGTTCCCAATACAATGTGTCAACAATCCGCTCTCTCTCTCTCTCAATTGGCCACTGTCCATCGGCCCGTCACAGATTGTGCACATCCACTTGACAATTATTGCAAGCTCTCTCGTTCCCACCCAAAGTTCAATCATCTCACGCTCCGAGTGACGTTGGCTCACAACTTTTTGAATATTATGAAACTGTACTCGTACGTTGCGAAAAAGCTCGTCGATCTAACGCTTGAAATGTTCAAGAATCCAGCTATGACTAACAACTCCATTTTACTGTTTCCCTATACTTTTTTAAAAAATGAAATAACCCTTCAAGGAAGGCAATCTTCGCAGCATTCGATGTCTTCACTTTTAATAAAACGTCGGCGTTCTCTAAAGTAGCAACAAAACTGCGAGCAAGCTTTGGAATGTCTCCTCGAATTCCTCGCCATAAGTGCCCTTTCCCCCGTGTACAGTCTATCCCGTTTGTGGCCGAACAGACAGACCACTTGACGGCTCACGTTAAGATTTCAATTCCGTCTCTTGATAAGTGCACAACGTTTTCACGATCAAGTTTCCGTTGACTTTTTCCTATTTTTTCTCTAAAATATAGCCGTTTCAAATTAAGAACAAACTTCGTTTTTTTCTGCGATGAATAAATGAAATGAGAGTAACAACAATCGTTTCAAAATACTAAACACCATTTTTGCAATTGTTACGGCAGACGAATGCTTCCGCGAAACTTCTTTTTTTCTCTTTCAAAATCAATAACATCTATTACTATTTTTGATGGTTGCGAAACGTAAGAGTTGCGAAAAATCGATAAAATTGAGAAGAACAGCGAAAAGACTCTTTCTTTGCTTTTAAAGATCGCTCTGACACAAATAACGCGAAAACTATCGTGTTTTTTCCAAGAAAAAAAGCAAAAAAAGGAGAACAGTTGCGCGGCGCTCGGTAGGTCAAACGGGTCACAAAATATAGGCATGCGCCTTTAAAGTGACCGTACTCGAGAGGTCGGCCTTCAGAGCGTGTTTACGAGTGTTTTGATGGACACGCGATCACGTAAACAGATCATCGGAACACGGGACCGTCCATTCTGTGAGAACCATCTTTGAAAAAAAAAAACGAAACCGCTCACTCATTTGTCCTTTGCGAGTACTCGATGATTCTTTTTATTCTCTTCGTTACTCTCATTGAACATCTCTGTCATTCCCGCAAACCGTACATCATGAACCCGGAACTCTACAATAGTCAATCGACAAAATTTCACTTCCAAGGTCGTCCCTCCCTCGCCTCCCTTTTTCCCCTTTTCCCTTTCTCACTCGCCTTTTGTTACGAGGTCATGTAATCCCGTTTCTTTACTGAAAACGCTGACATCAAGACATACTTTTGATGAAAGTTCGATATTTTCCCATTTCCAATCCATCTTTGACCAATCCAATTTTCACTTTTTCGCACTTTTGAACGTATCAATTTACGTGTCACTTTTATGAACTTTTCGCGGAAATATAAAGCGAGGATGGACTGTAGTTTTGTAGGAAACTCAACATGAAAGTTGTGTTCCATTTTTCTTGCGTAGAAAAAGAAGAATAGAAAGCTAATCGATCGATGCTATTAGCCGTTCTAAAATATGAAATCTTGTAGATCCAAAAGTCCGGTCCCACTTTCTCACTTTCATTTTCCCGAAAATGATGATCGATGCCTCCCGTTTTCTCATTCGTTTCGATTGACTTTTCGTTCCTTTTTCGAAGCCCACAATATCCGCGTTTTCATTGTTTTTAGCGAAAAAATCTAGCCTGAATAGGGAAAAAAGAGAAGGATAATTTGCATTCATTGAAATAAGAGAAACACATTGCGTAGGCGGAATGACGACATTTTTGCATGTAGTGAATGAATATAAAACAGATATTCCTCTTCTTTTCAATGAATTCATTCGGTTGAAAGAGCCTAAAACGACATCTTATCCTTACAAAAGCGGAAGCAACTAATTTCGGAACCCTGTGACAGGTCCCTTTTTCCAAAAATCAGACGGGGGAGAAGTTGGGGTGTGGGTGGGGGGGAGAAGGTAGGGAGTGGAGTGACTCCCCACCAGGCCTTGTAACGGCCTCAGCACTGCGGCCTCCACCCTTACTCCATCCCGTGGCTGAAGCAATAAAGCTTGCTGGCCACGCACGCTTATGCATTTCGAGCAGCCGACACTTCGCGGGTTCCGCGCCCCGCTATGCTTTTCGTGCAGGGGGCGGGGCTTGAAGGTTCTTTCTCTTTTTTTTCGATTTTCGATCGACTCTATATCGATAGGTGTCTTTTGTTCTCACAATAATTGTCAAAAAAACAGTGTGTAATATTTTTGTAAGCGAAAGAGAGAGAGAGAGAGAGAGGAGAGAAGGAGAAAAAGTAAAAGTAAAGACCGTCCGGGTCTCTGTTCGCGGTCACACTATTCGCCGCCCTCAAGAGACTTCTTCTATTGTCTTTTGTGTAAATCTTGACACGAAAGAGAGGAGGGTAACTTACACATTTTCATTTTATTCTCCTCACTCTTTGTCGTTTCCCCCCTCCCTGGTGTTCACAAAATGCTGATATTGTAGGTTTGGGCCAAATTACTCGTACTTCGCATCAGATTTTACGACACTTTGCATCTTTGGAAGACTTTCCAAACGAATGTTATTGTTTTCTTCGCGTCCTTTTGTCTTGACTATTTGATCTTGTCTCGGATTGCCAATGAAAAGTGTGTTTTCTCCCACTTTCCGCCCCAGACACTCTATTGACAGGCGGAAAGAACAAGAAAAAGCCGCTCACTTTTTCTTTTTTGTTCTTCTGTTTCAGTGCTCTTTCGTGACGATTTCTTTCAGAAATTAGACATATTTGTCCATCCGTGTCGCCCCCTTCAACAGAAACATATTCGAAAACGGACAATACTACGTATAAACACACAACTTTTTTGTCCGAAACTATTCCGTTTCTACACACACACACATATCTAATCGTTTCCGTTCGATTTCACGCCCCAAAAAAATGCCAGAACAAACGGCATGCGACAATTGGAAGTGTCGGATGTTTGGCGGGCGGGCGGGCGCGGCGCGGAACAAAAACAGAGAGCAAATTTTGACAGATTTCTTGAAACACATCCCGCTCTTATTTTGAGCTCGCTCAGATTTCGCTTTTTGGTTTCTCGCATTTTTCGCCCATTTTCAGAGTGATCCACAATTTTTGCAAACATTTTTCGGTTTATTGCCATATTCTTCCGGGAATTTCGGTCATTTTAAGCGATCGCGCAAGTCTGTCGCATTTTTTTGAGCAAAGTTATGCTTTTTAAAACATTTGTCGGATTCTAGGCCACTGAGCTGTCGTCGAATCTGATGCCAGGTACGTAAACACCAACCTACAGTAATCCGAGCGGAAAAATATTGCGTCTGGTGACCGGAAAGCTGTGTTTAGCCGCCTTCAAACCAAAGTGTCGTAGGATCCGGTGCCGAGTCCGCAAACACGGCGCGACAGTAATCATTGTTGTCGATATGTGTAAACGCATGTTTTGATGCTGTCTGCACCCGTAAATGTCCTCCCCCTTTGCGAATTTCTCCCGTTTTTCCCATCAAATATTTGTTCAGTCGTCTCGTTCGGGCGGGCGGGGGGCTCAATTTGCTCCCGAATTTTCGAATCGAGAGAATACCCAAAAGTTTTTTTTCTGCCGATTTTTTAGCGTGAAATGGATAGGGCACTTGAGAAGTGACATTGAATTCGTTCTAATTTTGGACTTTTGTCGGATCCTAGGCCACGGTCATCGAACAAAGATCGCCCGCGGACCCGTGTGATCTCATTTCTCTCATCTCGAGTCCCCCGACGGCCCAAGAGCACTTTTCTCTCAGTACAAACACATTTTATCCCCCGTTTACCCCCCATTTTATGAGCCCAAAGCACTGAAAGGGCATTTTATCGAGAAAATTGCAAGATTTTCGGTGTGTCGCACATTCTCCTGACTTTTTGCCTAGAACGCTATTGTTTTATGCTTTGTTTCACTAAAAATTAGGAGTTTTGTCGAAAAATGCCAAGGAAACGGTGGAAAATCGAGAAATTTCGAGGAAAATGTTCGTGCTGCGCCTTTAAATTTCCACCGTACCCCGGATGCATTTTTTCGATTAAACTTCTTTTTCACACTGAAACTTCTCGTTTTTCATCAAACAATTTAGTTTTTTACTTTATTCCAACGAAAATTCAGAATTTTCCCAACAAAATTCCGTGCTGCGCCTTTAAACTGCTACCGTACTCCTCCACGCATCGATTTCCCTCATTTTTTCTCCACTTCCGCCCGAAAAACGCCACTTTTTTGCCCGGATTGCACATGTGATTAGTCTTGCTGCGTCTCCGTCGCTCATTTGTTTATTTTTGCGCACACAAATGAGTAATTTGGCCAATTTCTCATCAAAATCCAATGTTTTCAGTTGAACTTTCAGAGTTTACAACAAAAATGACTCATTTTCAAGCGACGCCCACGCCGGACGCGAAAATATCGAAAATATTGTGATCGGAGGAAAAAAAAACAGAGAAAAAAGTGATTTTTGAGTTTTGTGACTGGAAATCAATTTTTCGCAAATCGCAAAAGTAGAAATATAAATCACAAAGGACGGGAGAGAGAGAGAGAGAGAGATAAGACATGTGTCCCACTTCTTCTTCTTCTTCTTCTTCTTCTTCTTCTTTCTTCTTACCTATCTGTCTTGTCCCCGATTCCGCCCGGATTTTGACCGATTTACGTATTCATATCGTTTTCTCTCCTTTTTTCTAGGTACGAGTGTCTAATACACTCAAACATCGAAATTCGCATAATTTCCCTAAGCATGTTCACTTCCGATTAATTGCATCAGGTTAAAACACATTTTTTGAGCCGAAGCCCAATATTTCCCGGAAATTCAATCGGAAGTGCGAATTTGTTAGTTTTTTTGCGTTTTGCCCGACAATTTCAGTTGAATTATGCGGAAATTGATGTTTGTACAACTGTAGCTCAGAATTTCGCATAATCTAGTCGAAGCTGTGCAAAAATCACTGTTTTGGAAGAATTTGCTGTTCGAACGTCGAAATTCGCATAATTTCCAAAAAATTTAGGCTTTTCGAACGGCCTGTTTCAATAATCCGATCGGGCCCGAACTTTACAGACTTCTTGGACTTGGATTGAAGTATGATGGGCCAAGTTTCCGCAAAATAATCAGATCGGTCATCGAAACTTGGTCCCAATGTACTTCAACCCAAGTCCAAGAAGCCTGCAAAGTTCGGGCCCGATCGGATCATTGCAAAGGCCTGGGCCTTCCCTTTTTCGGCCTTTTCTCCCTCTTCTGGTCTCGGTTCCCCCCTCACATCTCCAATCCCTTTTTCGTCATCGTTTCGATTGAATCTAACAGGTTCTTCTTCTCCTTCTTTTCCCTCTCAATTTCTTGTTCGTCAACTGCAGTTGTGTGTGTGTGTGTTCACTTTTGGCTTTTCCATCTTCAGTATTTGCATTTATATATTCGTATGTTTTGTATATTGTCCCCCCTTCCTTCTTTCGCTTCTTCTTCTTCACTTTACAGCCCTTTTTGTGCGTGATAGACAAGAAAATGATAAGAAAAAGAGCGCGAAAAAGTGTGGCGCATTCACTTTCCTGCTTTTTCTTTCCATGTTTCTGCAAAATTGATTCATTAGCGTTCTGAAATTCGAAAACGATCGCAAGTGCCCTGATCTCTGCGAGAATTTTGTGAAAAGAAAGAAAAAGTGTTGTAACACACACACACCCGCAAAATTGTAATCGGACAATATCCGTTTCGCTTCTGCTGTCTGATCGACTGATCGGATTAAATCAATCTCGTGACACAGATTTGATCAGATCTGCAATTTCTAAAATATATGTTTTTAACCAAAAACCCCGCTCCGACAATTGAGTATTTAGCGAGTAGCGAGTACCGAAAATCCAATTTCGAATGATGGACCGAGACAAAACCGGTCGGCTTAGTCATAGTGAAAATAGGTACATCTCGGCCAATCTCGACTGTTTTCCCATTTAGACGCACTTCTACTTTTTAATTGTGAGTTTTACCGTTTTTAGCTTCATTTTCTCTACAGTTTCAGCACTAGAATATCTATTTTTAAAAAAGTTGTAATTTTAGCAGATTTCTCGTGTCCTCCTCCCCCCATTCCTCCGAGTAGTAGTGGTTGTTGTAGTAATGATGTTGGTGATCAAGTTGACCTCGAACTGTGTGTACCGAAACAGAAAGAGAGAGAGAGAGAGAGAGAACTCTCTCTCTCTCTCTCTTTCCCTTTCACAAGTACCCGTTCTCTGTCTCTGCGCCTCTTCTCCGCAGACAGTGCGTACTCTCGAAACGATATTATAAGTGGCCTTCACTTCCTCTCTCTCTCTCTCTCTCTCTCTCTCTCTCTCTCTCTCTCTCTCCTTCTCTTCCGAACCGTTCGTTCGCCTTCTTTCACCTACCGGACGATTCGAAGACCAGTGAACTTTTTTGGACGTTTTGAAACCACCCCCTGCCCTTTTTTTTGTTGTAGCTGACTAAAACTAGACTGTAAATTTGATACACCGTAATTTTTGAAGATATACAGTTTCAAAGTGTCCTTATTTATTGTCTATCAGCTCGATTTCCATTGAGAACTCAAATGTATCGTTTTGAACACAAAAAACCCCCAAAAATGCCAAGTTGAGTCAGTTTTTCCCTTCGAATTATGACGTAGGCCTAAAAGTGAACAAAAAACGAAATCAGACCATTCACTTACCGGTTTTAGTGACTTTTGACCGAATCAGTGAGTACAAAAGGTCAACTTTCAATGAGAAACCTTCTAAATTTTTGTCGCCATTCGACACACTTTTGAACGGAACTTTTCTCGAATATTTTTTGAGAAACTGTAAAAAACTGTAACAACGAACACATTTTCCGTTTCCTTGTTCGACAATAGTCGGCTTCTTCTTTAGCCAAGCCCCGCCCCTTTTTGTGTTGGCTGTTCATGTGCAGACACAATAGAAAAAGGAAAAGAAGTTTGTAAAAGGAGTGTGATTGGCTTTCGGGCGGAACAGCCTTCTCGAGAAAGAGAGAGAGAGAGAGGGAGAAGAAGAAGAAGAAGAAGTCATTCTTGAGGAGAAGAAGCCGTCGGCGACACTCTCGATTTCACTTTTCATTGTTCCGCCCACGCACCATCATCATTCTCTTTCTCCTTCTTCTTCTTCTTCTTCTTCTTGACTTTCCCCCCGTGTTCTTTGTTGAAGATTGATAGAACGTGAACCCGAATAACCTTTTGCGATGAGCCTAAAAACCTTGGGGAACCAAGCTTATTTCTACTCTTTGAGTTGTTACATCCTCTCGAACACACGCACATTCATTCCAATTGGTAAATCTTTCTTTTTCGGAAAAAAAAACGCTGGGCAACGCTTGTATGGTCCTCACCAGAGTTGAGCGGAATTCCGTCTTCCGCCTTCCGCTTTCCGCCGCTTTTTTCATTCTGACTTCCGCTTTCCGCCGCTCTTTTCATTCCGACTTCCGCTTTCCGCCGTTTTTTTCATTCCGCCTTCCGCCTTTTCAAAAAAATCGATTCCGCTCAACTCGGGTTGGACCGTTTTGTTGTCTAAAATGATCTTTGCACGAAAAAAGTTGCAAAATAGTATTTTGACCCGTGTGTTGTCGAAAAAGAGTTGTAAATAGTACTATTACACCCCCGCTCCGTCTCGAATTGCATCTCCAATTTCCCAGCCAGATTCCATCGCACAATATATCATTTTTTCGAACAAAACTCTTTAACTAACTTTTTTCTTGAAACTTTACACAATTTCGGGTGTAATAAAATCCAAAAATATTCGCCTTCGCAAAAACCGGTTTCTCGTCGTCGTCGTCGCTTTTTTGTGTAAAAAAAAGGCGATGAAACACGAGGTTAAACGAGAAAAATCGAGGTCATTTACGGCGATTTAGCAGCGGAGCGCACTTGCATTACTTCCGCTTCGACCCCACCAAAAAATGGACGGAAAAATTGGTTGAAATAGGAAAAATGTACTTTATCGTTGCTCTCTTCGTACTCTTATTATTGACTTTTCTTTCATTCTTTCAAAATTACCAATTTTCAGACGTTCGCTGAGGTCGATGCCCGAATAAAATCGACGAGAATTCCATTCAGCACTCAGCGAATCGTCGAATATCAGCCACGGATTTCTTGTACTCACTACTCATATCACAAAAACGACTAGCACATGTTCGTTTTTGTTTCAATTGAAAAAAACCGATTCTTCGTACATTTTTTTGTGGAACTGCAGGGCTGGGCAGTAAATTGGCCCAGGCCTTTTGAAGGCTTTTCGAGGCTTCGACTTTTCAACCATTTGCAATGATCCGATTGGGGCCAAGCTTTTTGCGGCCTTTTCGGCCTCTGATCCACATATCTCGGGACCAGATGATCCGATCGGTCTGAAACTTGGACCCAATATACTTCAATCCAAGTCCAAGAAGTTTGGCGCCGATCGGAATATTGAAAGTCGTTCAAAAGTCTTAAAAATTACAAGAATCGAAACGATTGAAAATCCAAAATCCTTAAAATACCGAGACAATTACAGATCAATTGGCTGCACATATTCGGATAATCGTGAGATGCGGATATCGTCAAATCGGTTAAAATGGCACATTCTCGCAGCGACCGCACTTCTTCTCCTCGTCACGTTCACTTCAGCCATTGAGCACGATTCGGTACGTTGCTTTTTTTTCCGAAAAATTTGCGTCTAAACTTGCTGAAATGGCACAAAAAGCCGAAATAGAAGTATTGTGAAAAAATGGTATTTTTCAAAGAAAAGATTCATTTGAAACCGAAATTTTTTATAAGAGACGAACGATTCTGTCGTTTTAAAAGTGTTATTTTCTGAAACTCTAAAAAATTTGTTTGCAGATTTGCGACGAGAGCACGGGAGCACAATGCGCGGAGCCGTCGCACACGGTGATTCGGCTGGCGAAACGGGACGACGAACTGGCGCGACGAATAGCCGAGGAGCACGATATGCACGTGAAGGGCGAGCCGTTTCTCGACAATCACTACTTTCTGTACCACTCGGACGAGAAGCGCACGCGACGCCACAAGCGGGCGATCGTCGAGCGACTGGACACGCATCCCGCCGTCGAGTGGGTCGAGGAGCAGCGGCCCAAGAAGCGCGTCAAGAGGGACTACTTGTTGCTCGATGACGTACGTTGATTTTTTTTTTCCGCCGAAAATCAATATTTTCCTCGGGTTTCTTTGATTTTCGTTGTCGGGCGACTAAGGGCTAGAAAGTGAGACATTTGAGGCCGCAAACCGTCAAAAAAACAATAATTGTTTATGAAAGCAATCATGTCTTAAAAACAATGCAGTACGCAAATAGCGTATTTATTCACAAGATGGCAACACGATCGTCCATTGTTGGCGCCCGGCAGCCGCCGCTCTCTCCAACACTTGGCGATCCGTCTCTACGTAACGGTTCTTCCGCGTTGGCGCCCAGCACGCCTCCACTGACGATTTTCTCTTCCGCGACGCCGTCGGGGTCTTTTGCAGCTGCTCCTCGCTGCTCTTTCTCGCTTTTTCCGCCTTTTTTGGCTCAACGTCTGGCACACACTTGACCGGCGTCGTCGACGACATTTTCAACTGAAAAACGGACAAATTGTGGAAAAGAGAAAGAAAATGGGGTGGGAGAGTAGGGAAGGGAGGATGGAATGAGAATGGAAGGTCCGACGTCATGGCCACGTTCATTGATTTTCTGTGGAGGGGCGGAGTATGATCGAGCACGAAAGGTTACGTGGCGAGACAAGATGGGATGGAAAATCAAAGAGTACAGAAGACGCTGTGAATGTTCTCAAGAAGAACGGAAATTTGAGTGCGAAATGGAAAATGAGATTGTTGGAAATTTCAATTTTTCATTGAAAAGTCTTTGAAAAAGATTGGATTCGGTCAAGAACGTGAATGCCAACAAGCGACTCTTAAAAAATGTTTGTTGCAACAACAAAATTGGGAAATTTGAGAAGAAGTCATATTTCTCGTCATAAGAGCAAATTCGAGTCTTGAAGTGTTTTTTTTGTTGTTTTGTTTGAAACTGTAATCTTGCAGGACGTGCGTCACTCGGCGCCCGCCCGCCGTTCGGTTCTTAGTCGGGACAGCGGCGCGCGACGAACGCAGAGACAGATGCAGCCGACGTCGCCGCGCGAGATTCCCTCGTTGCCGTTTCAGGACCCGCTCTACAAGGATCAGTGGTATTTGGTGCGTTTCGCTTATTTTTTTTTCTTTGCGATTCTCTCATGAATTTTGCAAGCAAAATAGTATGAATCTCACCGAAATTCGTATTGCAGCACAGCGGAGCCGTCGGCGGATACGACATGAACGTGCGTCAGGCATGGCTGCAGGGCTACGCGGGCCGCAATGTTTCCGTTTCGATTCTCGATGACGGCATCCAGAGGGACCATCCGGACCTGGCGGCCAATTACGATCCGCTGGCCTCCACGGACATCAACGACCACGACGACGATCCGACGCCGCAGAACAACGGAGACAACAAGTACGCGTACAAAAAGCCGATGAGAAGATTGTTATAACGGGCCCGAAACTGATTATCAAATATTTAGAATCAATTGAAATTCTTATACCGTCTATAAGTTATACGTTCCACGGTCTCCAGAGCTGACAATATGGGCGTAGCCTCGGCCAAATGGCGTTTTCAAGAATTCAGCACGTTTTCTCTGATTTTTGTGGTCAACGGCGATGAAAAATGATTGTTCGACATGAAAACACACTAATTCTCACAGAATTAATGACGTTTTGGCGCTCATTTTTCGCGGACTTTGCTTTTTCGCCTTCGCCGCCCAAAAACTTCTCATTTTGCGCTTTCTTGACCGTTTTCAGATAGAATTGGTTTTGAGAATGATAAATCACGTAAATACGAGCATTTTGAGCGCTCGAACCGCAAAAACTACCGAAAAGCAACTGAAATTCACGCAGTTTTAGCCCAAAACCTTCAAACGGATAAATGTGATTTGCGACTTGACCAAATTTAACGCTCTTGCGCTTAAAAAATTCGTAATAGCCTATATAATCGGTCTATCGAGAGACAAATAAGAAATTATCGGTTTTTCGCGGCTAATCTGGCAAAAAACACAAATTTCGCGCCAATGTATCGCTCTATTAGCGGAGCGCACTTGCGCCCATTGTCAGCTCTGAGGACCGTGCGTTCTTTTAGTGAAACATTAACATTGAAATTCGGAGAAATTCTTTTCAAAAAATGCAAAGATATGTTTGAAATTCATTTCTTTCTTGCAGACACGGAACCCGTTGCGCGGGAGAAGTGGCCGCTCTGGCCGGAAACAACCAGTGCGGCGTGGGCGTGGCCTACAAAGCCAAAATCGGCGGGGTTCGGATGCTCGACGGAGCAGTGTCCGACTCGGTCGAAGCGGCCTCTCTCTCCCTCAACCAGGACCACATTGACATTTATTCGGCCTCGTGGGGACCCGAGGACGACGGAAAAACGTTCGACGGACCGGGACCGCTCGCCCGGGAAGCCTTCTATCGGGGCATAAAGAACGGACGCGGCGGAAAGGGGAACATCTTTGTGTGGGCCAGCGGCAACGGCGGTTCCAGGTGGGTCCACGCATTTTTTTTTTCACAGAAAAGTACCGTTTTGTTTGTGAAATGTCAAGAAAGAATGGTCTCATGGAAAACACGTCTTGCGAATTTTTTAACGAAAAAATTAACGTTTCAAGGATTTCCTTTTCCTATTTCTGTAATCTACCGTTTCATTACTTATGCTTGAAAAAAATGGTTTGTTTCGAAAACAGTGTGCTTACGTTCGATAACTGTTCTTTTCTTCTGTTTACCCGGATTTTTTAATCCAAAAAATTAACGTTTCAGTGACTTTTATCAACTAAAAAAAAATTACCAAACATGTTAAAAGAACAGTTTTTGACTCGCCTATCGAGGTTTTCCAATTTTACCCAATTTTCCTGGTATTTTTGAAATTTACATCATCAATTTGGTAGTTGCACTTCGAAAAAAAAAACATTGATTTTCCAGACAAGATTCGTGTTCTGCCGACGGCTACACCACCTCTGTCTACACGCTCTCCATCTCGTCGGCCACCTTTGACAATCATCGGTACGCGTCTGTCAACAAATTTTTGTCAACACAATTTGTCATTTGTCGTCTTGTCATCTTGTCATTTGTCGTCTGTCAATTTGTCACAATTTGTCAACAAATTTTTAATTTAATTTTAATAAAAGCAGACGCGAGAGATTTCGCGTCTCCGTCTCGCTTTTTCGCACACTAATCGCCTCTCTCTCTCTGCCTCAGTATTGTATAAATTCACATTTTAGGCCGTGGTACCTGGAAGAGTGTCCCTCGTCGATCGCGACGACGTACTCGTCGGCGGACTACCGTCAGCCGGCCATTGTTACTGTGGATGTGCCCGGCGGATGCACCGATAAACACACGGGAACGTCCGCCTCCGCCCCACTCGCCGCCGGAATTATCGCTCTCGCACTCGAGGCCAAGTGAGTCGTTTTTCTCGTTTTTCTTGTATTGCCTCTGATTGATTTGCAATTTTTTGTTGGAAAAAAAAGCGAAATTGCAGTCCGGAACTGACGTGGCGAGACATGCAACACATTGTGCTGCGGACCGCCAACTGGAAGCCGCTGGAAAACAATCCGGGATGGTCGCGGAACGGAGTCGGCCGGATGGTGAGCAACAAGTTCGGCTACGGGCTCATGGACGGCGGCGCACTCGTCAGCATGGCCAAGACGTGGAAGACGGTGCCCGAGCAGCACATTTGCACCTACGAATACCGACTCGCCAGCCCGAAGTGAGCAACTTTAATGCGTTTTTTTTTTTTAACGAATCGATTGTTTTTGCAGTCCCCGCCCGATAATCGGTCGATTCCAACTCAATTTCACACTGGAAGTCAACGGATGCGAATCGGGAACGCCGGTGCTCTATTTGGAGCACGTGCAAGTCCACGCTACCGGTTTGTCTTTGATTTTTTGATAAAGATTTCCCCACTACTGGCTAGGTCGAATTCATTTGAAAAAAAACATAACTGTTTGAGCACTTTTTGAAACTGTAAACTTTTTTCCGCTCATAAAACAGTTGTTTGAAATCTCTGAAATGGTTGCAGTGCGATACTTGAAACGAGGCGACCTCAAACTGACGCTGTTCTCGCCGTCCGGCACCCGATCGGTCCTTCTCCCGCCGCGGCCCCAAGATTTCAACGCCAACGGATTCCACAAATGGCCGTTCCTTTCGGTGCAACAATGGGGAGAGGACCCGCGCGGAACGTGGCTGCTCATGGTTGAATCGGTCACCAACAATCCCGCCGCTACTGGTACGCTCTTTTTTTTTTTAAATTTTATTGCATAACTCGCCCCCACTCTGACCTCCACATGTTAATTTTTTGAGAAAAAGTTTCAATGGAAAACAATTTCAGGATCGTTCCACGACTGGACCCTCTTGCTGTACGGAACGGCTGAGCCGGCGCAAGCGGGCGACGCACAGTTCGCCGCCACTCCGGCCACTTCGCAGGGCGTGCTCTCGCGTGTGCAGCAGCTCACTTCACAGGTACGCACATTTTTCGGCATCGGATAATTTTTTTTTTGCTGATTTTTCTGGGCCCTTTTTGGTGTGTGTTTCTCTCTCTCTTTCTCTCGTTTTCTTCCCCCCTAATTTTGAAAATTGTACGGGTTTTTTCAACGATTTTGCACAGAGTGTGTGTGTGTGTGTGCGTGTGTGTGCAAGTTTTTTTTTCTAATTTAAAAAATGTCAAAAAAATCAGCTAAAATGGCCCGCCCCCTCCAGTTGTCCGTCAAAGTCTCTCAATTCAGTTTCTCAGTGTTTTCTCTCTTTCTCTCTTATTGTCTGCGTCTCTTCCACGTGCCATACACTGTCTATTGTCCGTCTGTTTCTGTTTTTGTTTCTCGTGTAAATGTCCTCCGATGCTCTAGAAATACTAGAAGAGAATTGATTTACAGTGCATTTTTCTATAATGATTTTTTTTTTCGCTCAAAAATTTGCAGTGTTCTAATTTGATAAAACAACACATTTCTCTATTTCTCTGTTTTGTTTTTCCCTCCCCAGATTTTCAACCCATTTTCCCCCACCGAATGGCTCATTTCTCACTAATTCTCAACAAGCACCACTAGCATTTTTCTTCCGTTTTTTTCCGTGTCTTTTTTTCTGCTAATCGTACACCGCCCTATGGAGAGAGCGTCGGGAAAGTGTTGCGATTGTGTCTTGAAAAACAACTTCACGATCTTCTTCCGACTTCGACGACTCTATCACTTTCAACCAATCGATAACCGACCCATTCACACTTTAATCCACTTACCACTGCCACCGCTGTTCCGTAAAAATGGAAAAAGCGAGGCCGCGCCGCGCCGAGAGCCACAACTGTCCCGAATCGGAGAACCCACCTGCAGAGGTGGTTCAATTGTTACAAAAAGTCAGTGTTGTGACGGGCTCTGATTCGGGACAGTTGTGGCTCGGCGCGGCCTCGAAAATGCAATTGTCTCTACGTGTCGCACGGTCTCCAGAGCTCATGTGGCGGCGAACACTTTTTCTCTGATTTTTGTGGTCAAAAGCGATTTAAAATTGTAGTTTTACATGAAAAGACAATCGTTTTCGAAATTTCTGACGATTTGATCGCTTCTTGACCGTTTTCAGACAACATTGACTTTGAAAAGGCATTTTGAGCGTTCGAAAAACGAAAATTACGCGATTTCGCTTAAAAAATTCGTTTTGACCTACTCAATTGTTTTGTCGCGGCGCCAATGAGAAATTATCGGTTTTTTTTCGAGGCAACAGGCCTGGGCGAGCGATTCGGTTCGCGAGAGAGAAGCGATTAGCGTGTGAGAGGGTAGAGACGCAGGCGCGAAACAACAAACAACAACAACAGCGAAACAGTTTCGCGCCGCCTGCGTCTCTGCCTCTTCGCACGCCTAATCGCTTCTCTCTCGCCCACCTCTGCGAGGCAATTTTTGCAAAAAAAAAAACTGGAAATTTGAATTGAGCTCCAGTCACAGTCAAGCTCTGGAGACAGTGCGCTCCAAGAAGCGAAGTGCATGTGTGCCCACTCCCCGCCCCCAATCCGTGTCCTCAGCTCGCATTGTGTTGTGATTGCAGAAGCGTCCGTTGAAGCGGCCGCAGGCGTTCTCGCGAGTCCGTCAAATGCCGATTCCGTCGGGAAGCGCCCAACGACCGTGGGTGCCACAACGACCGCCGCCGCAGCAGATGTTCGCACAGCAGATTGAGCAGCAGCAGCAGAACTCGTTTGGCCAATGGGTCTGGGACCCGGTCTCGCAGCGATGGGTCTGGTCGCGGCGGATCCGAAAACACAATAACAATATGGTGCATCGGCGGAGATTTAAGCATTCTTTGGTTTAACGACTCTTTCTTCTCTCTCTCTCTCTCTCTCTCTTCTTTTTTTAATCGGGAAAATTGTGAATGTTTGTTGGCGGGTCGGCACCGTTTTTCTTTTTCTTTTTTTTTGCACACCCCTCTCCTTCTCCCTTCTTGGACACTTTTACACGTTTCTGGCCTATGAAAGCTTTAAAAAATGCTCAAACACGTGTCAAGTGTTCACAATTTTCCCCCCGTCGAAAAAACGTCTCTTTCCGATTTCATCTCATTTTTCCCGCTCCCGGTGCTTCTTCTCCCTTTGCTCTTGGATAATTTTCAAAAAAAAAAACCGCTCGGTGATTGCCTTTTTGCCCCCGTTCAAACGATGATGTGTGTCTGTAATAATTTGCAAACGATATTTAATTCTTCCTCGCCGTCCGATGTTTTCTAGAGAAAACTAAGTTTTTAGTCTTTCCACACCCTGTTTTTTTCCATTCCCCCCCACCCGGTCCACACAAAACAATGAATGCGGGCTTCTTCTCTCCTCCTCCTCCTCCTTTTTTTTCCGTTTTTTTGTTGTTGTGAAATTTTGAAAAAATGTCTGTAAATTGATTCTCTTTTATGGCTCTGTGCGTATCGTGTTTCACAAATGTTTGCATGTGTTTTACGGGTGGTTACGGTATTTTTGTGGGTGGAAAAAGGATTACGGTAGAGTTTTTCACGCTGGCTTTCAGAACAATTTAAGGCTTTTTGAAGGCCCGTCGAGGCCTGGACTTTTGACGGACTTGCAGTGATGCGATCGGACCCAAACTCTGCAGGCTTCGGGTCCAAGTTTCAGCCCGATCGGATCATCTGGTCCCGAGAAATGTGGATCATTCCGGGCTTTTAGGCCTTCAAGCACTATCTCGAGAGTAATTGATCCGATCAGGCTGAAACTTGGACCCAGTATACTTCAATTCAAGTACAAGAGGCCTGCAAAGTTTGGGTCCGATCGAATCATGGCAAGTGGGTGTAAAAGTCCAGGACAAGTTGCCCAGCCCTGAACAAAACATTTTGTCTCTATCTAGAGTCTAGAATCTTATCCCTCCGTTGGCCTTATTCTTTGAAATTCTAGGATTTTGATAGAAAATTGCTACACCAATTTCTCAATATTATAGATATTGTTGCAAATAATCGCACTTATCTTCGTTCTCAAAAATTGAACTAGATTTTCGATAAAACCTACCGTAATCCCCGCTTCCAATTTCTGCTTTTTTTTTTTCTTCATCGTCGTCTTTCATTGTGGGCCTAGAGGTGTGTCTTGACGTCACTGTATATATATATTCATACATAGTAATGCATATTATCCTCGAAAGTGCCCACGCATTCGGTAGTGTGCAGATTGGCATACCGACTGCGCTCGTCGCCCTCCAAATCGCCGTCGTCGTCGTCGTTTTGGCCGTCGGCGTGTACGCGTGCCGTCGTCAACGACGAATCGCCGATTCGTCGTCGGCCCCGCCCGTTTCCGATGACGTGGCAATGACACGGATGGACAACACGTCTTCTGGCGGAGAATCGGAAGAGGAGCTGATGCGTCGAGCGATTTCCGCGTCGCTCGAGGCGGAAAACGAGCGGAAAATGATTGAGAAGGCGCTCGCGGAGGCGGACAATCGATAGGAATCTCTCTTTTTTGCTCGTCAAATATAGGTTTTTATATTCTGCCATTACGGCGGCATTTCTCTGCAATCGATTGCAGTGAAACGCTCTCATAATGGCTGCTAAAATGCAAATCGTTTTCTTTTACGGGATCTTGTAGTTGTTGTTGTTGTTGTTGTGCTCAATTCCTCGCCTTTTCTGTGATTTTCTCTCCCGCCGATTTACGGGTTCATCTCTCTCTCTCTCTCTCTTTCTCGCCAATGTCAAACATTGCCTCCTCTTCTTTTTTTTATTCGTCTTGCCTCCCGGTCGTTGTCGAAAAATCCAGAAAATTGCTGAAATTTTGGTTTGATTGGCATGGTTTTTAAGACTAAATTCAAACCCCGGCAAAGACTTGAAATTGAATAATCGCACGCACTTTTTGTTCGAACATTTTCCCACTTCTCCGCGCAAAACTAACTGTTCACAATGTTCTCCCGCAAAGCAAAAAAAACACACTGTTTCCGATTTTTCGCATCAATTGCCCAATTTCTAGTCGACGGAAAACGGCGGAACCGAAACGCTTTTGGTGGACTTCTCGCGCGGAGAACGGCCCGAACCGGCGACACAATCGCGATTCTCGTCGTATCAAACGGGCGTCGCCTATCTGAAAAACTATTTCGATCACTTTTTCCTCAAAATGTTTGGCGGACAGGCCGGTCAGCGGCCGTGGCGTTGAACTGCTATTTGGGGAGTTTTGCAGTTGGATAATATCTTGCCGTGTACCTTTTATTTGTTCATTTTTCGAAACGCTCAATTTTCCGTCCCTATCTCTCTCTCTCTCTTCGTTTTCGGGTATTTTTTCCTCTAATTTATGGCATCTTTTTCATTTTATATTGCAAATTTCAGAATATTGACAAGACATCGGCAAGATTTATCCAACGTGCTTATCCTTGAAACAAACTTCTTTTTTTTGTCTTTCTTTTGAAAGCTAAATTCCATGTCAATTTATCCAAAAAAATGTTTATCGAGTACAGGGTATCCGCATCCGCATCATTTTCTATGCATTATCGATTGATTTAAGTTATTGTCTAGGCCCCATGATTCCATTGTTTTTTTTCTAGTCGACACGCTTTTCCATGTATTTTGGGGTCTCGCAACGAAACAACAATGAAAATGTTCGCTGCGAGACCCATTTTGCGAGCCCCCCTCACCCCCCAACGTTCATGTACGATTTTAGGGTGAAAATGCCACGGAGGTGATTGAGCGAAATCGTGACAGCGCCGAAGTGTCGGACGAGGAGAACTCGTACTGGCGATGGGTTCGCGAGCTGAAAAAGCAAAAGCTCCAAGAGCTGCACGAGCGAAAATTTGGCGGCAAGCAAAAAGAAGGCGAGACGACGAAATCGAACTCGCTCCGTGGCATTCTCCTCATTGTCTGTATTTTTATCGTCCTCATCATCATTCTGGTCGTATGAAGAACATTAATCGCGTGAAATTATCGATTTTTGAGGTGTGCGCAGAGATGGAGATGATTTCCACGAAATGCACCGAAAAATGCGCATTTGCCCCCCATCTCTGCACACTATTTTCAGATTTTTTAGGCGTACCGTAATCTTTTGCCCCCCCCCCCACAATTTTTCTGATTTTTGGTCGTATCCGTCGTGGTGTGTGTGTGTGTGTGTGTGTGTCCTTTGTCATTTGAAATATCTTAGTTTATTTTATGCCGCGTCCAATGTCTCGAAAAAACCGTAAAAACCGCAGATTTTTCTGTCCAAAGTCGGCCGAAATTTGCGTGAAAAACGGGGGTGTGCACAGCTCAATGAGTGTAACCGTACCCCTAAAACTACGGTATTTTTTGAAAATTTGTTAATTTCTTGAGGTTATTTGAAAATATTCAAATTTCTTGCGCAAATTTTCAAAAAATACCGTAGTTTTAGGGGTACGGTTACACTCATTGAGCTGTGCGCACCTCCGTTTTTCACGCAAATTTCGGCCGACTTTGGACAGAAAAATCTGCGGTTTTTACGGTTTTTCCGAGACATTGGACGCGGCATTACGCCTACGCTTTTTTGCTGATACCTCGCAATTTGCATGCTTTCCAACAAAAACGTTTTAATTTGTTGGGCCCCCTCCCCCTTTTTTTTTCTTTTTGAAAATGATTGTGAGAGACCGCAAACACATAAACACACACACACCACTGGACCGGGCGTTATAATATCGGAAAAATGGCAGATTTAGAACGAAAGATTACGGTATCGCCAATCGTTTCAGATCGAAGAGACGGCGCCGATCTCGTTTCCAGACTTGACATCGGCCGGAAATTGTCACGTCGAGTGCAACGGAGGTATTATTGATTGTCTCATGCTTCTCCAAGTTATTGAATCGATTTGAGGATGCACGGAATCCAACTCGGCGACGTCGTGCTTCGCGTGCAAACACCTGACTCAAACGCTGCGCAACAAGGGCGGAAGCGGCTTCAAATGTGTGCAAAAGTGCGATGACACGTACTATTTGGACGGCGACAAGTGCAAAATGTGCTCGTCGCACTGCCACACGTGCACAAAAGCAGAGGTTAGTCGATTACGAGAGGGCACATTTTGACCGCCAAACTTTGCACGCTTTTTGAATTTTGAAGAAAGGCCGAAAGCCCTGTTTTTGCGAACTATTCAATGTTCCATCACATCTCCAGACGCGGAGATCGATCCGTCTAAAACTTGGTCCCAAGCAGGGCTGGGCAATTGGCCGGCCCTTGACCTGGACTTTTGAACCACTTGCAATATTCCGATCAGACCCAAACTTTGCAGGCTTTGTTGACTTGGATTGAGGGCCATTGTGTCCAAGTTTCAGCCCGATCGGATCGTCGGGCACCGAGATATGTGGATCAGAGGCCGATTTTTTCCAAAAAGCCCGGGCTTCCGGCCAATCTCGGCCAATGATCCACATTTCTCGGGACCAAATAATCTGATCGGGCTGAAACTTGGTCCCAATATGCTTCAACCCATGTCCAAGAAGCCTGCAAAGTTTCGGTCCGATCGGAATATTGCAAGTGGTTCAAAAGGTCGGCTAACGAAAAGCTCGGGCCGGCCAATTGCCCAGCCCTGGTCCCAAATTACTTATTGGGCCTCAAAAAATCCATTGAAATAAGGTGGCACGAGGAAGTTAAACTATACTGATTGTTCTTATTGCGTGCACCGCCCGAAATGATTGTTGGCGAATGTTGTAGGTGTGCGAAACGTGTCCGGGAAGTCTTCTGCTCATCGAAGTCGACAATATGCCCCACTACGACCACGGAAAGTGTGTGGAATCGTGTCCGCCCGGCCTGGTCGCCGATTGTGAGTTTACCTCGATTCGGGTTTTCGAATTTCAAACGTTTACAGCACAAAAGTCTACAAACGGTGAGAGAGAGAGAGTACATTTAATCGAGTGTTTAACCAATAAACCAAAGCCCCCCTCCACTTCTAAATTCCTGTTTCGCATATAACTTTTGACTCCCGTTTAATCATTCGCAGCTCACCACCATGCATTTTCAAACCGAATCCTCATTTGCAGACGAGACGAACCTGGTGCAGGCGCGGTGCATCTGGCGAAAGGATCTCTGCGGCAACGGCTACTACATCAACGCCGTCGGCAAGTGCGATTTGTGCGATTCGGCGTGCGAAACGTGCATCGCGCCCGGACCGATGAGCTGCGAGAAGTGCGCGAACGGCTACGGAAAGGGCTCGATCGGATACTGTCGGCCGTGCTGTGCGCCCGGATCCGGAAAGGACTGGCACTGTGGTGGGTGTCGCTTTGTACTCATTTCTCCTAAAAAAGAGTGTGTCCGAAATGAGGGATTGGTGGTCCAAAAGTCTCAAATTCTGTATAAATTTGCCCGAAGGCGACCACGAGAAGTACACGGCGGGTGGAGTTTTCTAGTCCCACCGGCGAAAATGTTCATCTGTAGCAGAGTTGAGCGGAAATGGAATTTTGAAATCCGGAAGACGGCAGACGGCAGACGGAAGAAAAAATTTTTTACGGAACACGGAAAACGGAAGACGGAAGAAAACTTTTTTCCCGGAAGACGGCAGACGGAAGACGGAACAAAAAAATCCACGGAAGACGGAAGACGGAAGACGGCAGACGGAATTCCGCTCAACTCTGATCTGTAGCAAATCTTCTTGCAACTCGACTTTGTAGTGTACCCTTGCTCGGGAAACTACTTCCAAAACTCACCCGACAAAGCGTTTGTCGAGAAAAAATGGTTTCAGACAGCGTTATTCGAGTGCCGTACAAAAAATGGATAACCGCGTGAAATTTCATTAAAACTGGGGACTTGGGAACACGAAGAATGCCCCCCACTTTAAAAATATGTATATTTTTGTTTGCAGAAGACTGTTCGACGCAACCGCCGGAGCCGTCCGAATCCTCGGATTCCGGCTACGGATGGTTCTTCTGGATAACCGTCGTCGCCCTCTTCGGCCTCGGATTCTGGTCGTGCTGGAAGTGCGTCGCGGCCAACAGTTCGGCCGCGAATATCGAGTACGTCACGTTTGTGTGTCTGTCCGAATTTCCTCTTATTGCCACATTCGCTGTCCGAGTCCCAACTCTCAGAAATCCATATAAACGGAACAGTGCGCAGTTCGAGTTGTGGCTCTGTGGCTGAGAAAACTCCTAGGCCATGAGATCTTTCTTGCCACGTATTCACACAAATTAACAGCAATCGAGATTTGAGCCAACAGACGGTTGGCGTGAAACTTGATTTGAGCACTTATTAATCTAGCTAGAAGATTTATTAATCTAGCTAGACAATTTATTAATCTAATTAGGTGTCATATCAATCTTATTAAGCCGTAATAACGAAATGCCAGAGTTTTCTAGGCCGCAGTATATAAATCGAAAAAAAAACAGCCGAAAAAGTTGCAGATACGCTCCGCTGCCACACTACAACGCGACGAACGGAGAAGTGAATTTGGGCGTGAATTCAGATGAGGACGACGACGAAGACGAAGACGAACTCTTCACACATTTACCCGCTTCTCAGAATGTCTAGAAGCTCCCGTTTTTTCATTCAAAAATGATGCCAACTTTGTTCCGGGTATTCTAATTCTCTCTGTTAATGTTTCTGTTCTTTTTTTTTGTTGTTCATCACCAAAATTGCCTTCCCCTTCCCGAAATACGTGCAAAACCGCCTTCGTTTCGCTATGTGATTATTGATTTATTCCGGGTTTGTCTTTCTGTTGTATTCAACGAAATATATAAAATTTTAGCAAACTGATTTTAGCAAACTGAACAAACACCGATTTTTTTTTAGCGAGAAACGCCCGTTGTGAACAGATTATGCCCAGAAATGGTGACTTTGTTTTCAAAAAAACCGTGCTTGGATCGTGAAATGCCCTGATTATCGATTTCCAGCCCTTCTATTATACTGACGTTGTGGAGAATTGGGAGAAGAGTTTCAGTGTCGTCAAGTACAAAAAAGACACTGTTTTCAAGAACAACGATTGGTGGAATTCGTCAATTCTCAAATAATATTCTTTCTCGTTTTTAATTACTTTTCGGCTTTCCGTCATACATTTTGCAACTAGGAAACGTTCGATTCGCTATATGTCTGGAAGAAAATACATTCGTTTTTATGTAATTATTGATCAATTTGAAGATATAATAAATAATTTACTGCGATTACGCTAATTTACGCTAATTTACTGCGATTAGATTGCAAATTCTTCTAACTGGACTGATAAATTTTCTAATTAGATTGGCGAAGCTAATTAGATTGCAAAAACACTGATATTTGATTAAAAATTTATCTAATTAGATTAAAATTTCGGGCAAACCTAGCTAGATTATGTTTATATTGCAAAATCAGCTATTATAGGGGCACCGGACAGAAAGGGCGCGCTATTGAGAAGAGCCCGCGAAAACCTGGGGGACTCTAAATTTGAATGGTGTGAGAAGAGAAAGTTAGTCCGCGGCCACGTAGGCTGCTGCAGAAATTTTTGTTTTCCTTCTGTTTTTTCGTTTTTTTTTTTAAATAAATCGATTGTGTTCTCACCTTTTTCGTAGTGAATTTAATTAATTGTTTCTTTTTCATGTTCGAAATATGCGTTTCTAAACAGATTCAATCAACAGTTTGCACTATTTTTCGACTGCGATAGCTTTTTATAGAAATTCTATACATGAAAAAGAAAAAATTAATTAAATTCACTACGAAAAAGGTGAGAACACAATCGATTTATTTAAAAAAAAAACGAAAAAACAGAAGGAAAACAAAAATTTCTGCAGCAGCCTACGTGGCCGCGGACTAACTTTCTCTTCTCACACCATTCAAATTTAGAGTCCGCCAGGTTTTCGCGGGCTCTTCTCAATAACGCGCCCTTTCTATCCGGTGCCCCTATAATAGCTAGATTCAGAAATCGGTAGCAATCTAACTAGGTCCGGTTAGAAACAACGAGAATTAGCTAGTTAGATTAGAAACGATTTGCCTGAGTGCTCACATCAAGATCAGATCCGATTCCTGACCGGACTATTTTTTGTTGAACTCTAGGGGCCTTCCATCTGAAGTCTTCGGGTAGTCATCGTCAAGAAAGGAGGCCGGATGAATGACTGTTAGCTTATAAATGTTGTTAATCATCTTAATAATCGTTTTGTCAAGTTTCGTGTCTTTCTGACTTCTAGTTTTGCAATTAGAACAGATTATGCGCACAAATGTCGGCCTTGTTTTCCGAAAACGGTGCTTGGATCGTGGCTTGCCACCAATAATTGTGTGTAATTATGCGGAAGAGCCCCTAGTGACCCCGCACACGGAAGAGATATTGGACAAACGTGGAGGCGCAGAGAAGCCGGAGAAAAGGGTCTTATCGGCATGGTCAACCAGAAGAACGGCCCTCGCTCGCTCATTCTCGACCGCAATGCCCGTCGCTCGCACGCAGTCTCTATCCTATCCTAGTTTCGTGGCAATTATTTCTCACATGGGATTTTCCGACCGGTATACTCTTTTGTTTTCGTGTACATACAAATAAAGAAAATGCTCAAATTTAGAGTGAGCCTGGCGTCGCGCTCGATTGGATTTCGTGAACTTCACTTGAGAACCAAGTGTGTGATTCATCGCCTCGAGTTCAATCAACGGGAACTGAATTACTGCGGACATCTCAAAGTGGACGATGTCCGTTTTGAGTTCGAGCACGATGAACGCACGAATCAGGTTGAAGTGAGATGCGGAAACGGGAGTTGCATGTCACTCACGGGTATGTACACGGCAAAGTCCTACTTTCGGTACTATCTGACACCCGCCAAGTACGCGGTGAAACACATCGAGATACTGGTGAGCAAATATGTTATTACTCGCGGTGTTTTGCCGATTTTTGTGGACACCGTCGAATAAAATATAATTTTGTTTCGTTTGCAGCACTGTTACCAGCCATTCCACGGCCTATCCAACTTGAGAGTCCCGTCGATTAAGTGGACTTTTGGTCGCTACACTTGTTGTCATATGTTCTCTGCGTTTGCCGGAGGTCACATTTTTGACAAGCTGGAGTTGGTCGGGTGGAGTTTGGAGAACCTTCGGGAATGGCCCATTGAAATGTGCAAACATTTGGTCTACATTCGGCCTACAAATCGTTCGGAAGGTCCGATTTATGGACCGGACATAAAAAGATGTTTATGGCGTTCTGACACAAAACGGATAATACAGGCAACCATTCAGTGCTACCAACATCACATGGATTATTTATGTGAGGTACTTTGCGGGGACTGTATTTTGAGCACATCAACAAAAAAAAATCGTTTTAGATTGTTTTAGCAAGCTCAATTGGATCCTATTTAGCTGGCGAGTTTTCCGACAGCGAATGCTCCTTCTGGGAACAGCTAATTGATAAATATCCGAATGCGGTACAGTCAGAAACTTGTGGACTGTAAGTCTGTTTTCTAAATTTCACATCACATTTTCATTGAGAAAATTCAGAAAATATTTTATCATCGGTTCGGAGCCCGATTCGCTCACAATTGCTCAGATGAATGGGTATCGAGTGTTCCTGCCGGAAACCAATACGTTCACGCTGCTCAAAATTCCGGCCGATCGTCAAGAATACGCCCGAATTTGTGATCAGTTTGAGCATTTGGTAGATAAAGTGAAGTGGGCGCAAGTTGTGGAAGGTTTATTACAAACTTAAATTTGGGCATGCTGTCGTTTTGGTGAATTACAACGTGGCAAAATTGAGAAGAGTTTCAGTGCTGTCAAGTTCCAAAGAGACTCTGTATACTCAACTAGGTCCTTCGATTTTTGCATATCCGCGAGAAAATGCCTTTGTTGCTATGTAATTATTGATCAATTCCGCGCGTTTCTGTTGAATTTGACAAAATAAATATTAAAATGTACACACATTTTCGCGGATCTTCAAAATTCCTCAGCACTGCTGTAGTCCGAAGAGTTTTCGGTGGTCGCTCGTGGAGGAGCCAATGAATTTTCGGAATTTCCGACGTCTTCTGCAGATTTGAAATCCTCTTCTTCTTCTTCTTCTTCTTCTTCTTCTTCTTCTTCTTCTCCCTCTTCGCGTGTTTCCTGTCGTTGTTGATCAGGCTTCTCATCTTTGTCTGAAAAACAACATAATTTTTGAATTTTTTGGGGAAAATGCCTACCAGCCGCCTGCATGTAAAGAATATCGTCGAGTGACGGAAAACTGAAGTCGTCCTCGATTTCCGCCGATGCACCTTTTGGCGGAATGAACAGATTCGTGGTCTCTCTGCAAAAATGGAATCTTTCGGATCAAAAACCAGGGCTGGGCAAATTTCGACCCAAGGACTTTTGACCCACTTGCAATTATCCGATCGGACCCGAACTTTGTACGCTTCTTGGACTTGGACTGAAGTATATTGGGTCCGAGTTTGAGACCGGTCGGATCATCTGGTCCCGAAATGTGTGGGTTAGAGGCTTCTGGAGCAGATGATCCGACCGGTCTCAAACTCTGACCCAACATACTTCAATCCAAGTACAATCCAAGTAAGCCTGCAATGTTTGGGTCCGATCGGATAATTGCAAGTGGATCAAAAAGTCGTAGGGTCTAAATTTGCCAAGTTGTGTGTCAAAAAAGTGTCGAATACTCCAAAAAACCGACTTGAAAACGATCTTGATGGGGCCGAGCGAGTCGACGGTCCTTCCCGGATTGTGCTCGTCGAACGGATCCTCAATGTACACCGCTTTGCGCCACGTGAACTGCTGCTGTTGCTGAGACAAATCGACTCTGAAAAAATGAAACACTTTTTGCATTTTCTTGCTTCAAACTAACCGATTCATGACTCTGGCGCGTTTGATGGAAATGAATTTTTTGTCAAAATCAAATTTCGAGTAATAGAAGCAGAATTGCACGAAGAGCTCCGCCACATTTGCACTGTTTTTTGTGATTTCTGGAAAAGGATAAGTTTCAGGGAAGAATAGAAAACATTTCTAAAATACCAGGAAGAGGCCTGGGAAGTGGGGCGCCGAAATCCACGCGAGCCGGGAAATTTCTCTCGTCCACAGCCATGAAATTGTCGGCTGAAAAATGATTTTTTCTAGGCAAAATAATGAAATGGGTTGCTGTACCTGCATAAACTTCTCGAAGATTCGGAAGAATCGGCGGAGACGTTCCACATTGAAGAAAGTGAACTACGAGAAGGACGAGGGCGTAACTGAAGCACTTTTTGCATTTTAGCAGTTTCAAAAAATGTGTATTTTTCTTCAAATTCACCTGTTGAAACCGCCTTCCTTCGGCTTTTTCACTTCTGTACTCGCCGCCCACTGCTTCACAACTGCACACAACGGGGCGAAACGCGAATCCAGACTGAAAGGAATTTTTTAATTCAAAAAATCATCATTCCTATTAATATAGCTCTTGGGGGGTTTGTCCCCTTGTTAGTTTGCTTATTTCTCCGTTTGTCCCTCTCCACGGCCGCTTTCGAGCGTTAGCTCGGACTGCGCATTAAAAGTCTTGTAAATGAATAAAAACGTACTGTACAAAATAGCGAATCATGAGCGAATTGTGCATCGAAGACAGGAATTTATCGAGAACGACACTCACATCGCACTCGATCTCATCAGTTGTCTCTATTTTTAGGATTTGGATCTGAAAGCATTCTATATGTTTAAATGATACCGTGTAATATGAGTACGAGGGCTTTCTCGTAGGCTCTATTCCCGCTTAGCAAACCTGTGCCATGACCAACTGAACGCCCTTTTCCAAATTGATTCTCGAACGGATTTGCTCGTCATTCAGCAAAATTCGTCGGATAATTTGAAGGATTTCCAGTTGAGTTCTGGAAACAATTGAAATTTTCTTTAGTTACATCACTGTCTCCCCTTCGGCGAAAAAAAAAATTTTCGCGCGCTTTTTTGCGTGCGGCTCTCAGTGTCGATTTACGGGAGACGGTTTTTCAACTGAAAACACTGTTTTCCCGAGTTTTTGGGTTTATGCACACTTTTCCTTCAAAACTTTTGTCTCACGTTTGTTCATATGACCGATAGCTACAAATTGATCACAGAGTGCTCGTGTAAAAGTGAAAATTCGAAAGGTAATTTCGTTTTTTAAATTTGGCTTGAGAAAACGCGAACTTTCGGAAGTTTTGAGAAAACAGTTGACAGAATCGAAAAACAGTTGCCTCACGATTGTTCAGCAGACAAAGGCGGTCATTTTGAGCACAGAGACGGCCCATAAAATGCAAAAATGACTGAGAAATTTCAGTTTTTGAGGATCCGGACTGAAATTCACAGAAAAGCGTAATAATGCGCGCTTTCTTGTCGGCAAAACGCTAATTTAAGGTCACAGCTGTCATTAACAATTCGAAAATTCTCTGTTTTACTTTATTTCTCTCATTGTCGGGTGAAATTTCGGGATTTCGGAAAAAATACAGAAATTTCAGTTGTTGCGTTTGTTTTCAACGACACTATGTTTTAACGCGGCGCTCTGGGGGAGACAGTGCACATTAAAAAAAGTGAAACCTACAATCGTTTCTCGGAATCAGTCAAACTCTGTATGAGAAGGGCCTGCGGAATATGAATGGCCACATCCAGATCGCTGGATTTCGTGGCGAGTCCCGAGACGGACGATCCTGTTGGCACGACGTCGAAAATCCACGTGGGGCAGTGTTTCTGGATGACCGCCTTCAGTTGAGCACAAAAATCCATTTTCCGATAAAACTCTTCTTTTGGCTGGAAAATTCCCATGTTTTGCTAAAAAAAATCTCAAATTTTCACGGGAAACCTGCTTCTGACGCTCAAAATATTGATCCATATCGATTGCCAAATTGACAAAATCGTCGGGAAACGCGTCCAACAAGCGCGACTTGTAGCTTTTGTGAAATGAGCGAATCGGAGCACTGTTCGAATGCACACACCACGCATTTTGGTCGTAATCGCGGTCAGAGGAGTTCGATGGTGCATTCAAATTCACTGCCGGAAATATACTCATTTTCTGCAATTTTCAGCGATTTTTAAAGCACTTCTTCGTTGAAAACTTCTCACTGGGCGCCGGTGGCGACTCGACGGCGACCTTTGGAGTGTCGTAATGTCGCCCGGTTTAGCAGAAGCGGCATTTTCACAGTTCGCCAAAGAATTCGTTGAAGATCAGAAGAGAACAAAAGTAAAAAAGAGAGAAGTAAAAGTGAATATTTTACAAATTCGAAAACACATTATCGAAATCCATTTCACATTTTTTTTTCTTCCATACAGCAAAATCCCTTTAGTTTTAGAAAATGTAGTGAAATTGATGCTGGAGATGCTGCCCTTCCAGCATCCGGGGGAGACGTCGTGAGATTCTGATGGGCGAGGTTTCTGAGAAGGTTTTTCTGAATCGTTGCCCATCATAATTCCACTTTGACAGCTTGCGCTCTTCCACTGCTTGCAGCAGACTTCTGATGCATTCTCCAGGCTTCTCAGAAACCTCGCCCATCAGAATCTCACGACGTCCGCCCCGGATGCTGGAAGAGCAGCATCTCCAGCATCAATTTCACTACATTTTCTAAAACTAATGGGATTTTGCTGTAAGGAAGCAAAATAAATGTGATATGGATTCCGAAAATGTATTCTAATTTTTTCTCGTGTTCTTAAGCTGTTTTACTTTTATTCTCTCCTGATCTTCAACGAATTCTTTGGCGAACTCTGAAAATACCGCTTCTGCTAAACCGGGCGACATTACGACACTCCAAAAGTCGGCGACAAGTAGCCGCCGGCGGCCAGTGAGGCAAAAGACTCAGTTTTCGGCGAAATTTCCATCGATCTTCGTCATTTCTCGAGCTGAAAATGACCGACGAAGAGGCCGTTTATGTTGGCGAAGAAACGGCGGCCACAAAACCAGCGCCGAAATGGTAAATTGTTGCTATACACATTTTTCTGATAAATTTCAACTTTTCAAAAGTTTCAGGACGGACAACGCCACGTCGCAGAGGGTTATCAACAATTTGGAGAAGTTTGTGCTCAATCAGAACCTCGATAAAAGCTACAAGAAAATTGTGAGTATTTTTCTAAGTTTTTTTGAAAAAAAAAGTTTAAAAAATTTAAGGCGAACGAAGGCATTTCGAGCAGTAAACGGACGCTCGAATCGTTGTTGGCTCGAAACGGCGGACATCAGAACCGGTGCGGCGGCGAGATGACGTCGGACCGGCTTAACAACAAAAATTACACGTTGGACGCGAACGGACGGGTCTGTCTGGTTCGGAATTCGTCGAATGAGATCAGCAGACATCAGGAGGTGAGCAGAACTTATTCTGAAATGCACAAGTTCAATTATTCAGCTACTTTGCCTCCAAAAAGACACGCACGAACTGCGGTGTCTGCGCGAATATCTTATGCTCGCCCTGGAGGCAATTATGCACAATCACCGCCAGATGATGGTCAAATATGTGAAAAATGTGAACGAACAGCCCGTCAAAATCTCGCAAGACGCCATCGACACTGCGCTGGTGAGTTGATCGGTTTCGGTGTTCGACCCACAAAACAATTCCGACAATTTCCAGGCGAAAGCAAACACGCAAATAGTTCGAAACTTTGCCGAAATGGCCGTCGCCGTCGACGAATCGATCGCCCGCGAAGAGGTTCGGTCGGAAAATCGGCGGAAATTGCGAAACGACATTGAAATGGAGACGTTTATCATGCGGATGATGCTCGAGATGGAGGACATCCGCGAGGTGAACGTCGACGAACTTGTCAGCCTTTGGAAGTACGATTTTTACTCGAAATTGTGCGAAAATTCAGAAATCCTCCCGTTTTCCAGAAGCCACGAACGTCCTCCGCCGACCACAAAACTGCCGCCTTCCGAAGTGAATAAAGCGGCCGGTGATGCTCCAAAATAAGCAAAAGTCATTTAAAAATTGCCCATCTTTCTTTCCGCCCTGTTTCATATCAAAAACCCACAAAATTTGCACTTTTTCCCCATCAATCTCCTCATTTCCTGTACCCAATTTACTCGCATCTTTTCGTCGAAAACAACTGAAGAAATTACCGCTAAGACCGCTAATTTTTCTGTATTATTTCTCTTTTTTTTTCTATCCGGGCCCTTCTTTTTCCTCTGTCCTTTCCAGTTCTACTTGTAATTCCCTAAAATGCCCACGCTTTTACTCCAAAATGACACTGTAAACTGTACTTTTATCGCCAAAAATTTCGCCTTTTCAGCTTTTCATTCACTTCGACAATTACCGAATGTTATCTGGCAGGAACTCAATTCAATGCGAAACTCTCAAAACAAAAGAGCTATCATAACAACCATTTATTTTATTATTAAAATCATCACAACTATTTCACTTTGCGAAGCGGCTTTCCCTCGTGGTCGTGTCCGATCTCGTGCGTGGCCGACGTCTCGACGATGTGCACGCGACGGCCCCCCGACGGCTGGCCCGAAGAAATGGCACTTTTCGTCGGCGGTCTCAGGCTCGGAAGCGCCTCGCGGTACGCCGCCGCAATCAAACGAACGTCGTCGTTCATTTGCACGGACGGCGGTTGCAGCAGCTGAAAATTCAAGTTTTTTTTCCAGATTTTGCTCTTTTCTCGCCAATTTTGAAAAGTCTGCTCTCTTTTTCTTGCCACGGTCTCCCACGGCGCGAATGATTTCAATGGGGCGCACTTGCAACAGGCGGGCTGTGTCGATTTACGCGGCGGCCGACTAATTAATTTTCAACGGGAGTTCGCGTTCTTTCCATGTTTTCTGTACAATACACCTATTTTTTTGTACGCTTGGAACGTGGATTCGAATAATTAGAGCACTAGCTACGTCTTAGTAACAGAAATCTCACATATCGTTGAGAATTAGCCGAGTTATTTCGATTTGAAGGTTTTGGCCTGGATTTTGATGTTTTTCGAATCGTTTTCGAAAACTGCTCAAGAAAACTAACCGCCGGAACCTGAATTTTGTGAAGAAAGATTCAGCAAACATTTTTATCGTTCGTTGGGCTCATGAAATGCAAAATGAGCTGAAATATAAAGGTTTGAAGTTTTGGCGAAATGCGAAAAAGAAGCTAAAAACATGAAAAACTCGAAATTCTGTAAAGAACGGTTTCCAATCAGTAAAATATTGTTTTCTAGACGTTTTTCAAGTCAAAAAGAAAGAAACTCGAATTGAACTGCATTTTTAGACCTGCAAATTTTCAAAAAAGTTACAACGACACTCCGCAATTTACGAGCGCACTGTGTTTAGCATTCGCGCCCTGGGAGACCGTGGCGATTGAAAAATTGAAAAATCGATAAAAATTGCAGATTTTCAAATGAAAACTTTCAGATGGCGTCTTACATTGGCGGCCAGCGCGTGTCTCGCCCACTGTTTCGCGTCGATCGAATCGGGGCGCTCGACGACGAACGTCACCCTGCCCTTCTCCTGAATGTTCTTGACGAGCAAGTCGCGCGCCACGTCCTTGTCGGTCACCGGCACTCCGTCCACGTCGCACAAGTGATCGCCGAGCACCAGACACTTTTCGGCGAGCGAGCCCGGATCGACACGCGACACGAGCACACGGTTCTGCAAGAGAGCGGTCGAAATCGAAAATGAGCAAACGGACCTGAAAGTGTTTGATGCCGAGCCCGAGTTTCGGACCGTTCTGCGCCCAGACGAGGGTGGCCAACTCGTAGACGTAGCCGTCGCGACGCTGAATAATTCTCGCCCGATCTTCGGGAATGTTCACCCGCGCCTCGAGCTCCTCCGCCTTCTTCTCGTCGCGAATCAACGTGATGCGGGCGAGCGGCGCGGCGTAACGCAACGCGCGGAAAAAGTCGTTCGTGTCTTTGCACTCGACTCCGTTCACCTTCTTCACCTGGTCGCCGATCTGCGAAAAACGCGCGTGAAGAAGACGCCGAACTTTGTGACCCACTCTGAGTTTGCCCTCGGAAATCGTGCCCGCCTGGATCTTGGTGATGACGAGTTTGTCGTTGGGCGTGGCGCCGAGCGGCTCGCCCTCCTCCATCTCGATTCCGATTTCGATTTGCTTCTCGCACCAACTCATCCTTCTTTTGTTCGCTTCTTCGCACTCGAAGGCTTCTTTCTGTACGAAAGGCCCAAGGTCATGAGGATAGTGGAGTAGGGAAGCGAGTTAGGGTTTCAGGACGGACACGTGGATATTCTCTGCACGACCATGGCTCATACACTTTTGATTGTTTCAAGTGTTACCTTAAACTGCACTAGAACGGCACCCCGATTCATTCAAGAAGCTATTCAAGAAGCTACTGAGCTGCCGATAGCGATATCGAAAAAGTGTAAACTGACAAAATGTTCAGCATAAAATAATGTACATTTTACTCGTACGCACGGTCTCCAGAGCTGACAATATGAGCGTCGCCTCGGCGGCCAAATGGCGTTTTCCTGAATTGAGCTGGTTTTCTCTGATTTTTGTCGTCAACAGCGATGAAAAATGATTGTTCGACATGAAAACACACGAATTCTCACAGAATTAATGACGTTTTGGCGCTCATTTTTCGCGGACTTTGCTTTTTCGCCTTCGCCGCCTAAAAACCGCACTTCTCATATTTTCTTGACCGTTTTCCGACAGAATTGGTTTTGAGAATGATAAATAACGTAAATACAAGCATTTTGAGCGCTCGAACCGCGAAAATTACCGAAAAGCAACTGAAATGCACGCAGTTTTAGCCAAAAACCTTCAAACTGATAAATGTGATTTGCGACTTGATCAAATTTAACGCTCTTGCGCTTAAAAAATTCGTAATAGCCTATGCAATCGGTGAATCGAGAGAAAAATCAGAAATTATCGATTTTTCGTGGCTGATCTGGCAAAAAACACAAATTTCGCTGTTAAAAAAAAATTGCGCTCTGTTCGCAATCTGGCCGAATTTCTAGGCCGCGAAGTAATTTTCCACTGAAAACGTGGCCCGAATTTTTAAAACTCGGCCCCGAGGTCGCTCAATTTGCACTGCAAAACGAGTTTCTCAACAGAGCGCCATTTCTGTGCGGTGGTGCCCCTATAATAAATTACGCGTTTCTAGTGTAAGCGTGAGCTTGACCTTTTCCGCGTTCCAACTACGTGTCATCATGTTTGATATCTGTTGAAAGTGTGTGTGTGTTTATTCCTACTCTCTGTGCCCAATGGAAAAATGATAAAAATCACATTCTTCTTCGCGATTTCCATTCTCCTTGTGCTCCAAAGTGTGACGGTTCACTGCTACCTGTAAGCAATGTTTCAACAAAAAAAGGAAAGTTAAAGTTAATTTTGTTTGAAGGGTACCGCGCACAACTTCAACTACAACTGAACGCTCATCATCGACATCACTCCCTATGCGCACTTCTTCTTCTTCTTCTTCTTCTTCTTCTTCTTCTTCTCCCTCTCCTTCTTCGTCTTCGGAAATTCCGTCGACACTCGGTCCGTGGGTCTCATTCCAAGAACCCGAACGGCTCAATCCGTACGTGTACAGTGTCTCAGACACCCCCACATTCTTCTCTTGTCCACTTTTTCTTCTCGTCTTTTGGTTTCTATGAGATAAAAATTGTTTTATAAAAGAGTGCAACGCTTTTTCTGGTCTCTTTTTCTTGCAACTTTTTCAGAGACCACAATTCAAGTGCAGTTCTCTGTAGCTTGGCTTTCTTTCATTCGATACCAGTGTTGAGCGGAATTCCGTCTTCCGTCTTCCGTGGATTTTTTCTTCTTACCGTAAAACAGTAATAGCTTTTCAAAAGCCATTTACTAGCCCCAAAGAACGCGAATTTTCACGGGCAGTGAGTGACCCAGATCCAAAAATTGTGTTGCTTTCGTTATTTTTTTCAAAAAAAAACCCGGAGAAAAAGGTTCTGCATTGACGATTTTTTGTTCCGTCTTCCGTCTTCCGTCTTCCGGGAAAAAAGTTTTCTTCCGTCTTCCGTTTTCCGTGTTCCGTAAAAAAATGTTCTTCCGTCTTCCGTAAAAAATTTTCTTCCGTCTTCCGTTTTCCGTGTTCCGTAAAAAAATTTTCTTCCGTCTTCCGTTTTCCGTGTTCCGTAAAAAAATGTTCTTCCGTCTTGCGTAAAAAATTTTCTTCCGTCTTCCGTTTTCCGTGTTTCGTAAAAAATTTTTATTCCGTCTTCCGTTTTCCGTGTTCCGTAAAAAAATGTTCTTCCGTCTGCCGTCTTCCGGATTTCAAAATTCTATTTCCGCTCAACTCTGTTCCCCATTCCTTCCATTTCCATTTTCTATGACCCAACCTCGACAGGTTCTTCTCTCGCCAGAAGTGCTCTGCATCCGAGAGAGAAAGAGAAAAAGTGTCCGGTTACCATTTCTCTGCGCTCTCTCGCTCTCCCCACACTCTCTCGTTTCGAATGTTTTGGAACAGTTACAATCCGAGTGTGAAGGGTCAATCGGGAGAGAGTGGCCGATGCACCATGGGCATGCGCGCACACGTGTTCGCGTGAATGATGGATACGGTATGCGGGCGGACACTTTGCAAATGATCACTGGACGTTTCGCAACCATCGCTCACTTTGCAACTTTTGATGTTTTTGGCGGACATTTCGCAACCAGTTTGATTGTTGCAAAACGTCTGGTTGCAAAGTGTTTCTGGACTAAAGCAGGAAAGACGTTTTGCAACCGCTCAACGACAATTTCACTTTACAAGAGTATGTTTTTCAACATTGCAACCAGATTTCGAAAAAGCGTGGTTGCAAAGTGTCCAGTTGCAAAAAGGTCGCGCCCAGAGCGAAGCATCCCATCGATTTGGCGGATAATAACCGGAAGTGAGTGCCCTAGATATTGTATAACTATTCATACAGAATCGAGAATCGTCAAGTGCCAAAAACATGCAATTCCTTGATCCTTGAGGGACCATGTCAGCAAATAATCGTTCTGCTGCCAAGTGGAACGGGACCAACTGTGCACGGAAGCGCGTGGTATTCGATATTGCTGTTACGCAATTCGTAATCATCACTCGTCTCAGTTGCCCGTGTGGGTGTCGAATGGCTGCTGCCAACTTGGAGTTTGGCTCCCCCCGCTTTCAGAGCACATTAATATTCTTCTAGACCCCCCACGTTGAGTGATTGTTGCAAAATGAGACTTCATTCACATTTCGCAACTGGAGACAGACGTTTTGCGTCCAAAAACGTAAAAAAAGGGGCGGTTTTAGCGCGAAATTCGAAATTTAACCCGATTTTTCATGTTTTTCGTAAAAAATTACCCAAATTTTGTACGATTTCGACGATATAATTGCATAACTTTGTCGAATTAATCATCGCGCACTTTTTGAGCTTAAAACGAGCAGGTTTCATTCGGAAATGAATCAATTGACGCGATTTTCAAGTTTTGTGCTGAAAATGAGCGAATTTCAGTCATTCGCCGATACTTTTTGCCGTTTCAGCGCTTAAAATACTTGTATTAACGTGCTTAATCACTTCCGACACTAATTTCGTCTCAAAACTATCCAGATCGGCCGGTGCGAAAATTCCGAATTGCGAATGATGCCAAAAACGTCTCAAACGCGGCGTTTTCACGAAAATTTCAATGTTTTCTCTCTTTAATGTCTCTTCTTTCATCGATATAAAACACGCAAAAATATCAAAAAAGTGTGCTGGAATTGCGCGGCAATTTTCAGAAAACGTGGCGTCTCAGATTAGGCCACGCCCCCCTTTTATACACTTTTGGCTTTATTTCACTTTCGACAGACTTCTCGTCTGCACTAATCATCCATTAATATAGTCGAGAAGTCGTCCATTAACCCCTGCACCACCACCACCAGATGCTGTTTCTGTTGCTCCTATTGCCAACTTTTTCCATTCCTTTCCTTCTTCCCAAAAATTTGTTTATATTCGTCTAAGCTCCCTCTCTCTCGCTCTCTCTCTCTCTCTGCTACCGTATTCCTCCGAATCAGAAAGAGAGAGAGAGAGAGAGGAAGGAAGAAAAAGTGGGCGGAGCTTGGAGCGATGGGGAGATGGCTCTCACTTATGCAATGAGGAGATATCTGAGGGCGGAGAGGTCATTAGGTCATTGCGTGTGGGTCACCGACAAGTTTATGACCTCTCTTCCCGAATCGGCGACATGTTTTTCATTGTTAAACTTTCTGAAACGTTTTGAAAAGTCTGTTAAGAAAAATTGTTTTTTTTTTCAGGTTTTTCCCCCTACTCTCTCTTATCGACACGCCTTCTCGATTGTTGAAATGACGTCAATGGACTGGTAAGTGTATAGGCTACCGTAATCGTGACTCCCACTTTAAACGAGTATTGTAGAGTTGATAGACATTTTTTGGAAACTCTTCAAGTCGAGTACATCAATTTTTCAGTTGATCACTTTTTTGTACGAGCACTCCTAAGCGAACTATGGTCCTTGGAAGTTGGGATACGTTCAATGGGTATCTTGACTTCCAATCACTACAGTACACTTCAGAGGGGTCGTATCAAAAAGTGGTCAACTGAAAAAATGACGTACTAGACTTGAAGATGCTCCAAAAAAATTTTGAAAAGTATACGACTCTTACAAAGTCTACAATACTCGTTTCAAACTTGTCATTTTCTTCTTTGTCCCTACCGCATTTCTAGCGTCTGTTTGTGGTTTCGTGTGCTCTATCTTGAAAAATTTATAGAGCACTTGAACCTCAACCACAAAGTGTCAAGTTTTCAGGCACTGTAGTCCCTAATAATTTCAATTCCAACTTCCAGAGACTACAGTAATCCGGGGAGTGATTGTACCAAAAAGTTGTCAACTACAAAAGTAAAGTCCATACCTAGGACAGTATTTTTGCAATTGACAACTTTTCGGTACAATCAGTCCCTGGATTACTGTAGCGCTTGGAAGTTGGGATGGCTTCAAGTACTCGTAAAGCTATCCCAACTTTCAAGGACCACAGTACCCTTAGGAATGATCGTATCGAAAAGTTGTCAACTATGAAAATGAAGCTCATTTGCAGCTCGCCAACAACGACGTTCTCGTTGGCCGACGCGCTCGTCCCTCTGAATGTAAACGGTCCCGTTCAGTCGGCCGCTCCGCCCACGCATTCCGCTCTCGACTCTTCGTCGCCCGATTACGAGGACGACGACGAGGAATTGGAGGAGGAAATCGAAGAGGAAGAGGGAAAAGAGAGCGACGGATCGTCGGCGAGAGGATCTCGGAAGCGGAAGGAGAAACCGCCCTACTCTTACATTGCACTTATTGCGATGGCCATCGGGGTTCGTACTTTCACTTCTTTTTTCTTTTCTTTTTTTCAAACTAATTCTCTTGAATTCCCAATTGTTCCAGAAACGACCGGACAAAAAGGCGACGTTGGCCGAGATTTACACCTATTTGCAGGAGAATTTCGAGTTTTTCCGCGGCGAATACGCCGGTTGGCGCAACTCGATTCGCCACAATCTGAGCCTCAACGAGTGCTTCGTCAAGTTGCCCAAAGACACCGGCGAGAGGTAGGTAGGCACCCATTTCTTCGAAGTACGCCATTTGTCTAGGTTGACGATCACTTCTAAACGCACTGTAGCTCTTGGAAGCTGGCACTCAAAAGCATAACTTTCAAGAGCTACAGTAATCCGGGCAGTGATTGTACGAAAAAGTTGTGAATTGCAAAAATACAGTCCATACCTAGGACCGCATTTTTGCAATTGACAACTTTCCGCTACAATCACTCCCTGGACTACTGTAGCTCTTGGAAGTTGGGATGGCTTCGAGTTCTCGTAAAGCTATCCCAACTTTCAAGGACCACAATACCCTTAGGAATGATCGTATCAAAAAGTTGTCAACTACAAAAGTAAAGACCATACCTAGGACATTGTTTTTGCAATTGACAACTTTTCGGTACAATCACTCCCTGGACTACTGTAGGTCTCTTCTGAAAGTCCAGACAGAGTCTAGATGTCAAAAACGAGTAAAAAAAATGAATTGCACGCATAATTTGTAGCTATCGCGGTCGAAAAGGTCACAAATGGACGATCAGTCCGTCGAGCGAGTACATGTTGGAGGAGAACGGATTCAGAAGACGTCCACGTGGCTACAAGGCACGCAAACGCACTCATTTCGCGGCCGGCGACGTGGCAAACGAGGTGAGAGTGAGAGACACACTTCTTTTTTTGTTGTTTCGCACAAAATTTCGTCGATCGAGTGTCGAGTTGTGCGCGCCAGTCACGTGGCGGCGCTAACGACGACAATTGGCGTGATTGATGAGGGGGGCGGTGTGAACACGTGTCAATGCAAAACCAACACGAAACACACACACGATTTATTCGAGTGTTGCACAAAGAATTGAGCCGACGGACGAGACGACAAATGAGGAGGAGGATGGCAATTTTAGGGATTTTTTATCGCGTAAATTCGAGCTAGAAAATTTGACGACATTTTTTCAAGGTGGCCTTTGCGATTTTTCCCACCGATCAGTCTGAAATTCAATCGGGCGGTGTGCACAAAGAATGGGAAAGCGACAGTAATCGTCAATTGAAATGGGAGACACTTTCGCGGACTCTTATAAACAAATTTATGAGCACACACACATGTGTGTGTGTGTGTGTGCTCCGAAATTTGGAGGGGAACCTTTTTCTGATAATTTTGCGAAAAACGAACAGAATTTGAATGCGATTGCAGCAATCGTACGATTTTCCGTGCTCGACGACCGATTATTCCGATTCGACGACTCCGATCGGAACGACTATTCCGAAGATGGAAGTGGAGGAGGACACGCCCACTTCCGATCCGCTCGTCTCGTCCAGTAAGCACTTTTTGAGCTGAAAATAGGAAAAATTGCTTGTTTTGCAGCGAGCACAATCGCGTTGCCTCCGCTGCTTCCGCACGATCAATCGCCAATCTATCCGAATGCGGCGGCGTCGTATTTCGGATACGGTTCCGCCGAAATTCCCATGCAATGGGCCTCCCCCTCGTAAGTTTGTTTTTTTTGGGAATTTTTTCTAGATTTTCAAGTCATGTTTTGCTTAAAACCCAGTCAATTTGAATTTAAAAAAAAACGCAAAACTTTGCAGGTACGACTGGTACTACACTTCGACACAAATGGGCTCTCTGTGCTCGCCGGACTTCCCGGGAATGTGCCCGTCCCCGTCGATCACTCCTCAAGTCTCGCCCTATTTCTATCCGCCCGTCGCCGCCGTCGCTCCGCCGACTTTCAACACCGACGACTGGCGCTTCTCGTCCTCCGCCTTCCACGGATCCGCGTTCCTCTCGCCGAATCCGTCTTCCTCGGCCTCTGCCGTCGGCGCCGCCCAAATTGATCATCTCGATTGTTGAGAATGTGTGTGTGTGAATCTGAATACCAATAAATTAATAAAGCATACAACCTATCTAGCGGCATTTTTGGGATACAGTTGAGCCGGGGAGATAAATTATATCAACTTTATCTCTCTGAAACAAATACATCCGTGGGAGGAACGAAGGGGCGACATGTGCGTGGTGGAAAAGGGAGATAAAAGTATGAAAAAGAAGGGTGTTTGGGGAAAGAAGGAGCAAAGTGCCTAACAATCTACACGCGCTTTCAAATTTTGGAGGAAGGGAGGCTTTACAGAACGATTTTAGAGAAAAATTACAATAATCTACTATAATTTTTTGTTAGAGAAACAGAATTTTGGAGACATTTGTGGAAATGAGATCAATGCCCAGATCGTTGCATGAAAAGGGACTGATAACAATGGGTGATCAAGGGGATTCCACGTTTCGACACGAAATAGAGGAAAGGGGGGATGAACAAGAAGAAAAACGGGCAACAGAGGTATTTAATAGAAGTGGTACATCTAGAGGGCTCCGAATCGTTCACGTCCTTGGGTCGAGTTACGGACACTGAAAATACGAGAAATTCTTCTAAATCATTCAAAAACTGAGCACTCACCACTGCTGCAGAAGGTACTGCGCGCTGTGGATTTGCTGCTCGGTTCCCTTGATGGTTATGATGCGTTCAGGCTGTCCGTTGCTCTGTTCGAGCGTGATCTGCGCGCCCGAATCCTGACGAATGCGCGCGATGCGCTCACCACCACGTCCAATGATTGTGCCGCCTAGATCCGACGGAATCGTCACCTGCAAAAGCTTTAGTTCGTTGTCGTCGACGAGCCCTCTACGATGACCAAGTACCTGAGCGGTCTGCACTGGTCCTCCTCCGCCCGGTCCGTATCCGTAGCCGGCGGCGGTTGGCGCTCCGAACTGTCCTTGCGGCGGGTATCCCGGGGCAGCGATCGCGTATCCTGGCACCGGTCCTGGTCCCCCACGGAATTGTTGTTGGAAGTCGCCGGCGTCGAATGATCGTGGGCCGGCTCCTCCTCCGCCTCCTCCCTGATTCAGCCCGCCTCCGTAGCCTCCTCTCGGTCCACCCTGTGGTCCTGGTGGTCCACGTGGTGGTGGCGGTCCTGATCGGTTGTTCGGAGGTCCTCCACCACCTCCTCCGGACGGCAAGTTGCCTGGGAAGCCGCCGTACTCGGAGATGCTCGATGGATCGTAGTTGAACGAGGGCAAGTACGGCGTGGCGGCTCCTTTGATCGGAATCTCCTTGAGCTCCTTCATAACCTCCTCAATGATCGAGAGCACGTTTTTGGCCTCTCCGGATGTAATGAGCACACGGTCCGTCGAGCCGGGAGCGCATCCGGTAAAGATCTTGAGACGGGCACTGCATTTGTCCCGCAGCTCCTTGATTTTCGAGCCGCTTCGCCCGATGAGCGCTCCGGCGTGCGACTGATGGATGAGCATTCGGAGCTCGCAGGGATCCCGTTCGGAGAAGTTCTGAAAGAATGGATTTCTCAAGTTTGCGAGAAATTTTCTACAAAAAGCCACTATTTTCGAGAATTTTTGCGGAAATTCTAGTAAAAAGCGAACGTTCTTAGAAGACTTACATCCTCGAGGCGCGGCAGAATATCCTTCAGTAGCCCCAGAATCGTCTTTTCGTCGGCGGTGAGCGTGCAGACGCTGAAAAAAATTGAATTATGAAAAAAAACCAGAATATGAGAAATTAGGAACTGTGAAAGGAGTTCTTGGGAATACAATCGAGTTGGGCAACAATTATGCAGATTCTCAGTGTTTTTCATGGATGGATGGGCGGGGCCTGGTGTATTGGTAGAAGAATCATTACCGTTCGGGGGTGTTGGAGTCGGGGACTTGGACATGGGCGTTGAACTGCAAAAAGAGAAGGGGTGAGGAGCAAATCGGGACGCTAAATGGGTCAGAAAGGCGGAAAACGGCCGGAGAGTGGGGCTAGAAAGCTGGAAAACATCATTTACCTCGGAGCGGAGACGCTTGATGTTCTCGCCACCTTTTCCGATTATCGCTCCCGCCGACTTGCTGCTCACGAGCAGACGACACTCAAATTTGCCCTGCTGGATGGCCTCGGTGAACCTGAAAATTCGATTTTAGGCATTTGACCGCGAAATCCCAAAAACGACAACTTACCCGTCAGTTTTCGGACGCTTGTGACGACCGCTGCGATCCCCTTCGTCGGCATCATGTTCTCGTTTCATAGCCTGCAAGATTTCCAGAATTTTAAACAAGTTTTAGCGAAAATTGAACAATTTTTAGGGGAGAACGGCCTAATGGCAGCGAAAATTGAGCGCGACGAACGCGAGAGACGCAGACGCGCAAAATGCAGTGCGAGCGTGCGAGCGACGCGTTTCTCCCGACAAATTACGTGCCAGCAACGAGCCATGACCCGTTTCTCGCCCATTTTTGCGAGAAATTCAAATTCACACACCTTTGGACTGTTCGCGCTCATCGCATCCATTTTAATCATCATTGTGACGATTTTGAGAGACAAGTTTGGAATCTGCAAAAAACATCGATTTGGGAGGATTTCGGCGGGTAAAACGAGAAAATCAGTGGGAAGTTAGCACAATGTCTAGTGTTCTGGAGTACAGATAAGTTTTGCGATGACAATTGACGAAAAACCTGCAAAAAAGAGCGAAAATCCGTTGAGAAATGAGGCGAAATCGGGAAAAAAATTCGCGCGCGAAGTTTAAAGGCGCATGGCGACCGTGGCGGGTCTCGACACGAAAAGCAATAATGGCGGTGATTTGAATTCGCATTTTCAGAACATCCAATAAAAATCGAAATTTTCGGATCAAAAAGAGGTTGTAGAAAGGGAAAATGTATAGAAAAAGCAATCTCGACAAAAAATGTTTACTACTTCTTGGAAAACAAATGCAATAGTCTTTAGATAAATATCAGACACTAGAATAAGGAAAAATTAGAGGGGATAAACGAAAAAAAAATTAGAGGGGATAAACGAAAAAAAAATTAGAGGGGATAAAAAAAATTAGAGGGGTTAAACGAAAACGCTTTCCGCAACTCGTTCGTGTGGTATTTATAAAATGCCGAGTTCTCCGCAATAATCAGCTGCCGTATCGATTTTTCGGAAACTATTTCGAAAAAGTTTGCTTCCTTGTGTCCCGTGTTCGCTAAAACTGCTCACGTTTCACCGTTTAAATTTTTAAGACGAAAAGTGTGTGTAGGCAAACACTCTTTCAGCAGAAGACGCCATTAATCGTCCGACCCCTTTTTGATCTTCTTTCTCGCTCGACAAAGTATGGTACTTTCAGGCGACAGGCAAACGGAAAACACTAATTGTCGACAGATACGGTGATGTGAGTTGGCGTCAAGATATAAAGCGAAAACAAAAGTTTTAGAGAGAACAGTCCCGAATCGCTTCTCGATAACTGCCCGGTAATCAATTGAACGACCAGATTCGAGCACGTCTCCTTCTCCCTCATTCTCAGCCAATCCTAAAAGTTCTTGTCTTACTTTGCCTAGGCTGAAATCTTTTAATACCTGGAATTCCATTTCAGATTTGAATGAAACTTTTTCAATTTCAGAATCCGGAGAGTGTTCACTACAGTAGTGGGTCGCCAGATGCTCTCGAGATGGGAATTTCTGCTCACAGGAGGCTACCGGACAGTCGACAGTACTACCCGCTGTGGCCGGACGATCCGATACATTGGAAAGCTTTCAAATTTTGGGTAAGGGAAGCTTTACAGAACGTAGAGGAAACATAGGTATTCAATAAAATTGAACATCTAGAGGGCTCCGTGAGCCGGCTCTAAAGCATTCGCCGTCACGATCATGGACAAAACTATGAGCGAATCGGCTCCAATATGGAAGATCTGCAAGCTGGTTGGATTTGCACGACAGTGTATCCTTCTGCTGGCTTCTCTCAGTACTTGTCCAGAGTACCCAAGTTCTGAAAGAATCTCCACGATCGGGCACGTCTTCTGAAAAGTTAAAAAGTTTAAATTCTAATGGAAAACCATTCATTTAGAGTATTTCTCGAGTTTTTTTGTCGAAATACGTTGAAAAAAGGCAGAAGTTCAGAACTTTCGCACTTTAGGACAATTTTAAAGTAATTCTCTCGATATACATTCCAAGCAAAACTTGTGTCCCATCATTATCGGATAATGCATAATTTGCCGAACAATTTCGAGTGAATCACCTTAAATTGGGACTGAAGTTTGTCTTTTTTTAAAGCTCTGCACAAATGTCACAATAGGACCGTTATTAGCCCCGCAAAAAGGTGACAATTCCGCTCCATTAGACTCAGGCCTCGGCCGCTGTGTAAGACTTCGGCCAGGTCATAATTTTTGTGTTGTTTTTCAATTGTCCGAGAAGTAGAACCTCGGCCGCTGGAAGAGTCTAGCGGAGCTGGATTGCCACCTTTTCGCGAGGCTAATGTAAGTACAGATAATTGTAATTGTGAAGTTTAGAAAATAGCAGAATTTGTTAAAACTCACCACTAATAGCAGGCCTTGACCGGAGTTGCTTTTGGCCTGAAGAATCTCTAAAATATCAGCCGAGCTGCTCATGTGTAGCATAGTGAAGGTATCTGCAAATAAGAGAATAATTTCAAAATATCAGAAAATATGAACTTACCGTCTGCATGGTCCTTCGAAACGGCACGGAACACGATTGTGACGTTCATTCTGTAAGGAAGTAAATTATTGTTTTCCGGGAAACGGAAGGACAGCCGGAATAGAAAAAACGGAGGTAAATGAAAAACGGAACTCCCTACAGTAGGCTGGTCGAACAGGCGATTTAAGGCGCCTGTTTTTTCAGGCGCTTGTTCGATCAGCCTACCCTACAGATAAGGGGAATACCAAGACAGAAAAGCAAGATATTAGTATGGTATGTGCTCGTTTTAATGTCTGCAAAATTTCCAAAAATTCACCATACTTTTTTATTTGAAAAATAACGGGAAAAGTCTAAAATTCGCAGAAAAGGGCAAACAATCGAGCTGGAAGCAACTCTTGTCGTACGGTTTTTCAAGAGTGGCGAGACCTGCCGCTGCACCTGAGACATGTGCCTTTAATTCTACAGTAATCATTTTTAATTTAAAAACTGATAAAAATTGATTAATCAATATTGAATTTATTAGAACGAACAATTAATAAAAACATTGCAAAAAGTAAGTTTGAGCATGCAAATTCCTTCATAAACGGGAACTGATACAGTTTTTTCAGAACGTCGACCAGAGTTGAGCGGAAATGGAATTTTTAAATCCGGAAGACGGAAGACGGCAGACGGAATTCCGCTCAACACTGTCGTCGACCGACGTTGAGAAAAGAGTTTGAAATCGATAGTAAAGAAGAGGTCCGAGCTTTTATATTTCCTTTTTACGGCTGCATCCGAGTTTATAATACATCAAAAGTCAGAATCAGGAAAAATGAGAGGGGATGAACGAAAATGAACACGGAACATAATCTAGTGCCTTGGCAGTTTGATGACAGTGAACGTCTCCTCTTGTTCCGACTCGAAGTCGTGGAATACGGCGACCAGAGTTGAGCGGAATTCCGTCTGCCGTCTGCTGTCTTCCGTAAAAAAACTTTTTTTCCGTCTGCCGTCTGCCGTCTTCCGGAATTCCGTCTGCCGTCTGCCGTCTTCCGGATTTTTTAATAAGCGAATTTACTCTCAATTTTCGAAGAAAATTGGCCAAGGATTACGGTAGAATTAAAGACGCATACATTGAAAAGCACTTTGGGTCTCGCCACGCGCGTGTTTCAACGCCCCGCCAAACGCACACAGCTCGCTTTTCCGGCCTTTACCGTCGGTTTTTTTGCGGATTCGAAGCGTCTGCGACGACGTCAGAATGATGACAGCGCAGCAGCACAAGAATATCGACCAGACAGGTGCGTTCCGATGCAAAATCACGAATTTTACGAGAAAAATTGAGATATTTCGTTTTTTGCCTGTAAAACTGCAAAATTCGCTTTAGATTTTACTGAAAACTGATTTTCTGCAAAAATTAGACGAAAAACGCACGTTTTGATCTGAAAATCTCATAAAAATGAGTAAACTTGGCGGAAATTCATTTTTCCACGTTTTGATGTATTTCTGTTCGATTTGCGATCAAAAGTGTGTCAATTTTCTCTTTTTTCCGCTGAGAAAAACGAGAAACAACTTTCAGGGGAGGAAATTCGCGCGCGGACGAACCGATCGCCGTCGATGGACTCCGTGAGCCGCCTAAATCAGCAAAATGGGGGTTTTGCGCAGCGGCGAGGCAGTTTCACGAAAGACACCTCCTACTATCAGCAGCCGGGGCAAGTCGGCGGATTCAGAAGAAGTTTGTGGCCACAAAACCTTGAAAAAAGATCGAAAATTGCAGACGGATACAATCACCGCGGAAGAAATTATCAGAGAAATTCGCACTATCACCAGAATCAGCAACAACTGTCGGAGTACGGCGCACCTGGCGGATTCCCGCCGAAAAACGCTCAAAATCGGAGTTTTCAGAGGTTTTCCCGGCTATCTGTCTGGAATTTTCGCGTATTTTCCAATTTCAGCTACTCCAAATATCAATATGTCCATCCGAATGCGCAGAGACCGATTTTCAACTCGGCCAACGGTAGGATATTGATTTACAGATTTTGCAGCAATTTTTAGAGCGGAAAATGAATATGAAACATTTGAAAAACCTTCAATTTCTATCAGAAAAATCAGTATTCTTCCAGAATTCGGCTCTTTCTCAGTCCGCCGCCAATCGGCCTCCTCTCCGACGTCGTCGCCCGCAAAAAGCACCGCCTCCTCGGTTGTACCGCCCATTTTGGTGCGAAGAACGGACAATATCCACGAGAAAATGGTCTACGAGGCGGGAAACGGAGGAAATGAGCACGAGAGCAGCAAGATTCACATGTATCGGGCCGCCGGAACCGCGCCAACCGGGTACACTGATTTCTAAGCATTTTCAGTCTTTTTAATTGAATTTCTTCAGTTCCTCGCCGTTCAAACCGCATCAGACGAGTTCTCAGACGCCGTTGACGCCGTCTGCGGACAAACGAACCGACGACGAGTGGGCGGCGCGCTTCTCGCATCCACCGCCGGGTCTCGCACCGAATTTCCGAAGAGGTTGTCCGATTTTCGTGGAAAAATTCGAGAAAAATGAGTTTTCAGGCCAAGGAGGACCGGAAATTGAGCAGCAGCCGAGCGAATTTCTGGACAATAGACTTCCGCCGATGACGCCGTCGCCGACCGAAAAAATGGCACATTTTAGAGGTGCTCGAGGAAAACTGGAATTTATCTAATTTTATGTGCATTTTCTCATTCTTCTCGTTATTTTACGTGTTTTCAGACATTTTTGCGCCAAAATACGCAAAATCCCTCCATTTTTGTGAATTTTGTTGCAATTTTTGTGCCCCCAGTAGCATTGCCAAACATTTAATTTCAGCGACGATGAAAGATGCGCCGGTTTCGGCTCGTTCGGTCGACTGTGTCGACGCGAAACATCTCTGTTGGGACGAGCGTATGGCCAGTGCGTTGAATGGGTAGGTCTTTTCATTAATTCCAAAAAAAAAACAGGTAAGTCACCGTGCGCATTCTCAATGTGTGTGAGATATTTATACCATCGGATAGAGAGTAGAAGTTACGCATGAGTCCAGTAAATCTTTTTCCCAAAAAATCACTTTCAGGGCCACATTTTTACTTCATTTGAAAGGTTGTTCTAAATTTGTTGTGAAGCGCTCCCTCGCACCATTTATGGGGCGCCTCGTTGCCAACCCTACATGTGGGCAGTTGAGGATTGCTTCGAGCAGGAACTCATAGTCCTCGCTGTTCCGTTCCCTGCTCATTCCTGCTCGCAGCAATCTCGAAGTGCCCACATGTAGGGTTGACAACGAGGCGCCCCATAAATGGTGCGAGCGGGTGCTTCACAACAACCCTTTTAGTTTGTTAATCTCTCTGTTATAACCTATAACGTGCCATCCATCAGAAAAGGGGTCCTAAGACAAGCTCTACACCTTCGAAAACTCTTTAATTGACCGCATTTAAAAAAAAACGGTTTCTGAGATGCGGGTCACAAAAGTTTTAGTGTGAACAGCGAAAAAAGCAAAGCGAAATACGTTGAGGCCTCAAAGCCTGTGTACTGGACTCATGTGTAACTTTTTACGCTCTATCCGATGGTATTAATATCTCACATACTAATTTCTCAGTGACAGGCCGCCTTTAATTTCACAAAGCCCTTGATCAGTTGTGAGAGAAGGCGAAAAGTGTGTATAATAGTAGTTTATGTACACATTTTTCGTTTTTCGCCTCCCACCGAACGAATCAGCTAACTGTGTCCTCTGCCCCTCGTTACTGTACATTCCAAGAAGAAGGAGGAGAAGAAGAAGAAGAAGATCTTCTTATTCTCCGCACACAACCAGTTCATCTCGTCGTCGCCCTCCTCGTTTCGCCTAAACAACAGCCATTGCCATCAGCAACAGGCAGCGCTGAGAGGAGATTGGAGATATTCGGCTGCCAATCGACACCCCTCTCCCATTTGGCCGCCTTTTTATCTGCAAAATGCGCTGAAAATTTGATTCGTGTTCACACCATTTCTAACGAAAATTGATCGAAGATCAGCTGAAATGCTCGAGACATCGCCGAATCTCACTCGTTTTTATTGTTCCAGTAGCTATCTTCATAGGAACTTTGGCCCGTTTTTGAGGTATCTGGCATTTTAGTCAAATTCCATCAGCGAACAGGTGGAACGAGGAGAGGGGAAACGATAATAATATAATAATAATAATAATGACGATGAGAGAGGGAAAGTGAAGAGACGGATGTTCACTTTACACCCCTCCTTCGCCTCGATCTTTTCTTGTCTCTGCGAAAAGTGAAAAGTAGCCTCAGTATCGTTCTCACGTTATTCCATGTACATTTATACTGTAAACCCCTTTTTTGACCTTTTTGATGTGTGTACACACTTCAAACTAGGGTTTCTTTGAATTTGTAGCATTTATGATTCGTCTGGGCTGAAAGTTTGTTCCTCGTTGCCGAAAATGCCTTCACCGAGACAAAATGTGTGATTTGTCAATTTCCGTTCGAAATTCGTTCCCAATCAATCTCTCTTTGCATTTTTTGATTGAAGAGCGGCAGCTGCTCAAGCGAATTTTTGTGTGTGTGTGTGCGTGTGACGATTGCGGACCGAACGGCGGTTTTTAGCGCCCCGATTTGTGTGGATACAATAGAGGACATTGCGAAAAAAAAGAGGATGAGCGACTATAGTCGGAAACGAAAAGGACACCTCATTTTGGACTAAAAATGGGCATTTCATTTTGTTTCGCCCGGATTTTGGATTTCGAAACTCGGAACTGATAGAAATGTGAAAAAGAGAATCAGAATGGCGCAATAGCTGATGAGAAAATTGCTGGCGTCGTCAGAATCGGCTGAATAGCTCTACCTGATTCTTTTTGTAGAACAACAATAATAGAAAGCGTTCAATTATTACTGTTCTACATAAAACGTTAAACATCTATACAAAATCAGATGCGCCGACGATTTTCTCATTAGCCATTGTACCATCCTGACTTTTTTGAGTGCATACTCCTAGGATTAGGATTACTGTAGCTGTGGAGGGAAATTCCAGCAAAAATCGTAGAAAAGCTTCTCCTCATTTCTCTCTCCGGGAAAAGGCGGGGACAAAAGTTCTTGTGACGTAAGTGAGCGGAAAGTGTGTGTATATTTCTCGCCGGCGTCCCCGACTGAGACTGCCTGCCCTATAGCCCCTCTTGTTTCGTTTCGTACGTGCAGTTTCTTCGGCTTCTTTCCGCTTCCCGCCGCCCTATCTCTCAACTTTGTGTTATCCTTTTCGACCTAGAGAACGCACACATGGTTGTGAAGTTTGTTTGTGTTTTTTTTCCTCACTTTTTTCCCTCAATTTCACTCGATTTTTGGTTAGAGTTTGAGGGTAAACGCTCTGAAAAAGTGTTCTAACTGGAAGTTTGAAAATTTCAAGCTTATTCGCTTCAGCCGAACGCTTGCGTGCTCATTTCTTGCTCTCGCCGAGATTTGCTCGTTCGGTGTGAGCAAACAGGTGGTAACTGGAAGAGAAATGCTCTTTTCCTCGGCTTTATCTCTCTTCCGCCTCGAAAATTGGTTTTTCTCTATAAGTTTCCAGCACATCCCAGCCTAGAACGTTCTAGTTTCTAATATCAAAACGTCAATCTCGCCGCTTCCTTTCATCTTTTTTTGATGTCGTGTGACACTTGAAATTTTCAATTTTTTCTCAAGCTTATCAGTTGTGAATACTGGTCAGACGGAAGTATTATTCTACCAAAAAAAAACGGGCAGGAAATGGCCTTGATGTTGTGGTTTTTCTCTAAATTTTTCAAATGTTCCCTCAAACTTCCGCTTCTTCTCGGATTAATCCCCTCAAAACACGTGCAAACAAATTTTCACGGAAAAAAAAGACAATGAAACCCACGTTGGGTCAATTTTGGCATTTGTGTCAACACACGCAATAGATGGATTTCATGCCACCACCACACTTTTTTTTGTTTTGTGGGCGATAGATGGATGGCACACACACACACACACAAACAGTTTCACATTCCTTTGTTGCATACATCATAATGGATCGGAGCCCGCCCATGTCCCCACGTGGCTCGAGTTTGCTCACCTGAATCCGCGGGCGGCTCTCTTCGTGCCAGCTGTTGGGGTTCGAGCCATTCGGAGCCGTGTTTCTTGAAGCGGAGCGAGCACTCGTTGTCGTAGGACCCATCGGCGCTTTTCCAAAAAATCCCAAGAATCTAACTAGAAATAGTCGAGTAAACGGAGAAGTTTGAAAATTGTTGGCGTTCACAGAATCTGTCAAAGAGCACCGTCTAATTTTATGCAATGTTTTTTGAAAATCTTTTTTGTAGTACACAAAGAGCCAGCCCATTTTTGAAAACTTTATCGACTTCCTAAAGATTTTCGAGTGTTTTCGCGCTGGCTGACTGCCGATCACCTCCGAAAGCAGTCATTTCGCTCTACTCGTTCTTTGCTTCAATTCGAGCGCCCATGTGCTGACCATGCACATTTTCCGTTCGCTTTTGCGAGAATTGGCGACAATTGACGATGGTTATGCAAATGTTTCCGAATATTTTTGCCTAATTTTCTATTTCGCACACGCAGGCGCACACACAAACGGGGAGAAACTGGTCTGAGCACAGTGCTCTTCGCTCCTCGGCGCCTATTTCTCGGGCGTCTCTGCGACCTGAGCACTTTCTCGTCGAGACCGGCCGCCCGTGCCTATCGATGACGATGATGGCCGGAGAACAGAGAAAAAAAGAGGAGAAGGAGGAGGAGGAGGAGCTTGTGAAATTGGGAATTTAGATTTTTTTCTCTACAGTAGGACGTTTTGAGGTTGTTCAGTGTTTTTTGCGCCAAAAAACACAATTCAGCGATAAAGGGATTCATGATTCTCTGTTTCTTTCTCTCCGCCTGCCTACGCTTCTCTTTTCAATTCATTTCGTTAATATTTCAACGCTTTATCACCAATTTCGGAATCGGCACGACCGCCGCCTCCGCCGTACGCTCGTTTTCTCGTTTCCTCCTCCTCCTCCTCCTCCTCACTGATTTTTCGTCCTTTTGGCAACCTTTTTTGGTTCTTCCTACAGTACTCCTTCCCCAAACGTTGCTCCAAAACGCTCCAAATGTCCGTTCTGGCTGGCGTCGGTCAGTCGGCGATTCGCTTTCACTTTTCTATGAGAATTGACACCGACTGGTCCGAGCCGTCAATTTCCTCTATCTTTTTTCTCTCTCTCTCTCTCTCGCTCGACAATTTCCCACTTTTGCCCCCACCATTTTTCGTTGTCTACAGAACCCATCCGCCAAGTATGCCGCTCTCGACGGGTTCCATCGATTCCGGTTTTTTTGGCGGGTCTTCCAGCTCGACCGACGGTGATTCGCTGAAAAAAGAGGAGACGACGCCGACGTCTTCTTCGTCGCCGCTCTCGATGACCGACGAAGAGGGAGCGCGTGCGACGTCGCCGGGCGGCGGCGTCTTCCTGAATTCTGGATTCGCGCCCAGAAAACCACGAACACGTGTGCGACGATCGAACCGAAAACTGAAACAACGATTCGGGAACAATATCAACACCTTCTTCGCCTTCTCGTCAACTCCAACCACGTCTTCTTCCTCTTCTTGCTGTCTCTCCGTGGCCGGAAGTTCGAGAAGTTGCAGCTCGACCGACTCGGCGGCCAACTCGACATTACTCATCGACGAGCTCGTCGTCCGCCTCTATTTCTACTTCAAATCGCTTCTGTGCGCCGTCAATCGACAGAAGCAGATTTGCGAGAGCATCGCCGTGCTCGTCAAGGACATTGACGCGCGGTGGGGCAATTCTGGAGTGCGGCGGAAGGCGTGCGATCCGAAGGGATGTCTGGCGCCGGTCTACGCGTCGCAACGTGGCGCCGCCGCGGATCGGAATAATAAATTGGTGCAACCCGCGCGATTTCCGTTGTGTTGGGCGGTGCCGCAACCGGCAATCTTCTATCAGTTGATGGCGATCGACGTGCTCGAATATATTCGATTTTTGGAACGGTTAGACGAACTAGACGATTTTTGTAGTGAAAAATTTGGCGCAAATTAAAAAGTTTGGGCAAATTTTCGCAAAATTGCTTTTTGCAGAGTGTCACCACAAGTGAAGACACAACAACATCCACCGGGACCGCCGATTATCAACGAACGAGAGGTTTCTATTCTGCTAATTTCTATTTTGGCTAAAATATTGATAATTCAAGGCCGCCGCTTCGATCGATACTCTTCACAAGTTGCAAGTTCAGCAAATGCCGCAAATGCAACAGCAGCAACAGCAGCAGCCACGTGGCAATTTTGTGCAGTGTTTGTCGCATTTTCTATCGGAAAATGCGGAAATTTTGCGTGTTTTCAGTCGTCAACATGCCGCAAGGAGTTTGGGAGCAGCAGCAGCAGGCGAACAGAGGGATGAAAGGGCAACAGACGATTCAGAAGTTGACGACGTCTTCTGGAGGAGGAGGAGGAGAGATGTCCATTGAGAAGGTGTGAAAAGATAGAGTTTTGGCTGAACTTTTCAAGACAATAGGTTTACCTATTCTGGAGATTTGTTGGTTTTAGACGGAAAAAGTCCGGTGTCTGAATTCGACCAAAATCTCCAGAATAGTTAATCCTATAGCAAAACTGACAGAATTGCAAAGTTCGAGTTTGATCAAGCAGTTCTTCATGCCCGAAATTTGAAATTTCTTCAGCTGCTCGCACCTGTGCGTGACTCGTCGGCAAACTCGCGATGCAGCAGTCGTGCCGAGATCGAGGCTACACAAAAGTACGTGATGGACAAGTTGGACGACGAGGTGACCGCCGCCGATTTGGACAAGACGCCCGTCTCCGCCTGCTCCTTCACCTCCTCGTCGAAACAGGAGCAGAGGAAGAAGCAGCAGCAGAACGGTTGGTTTGGAGCAAAATGAGAGGGAAAATTGAGCACTTAAAATGTGTTTTAAATAGTTCAATCGAAAAATTTGGTTAGGAAAGTGTGAAACTGATTGTAGAGAGTTTAGAGCCCCCCTCCCCTTTTATGGCTTGCAATACTACCGTATTCCGTGTGCTGTGAGATCTCTGGATAAGTGATGATGCGGTCACTCTGCTTGCACTTGCACTGACTGCCCGTTTTTGCCGAGTGATTGTCACAGAGAGAGAGAGAGAGAGAGAGCGCTCGTATTTGATCAGCTCTCCGCTCCTCTGTTATGTTCTTTTCTTGGTTCGTTCGTCCTCAGTGTCTCTGGGTTTACGGTGCTCTAGAGAGCCTACGCGCTTTTTGACGGTTCGAGTGTAAAACCGCGTTTTTCTACAAAAATGAGATCACCGCAACGTTCTGCGACTGTGACAACAAATGAAACTCGTTTCGCGGCTGAAAACTTCGGCCCCCGGATTACGATCACTCTACAGTAACCTACTGTAATCTGGAAAGTGTCCGAGAGTCGCGTGACATGTCAATCGGTAGTTTTCTATTCGTCGGCGCCCTCCGCGGCCCTTATCATTCGCGGCCGCACTTCCTCGTCGCTCCGTCTCTCTCCGATCGCCGTCGATCAGAAGTCCCTCTCTCCTTCTCTTCCCTTCGCTTCTCTGCCGTCTCGCGTATCGGCACACGCTCTCGTCTGCCGTGTCACTCTCTTCTTTGCCCGTGGCCCCCCACCCGACAGACGACCGTTTTGTTTCGCACTTTTTGTTGCGATTTCGAACGCTTTTTGGCGGTTTGGCGAGTTGGCCGTGTGCCAATTTCGATGAATTTGCATTTTTTGAAATCCTCGTCTCCGTGGCTTTGATATCATTCGTCTTTAGTGCGACAAATCGGCGTGGCGAGTTGAGGAAAATTGGTTTTAGGCCAAGTTTGTCCTACTTTTCTGTTTTCTCTGTCGGTTCTCAATTCGAATTTCGCGCTTGTTTCTCAGTTCAAGGACTCGAATAGTTCAATATTTCGGAATTTTTTGAACTGACAAACTTTTCCAGAACCACATAGAGATTGACCTTCTTTTCCAAGTTGTTTTGATTTTTTCATAATCTCGAAGCGATTCCACCCGAATTGTGGCTTAAAGTTCAAAAATTCCCACTTTTGTCCGATGAACTTTGCATCACGTGGCTCTAGGCGAACTTCTTCCCTTTTCCCGCTCATTTATATATCTTCTTCTTCTCCGTTTCCGTTTCCTTTCACTTTGCTTCTTCTACACTGCTTCTTCATTCGGCTACTTTGACTTTTTCCGGCGCTTCTGCCACCTATACACACACACACTTTTTGTCGCCTTCATCATATCTCTTATACGATTTTTTTCGATCCTACACACTTCTTTTCCACTGTTGCCGTTAGTTTGAACTCAGGATTCCGAAATTTCGTGTCCCTCGTCATCCTGAAAGATTTATGCGCCTCCCGGTACCTGGCCATGCTGAATTTTTGAATTTCGAACCGAAAAGTTGGCGAACTCTTCGAGATATCTTATGATTGACGCTTGTTGTCGCAATGTCTCGATTATCAGTGCATGATAGTACTGATAATCAAACTATACGCTTTCTCACCAGGTCAGGTGCTCTTTTTCCGTCACACACTCCGAATTTTTCGTAAACTCCACGTCGTAATGGACAATTGTTCGGGTTGTCGATCCGTTTTCCTGCTCTTTCTCCGAAGAAACTGCGGTCAGATTTGAGTTGTTGAGCTTTTTTGAATATAACATCTTGGAATAGTCTTCCACTCGATCGAAGCACAAAACCTCGAGCCATACCAAGATTTCATGAAGTTTCCGATAGTTGGCGCGATGCCAGGGAACACCTCGGGCGGCTACGGTCATTCCCATTCGGCCCTTCTTTTTCTCTTTTTCTCTCTTCCCTGCCGCTGATGTGGGCAACAAAAAAGAGCGGAATGGCCTCCGTCCGCGCGCACACACACACACACACACACTTTTTGTCCGTTCTTTCCCCTCTGCATTCGTTTCTGGTGTGACCTGCCCGCGCAGCCCGGAATGGTCCATTCCGACGCTTTCCGCCGCTTTCTTTCTAAATTTTCCGGAAATTTCATGAAATTTGACTTCGAACGGGTAGTTTTGGTGAAATTTCTTTTGCTTTTGCACCATTCTAGATTTTTCTGAATTTCGGGTAAGCCAGGGCTGAGCAAAGGCCAGCTCGGACTTTTTGAGGTCCTGGATTTTTGGGCCACTCGCAATGATCTGATCGGATCCAAACTTTACTGGCTTTTGTCGAGTCCACAGTCCAAAAGGCCTGTAAAGTTTGGGGTCCGATCGGATTATTGCAAGTGGTCCTAAAATCCCGGCCATTCGCCCAGCGCTAGTGTAAAAGAAGCTCTTATAACCATTAGGATCCTCGTTTTCACATGAATTTTGCTTTTCCCGATGTTTCGAACACTCTTTTCGCTCTTTTTCGCCGCCTCTATCACATGTTCTTCCTCTTTTTCCTCTTCTTCTCGTTCTCAACCTCCGTCCCCCCATATTTATGGGCGCAGATTTACGAGTTGTGAGCGGCAAAGTGAAAATGGCGATGATTCTCTGGTGTGCACGTGATTTTTCGGCAATGATGATGATGATCTGCTAGATCACACTCGTCTCTCTTTTCTTCCGATTCTCGCCGCCGCCGTCTGACCCCCAGATGACATTCGTTGGCCCAGGTGGTCGATTAGCGGGCGATTGATCGACAATTTTTTTCCGAGTTCATACGGTTTTTATTTGATTTTGTCGAAATTGGAACATTCTCGAACATTGTCGGTAAAAATGCACCATACAGAAGTCTGACTACACAATGTTTGCCGGTCAAATATGTTTTGAAAGATCTCTGCACAATGAACGTTTCCGAAAACTCTAGAAAAGTCTGGAGGCGAATTTGTACCGCTAATCGATTACTGTCTTCTCATCCACCTACTCTTTTTTTCTGATCTACAATCTCGGTTTGAATTTCTCCGTGATCTTGTCGTTCCGCTTCGTATTCTTACACTATTCTTTACTTTTTTGCTAGGTTGTAATTGAGACCTGTCGAATGAACTAACTCGGTTTTCCCTGTGGAAATGCTCATGATGTGCGACGTTACGGATGAAGCCCCGTGCTCTTCCACCTCCACCTCATCGTCGGAAGATTCGATCACCTCGAACGGATTCGATTGCCACGTGACGCCACGCCCACCTAGGAAATACCGAAATTCCACGTCGTCCTCCTCCGCATTCACCTTGGATCGGACGACGTCCGCATCCACGTCGTCTTCGGGATCAGAAGCGTGTCTGTCGAGTGCCGAGAAGGCTATTTCATCGGGAGTTATCAGTGGAGACGAGGAGGAAGAAGAAGAAGAAGAAGAAGAAGATGAGGAAGAAACATCCGAACCCGCAATAGAGCCATTCATCTCGTCATGGAGTTTTGCGATGGGCACACAACGATCGATGATATCGTCGGTCGGCGAGAAGGCGCCCAAATCGAACGTGGAGCCGATGGAGGACTGGGAGCTGGAGCACGTGGAACGGGCGCATCGGGAGAGCCGTCTCGCCGAGTCGTACGTCGATCCGGCATGGCGATTCTACACGCACCCGCCCACCTCGTTCTGTTTGGCGCGCGTCTTCATGCGACACGGGCTGACGGGCGACGAGGGAAACGGACAGTGGAGTGAGCACTTCTTGCTCGATTTTTTGAGAAAAAATGTCGATTTGTTGACAATCTTTTCGGAAGTCTTGAAAACTTTCGTATTTTTGGGACAACTAGTAAATGTTTAACTTCTCAATGGAAAAGAGGAGATTCTGATAAGTTTTACATATTAAAATCCCGTCAAAACTCGCATTTTTCGTTTTGCTCTAGCGCCCACAATGCTCGCAGTGTAGAGACATTTTCAATCATTATATCACAAAAACTAATACCGAAATGTTTTGCAGAGCTTCCCCGCAAACTGGTGCATCGTCGCGACTCGTCGGACTCCTCATCAACGGCCTCGCTCTCCGGCTCGTTCTCGTCCGGCTCGGCGTCCTCGTCGGTGCTCGATGAGTCGACGCTGACGAAGATCCTGCCGACGGAGGAGTTCCGTGGCGGACGGGCGGTCGCGTCGCCCTCGCCGCCGGCCGCACTTCTCTCCGAGCCGCTCTCCCGCATGGACGTGGTCGGTATTTGAGGGTAATCGGGGCGGTAGAAGCGGGATGGAGGTGGTGGCGCAGTCGGGAGGGCGGACGGACACGGGCGGACAGGCCTCGGGTTCGGATGCCCCATACAGAGAACGACGATTGAGAAGGTGGTGCTGCCCTTTGAATGGCGAAACCGCTGGTTATTACGTCGAAAATAGATTACGGTCCCGTTGAATCAGTAGCTGTTCGCTTCAGAATAGTGACTTTGCAAAGCGGATTCACAATTTTCCAACTTTTACAATAACTTAAAGCGGCCACCCCACCGCCTTTCGCCTCCTGCCCCTTACGAAATGTACATAACTCGATGTTCCAGACGATTCCAATGTTTTTCTTAAATTTCCAAATATTTCCATTTCAGCTCAGCGAAAAGATTTGGGACTATCACAACAAAGTGGCGCAGACGGACGAGATGCTGCAGAGAAAACTGCACCTTCGCGACATGCTCTACACGGCCATCAGCCCCGTTTTTCCGAGTCAGTGCTGGACAATTAGGGATTTTTACAATTATTACACAATTCTACGATTTTCCCTCCTAAAATTGCTATTTTCAGTGTCGGGACTATACGTGGTCGGCTCGTCGCTCAACGGCTTCGGCAACAACTCGTCGGACATGGACCTGTGTCTGATGATCACCAACAAGGACCTTGACCAGAAGAACGACGCGGTCGTCGTGCTCAACCTCATTCTCTCCACGCTTCAATACGAGAAATTCGTGGCCAGCCAGAAGCTGATTCTCGCAAAAGTGCCCATTTTGCGGATAAAGTTCGCTGCGCCGTTCGACGACATCACTGTCGATTTGAACGCGAACAATTCGGTGGCGATCCGCAACACGCACTTGTTGTGCTACTATTCCTCTTGTCAGTTTTCATCTGAAAATTCGTAGAAATTTTCGCATTTACTCTTCTTCTTGCAGACGATTGGCGCGTGCGTCCGCTGGTGTCGGTGGTGAAAGAGTGGGCGAAACGGAAGGGAATAAACGATGCGAACAAGTCGAGTTTCACCAGCTACTCGCTCGTTCTCATGGTCATCCACTATTTGCAATGTTTGTTCTCCTTTTTTTTACAGAAAAATTGGATTGTTTGTCTAATTGATAGGGAAAAGCCAATTGTCAGAGCGATTTAGGTGTTTTTTGAACCGGAAAGTCTACAATTGAAAGACTTCCGTCAATTTTGGATCAAAATGTTCAAAAAACAATGAAAATTTCAATGGAAAAGTGTAATTCTTGCAGGCGGAACAACGCCGAAAGTGCTGCCGAACCTGCAGCAGACCTACCCGACTCGTTTCTCGAACAAAGTCGACGTGCGCACTCTGAACGTGACGATGCCGTTGGAGGCGGTGCTCGACGCGCTCGATGAGACGTCCCCGTCAGAGAAGACGACGCTCGGCGAGCTGCTGATCGGCTTCCTCGACTACTACGCCAATCAGTTCGACTACGATCACGACGCCATATCGATCCGACAGGGACAACGCGTCGAACGGGCCGCACTGGCCGCCCGTCCGAAGATCCACCTCAACTCGGTCGGCTCTTCGGGCGGCGGCGAAAAAGACACGCCGCCGCCCTCCTCGTCGGCCTCCTCCTCGTCGTTGCACAACGGAGCCGGAGGAATGGCCCACATGATGGTGCATCCGCAGATGAGCGCGCACTTTTGGCGCTCGCAATGGCGCTGTGTGTGCATAGAGGAGCCGTTCACCAACTCGAACACGGCCCACTCGATATACGACGAGATGGTGTTCGGCGCGATCAAGGAGGCGTTCCGCGAGGCGCACGGCGAACTCCGCCACAACCACGACCTCGATCGGCTGCTCGAGTGCGAACCGATCAAGGCATCTACCACCAACGCCGGGTTCGTGCAGTATTTTCGGCGGGAATTGGTCTAGCTCAAGCTCAAAAAATGTGTTGGCTCGAAAAAGCGAGCATATCCAGTTTTTTAAAGAAAGAAATGTTGAATACCGTATACTTTAAATTACATCTTGACACTTCGAATATCGACCTGATTGCAGAGCGGCCGTATTCGCAGCCACGTACGAGGGAGAACGTCCGCAGGCGCAGCAGCCGAACTCGATCGCGTCGGCCAGTCTTCGCGCGATGAACGTGCTGGCGCCGGCGAACGGAACGGGCGGCCCTTTGGGTGGAGGACACTTCCATTTCCAGCAGACGGGCGTCATGCAGCAGCCGAAACAGCAGAGACCGCCGACGAACGGATCCGCACCACCACCCGCCAACCAGCCGTATCATCATCACATGGTACTGCCTTTTTGCGAAACTCTGACGCCTGGCTTTACATTTTGAGCATTTCTGCGAAAAGATACTTTCATTTTGCTCCGTTTCATAAGACCTTTGTGCCAGGATTTTGCTGATCGTTTTTTTCAGAACTCCCATCGCAACGCAAACCATCACCACCAAAATCAGCAGCAAACGCAGCATCAGTCAAACAACTCGTCGAACGGCAATCGCCGAACCTACGGACAGCCGAACGGAGGAGGCGGAGGAGGAGCGAAGGCGTCGAGATCGAACGAGAGTTTCAAGGAGCAGCAGCCGCGTCATTACAACAGAACACAGAACGGAGTAGGAGTCAAAGATCCGAACGCTCCGGCGCAGACGACGCATGCGCAGACGAAACGGAAGGATCAGGAAAGGTTCGTGTGGGGAAAAAAAAACGAAAAAGGGGACATTTTTAGTGGATGTAGAGCTGAAAAAAACTTTTGCGAAATGTTCTCTTAGAAATTACGCAAAATTACGCAATTCTTCAGGAACATCTCGAAGCCCAACAGTCGCAATCTAAAACATTGTAATTTTTCCATTTTTGCAGCTCCTCGAAACCGAAGCGCTCGTCGGCCGTGCAGTCGCCGGAGCCGAAAGTGATTGTGTGATATCCTCAAGCTCCGCCCACTTTTCTCAAACCCCCTCTAATGTGATGCCGTTTTCCCTACTCTTTTCCCCCGTGTTTAGTCATGTGCTATAGCCCCCTCCCCCTGGCCCCTTTCTCTCTGTACACAAACATATAATTATTATGATGATCCCCATGACTTTTCCCCTCTTTTTTTTCCTGAAAATTTCCCCTCCCCCCACTACACTTGTTTTTTGTTTAATTGCCGCCAATTACGCTCGGTTTGGAAAGCTAAAAAAAATCTAAAATTCCCGCCCCGCCCCGCCCACGCACACAAAAATGCGCCGTTTGTGAGCCCGATCTCTCTTCTCTTTTTGTATTTTTGAGACGGATACGTTCAAAAACGAAGCCAGTCCCGCCCCGCTCTAATTATATGTACAAATTTCCAACCAAAAAAACCCAAAAAAATTGCAAAACTTTGAAAACCCCCACGATTCTTCGTCGTCAAACAATTTTGCGTGTCGCCCGCTCAAAAACCCCCATTTTTGAGGGCGCCGCGAATTTTTAGGCGCGAAAAATTGTACAGCCAAAAAAATTTAAATGTTTTCCCCGTCCCCGACCCTCCGAAATGCATGTCTTTTATGAATGTACCATAAGAAACAGGCTCCGCCCCCCCCCATATTTTTCACGTACACGCAAAAATATTCAATTTTTTGTATTTATCCCCTCCCGCAAAATTTGATGATTTTCCCCTACACACACACACACACACTTTTTTTGCCCTTTCCTCTTCTCCAAAATGGGTCATTTTTCTCTCTCGCTCGTTGCTTTTTGTGTCTCTCTAGGCTCGCCGCCCCTTTTTTCTGTAATTCTATGCTCCTCTCTCTCTCTCTCGCTCGCTCGTTCTCTCGGTTCGAATTTCACTTTAAGTTATGCCCCCCACAGACACGCCTACGCATTTTTCGTGGGCGTGTATATTGTATGCACACACACACACACACACGTACACGTACACACAAAAAGGTTTAATGAATAGACGAATTGTGAAAAAACTGTGTATTTTTTGGGGAATTTTAGGGGAAAATTGGATCTAAAGTTCCAAAATATGCCAAAACGATTGAATGGAACGATTGATTGAATGGGTCAAAACGATTGATTGAATGGGTCGAAAAGAACGGAGTGAATGTGGATTGGTAAAGACTGGACACGGCGACCAAAAGTGTAGAAAGGGGCGTGGCTTAATCTGAGACGCGTTTTCTGAAAATTGCCGCAATTCCAGCACTTTCGATATTTTTGTGTTTGATATCGACGAAAGAAGAGACATCAAAGAGAGAAAATATCGAAATTTTCGTGAAAACGCCGCGGTTGAGACGTTTTTGGCATATTTCGCAAGACGCCCTCCGCGGCCAATCACCGCCGCAATTTCGGAATTTTCATACCGGCCGAACTGGTTAGTTTTGAGACGAAGTGAGTGTCGGAAGTGATTAAGCACGTTAATACAAGTATTTTAGGCGTTCAAACGGCAAAAAGTATCGGCGAATGATTGAAATTCGCGCATTTTCAGCACAAAACTTGAACATCGATTCAATTGATTCATTTCTGAATGAAACCTGCTCGTTTTAAGCTCAAAAAATGCGCGATGATTAACGTTTAACAAAGTTATTATGCAATTACATCGTCGAAACCCGTACAAAATTTGGTTAATTTTTTACGAAAAACATGAAAAATCGGGTTAAATTTCGAATTTCGCGCCAAGATGGTGATAAACCGTGCACGCTAGGCCCCACGCCCCTTTCTACGTTTTTGGTCGCCGTGGCGCTGGAATTAATTGAAGAAAACCTTCAGACTTTTTAAAATCGTCATTCTAGACCTGAATGAGTCATTTTAAAGGAGCATCGCGCATTTTTATGTGAAGGTCCCGCAGCGAACTGTTCGTTTGGCGGGAAAAATTGTTCACCAAAATCAAGGCTGTCGGGCGGTCTGCCGCCACATTTTTTTCAGTCTGGACACCGAGCTCACTCGAGTACACGGCGTCCCGGCATTTCCGATTCTGAAAAGATTTTGTCACGGCGGCCATGTTTTTGGCAGCCTTGCTTCGAATCGTTGTTATTTGTCATTTCATAATGTTTGCAAAAAATTACCTTTTTTTTGCTTTTTTTCTCAATTTCAGGCATAACTAACTAACTATGTATCCTGCGGACAAGATCTTCAAGAATATGGAAACGCCTCCCAGTGCCTCGAGTTCTTCGTCGTCGTCGTCCGCCCCTCGAACCGCATCTGGAGCCGGAGCACCGACTGGCAGACATCAAGGATCTGGAGAAGGGTCTTCTGGAAGCCAGAGCAACCCGAGCGGAAGCACTTCAGGCCGCTTTCCGAAACGGACGAACGTGGCAGACTCGGAAGGACCGGACTCGAAGAAACGACTTCAGGACACCGTCGCCGACTCGTTCCAGCCTTTCAATCGAATCAAAGTGCAGCTGAACATGTTCAAACTCGACATCTCCGGAATGGACGCTGTGATCCACAAGATTCGTTTCGATGTCGCGATCATGTTCCGGGACGGTAAGAAGCACCATCTCAAGGACAAAAATCCAGCCCTTTTGGGAGAGTACGTTTCCGAAGAATTGTGATTTCAGTTATTTAATGCCTTTTTCAGCGGGAACCGACAGATTCGGCGACGTGCTCAATGGATGCTGTTCAAGACGTGGTTCAAAAAGAACCCGCGGATTTTCAAAGGAAAAACGGATCCGTCGGTGGCGGCGTACGACTGCGCCGAGACGATCTACGTCGGCACGTCAAATTACGCGGGCATTGTGCCGAAGCACGAATGCATGTTCACGGAGAGCGATTTCAGTCCGGAGGAGTGGGCGGTCGTGGTTCGTATCTCTCGAAGCAAGAGCCCGAGGTTCGCCATCGAGATCGAGTCGCGACCCGATAAAGTTGGTGTTTTTAACAATTTAATAGGGGGAAAAGTAATTTGAAATACCGCCGTCAGATAAGTAACGACTCGAAAGCGTTGTGGTGTCACACAGTATGAATACCTCGTGTTTCGCAATGCAGCGACGTCGTGAAGGTTCGAAAAAATGATAGAATTGAAGCGGAAACTTTATTTTTGCCATGTTCCGAATTTATTTTCAGCAAAATGCAACTTTTTCGCATCAGTTTCCGGACAAAATTAGTGTAGGAAAGGAAAAAGCACATGATTTCAAGCATTATGAGCGTTCGAACAGCGCAAATGACTCAAATTCAAGCGTTCTCAGCACAGAACTCGAATGCCAGCAAAGCGTCTCTTTTGCAGGTGTACACTCGTGGACCGCAGGCGCTCACCGAAGCTAACCGATCCGAGCTCACCCGTTGCATCGAGACGGTCACCAATCAAATTTTGCACGACGGAAACTTCCTCCTCTACTCGACGGCAATCTTTCCGGAATCCCATCCGGCATCGAGCGGCCGTCCTGAGGACCACGATATCGTTTCGGAAATCAGAATCGGCTTCAACAAGGTGACGAGAGTGGTGCCGAGCGACAACGAAGTGCCGGACGTCTTCATGACCATCGAGATTGGCAGATCCGTGTTTTACAAGCCGATTTCCCTACTGCAATTTGTTTGCGACAAACGAGACGACATCGTCGCGATTAACAAAAGTCATTATGGTACTGGTAGAGGTGGCGGTGGAGGTCACGGTGGAGGAGCTGGTCGAGGAAGTGGAGAAGATCGGAGAAGCGGAGAAAGTTGGCGCGGTAGTGATGGCAGACGAAGTGGAGAAGATCGAAGAAGAAGCGGAGAAAGTTTGCCCAGTGCTGAAGGCGGACGCAGTGGAGAAGGTCGAAGAAGCGGAGAAAGTATTCGCAGGGCTGAAGGCGGACGCAGTGGAGAAGGTCGAAGAAGCGGAGAAAGTTTGCCCAGGGCTGAAGGCGGACGCAGTGGAGAAGGTCGAAGAAGCGGAGAAAGTTTGCCCAGGGCTGAAGGCGGACGCAGTGGAGAAGGTCGAAGAAGCGGAGAAAGTTTGCCCAGGGCTGAAGGCGGACGCAGTGGAGAAGGTCGAAGAAGCGGAGAAAGTTTGCCCAGGGCTGAAGGCGGACGCAGTGGAGAAGGTCGAAGAAGAGGAGACGGTGGAGAGGCTGCCGGAACCTTGGAGAATTCTGAAGAATTCCGTGAGTTGGATAGAACGTTCCAAAATGACACACACGATTGGTTTGTCGAGAAGCTGAGCAACGTGATGCAATGGATAGAAGTGGTGCCGAAGCATTTGAATCAAACAGTCAACAGAAACCAAAAGATTAGCGGTCTTTCTAAAACAAATGCGCTTACGTAAGTGGTCTCGGTTGTTGACGGGATGCAGCGAAATTCCTTTGTAGCCGATTTTGTTATTTTAGCCGAATGGCGGTATCCAGTCGCCGTGTAACCCAGAAGAAAACTAACAGATGTTACTCATCAGCTTGTCTGTAAAGGCTGAAATCAAAACGCAACTGTTTTTGATTATCACGATCATTTCCTTGTTTTTGTCACTAAGCTTACTATGCATTAGCTACGGGTTTTTTTGCTTCGATATAGTCCCCGGCTAGAAACACATTTTTTAATCTGGGGCGCATCCTGTATTGCACACAATATTGTTTATGTACATAATAGTGATTGTTTTCTTACAGGACGTTATTCGAACTAAAGAAAAACCCAGACGACAAAAACGGTGAGCCTATCAGCGTGAACGACTACTTCCAAGAAAAGCATACGTTACCCATCAAATATCCGAACCTTCCACTTGTGACCACGAAAAGCCTCAAGCACATTGAATTCTTCCCGATCGAAGTGCTCCACATCGCACCGCACCAACGAATCAAGAACGAGCATATGCCGGCAGAAGTTCGGTCGCACATGACGGGAAAGAATTCCACTCTTCCCTCGGAGCACGTGCGACAGATTCAACAAATCCTTAGAAATTCGCTCAAAATGGCGAATAATGGTCATCTGGCGGCGTTCCGAATCAAGATGCCGTCATTCCATCCGATAAAGCCGGTGGCAAATATTCTGGCGCCTCCGCTGATCAAGTTTGCCAATCATGGAACGCACATTCCCATTCCGAACTTTGGTTGCGCGTTCAATAAGACCTATGAAAAATTTGTTGCTCCCGCTAACATCAAAACAATTGCATTCCTCATTACGAACGCCAATTTCAGATCTGTTGAGTGAGTTTTTATTTCAGAATCGGTCTAACAAGACTTGAACCTATTTTCTTATAGGGAGTTGATGAAAAATATCGAGCAATATTGTAAGGAACAGAGAATTAAGGTCGAACGCCGGCGGCAAGACTGGAGAGTTTTTCACTGTACGGAGAACGACACACTTCGCCTAAGGGAAATTATTGACGAATGCATCAAGGACAAAGCTGACATTTTGTTCGTCATCGCTAAGGATAAGCATCCTTTTTCGCACGGTATGTTATTCAAAAAACTGCAGACACGGAGCATCAGTTTTCAGTAATTCTTGATAATTTCCGCTGTTCGAACGCTCAAAATGCTTGCATTTAAATACGTGCTTTTTTTAAAAATAATTTCCGACAATGATTCAGTCTGAAAACTGCTCAGTTCGGCCGCAATGACAATTTCGATACAAAAATAGCGAGAAAGTCGTGAAATCGTGAATGTTTTGCGAAAAGCGCGTCTCAGTACATGTTACGCTCTTTTTTATTAACTATCACTCGAGTACTCCTCTTTTGACAAAATCAAAACGTGAATTTACAGATTATCTGAAATATTACGAGGAAAAGCTCGGACAACAGACTATCCAAGTGTGTACGAATACGGCCAACAATATGATAGGGGATAGAGCTCTGTCAGGTCAGAGCTTCAAAAATGTGATGAGGAAATTCAATTGCAAAACGGGCGGCACAAATTTCCACATTGACGTGACGCAATCGGTAGACGGAAAGGTTATTTGCCCGCATACGCAAAGGTGAGTCAATTGAGTGCGCCACGAGTAACCAACTGGTTTTTTCGACTTTCAGTATGCACATGAAACTTTACGCCAACACACAATTCATTGGTTTCGAGCTGAGTCACAGTGGCGCGAGAACTCAATTCCAGATCCAGCAAGAAATTCACCGTCCCGAGCCGACTGTGGTCGGAGTCGCGTATTCGTTAAAAAACTCCACACAGCTGGGCGGTTTCTCTTACTATCAAAAGCCTAGAGTGGCGAATCTGACGTGAGTGCTCACAGGTGACTCTACGAAAAACGAGAACTCTTTTCCAGGGAGTTGAGCGAGAATTTCCCCACTTGTCTGGAAGCGTATCGGGAAAGTACTACATGCCTTCCGAAAACCATTGTCATTTATCGATCCGGACTGGGTGAGGGTGATTTCAAGGAGATCATTAGCGAACTGAACGACATGAAGAAGGCGGCGGCGAAAAAGAAGTCCGGATACGAACCGAAATTCGTTTTGATTGTCGCCCAACGACGTTCGCACGTTCGAATGTTTCCGGAAAAGATTGACGGATCCTCGGCAAAGGAGCAGAACGTCGTATCGGGAACATGCGTTGACTACTCATCAGGACACGGACTCGACGAGTTCATTATGAGTTCGCAAATTCCGCTGATCGTGAGTTTACAATGGACACATTTCAAAATGCTCTTTCTGCTGTTTGCACATTCCACGTTGTTCCAAAGACTACGCGGCCGAACTCTGAAATCATTCAAATTTTCCCGCCGTTTTTGCAATTGACTGCGTAGCGACCTAGTCGCCTTTTTTCAATTGAAATTCAAAACTTGGCATGGCGCCAACCGCGTCTGATTTCTATGGAGTGCGCCTGCTAACGTACCGCTGTGAATTCTCAATTTTTCGACGACAATTTAGCTCTCATGCATACATACATTTCATTGGTTTTCAGGGTACAATCCGTCCGACACGCTACACAGTGCTTGTAAACGAGTCGAAGTGGTCGAAAAACGAAATAATGAATGCGACGTATCAACTCGCGTTCGGACACCAGGTTTCCTACCAGCCGCCCGCCATCCCCAATGTGTTGTACGCGGCGAAGAATCTTGCGAAACGAGGAAAAAACAATTTGCGCACACACGTGTGAGTAATAGCAAATGAAGTCGCGCGAGATGGCGAAAATCATTTTTTCAGAGATCTGCAAGAATTTCAAGAAGGTGTCAAAGAGATCTGCGCAAGGTATGCAGATTCGATTGGCGAGATCACGAAGGAGGAGTTTGAAAAGATGCTCGTCAATGAGATTTCGGCGTCGGTCAACGAGAAGACGAAAAAATCTCGCAACTTTTGGGCATGACTCAATTCGTGTTTTCTGTAATTTTTTCGATTAACTGTACTAATTTTGAACTAATTTATTTTATTATAGAGGCACCGAATAGAAAGGGCGCTCTGTTCGCAATCTCGCCGAATTTCTAGGCCGCGAAGTAATTTTCCACTGAAAATGTGGCCTAACTTTTCAAACTCGGCCCCGAGGTCGCTCAATTTGCACTGCAAAAAGAGTTTCTCAACAGAGCGCCCTTTCTGTTCGGTGCCCCTATAATAATTTGACACTCGACTTTGTCATATCAATGTTTTCCTAAATAGCTGCTATTTGTACTCGCTCATTTGTATATTTTATGATGATTTTTAAAATTCAGTAAATCAGCAGACTGAAGGAATTTTGATGAAAAAATTGGTTCGCCCCAATTTTTCACCTGAATAAATGAGTTTAACGAATTCAAAAAAAAGTGTATTTGAAAAATGCGAGAAACCATTGTGAAGTTGTTTTGTTGTTGTTGTGTGTGCTTGTTTGGGTTTGCAAAGAAAATGGACAGAGAATGAAAGTAAAGTGGGAGCAAAATAAGGTGGAATTGGTGTGTAAATACAGAGGTAATGAGAATTAGATGGGGGAAGACGGGACCCGGGCCAATTAAATAATTTTCACAGGTATTTACAGTGGGATTACACAAAAATGAATAGGAAAAAAGATCAAATATCATCGACTATAACATCGTCCTCAATGTCCTCCATCGGCGGAATTTCCACGTCTTCGCGTGTCGCCTGATGCCGTTGACGCAACTCCTGAGCGGCCATTTTGTGGTAGTCGCCGTCGGAGAGACAACTGCAAAAATTGAGGTGGTAATGACTGAATATTTTTTGCATTTTTCTATTTTTTCCGATAAAACTTGATTACGGCGGAGAAGTAGTGTAGCAACTTACCGTCTAACATTCCGATGAGTGCCCATGGAAGAGGGCGGAGCTGCCGCTTGATGTCGCGTCGACATGTGACGCGTCAGCACGTCTCTTCTTCGCTGAAAACGCAACGTTTGAGGCTTGATGAAAGAGCGACTATTTTGGTCGGAAACGTGGCAGTACTGGTGGTGCCGAACTAACCGCGGAATAGTTACAAACGCAACAATGGTAGGGTTTCTCGTCGGTGTGCGTGCGCCGATGGGTCCGAAGATGATCGGAGCGGGAAAAGAAACGGCCGCAGTCCTCGCATTTGAACGGTTTTTCGCCCGTGTGACGACGTGTGTGACGGGACAAAATGTCGGGCCGACGGAAGTCTTTTTCGCAGATGAAACAGTAGTACCTGCAGAGAAAGCGGCGGCTTTGAACGAGTATTGTAGGCTTAGGAGACGTTTCATGGATTTCTAGAAGTGTTCGTCGAATTCGACACTTCTAGTACGCTAATTTTTCCAGTTGATCACTTTTTGAACGCTTGGAAGTTGGCGCCTTGTAAAAGCTAAAAGCGTATGGAAACTTCAAAGCGCTACGGTACTCCTGACAGTGGTCGGATCGAAAAGTTGCCAACTAGAAAAATAAAGTTCACACCTTGAACTTTATTTCTCTAGTTGACAACATTTCGATCCCATCACTCCCTGGATTACTGCAGCGCTTTGAAGGTATCGTATGTTTCTTCAACTCGCAACTTTTAAGCGTTACGGAGTAGTCGTAGAAAAACGGGATCAACTGGAAGAATGAAGAATGAGACTTACTGTCCGGGTACTTCGGCATTCGACGTCGACACCGACGCCGCCGCATCCTGACTCGTTTCGCTCGTTCTCGTGGTATTCGTGGATGAGGATCCGGAGGTGCCGAGCCGAACTCTCTGCAGAATCTCCTCCGGACTCTGATGCGTCGACACTATTTCGAACGCCGACTTTTCGTGCTCAATCGAGCCGGAAGGAGGACCTGAAAGTGTTTGCGTACTAACAACTGAATTTTACGAGCAAAGATGAGTACAGTACCTCCTGGCGACAATCCGGGCGGTCCCGTGGATGCAGTGGCCGGTGTCGAGTTGGTAGAAGATCCGATGAACGGAATGTGATCGAAAGTGAAGCGGTTTTGATTTCTAGAATATTGTTTGTCAGTTTATATTCTATAGAAACTCTCGATAGATACCTGACTAGCGAAGAAGTGGAGGAGGGTGTGGAGGAGAGCGAGAACGGCGATCCGTCGTTGAAGTTGAGCGGAGAGAGTCCGGGCGGCGAGAGGGCGAGACTGCTGACGGATCCGCCGGGCATCGGAGAGGGGAATCCGCCCGGCGACGTGGAGAGGAACAGCGTCGACTCGACCGCCACGTCCTCGTCGTCCGTGCCCTCTTCTCGCGGCGCCTGGTACGCTACCCTGAAAAATTGGGATTGATGGTCTCATTATTTGAAAACTGTTCGGTCTAGAGCTTCAACTATCAAACAAGACTTTTTGGACTTGAATCCAATCCTAAAAGCCCGAGCTCATTGCTTATAAATCAGTGAATCTCAGTCCGATCGGTCTCAAATTTTGAAATCTTTTGACACGATTGTAGTGGACAAGCTTTCGAGAAAAGTAGGGGTAACTTTGCGACTGACTGACCAGGGCAACGAGGCCATCGCGGAGACGGGCCTTCGTCGGAGCGGCGGGTGCTGCAGCTGACCGATGAAGATGGACGACGGCGCGGCGATCGCTCTGTTCTGGAAATCACTCACTTTATTTCAAATTTCTTCGAGCGGAATGACTTTTGCTTAACAATATTTGACAAATTCACGGTCTCCAGAGCTGACAATGGGCGCGCAAGTGCGCCCCGCCCAATAGAGCGATACACTGGCGCGAAATTCAAATTTTAACAGCAAAATTTGTGTTTTTTGCCAGACTAGCCACGAAAAACCGATAATTTCTCATTTGTCTCTCGATACACCGATTGTATAGGCTATTACGAATTTTTAAAGCGAAAGAGCGTCAAGTCTGGTCAAGTCGCAAATCACATTTATCCGTTTGAAGGCTTTTGGAAACTGCGTGAAACTGCGTTTATTTCAGTTGCTTTTCGGTAATTTTCGCGGTTCGAGCGCTTAAAATGCTTGTATTTACGTGATTTATCATTCTCAAAACCAATTCTGTCTGAAAACGGTCAAGAAAGCGCAAAATGAATCAAGTGCGGTTTTTAGGCGGCGATCGGCGGCGAAAACGAAAACGCAGTCTGCGAAAAATGCGCCAAAACTTCATTAATTCTGTGAGAATTAGCGTGTTTTCATGTCGAACAATCATTTTTCATCGCCGTTGACCACAAAAATCAGAGAAAACCTGCTCAATTTATGAAAGCGAAAGCGCCCCATATTGTCAGCTCTGGAGACCGTGGCAAAGAATACATTTCTTCCGGAAAAGGGAATTTTTTTTCTGAAACACGCAAAAAATGGTGACTTTTTGAGTGTCCCAAAAAAGGCGAAAAAGAGAGAATTTCCGCGAAAAAAGAGCTCACAAGTTTGTGAGAGCTCTGAAGAGCCCTGGGGCTGAATACAAATCGAGTCACGGTCACTTTTACAAGCATGACGTCGTGGCAATCAGGCGCCTAAAAACTAATAAACAATCACGTCATTGTGAACACCGAACACCGGCCTTTACGACAAATTGCAGAGCTACAGTAATGCCCCGGGGCCTAGGGTTACTGTATCAAACTGTGACGTCATACTAAAAAAAAAATAGACTGAAAATGTTGCAAAATTGTCGAGAAAATGTTGCGGAGAAAATCGAAAGTGAAAGTTTGGCTCAAAAATGGGTGGGTGGCTCTTTGTCTGTCGAAATATTGTGGCATTCGGGGAGAGAGAGAGAGAGAGCAGGGTGCTTATCAGTTGAGCGAGCAGAGGTTATCAAAGGTTTCGGAGCAAGAGCACATTCGTCAGTTATCAAAAGATTTTTCGTGCTCTGATTCACTCCGTTAGAGGACCGTTTTCTGGGAAAACCTCTCTGGAAAAGGTCCCTAGAAACTTGGAGAAATCATCATGACGACTCGAATTTGTGGTTAATCTCGAAAGGAAGGATGCGTGACATCAGCCACAGATTAGATGGATTATAAAATGAGTCAATGGGGGAAAAAAAAGGGATTCGAGAAAATATCACAATGTATGCGGATTACTGTAAGGATTTTTATTCGGATATATCGATAAATTGTCGATATATTCTCTTGAAAACGTACCTCGTTGTCGTTGGAAGCCGAGGAAGAAGAGGAGGGCGTCGCCGTGTCGATGGCCGTCGAAATTTCGACCGTCGGCGGCACAATTAGACCCGTTCGTTTGCTCATTTTTTATCTGAAAACGCGAAAGCATAATGCTTTCAATTTCATAATCATCATCATCAGCATCTCAACAAACTACCGTAATCCTTCTTCTTCTTCTCCCTATCCCTCTTTTAATCACTGATTTTCTCGCTCTTCTTCTCCGCCGAAAGCTCGCGTGGGCGCGGATGTCTACGCCCACCCAGAGAGAGAGACAGTTGTTTGGAAAACGAGAGCACAACAATCAACAAGGGGCCGAGCAAGGATTACGGTAGTTTGGAACGTTTAGTATTGTTTCCAATAAGCAAAAACATTTGAAAAAAAGCTCACCTAGAAAACGTTTGTTTGTTTTTTTTTGCGAAAAAGGAAAGACGGCTCCGGGAAAGGGGTCCAAAAATTGTTCGACTAGAAAAAGTGCGTGGGCGTGTCTTCGTCCTCTTCTTCAAAATTGGAAAAAAGAAGCAGAGGTGGCGAGAACTCGAGTGGAAATGCACGGATTAACAGCCCGAGAGCCCGACATTTTTGCGGTTTTTGGTTGAAAAAAGTGCTTTTCCTGATGCTTGCGTGGGCGGGTTTTGGGACCTGAAAAAAGTGTGACATTGTGAAGACCAACATGTTCTTTTTAGGGGCAAAACAAAAAGAGGAAGGGTAAGTACAGCGTGCTGAAGCGTATTTAAGGAACGCTTCAACTCGGCAGGGTTTCTTGAAGATTTAAAAGGCGAAAGAGCAAAAGGATTACTGTAGGTACGCAAGCACCGAGACTCACGACAAATTGCCGACTTTCAAGATACAGTTTTGTTGTTTCGTGAGAAGAAATGTAAATACTTTGCAGTATCTCAAGAACCAATGATTATTCCGAAAAGTTGTCAACTGAAAAATTGTTGCACATTTTATGCTCAACAATTTTGTAGTTGAACGTTTCACCTGAAAACGCTTCATTTTCAAGTTACACTCATTTTTCTAAACAGTGCTCATAGAACGACAAACTCGTGTAATTTTTTGACCTCTGTCGAGGTGAGGTAGGCAAAAAAGGCGGAAAAAAATGGACAAAAAGTTGCTCTCTCTCTCTCTCTTTTTGGCGTGAAAGAGAGAAAGGGAGGGAGAGTACATTCTGATTTTTCGTGCCTCACTGCCCCCCTCCCTTTTCCAACCTCATCACTTATTCGCACGCCGATTAGTCTCTTTCACTCCTTCTTCTTCTTCTTCTTTTCCCTTTTTTGCTCCCGTGTGTGCATGTCAACTGACATGTGCTCAAAATGAGCAGAAAAGGGGGAAGAAGGAGATGAGGGAGCTAAAGGGTCCGGGATCTGAAGGCTAACGACCAGTGCATCTCAAGATAAATTGATACCATATTCAAAGCAGTGTATTTCGGTCGTTTGTCGAGATATCAAAAAGCAGTGAACTGGAAAAATGTGCAAAATTTCTTGAGGAACAATTCATTAGTTGACAACTTTTTGATATCTCAACCGGCAAATGAGATATAGCGCTTTGAATGAACGGTAATCCGAAATGATATCATCGGACTGCCACTTCGTGCGCACTTGCGTGCTGGAAACCACTTATATGTCCGTGTGCATTAAATGGAAAAAAAGTGGGGGGGGGGAGGGGGTACTTGCATATTTGAGAAGATCGCACAACTCAACGGCAAGGGAATGTGCGAATAAAAATTGCAGACCCGTTGAGCGTTTTGGTCTGGAAATTGTGATAAAAGTGCACTGTAAAAGTAACATATTTTGAAAATGAAGTTCAAAATGAGCGATTCATGTTCTCAAAGTACCAAATGTTGGTGAATTTTCAAAAAAGTACATGCGGATATCGATTTTTCTTGCGGCACTCGAATAATTCTGTCTGAAAGTCAATTCTGATCCTCAGATTCGACTTTTTCCTCGAGGGAATCAACTTTTTTTTTCAAATTTCACACCTGTAAGTTACAGTTTCGCAAAACATGGAAAAGCTTTAAAAAAAAACATAAATTTGAACTTTTGTCCTCTCAAACACCAGGCCCACCCATCCCTCTTATACTCATTTTCCAGACCATCCAACAAAAAAACATTTTTGCTCATTCCGGAAATTAAAAAGGATTCGACAATGGAAGAGAGGACATTGTGGTGAAATTCGACGCCCTTTCGTTTTTTTTTGTCGAAAAAATGCGGAAATTTGGGATATTGGAGGGAGAAAAAAAAAGGGCAAAATGAGGATGAAATGGAATGGAAAAAGTTCGGAGCATATTCAAAAAGCGATTTTCGGAAATGCGATCAAAGAAAAAATGAGGAAAAAAACCCGGAAGAGCTCTTTTTTCCGCTACTCAATGGGTTTTAAGAACACGAAAAAGTACAAGAGAGTCACACACACACAAAGCATAGTACCTATTTTTAGGCCCTCTCACTCACTTTGATCTTTTTTCCGTCCTCTCGCCCTCTCGTGGTCTCGAAACGAATAGAGTGAGCAAACATTTGAGCGGAAAGAAAAGAAAACAGTTTGGATCGGCGACGAAAAGAGCAAAAAACCCCCCCATGTGTTGTCTGAGTCTCGCGGAAAATCGAGGCCGGTCATGAGGAAGCAACTAGAAAATTTGTTCGGAAAAGGTGCGTGGCCTGGCATAATTTAAGCGGGAAATTCAAAACTTTCAGGGTTTTTCGTCGAAAATTAGCTAAACTCCGCACGATTTCCGTGAAACTGCAAGGTTTCGGCTCAAAACGAAAAACGTCTCGAACGTTGCGTTTTCACGAAAATTGCACTGTTTTCCGCTTCAAATCTCTTTTTTCAATCGATACGCATTACAAAAATAGCGAAAATTGCGGAAATTGCAAAAGTTTTACGAAAAACGCGTTTCAGCGCAAACCACACGGAAGAGCGCGCAGTCAAACGTTTTGCGGTGGCCTAGAAAACTCTGGTGTGAAAACTCGTCCCGGTTAGGAGTCGGATGCAAGCGGACATTTTTTCCTTCAAGTTTTGAGCTTGAAAATTGTGTGTTTTGTCCCAAAAATTCATCTAAAATGCGAGAAAAAAGAAAGAAGACACTTCTGATTGACATCATTATTTTTCTTTTTCGTCTTCGCCGTCAGAAACCTTCAAAAAAGATCAAAGATGAGCGTGAGCGTACAAAAACACACGAGATGAAGCCATAAAAAAGCGCTCACGAGTTGTGACGTGGAAAATGGAAAGCCGATTATGAAATGGGGTGTGTGAGTGTGAGTTGTTTGAATAATTTGAAAATGTATCTTGTTTTGACATGAAACAGTAAAGTTTTTGGTGGAAAATGAGCAAAAAAAAGTGTCTACAAAATTCTGAAGCTAATAGACAGCGCATGTCAGGTCGCATGCTCTAAACCACTCAGAAAAACGAGGAAAATTTTTTCGAAAAAAAAAAAAAGTAGAAAAACGAGTGTAAGAAGAGAGAAAAAGGAAGAGAAAGAAGAAGATGGCGAAGAAGAAGAAGAAGAAGAAGAAAAAGGTGTTGCTCTTTTTTTTTTTGCTCAGCCGCCCCCCGATGGAGCTCTTCGAGCCCACGGGGGACTCGCCCGGAGCACACAAAAACGGAGAGAGAGACGGAGAGAAAAAGGGAGCGAAAAAGAGGAAATGATGTGGAGGTGGCCACTGAAAACGACTGAAAAAAAGAAGGAGAAGCAAACGAAGAGCAAATGAGCAAAATTTGATGAGTTTTTCCGCACGTTTTACCGGCAATATCGTTGAAAAGCGTGTTGGAAAAGTTTTCGGAAGACGGAAGACGGAAGACGGAAAGCGTGCTCAATCGCTCAACACAATTTCTCAGAAAACGTGTCTCCAAATGTTATTCGATTTTCCGGAAAACGCGTCTCCTTTTTTCCATTCAAATTCCATCTAAATTATTTGGAAAAATTAGAGCAAAACGGGGCGAATCGAGGAGGGAAACGGAGATGGATGTTTGTTTTTGAGAAGGCCGGAAGCTGCTGCTGGCCCCCCTCCACGAAAAAATGATGTCATTTTCAGAGAAAAGGGGTCCGGACACAACATGTGTCCGCCGGTGCACCTTTTTTGGGCTCTTTTTCGACGACGCGTCTCCCAGAAATCGCGTTCTCGGTAAAACTTTTATTGTATTGTGCTCTTCGAAATGAGCCACGCAGTTACACATTCACAATTTTCAGTGGATTTTGAAGAAAAGTTAGGATGTTTAATGGAAAGGATGTCCATCAGAGTTGAGCGGAAATGGAATTTTGAAATCCGGAAGACGGAAGACGGAAAAAAATTTTTTTTACGGAACACGGAAAACGGAAGACGGAAGAACAATTTTTTTTTACGGAACACGGAAAACGGAAGACGGAAGAACAATTTTTTTACGGAACACGGAAAACGGAAGACAAGAAAATTTTTTTTTACGGAACACGGAAAACGGAAAACGGAAGAACATTTTTTTACGGAACACGAAAAACGGAAGACGGAAGAAAATTTTTCTCACGGAACACGAAAAACAGAAGACAGAAGAACATTTTTTCTTACGGAAGACGGAAAACGGAAGACGGAAGAAAAATTTTTTACGGAACTCGGAAAACGGAAGACGGAAGAAAATTGTTTTTTACGGAACACGGAAAACGGAAGACGGAAGAAAATTGTTTTTTACGGAACACGGAAAACGGAAGACGGAAGAAAATTTTTTACGAAACACGGAAGACGGAAGATGGAAGAAAAAAATCGTCAATGCAGAACCTTTTTCTCCGGTTTTTTTTTGAAAAAAAAACTAATTAACAAAACATTTGGATCTGGGTCACTGTCCGTGAAAATTCGCGTTCTTCGGGGCTAGTAAATGGCTTCTGAAAAGCTATTACTCTTTTACGCTAAGAATAAAAAATCCCGGAAGACGGAAGACGGAAGACGGAACAAAAAAATCCACGGAAGACGGAAGACGGAATTCCGCTCAGCACTGATGTCCATGTTTGTACGTAGATCAACGCAGACCTCCAGCAATATCTGAAAATCCTCTTTCAGCACGGTATTCGACTCTTAACCCGAAAGATAGTTTGTCTAGGGAACAATCATCGACTAGAAAACAGGGCTGGGCAATTTTGCCTGAATTGAGACCCACTTTGTACGGTTTCTTGTAAGTTTGCTGGTTTTGTGAGGCGATGCGATCTTGAGGTCGTTTCTAGCTTCTAACGACCTTAAAAGTGATTCTGAACCTGGGCTCTAAGAGGATTTTCCGATCGTGCTGAGTTCCTCCCTTCAAAATCCAAAATTTGCCCTAAAAACCACCGACTCGAGCCAAGAAGCATTTCCCAACTATTTCTCTTCTCATTATTTATCGTCAATATTTCAGCTGCCGTTGCCGTTGCAAACAGCTGAAAATCGTGTCAATGAGCTGCTGCAATTCCGAGTAAAATCACGGGAAAGATTTGGGGGAAGATTAAACCGAATCAAAGAATACCAGTGGACTTTGACGTTTTCGACCGGATGAGGTCAGCGAAAAATTTGTCCACATTCGATTCGATTTGCATTACTCTAGCCAATTGGCCACATTTCCCCCCAACCCCGGATTTTCTCTAGTGTTTTCGGGAAAAAGTGGCTGAAAAAGTCGCGAAAGTGTGTGTGTCTTGTGTCGCCCGAGAGAGAGAGAGAGAGAGAGAGAGAGAGAGAGTACAATGTTTGAGTGCTGCACTTTTTCCCCCCCGTCCCCAATCGGTTCAAAAACCGAATTTGAACAGCTTTCGCGCGCGCTGCCACGTCTTAAAAAAGTGTGCGCGCGCGCGCCGGGCGAGCCCGCCCGGACAAATAACGCCGCCCGTTCTTTTTGCTGGTAAAACGTGTAGAGTAATCGTAATCCGTCGTCGGGCGAGAAAAGGACAATATCGGAAAGGGAAGGGGGGAGAAAGATCATGTTCAAAACGTTTTTGGGAGCCGAAATTTGAAAAGAAAGGAGGGAGAGGAAGAGAGAGAGAGAGAGAGAGAGAGAAAGAGAGCAAACAGGCGGCTCTGGAGGGGGGGGGCACAATCTCGAGAGCTTTCAGCTGATCGCTTGGGAAACATCGATATTCTACAGTTTTTAGTGCATTTTTTTAAAGCCCGGGCCAGGTTGAACGATTTTTGAGAGCACTGTTCAGAAATCGAACTATAACTCGAAAACTAGGCGTTTTCAAGTAAAATCGTCAACTACAAAGTTGTTGAGCATAAAATTTGCGACATTTTTGCTGTTGACAAAATTCAAATACAATCGTCCGTTCTCGAGATAATTGCCTTCAAACTCTTTTCAAATTTTTCACTGTTCGTCCGGAAAGTCAACAAAAGAAAACAGAGTTCGAGCAAGAGTGGGCTCGTTCGAAACGGCGACTACACTCTCTTTTATTGGCCCCACTGTGTGCGTTTTCTGCAAAAATTGTTGGGGGCAAATATAGACACGAACAGGAAACGAGAAAAGTGTTCAGCTCAACAATACCGTAACCCCCCTGTACGCCTCCTTTCCAAGCCTACAATAGCGCTTTGCCACGTCGTTCCACACCTACCGTAATCCATTTCATCTCACTTTGAAAGCGTTAATGAAAGCGTTTTTGCAACGAAAAAGTCTTGAATTTAATGAAAAAACAAAGAGAAAAAGAGGGAGAATAGCATCTTTATCTTCTTCTTCTTCTTCTTCTTCTTCTTCCTCCCTCGCAAACTTTTCCGAACACTCTCTCTTCCTCTCTCTTTCTCCCGATATTGTGCTCTTTTTCAAAGATTTCCGGTGCCCCCGTGGGTGATGAAAACAAGAGAGAAGAAGAAGAGAGAGAGAGTGGTTTGTGATCGGCTGGGAAGAAAGAGAGAGAGAGAGAGAGAGAGAGAGAGAGAGGGAAATAACAAGTTGAGGGGGAGAATGATGGGTTGGTTCGACAGCCGATCATTGGAATTTTGAAAAGACAGGGGGGGGGGGTCAACATGATATCTTCACAAAAAAAAAAGTGATTATCGTTGCTTGCCGGACTCTCTCAGCTCCACATTCTGTTTGTTGGCAAAGTAGGACTTGTCGAGGAGGTAGTCGCAGGCGCCTTGCACAATAATTCGGGTCCTGAAACGAACGCGTCGGGGTTACGGTAGGTCGGAAAGCGTGCAAACACCGCAAACGCACCAAATCGCGACGGCGGCGGTGAAGAACGAGACGACGGAGACGTTGAACGGCCAAATCGGACCGTAATCGCGCTCGATCATCCAGACTTGGCCGAAATGGCCGAACGCGGTGCGAGTGAACTCGATGCCGATCGACATGGACAGAATCGAAATGCCCGCCCAGAAGAGGAGGAATCCGATTTCGAGCTGCAAACGAGGCATTCGGCGCTTTTTTGCTGACAATATGGGCGTGGCCCCTCGGCGGCCAAATGGCGTTTTTATGAATTGAGCAGGTTTTCTCTGATTTTTGTGGTCAACGGCAATCAAAAATGATTGTTCGACATGAAAACACACTAATTCTCACAGAATTAATGACGTTTTGGCGCATTTTTCGCGGACTTTGCTTTTTCGCCTTCGCCGCCAAAAAACTTCTCATTTTGCGCTTTCTTGACCGTTTTCAGACAGAATTGGTTTTAATAATAACAATAAACATAAATACAAGCATTTTGAGCGCTCAAACCGCGAAAATTACTGAAAAGCAACTGAAATTCACGCAGTTTTAGCCAAAAACCTTCAAACGGATAAATGTGATTTGCGATTTGACCAAATTTAACCCTCTTGCGCTTAAAAAATTCGTAATAGCCTATACAATCGGTGTATCGAGAGAAAAATCAGAAATTATCGATTTTTTGTGGCTAATCTGGCAAAAAACACAAATTTTGCTGTTACACTGTCTCCCCCTCGGCGAAAAAAATTTTCGCGCGCTTTTTTGCGTGCGGCTCTCAGTGTCGATTTACGGGAGACAATTTTTCAACTGAAAACACTGTTTTCCCGAGTTTTTGGGATTATGCAGAGTTTTCGATTCAAAACGTTTGCCTCACGTCTGTTCATATGACCGATAGCTACAAAATGATCACACAGAGTGCTCGTGTAAAAGTGAAAATTCGAAGAGTAATTTCGTTTTTTAAATTTGGCTTGAAAAAACGCGAATTTTTGGAAGTTTTGAGAAAACAGTTGACAGAATAAAAAAACAGTTGCCTCACGATTGTTCAGCAGACAAAGGCGGTCATTTTGAGCACAGAGACGTTCCATGAAATGCAAAAATGACTGAGAAATTTCAGTTTTTGAGGCGCCGGACTGAAATTCACAGAAAAGTGTAATAATGCGCGCTTTCTTGTGAGCAAAACGCTAATTTAAGGTCACAGCTGTCATTAACAATTCGGAAATTCTCTGTTTTACTTCATTTTTCTCATTTTCGGCAAAAAATCCAGAAATTTCAACGACACTCCGTTTTAACGCGGCGCTCAATTTAGCATTAGCTATTGCGGAGACAGTGTGTTAACATTTGAACTTGCGCTCATTGTCAGCTCTGGAGACCGTGTGCCGGGCATAAAAGTTACCGTGATAAAAGTGAGTTTAGGAGTGAAGAAGCCGGGCTTTTCCTTGTAAATTCCGATGGCCATGAGGAGCGACGAGAAGACGGAGAGAATGGTGATGATGGCCTGAAGATAGGAGAGCCATCCGTCGATGGTGCCCGTCGTGTGACTCATTCCTGCAAATTTTCGCCTCGCGCACACACGTTGCATCACAAAAACCGACTGTAAAAGCACAAGAATCCGGTGCCCATGAGGATGAACTCGATGAACGCGGAGAGGTAGGCGGCGGTCGTGTAATGCATGGTATTACACGTGGCAGGCGCATAGTAGAACTTGTCATTTGGCGAAAAAACAAAGTTCGGAGGCAGCGGACTCAATTTGTCGTGTCCCATCTCGTGAGCTGGAATGAAACGAGATTTACGCAATGTTTGGAAGGGTTAAAAGTTGCGATATCAGATTGAAAAGTGCTTTTTGTGAACCCCTCATACCAAGTATGTACGTCATTTTTGTAGTTGACCACTTTTTCGTACGACCTCGTGGAAGTTGGGATAGCTTCAAGTGTGCTCCAAACTTTAAAGACTTGCAGTAGGCTTGGGAGTGGTCGGACGAAAAAGTTGACAACTACAAAAAGATAGTGCACACCTTGCACTTTACTTTTGTAGTTGAACATTTTTTGATCCGGCCACTCCGAAGAGTACGGTAGCCTCACAAAGTTGAGCCGAGAGAGCTACAGTACAAGAAAAAATAATTTTTAAAAAAAGTCCGGCGAAACAAGAAGGAAACCTTCTCGGTCTCAATCTCAAGTCGGTATGCGAGAAGACAGGGGGCGCGCGCGTAAAACGCGTTCTCTTTCTTTTTCTCTCGTTTGACCAATTGTCCGTGTTGGCCTACTTATTTCCATCGGGAAAGATATTCGGAGAGAGAGAGAGAGAGATCCGTTGGAAAGGAAGGATTGATCGGATGAAATGAAATGGAATGACAAGATTGCGGAGAAAAGTGACGGAACAAGTGCAGAGAAGACGAAGAAGAAGAAGGTGACTGTCAGAATTGAGCGGAAGAACACGGAAGAATTTTTTTTATCTTTTTTTAGAAAATTTTTTCATAGAATGTGACGAACAGATCGGCTTCGCATCTTCTTTCATTTCGTTCTCCACCGAGCGCTGAATAAATAGTCAATTTAGCTTCTCTAAATCTCCCTTTATTTATGTTTTTCCCTTCTCTTTCACTTTAATTCCATAATTTTATCTCCAATTATCACTTTCCTCGGCGAATCCGCCCTCCCAAATAATCGATACAGCTGGTAGTGCGTGTTGTGCGTGTTCTCTACGCTCCTGAACGCGCCGCGCCCGGCGACATTCGTCCGCGCGCGCGCGGCGATCGTGGCGAGACCCGCCACCCAAAATCCTACTGGTTTTTCGATAATTAATTCGCTAACAACGATTTTTTTTTAGCTAATTGCTGCCTTTTTTCCGTCAAAACTTGACGTTTTTTTACCTCACATTTTTTCCGGTTCTGTTCCGCTAAACCTTCCGCCTTTGTGACTCCTTTTGCCGCGTTTTGGGCCAGTTTACGGCTCAAAACTCTCTCTCTCTGTACCCAGGCCCACGATCTCCACGGTCGTGACGCCACGGGTCGTCACTTCTGGCGACGTCAGCCGCGAACAAACCGTCTCCGCATTTTTCCGTTAAGGTTTTTCCCCTGTTACCAACAAGTTTCGTTCATTTTTGCCCTACGGGGCCTTTTGCCTCTTACACTTTCGACTTAAATAAATTTGAATTCTTTATCAACCTGTGTTATGTCTCGCCACGCTCATCTTATACACGTTCTACTCGTTTTTCTTTCCCTCTTCCGCAAGCAGTCCATCAGACCCAAGACTATCGGAGTCTTTCGGGGTCGTCGTTCCGACCTGTCAAACCGAGTTCACTTTGCTATACATTTTGTCAGTTGATCACATTTCATGAAAAATTTTCTAAAAAAGATAAAAATTATTCCGTGTTCTTCCGTTGAGCTCTTCCGCTCAACTCTGCTGTCTTGGTTTCAAAACGACTGGTTACGAGACGTCCTATGCGACCTTTCGCCTCCGAAAATCTTCGTCACTTCCTCTTCCGATGTCTCTGTTCCCATCGCGAACTGCCTGTATAGCATGCGAATGCGTGCTCGAATATAAAATGAGAAAAGTGTTTGCCCGCGGGGCGGTGACATGCATTTTTGTTTCCCTCTTCTTCTTCCTCTTCTTCTCGCCGTCGGCGCCTTTGTTGGTGAGGTTAGTTTTGACAAAAATTGAAACTACACAACTAAAAGTCCTAGGCGGCTTCACCGTGTCGCGTATTCCGTCGGACCAGCACCGAAGAGCCGACGACGACTACGGTCACCAGCACAACCACTCCAACTCCAACTCCAACTCCAACTCCAACAACCACTACCGTAACAACGAGTACCGTAACCACAACTACAGTAACCACCCCCACACCTACTACCACCGGCACTCCGGACCCTAAGGCGCCTTGTATGGCCGTCGGGGACAAGTGGCAACCGGACGATTCGGACTATGCCGATTACTCGAGCGCCACACCTACCGTAACCTCTTCGGACCAGTGCGGAAGCGCTTGTAACACGGATTCGACGTGTGCGTACGCGTATTTCACCTCTGGAAAGTGCTGGACATTCGCCAAGTTCACTCCGCTCGCCTTCACGACCGGCGGCACCGGAAGCATGTTTTTTAAGGTATCTCTTTTTGCCGCATTCAACCCAACCTCGAAAATATCGAAAATATTGTAGCTCTACCTGAACGGCACCGGCACCTGCGCGACCGTCTCTTTGACGAATCTGGCGAGCACGAAACGAAAGATGAGCTATCCGGACGGTGGCACGTACTGGTTGGCCAACACTGTCATGAACACCATCAGCTACGGCAGCAACAATCCGGCGCTCGGATACAAGCGACGGAAGAGGAGTCTGCTCGCGTGGCTCTTCAACATGTAACTATTTTCAAACAGTTTATGAACTATTTGAAACCTCTTCTCCCATCTTCTTTATTGTTCTCAGGACCAACATTGAATGAATATGACCTAGAGAAGCCATTCAGAAAGTTCGAACAGTCGCGGTGAAGTCAGAAATTACCAAATTACTGCACCCTGGCTTATGGACCTCTCTAGTCTCTAGTGCTCATACCAGGTATTGTAGTGGGTCCAATTGAGTGAAAAGCTCCGGTATACAAAAAGACGCAGACGCCTCTTGCACTGTCTCCTCTTCGGCGAAAAAAAATTTTCGCGCGCTTTTTTGCGTGCGGCTCTCAGTGTCGATTTACGGGAGACGGTTTTTCAACTGAAAACGATGTTTTCCCGAGTTTTTGGAATTATGCACACTTTTCCTTCAAAACGTTTGCCTCACGTTTGTTCATATGACCGATAGCTACAAAATGATCACACAGAGTGCTCGTGTAAAAGTGAAAATTCGAAGAGTTATTTCGTGTTTTAAATTTGGCTTGAAAAAACGCGAACTTTCAGAAGTTTTGAGAAAACAGTTGACAGAATCAAAAAACAGTTGCCTCACGCTTGTTCAGCAGACAAAGGCGGTCATTTTGAGCACAGAGACGGCCCATAAAATGCAAAAATGACTGAGAAATTTCAGTTTTTGAGGCGCCGGACTGAAATTCACAGAAAAGTGCAATAATGCGCGCTTTCTTGTGGGCAAAACGCTAATTTAAGGTCACAGCTGTTCGGAAATTCTCTGTTTTATGGGGTTATTCAGCGTATGTTTGTTTTCCGTTTTTTTCGTTTTTTTACATCGCTGAATTGGATTTTTTGACGTAGAAAAACGGAAAACAATCTTTTTTTTCACAGTCTGAATAGCCCCATTACATCATTTTTCTCATTTTCGGCAAAAAATCCAGAAATTTCAGTTGTTGCTTTTGTTTTCAACGACACTCCGTTTTAACGCGGCGCTCAATTTAGCATTAGCTATTGGGGAGACAGTGAAAGATGGTTTATTGATGGAAAACGGCGCTTATGCAATAGGTTAGTAGTAGATAATACTCATTTCTTTTGAAGTAAGTCTGCCAAAAGATATAATCACACTGTCAGCTTTGTGGTATAAGTTATTTGAGACGTGATGCCTGACGTCTCGAGCGTAAATGAAGAGTAGGCGGCGGAAGTGGAGATTGTCTGAAAAGTTTGTAATAAAATCAATAAAACATCCAAACTTACATATGTCTGTGAGGTCAACGCCGAATCCTTGTCCAACGCGCACGTGTTGCTGTCGAACTCGACCTTCATCGCCACAAAGTTCACCGTCATTCCCAGGGCTCCGTAAGCGTCGCCGGTGCGCTCGAACGACGTCGCCGCTCCGTACATTATTTTATAGCACGCACCGATGCTGTGTATGGCGACCATGAAACATTCGTCGAGCTGCCAACAATAGTCCAGACAGGCTCTCCACGAGGAGATGTAGATGAAATCGTCGGAAGAGTGCGTCACTTGTCCGTAGAACGACAACATTGTTTTCGAGCATGCCTGTCAGAGGACGGCCGTCGATTTGAGAAGATGAAAATGTCTGATTTACCGCATCGCATTCGGGCTTTCCTTCTAGCCAATAGTTGCAATTGTCGGTCGAGTCGCCGACAGCTGTGAAAAATGACGTTTTCATGAATTGAGCAGGTTTTCTCTGATTTTTGTCGTCAAAGGCGATGAAAAATGATTGTTCGACATGAAAACACACTAATTCTCACAGAATTAATGACGTTTTGGCGCTCATTTTTCGCCGACTTTGCTTTTTCGCCGATCGCCGCCCAAAAACTTCTCATTTTGCGCTTTCTTGACCGTTTTCAGACAGAATTGATTTTGAGAATGATAAATCACGTAAATACATGCATTTTGAGCGCTCGAACCGCGAAAATTACCGAAAAGCAACTGCAATTCACGCAGTTTTAGCCAAAAACCTTCAAACGAATAAATGTGATTTGCGACTTGACCAAATTTAACGCTCTTGCGCTTAAAAAATTCGTAATAGCCTATACAATCGGTGTATCGAGAGACAAATGAGAAATTATCGATTTCTCGTGGCTAATCTGGCAAAAAACACAAATTTTGCTGTTAAAATTTTAAAAACCCTCAAATTTTTTGATTTTTTTGTGAAATTTTTTGTGTCTGTTTCAATTGTCTCTTATTGCCTCAGAAATGCCAATGAACGAAACGGCGTGCAGTTGAAGTTGTGGCTGTGGTGGCCTAGGAAACTCCGGTGTGAAAACTCTTCCCTGTGAGCAATTTGATGCTCTTGCACTCTGTATGGATGCTGATTTGTGTGAATGTTTTGCAACGTATGAGGATTGTGCCGAACGCCAAAAAAAAATCCATCCGGAAGAGATCACAAGGCCTAGAAGTTTTCTGGGCCACGGCCACAACTTTGACTAAGCGCCGCTGTTCCATTCACAGCTATTTCTGAAAGTTGGGGCTCGGACGGTGAACGTGGCAATAAGAAGCAAAAGTGTTTCATCCGACTCACCATATTTCATAGTGTAATATTGTGGTGTCACCTGCACCGAATACGTTCTAGACGGCTCCGTCGGAAACACATTCTCGTCGCCGAACATTTGTTTGGACGCGGACGAGCACTCGGTCGGCGCGCGATCCAATTTGAACATGACGCGGTCCTTGTCGGCCGAAGGAGCCGATTCCTGGTTGACGACAGTGATAAAGTCGCCGGCGGTGAACAGCCGACACATCGTCTGGCTGCTGTTACCGTACGCCATCACACACGCCGAACTCGCTTCGCACTTCTCGAGGCACACCTGCCAATCGTACGTGAGCACATTCATCGGGTAGCTCGTCGACATGTCCGGAATTCCCCACACAATTACCGTCTTTTGCGGGCTAGTCACTTGGAGAAGTTCGCAAATCGGCAGGAGCCAGAGGAGGAAGCACATTTTTGGGCGGGCGGGCGAAAAGTGAAAAGTGCAAAGGAGAACACGGAAAAGTCGTTTGTTCAAGTGGATTCGAAAGTTCATTCATTCATTCATTCATTTTTTTTTTGAAACAAAACACATTGCAGCAGCAGCAGAATTCGCAGGGAATACAATCAATAAAAATCGTTGAAAAAAGGGAGGGAAAGCGGGGGGGGGGCAATGTACGGCTAAGCGAGTGGTTCGAAAGACGTTGAGAAACATTTCAAATATAAATAAATATGTATGTAATACTAATAAATATGAGATGTGTCATCACGGAGTCAATATTACGGTACCGACCGTAATCCCTAAGTCGCCGTCGTCTTTGCCGTCGTCTTATTCTTCTTCTTCTTCTTCTCGTCACCGCACACGTACTCGACCAATTGCGGAATTTGACCGTTCGAGTGGTAGTTTTCAATGTGTGAGTCGCCTGAAAACGTGTGCATGGTTCGCGCGGGGTACTGTAGACGATTACGTACTTCCGATGAATGTTCCACAAATGAACAGGTACGGCATTCCTTTGTGGGCGGTCAGTTGGTGCAGTTGTCGTTCGATCGCCGCCGGCTTTTCAATCTGAACATTTGAATGATGAACCTTGCTTGAGACAGACAAATGCACGAGGTGGTGGCCTAACTTTTCCCAAGACGGCCTAGATTCCCAAATCGCCATGCGGCCTAGAAATGCTTGAAACAGATAAATGCACGAGGTGGTGGCCTAACTTTTCCCATGGTGGCCTAACTTGTCCCAAGATGGCCTAGAAATACAGTTGGTGGCCTAACTTTTCCCAAGACGGCCTAGATTCCCAAATCGCCATGCGGCCTAGAAATGCTTGAAACAGATAAATGCACGAGGTGGTGGCCTAACTTTTCCCATGGTGGCCTAACTTGTCCCAAGATGGCCTAGAAATACAGTTGGTGGCCTAACTTTTCCCAAGATGGCCTAGAAATACAGTTGGTGGCCTAACGTTTCCCAAGATGGCCTAACTTTTCCCAAGATGGCCTAGAAATACAGTTGGTGGCCTAACTTTTCCCAAGATGGCCTAACTTTTCCCAAGATGGCCTAGAAATACAGTTGGTGGCCTAACTTTTCCCAAGACGGCCTAGATTCCCAAATCGCCATGCGGCCTAGAAATGCTTGAAACAGATAAATGCACGAGGTGGTGGCCTAACTTTTCCCATGGTGGCCTAACTTGTCCCAAGATGGCCTAGAAATACAGTTGGTGGCCTAACTTTTCCCAAGATGGCCTAGAAATACAGTTGGTGGCCTAACGTTTCCCAAGATGGCCTAACTTTTCCCAAGATGGCCTAGAAATACAGTTGGTGGCCTAACTTTTCCCAAGATGGCCTAGAAATACAGTTGGTGGCCTAACTTTTCCCAAGATGGCCTAGAAATACAGTTGGTGGCCTAACTTTTCCCAAGATGGCCTAGAAATACAGTTGGTGAGCTAACTTTTCCCAAGATGGCCTAGAAATACAGTTGGTGACCTAACGTTTCCCAAGATGGCCTAGAAACACAGTTGGTGGCCTAACTTGTCCCAAGATGGCCTAGAAATACAGTTGGTGACCTAATTCTTCCAAAGATGGCCTAGAGATACAGTTGGTGGCCTAACTCTTCCCAAGATGGCCTAGAAATACAGTTGGTGGCCTAACTTTCTGCTTTTGGTGTCCTAGAATCCCTAATTTATCCTTGAAACCAGGTGGCCCCTCTACTTCTCCCATAATGGCCTAGAAACCCAACGCGCGGCCTCGGATTCTCTAGAAATTCCCAACTTCAAACTGATAGACATTGGAAGCGAAGATGGCCTAGAATCCGACGAACCTTGTCGACGTAGAAAGTGACGAGGGGCAGTCCGTAAGTGTCTCGCAACAGCGTCTCCGTCTCTTTTGTTTTTTCGTTACGCGAATCGATGTAGAGCACGGCGGGCAACTTGCGGATCTGAAAGTTGGTTAGTGGACAAAAAAGGGTATGTTTCAGACAGAAATGGAGTGTTCAGAAATCATACAAAAGACCAAGAATATAAACCTGTTGAGTGAGTGACTGGCTCGGCGACGCGGTGACCGCCGACGTGGCCGTCGGACGGCTGGTGACGGCTTTTGTGGTCGGAGGTGGTGGCGGACGGCTCGATGGACGGGTCGGCGGGGTTGGCGGCTGAAATAATGGTACAATAGCACGGTTTCAATGCTCGATTTGTTAGTTGACAACTTTTGGATATCTCTGCGGGCAGCCGAGATATTCGCGTTTTAAATATCCTAGCCCCTTACCCTAGTAGTTGGTGGTGGTCTCGGCTGAGACTTTGGCACCACCACCGGCGAAGTCGGCGCAACCATTGGGACCACCGGCGCCCGTGTCACAGTTGCAACAACCATCGGTTGCGGTGGCTGTACAGGTCGTGGCGGGACCACTTGCTGCTGTGAAATTACGGATCCATGGTCCTCCTCGATCACACTGTTCTCATGACCGTACAAAGTCGAGTGCGTCGGCTTCTGCACTTGCACTTGCGGCTGACTCTGCGGTGGTCCCGGGTACGTGTACACTTGCGGTTTCGCTTGTCCCGCATAGGTCGTCTGTCCCAGCGCCGCCGTCTGATAGTTGTTATTGTAGGATGGGGATTGTGTGGCCGGAGGTGGTGGTGGCGGGTAGTACGGTTGTTGGGTCGGCGCTGGTTGTTGCACAAATGGAGGGGCCTGGGGCTGAGGCGCCGGCAGGAAGTTCATCGGCGGTCCTTGGTTTGAGTGAGGTTGCGGCTGAGCGTACGCATTCGGTTGCACTCCTCCGTACTGATTTTGCTGTTGCTGTTGTTGTTGCTGTTGAGCCAATTGCTGACGAGCCAGCTCGGCGGCCTGTTGGGCCTGAGCGGCCTGTTGGGCCTGTTGCTGACGCTGCTGCTCTTGGGCTTGAGCAGCAGCTTGAGCTTGCTGTTGGGATTGTTGCTGGGCGAGCTGTAAATCACCGACTTTGTTGTGGAACAAACGTTGCGCACGGCGACCAAAAACGTAGAAAGGGGCGTGGGGCCTAGCGTACACGATTTATCACCATTTTGGCGCGAAATTCGAAATTTAATCCCATTTTTCATGTTTTTCGTCAAAAATTACCAAATTTTTGTACGGGTTTCGACGATGTAATTGCATAATAACTTTTTTTAAACTAATCATCGCGCACTTTGAGCTTAAAACGAGCAGGTTTCATTCAGAAATAAATGAATTGAATCGATTTTCAAGTTTTGTGCTGAAAATGCGCGAATTTCACTCATTCGCCGATACTTTTTGCCGTTTGAACGCTTAAAATACTTGTATTAACGTGCTTAATCACTTCCGACACTCACTTCGTCTCAAAACTAACCAGTTCGGCCGGTTTGAAAATTCCGAATTGCGAAATATGCCAAAAACGTCTCAAACGCGACGTTTTCACGAAAATTTCAATGTTTTCTCTCTTTAATGTCTCTTCTTTCGTCGATATTAAACACAAAAATATCGGAAAAGTGCTGGAATTTTCAGAAAACACGTCTCAGATTAGGCCACGCCCCTTTTTACACTTTTGGTCGCCGTGCGTTGTGGAATATTATAAATTAAAGGGGGTGGTAGCCCTGAAAAAAGCTCAAAATGTCTCCGCCCACCTGTTGTTGTTGTTGTTGCTGAGCGGCCAATTGTTGCTGTTGTTGCTGTTGAGCAATTTGCTAAAATAAGTCATTTAGTGGTCTTTTGGATGCATAGACTATCCAAGGTGATGAAAAAAAAACAATAAAAAGTGCAGACCTGTTGCTGTTGCTGATAGGCGGCGAGCTGTTGTTGATAAGTGATTTCAGCCTGAGCCTGTGGCGGTTGTGGTTGAACCACTTGCTGTTGAGGGTATCCCGAGTACGTCTGCGTCTGTGGTTGCTGCGGCGGTTGACCGTACGTTTGAGGCGCCGGTTGTTGGACCACCTGAGGACGAATATCTTTATGGGGCTATTCAGGGGAGGAAAAAATGATTGTTTTCCGTTTTTTTCCCTATTCAGCAATGTCAAAAAATGGAAAAAAAACGGAAACAAAGCGTTTCCGGGTCTCGCAGCGATTTCATGCGGCTACTGTGAGAGACGTTTTATGAGTGGATTTACGAGAAGGGGAAATTTTTTTCAAATTTTTCAGCGAAATTGCCACGTTTTCCCGCTATTTTCGACCGATTTTCAACGGAATTTCAGTTCTTATTTATCTGTTATGGTAACTGATGCGAAATTGCCACGCTTGCCGCTATTTCCGACCGATTTCGCTTGAATTCTTTTTGTTTTTTGGATAGCTTCGAGTGCCTCGTCATATCGTTCAAAACATTGAGCTTTTCGGTGAAAATCGGTTCAAAATAGCGGAAAAACGTGGCAATTTCGGTGAAAAATTAGAAAAATTTTCGTAAATCCACTCATACAGCGTCTCTCACAGTAGCCGCATGCTTCGCGTCAGGGAAATCGCTGCGAGACCCGCCGGAAAAAAACGTCATTTTTTGACATTGCTGAATAGGGAAAAAAAACGGAAAACAATCATTTTTTCCTCCCCTGAATAGCCCCATTAGGCTACGAATTATAATCGATAAAGTTATTTTGAAAAACTCGTGTATCTCAGCGATCGGTTGAGATATCAAAAAGTTGTCAACTGACAAAATGTACACCGTGTCTTGACGAACAATTTATCAGTTGACAACGTTTCGATACATCGATGATTTGAATGTACCTGTTGCTGTGGTTGCTGCTGTCCGCCGGCCGCTTGTACTCCACTATTCGGCTGCATCGTCAACTCGCCGGGCAGTTGAATTCCATAGGCTTTTTGCAAAATGTCGAGATACTGTGAGTACTTGGCCAAATTGGCCTGATCGATTTGCGCGGGCATTTGCTGCTGTTGTTGCGCGAACGTCTGTGCGTACTGCTGTGCAGCACTCGTCGCGAACGACGTGGCGGCTGCGGTCAGCGCCGCCTGATTCGGGTAGAACGCGTCGGCGGACGACGATTGGCCGCCGTATTGGACGCCCGGTTGCGAGTTGTAGCTGTGGAATTGAACCGCCGATGGTTGTTGTTGCGGCATCGGTTGTTGCTGCTGATACGTCTGTTCCGGTTGTTGCGAATAGGTGAACGAGGATTGGAACGTTTGTGCGTCGCCTGGAATTTGAATTCATCAAATGGCTATGTTGATGTTTCGAGAAAACCTTCCTCTGGCGCATTTCGTTATTCATTTAATCGTAGTCTACGCGGATTTTAACAGAAAAATTTCAAAATTCAAATTTTAACAGCAAAATTAGTGTTTTTTGCCAGATTAATCACGAAAAATCGATAATTTCTCATTTGTCTCTCGATAGACCGATGGTATAGGCGTTAAATTTGGTCAAGTCGAAAATCACATTTATCCGTTTGAAGGTTTTTGGCTAAAACTCCGCGAATTTCAGTTGCTTTTCGGTAATTTTCGCGGTTCGAGCGCTCAAAATGTTTGTATTTACGTGATTTATCATTCTCAAAACCAATTCTGTCTGAAAACGGTCAAGAAAGCGCAAAATGAGAAGTTTTTGGGCGGCGATCGGCGAAAAAGCAAAGTCCGCGAAAAATGAGCGCCAAAACGTCATTAATTCTGTGAGAATTAGTGTGTTTTCATGTCGAACAATCATTTTTCATCGCCTTTGACCAGAAAAATCAGAGAAAACCTGCTCAATTCACGAAAAAGCCATTTGGCCGAGGGGCCACGCCCATATTGTCAGCTCTGGAGACCGTGTATGACTCCTAATTAGATTAATAAATTGTCTAGCTAGATTAATAAGTGCTCAAATCAAGTTTCACGCCAACCGTTTGTTGGCGCTCAAATCTCGATTGCGCCAAGAAAAAACAGTCGAATCTAATTGGGTCTCGTTTAGATTAGTAACTTTCTAACTAGATTAATATCGAATTGCCAGACCCCCATTGATCATTAATCGCTTCATGATAAGTACAATCCGAGCCGCCGCCTTCAGTTCGCCCAACACTTTTTGATTGCGCTCCCCTCCCCCCAATTGTTGTCGCCCTTCTCGTTGTGCTGCTGGCTGGCCTGCTCCTGCTCACAAACAGTGTGCATTATGAGCGAATGAATGACATGTCGACAAACAATCGTGCTCCCCCACCCGAAGAAAGAGAGAGATAGAGAGAGAGAGGGAGAGAGAAGAAAGCGTCTTCGAGGAGGAAAAGCCAAAATAAGAGAGGGAAGTTTCAAGTATCGGGAACGATAATATGCAGTAAAGTAACCGAAATGACAAGGGATTAGCGATTAATGAGCGTTGAGGACATGTTGAAACTTTTGATCATAGGACCTAGCCTAACCATACATTCCATGAAACTATATAAGTTACAGAAGAGCCTAGACTCAACGGAAGAATTTTTATCTTTTTTAGAAAATTTTTGCAAGGAATGTGATCAACTGACGAAATGTATAGCAAAGTGAACTCTGTTCATAGAAAAATAAGTGTAAATTTAACTTTTCATACAAAAAAGTTATTCCTTCCGTCTTCCGTTAGCCCTCCTTTTTTCACGGAACAACTCGAATAACTTTTTTGTATGAATAGCTAAATTTACAAATATTTTTCTATGAGCACAGTTCACTTTGCTATACATTTCGTCAGTTGATCACATTTCATGAAAACATTTTCTAAAAAAGATTAAAAAAATTCTTCCGTGAGTTCTTCCGCTCGACTCTGCTAGATACCCTACCGAACTTTTTTTTAGCAGTAGGGCCACAATAAGTTACATTCCCTAATCCACAAAAATAAAGTTTCTTACTCGCCAGTACAACACAAGCTCTCTACAGTACCCCGATCGAACTTACCGTAACCCGGTGGAGCGTACTGTTGTTGTGGCTGTTGTTGCTGTGCTTGCACTTGAGCCTGTCCGTAGATGTTACCTGCACAAAAAAACATTTGAACGTCTTGAGTCGATATTGTCTGTTTGCCCCCCCCCCAAAATTCGCTTTTTCTCGCGTCGAACGGTCAGCGAGACGTACTTGAGAAACGAGTGATAACGAACAAAATTGGCCAGGGGGGGGGGGGTATTTTGGGATTCGCTTTTTTAAAAGCCAGCCTACCAGAAGTGGACGCCACGTGGATCACGAACGACGTGACGAGGAGAAGGCGTCGTTGACGGGCCGCCATTCTGGAAACATCGTACTGCGAATCGGGAAGAGAGCAAAAAAGTTGAACGAAAAAAAAGTAAAAGAGAAGAGAAGAGCCGCTGTTTCTAAATAACGACTTTTCACCGCTAACCAAAAGAAAACGCTGAAAAATTGATGAAAGAAGAGGGAGAGCTAGCGAGAGCGGGGGTCTGTTTCGTCCAGGAAGGATTCCCTGGAGCAGTGGGCTGGGAGCGGCCGGCTCCCGTGCCGATAACAAACAAAAAGACATGTCAAACACACACACACACACACACACATAGCCAAAAAGGGGCGGAGCCTATTCGCTCCGCGCGCCGAACCGCCGTCCGGCCACTTTTGACGGGTTGCGTTGTGAGGAGCCACACAAGAAAGCGCAATCGCAATCGGACAGAAAATGGGGAGGGAAATGATAGTAATTTCTTTGCAAAACATCGAAAAATGGTACGTTACTTTTGTAGAAATACGAAAAATGAGAATTGTACGGTTTCAAATTTTCTATCAAAACTTTTGACGAGTCACTAAGCGCGCTATCCAAATCAAGCAACTTACAGACTATTTTCCATCTTTTACACTTTAAGAGGCAATGTCTGAGAAGTTCAAATACTGCAGGTCACTAAAAATTCAGAATGCTTCAATTTGTCCCATATTATACCAAATGGGTACTTACATAACAATCATACATCAGACAAGTTTTGGTCCGGCTCCGTGGTCCCTTGTCCGATCACGGTCACAAAATAGGTCAAACCTGTAACTAATTTCAAAAAAATGCTAGCGTCTCAGACTCAACGCCATTGGATTCTTCGCATCTTTTTGAGTATATTTCATGTTGGCACCAAAAATTTGGCACCTCTCCTTTATGGAGAACAAAATTGGTTTGTGACATTTTTCAGAAAATGTTTCAGTTTTCTGCTCGTCATGAAAAATTTTAGCACTACATAGCCATGATTTTATTGCTGATTCTGAATCTAGACATTATTGTGCTTCTGCAAAAAAAAAGTTCACCCCGATCCCAATTGACATCAAGGGGTTTTTTGGCCGAAATTCACAAAATTTAGAGTACTTTTGCATGGAAAAATGTTCGCGAACTTGAGAAAAGTGCGTTTTCTCAATTTTCAAAGGGGCCTGATCGCGATATTTGTTGTTTTCGTATACTTTTAGGCATTCTTGATTTTTTTGAAGCATTTCGAAAATTAATTTTTTTTCTCGAAAAATTTTGTCATGACCCCCCGGGTCGACGACTTGGTCTAATTTTTTTATTAATTTTCAAAAATGCTTCCAAAAAAATCGAGAATGCCTAAAAAGTATACGAAAACAACAAAAATCGCAATCAGACCCCTTAGAAAAATTGAGAAAACGCACTTTTCTCAAGTTCGCGAACATTTTTTTTCCATGCAAAAAGTACTACGAATTTTGTGAATTTCGGCCTAAAAACCCCTTTGATGTCAATCAGGATCGGGGTGCACTTTTTGCCGACGCACAATAACGTCTAGATTCAGAATCAGCAATAAAATCATGGCTATGTAGTGTTAAAATTTTTTTCAGGACGAGCAGAAAAACTGAAAAAAATGTTCTGAAAAAAATGTCATAAAACAATATTTTTTTCTCCATGAAGGAGAGGTGCTAAATTTTTGGTGCCAACATGAAAAGTGCTTAAAAAGATGCGAGAAATCGAATGGTGTTGAGTCTGAGACGCTAGAATTTTTTTGAAATTAGTTACAGTTTTTACCTTTTTTGGGATCGTGATCGGACTAGGGACCACGGAGCCGGATCAAAGCTTGTCTGATGTATGACTGTTATGTAAGTACCCATTGGGTATAATATGGGACAAATTGAAGCATTCTGAATTTTTAGTGACCTGGTGTAATTAGCGAATTTCGAGGTTCTCAGACATTGCCTTTTAATTTGTGCTCTCAAAGTTTCTGTGTGAACAATCTGTGTGACTGCACCTTGGAAAATTCTCAAAAAAATTCTCAAAAATCAGAAAAATTGTGAATAACACGCTTCGCAGACTTTTTGCAGAATAAGGCCGAATTTTTTGGCTTTTTCACTTTTTCAGCAAGTGAAACCCCTGAAACAGTAAGCAGAAGAAAATTGAAATATGGTCACGTGGCAGTTCAAATAAGCAGTTCAAAAGCACTTTGGAACGTTCTAGAAAATCCAAAAAATTCGGCCTAATTCTCAGAAAAATTTGAGCGTGCGGTTCAGCATTTTTCTGATTTTTTAAAAAAATTTTTCAGAATTTTCCAAAAAATTCGGCCTAATTCTCAGAAAAAAATTTGAGCGTGCGGTTCAGCATTTTTTTCTGATTTTTTTTAGAATTTTTCTCAGAATTATCCAAAAAAATTCGGCCTAATTCTCAGAAAAAAATTTGAGCATGCGGTTCAGCATTTTTTTCTGATTTTTTTGGATTTTTTTCGGAATTTTTTTCAAAATATTCGGCCTAATTCTCATGAAAAAATTGAGCGTGCGGTTCAGCATTTTTTTCTGATTTTTTTAGAATTTTTTTCAGAATTTTTTTCAAAAAAATTCGGCCTCATTTTCAAGAAAAAAATTTGAGCGTGCGGTTCAGCATTTTTTTCTGATTTTTTTAAAGAATTTTTTTCAGAATTTTCCAAAAAAATTCGGTCTAATTCTCAGAAAAAAATTTGAGCGTGCGGTTCAGCATTTTTTTCTGATTTTTTTAGAATTTTTTTCAGAATTTTCCAAAAAAATTCGGCCTAATTCTCAGAAAAAATTTGAGCGTGCGGTTCAGTATTTTTCTCTTTTTTTTAGAATTTTTTTCAGAATTTTCCAAAAAAATTCGGCCTAATTCTCAGAAAAAAATGTGAGCGTGCGGTTCAGTATTTTTCTGATTTTTTTTTAGAATTTTTCAGAATTTTCCAAAAAATTCGGCCTAATTCTCAGAAAAATGTGAGCGTGCGGTTCAGCATTTTTCTGATTATTAATAATTTTTTCTGTTGGAATTATCATCACACTCACTGCAAATCTTCACATTCCTCCCCTGAAACAGTACAAAAGCGCATCATCGCGACTATTTTCGTTCATTTCTCCCACACTCTGTTTACTTTGGTTTTTCTCTCGGATGCCGGTCAATCGGGGTAAGTAAACAAAGAGTTTCAACAGTTTTTCTGTGGGTGTACTGCAACTTCTGAAAATGGTATTAACAGTATCGTATTAACAGATGTGCTCCTTACTATTTCATCGGTTTCTAGCAGAGTTGAGCGGAAGAACTCACGCAAGAATTTTTATCTTTTTTAGAAAATTTTTTCATGGAATGTGATCAACTGACGAAATGCATAGCAAAGTGAACTGTGCTCATAGAAAAATATTTGTAAATTTAGCTTTTCATACAAAAAAGTTATTCCTTCCGTCTTTCGTTAGCCCTCCTTTTTTCACGGAACAACTCGAATAACTTTTTTGTATGAAAAGCTAAATTTACAATTATTTTTCTATGAGCACAGTTCACTTTGCTATACATTTCGTCAGTTGATCACATTCCATGAAAAAATTTTCTAAAAAAGATAAAAATTCTTCCGTGAGTTCTTCCGTTGAGTCTCTTCAATTGAACTGTTCCTAGGACCACTTGATTAATGATCCGACGGGCCCAAATTTTGCAGACTTTTAGGGCTTGGATTGAAGTATTTTGGGGCCAATCTGGTGCCGAGATATGTGTGATCGGATCGGGCTGAAACTTGGTCCCAAAATACTTCTGCAAAGTATGAAGGATAGAACTTTCGAATTTGAGTGCTGTGCACATTATCAAAGGTTCATGGAGACTAGACTTCAACATCATGAATTCGCATTCTTGAAAGCATTTCATTTCGCTCATTCCGGAAGGCAAAAAAAAATCGCACAAAAACAAAAGACGGTCTTGTTTCATGCGCGCTTCCCCTCTCTCCTTTTGTCCTCCTCGCTTCCTTTTCTTCGTTCTTCGACGGACGGACGGACGGACGCACAATAGACTTAATAATATCGAAAACATTGGGCACAGCAATGCGATTAGGTTGCGAGCCGCGACGAGGATTACTGTAGGTGGTGGTGGTGGGTGTCCTACAGTAATCCTCTTGTCGGCGGATGGAATGCGGATTCAAGTTTGCGAACAATCGAGGTGAATTTATTATTGATACACTGTTGGTGACTGGCAAAAAAATTGTGACAAGAGTTTGAGGAGGAACTACAGAGAAAGAGACACATGGAAAGAATCCGGGAGGAATCATTTGATTTCAAAGACGACAATAATAATAACACAGGAATCTCGATGGGACTAGGACGGATGAAAAACTGGCGGATTATGGTCACTTTTCGGGGAGGAGCGGGCTCTAAAACTATACACCAGAGTTGAGCGGAAGAGCTCACGGAAGAATTTTTATCTTTTTTAGAAAATTTTTTCATGGAATGTGATCAACTGACGAAATGTATAGCAAAGTGAACTGTGCACATAGAAAAATAATTGTAAATTTAGCTTTTCATACAAAAAAGTTATTCGAGTTGTTCCGTGAAAAAAGGAGGGCTGACGGAAGACGGAACGAATAACTTTTTTGTATGAAAAGTTAAATTTACAAATATTTTTCTATGAGCACAGTTCATTTTGCTCTACATTTTGTCAGTTGATCACATTTCCTGAAAAAATTTTCTAAAAAAGATAAAAAAATTCTTGCGTGAGTTCTTCCGCTCAACTCTGCTATACATACACATTCAATTCACACATATTTACAAATAGATGAGCATGTCGACAAACTGTCGCGGAGTGACTCGGACCGAGGGCGCGGCGGACTCCTCGCGGACGCACGGATGTCCGAGACTCTTCCAGAAGAGCGCTTTGCAGTGGCAGCAAATGTGGATGAGGTCGGCGTAGAGCTCGCGGCACCCGTGATACTTTTTCAGGTCGAAGAACGCCTGGCGCCACGATTTGCGCGGCGTCTTCTGTTTCGCAATCTGATAGTCCTGGAAGTGGAAGGTGCACAGGCCCGCCCACAGTTTGTCCTCGCCGTCGATCATTTCCTGGAGACATTCGTGCACTTGGGCAGTCTCCTGCAGCGATTTGTGGTCCGGAAGACGTCGGAGAATCAGAAGCACCACCTGCAAACTTTCGCGATGATTTTTCGCGATTTTTCGTGTGTCTCCTACCTCTCGGGGCAAATCGAAGAAGGTGAGCGCGGTCTCGTCGTCGGCGTCCGCCGCCGTCCGCACATTATTGTCGGAGATCAAATCGAGGAGGTACGAGGCGGTCTGATGATGTTTTGAGATCAATTGCGGCGATCCGCACACGTGAACTCCGTCCAGCCCGTTTCCAAACTGCAATAAGGTTACCGTAACCTCTAAAAATGGGGTCTATCATGTACAGTGTGCCTTACCGAAATTTTTTTTACCGAAAGAAGTGAATTTCGGTAAATTTTCGGTTAATTTTCGGTAAATTGTTTCGAAAATTTACCGGTAAATCGTTCCTTTCGACAATTACCGAAAGAACAATTTTGATTTTTTTTCAATTTTTTTTTAAAAATTTTTTATAATTTTTTTTTTCAAATTTTTTCAATTTTTTCAATCAAATTTTTTATAATGCTATGCAACGAGTTTCGCATTTAATGTGTCCCCACAGTTCCTCATTCGAAAATAAACTGTTCGTTAAAAGAAAACAGAAAAATTGAGGCGCCGAGCGGTGCCGTCGATACCGAAAAGGCGCGGCACCGGCGTTCTTTTTTTTGACAAGGGAAGTGACTGATGTGACCAATTTAGAACAGTCTGAACAACATCCCAAACAGGGGTGTGCGGAAAATATTTCGATTTTCCGAAATTTTCCGATTTTCCGAAAATTTTCGGCAAAATTTTCGGAAAATTAGTGTGGATTCAAGGTCAATTTGTCCGAAACCACCGTATGCTTTTTAAAGGCGCATCACAAAATTTTTGGAAGGGTCTAGCAGCGACTGCAGAAACGGAGCGACTCTTTTCAACCGCGCGTCTCATTCTCACTGACAATCGGAAAACACTGGACCCGGAGAGCTTCTCTCGGCTAATTTTTTTGCAAAAAAATATTCCATTGCTTGGCTTCCGCCCACTCAAGTGATTTCAAATCATAATAAGCATTTTTTTGTATTAGAACGTTGTTTAAACACTTTATTGAACCAATGAACAAGTGAGTTTTCCGATTTTTCCGATTTTTCCGAAATTTTCCGAAAAAAAAAATTCGGAAAACCCGATTTTCCGAAATTTTCCGAAAAAAAAAATTCGGAAAAACCGATTTTCCGCAATTTTCCGAAAAAAATTTTCCGCACACCCCTGATCCCAAACATCAGGAACACGCTGAACAGTCGCCTCTATGTTCCGTTCTCAAAATTGAAAATTGTTTCGAAAAAGTACCCATTTACCGATAAAATTTACCGAAACTTTTACCGAAATAGTTTCGGTAAATTTACCGGTAAATTTATCGGTAAATTTTCGGTAAATTTTCGGTAATTTGTTTCGAAAATTTATCGGTAAATTTATCGGTAAATTTTCGGTAAATTTTCGGTAAATTTTCGGTAAATTTTCGGTAAATTTTCGGTAAATTTTTGGTAAATTTTCGGTAATTTTTCGGTAAATTTTTGGTAAATTTTCGGTAAATTTTCGGTAAATTTTCGGTAAATTTTCGGTAAATTTTCGGTAAATTTTCGGTAAATTTTCGGTAAATTTTCGGTAAATTGTTTCGAAAATTTACCGAAACTCTTTCGGTAAAAAAAGTTTTACCGAAAATTTACCGACAATTTACCGAAATTTTTACCGGTAAATTTACCGAAACCCTTTCGGTAACGCACACTGATCATGTACCTGTTTGACGAGGTCCTTAGCGGTGGACACGTGCACGTCCTCATTCGAAGAGCGAAAGCAAATCGCACTGAGAATGCCCAAAAGTGATTTGCGGGCGGTCGCCGACAAGTTTGGCAGCTTCTCTTCCACCAAAATTTGGACTACCTTAACCAATGTTCGCATGATTATTGGTACAACAACAACAGAACAGAACAGTGTACCTTGCAGATGAAGTTGAAGCGGCGGACGTCGTTGACCGCTCGAGCCAGGTCCAAACGATGGAACGCTTCGGACATGCTTGTGCAGCCGATGAACTCCTTCGACGTGCTCTTGACGAAGCAATGTGGAATCCAGGCGGTCTCATTGGAATCTGTGCAAAATTATGCGTTTTCCAGAAATTACTAGAACCTCACACGGAAGAATTTTTTTTATCTTTTTTAGAAAATTTTTTCATGGAATGTGATCAACTGACGAAATGTGTAGCAAAGTAAACTGGGCTCATAGAAAAATATTTGTGAATTTAACTTTTCATACAAAAAAGTTATATTCGAGTTGTTGCGTGAAAATGTCCTTCCATCTTCCCCGTTAGCTCAATAACTTTTTTGTATGAAAAGCTAAAATTACAATTATTTTTCCATGAGCAGAGTTCATTTTGCTATACATTTCGTCAGTTGATCAAATGTCATGAAAAAAATTTCTAAAAAAGATAAAAATTCGTCCGTGAGTTTTTGCGCTCAACTCTGCCGGGCACCCACAAAAACGATTTATCGCTGCAGCGGGTAGAGATACAGAAAAGTGGTCAACTGACAAAATGTGCATAATGTTTTAATGAACAATACGCTAGTTGATCGCTTTTCGATATCTCCACCGACAACCGAGATATGATGTCCTGAATGCACGTTGCCCGTTGGTCCCTTTCAAAAATGTTCCATTGAATGTCTGATTTCTCCCTCCAAATCCTCTCCATTTCTAGGCCAATCCTTGTCTCTCAGTTCATTTCCGAAGAGACGTAGACGACAAAACAAATGCGCGCATTCATAATAACATTACTAAATAGCCGTCTCGCGCAAATCCGTTCAAAGGTAGGCAGGTGCAAATGAGAATGTCTCTCTGATTCTCCTCGCTTCTCATTCTATTTCGCTTCCTCTCTCGTAATCGTCGGAAATGAGAGTGCGAGCGGAAGCGTCCTGTTAATGAATGTTTCATGAATCCGCACACGGAAGCACTCAATTATAATCATCAGAGCGGCTTGAAGGACAGGATTTGGACGGATCAGGATTAGGAAGGAGGTGTGGAGCATTCAAATCGATATATTTCTGCTGTCGGTTCAGATATCAAAAAGTTGTCAACTGATAAAATGTACACCATGTTCTGATAAGCAATTTGTTAGTTGACAACTTTTTGATGTCTCCAAAGACCGCTGAGATATATCGGTTTGAACGTACGGAAGGCCATTGCATCAACTTTACACGGGTATTGTAGACTTTCCAGTTGTGGTATCGTTTTCAGAAATGTTTTGCAAACACTTGACGTCTAGTCCATCATTTTTCTCTACGATCACTCCAAAAGATACTGTAGTTTTTGAAAGTTAGGGCTCCTCAAACGCATGTAAATCAATCCAAACTTTGAAGAGCCACAGTACTCTTAGGAGTGGTCGGATTAAAAAGAAAAACTTGGTACCTCTTCCACAAAATCTACAGTACTCGTTCAAAGTTTGAACGTCTTTTTTCAATTCTCGCGCTATTGTATGGCTGCTAAAAGGTCCCCAAAAAGTGTTCTCACAATCTTCACATGACGTATCTCAGCGGGTCGTGATTGCTCCGCGGAGCACTATGTTTGTGCTCTTTTCACTCATCAGCTGATGTTTTTTGTGCTCTCTCTCTCTCGCCAGTCAGTCACACTTTTTTGTAAAGTGGACTGACCGATGGTCTTTTCAGAAAATAAAACGTACCGGAATCGTCGCTGGACGAAGAGGTGCATCGGTCGGTCGCCGAGCCGGGAAGCGACCCGCACGAACTGTTCTGCTCCGAATCGTACAGGCCGAACTTGGGAACCGACGAAACCGGGTCCAGCGTGAATTTGGGCGACGAGGTGCTCAAAAGTGTGGGACTCGACGAGGTCTGCGGGATGAGAATCGGTTCCGACGAGATCTGAATGCAATTTCAGTGGCTTTTTCGGTTTCAGCGTTAAAAATCGAGAGCGGAATCGAATTTTCCGGGGGCCAAACCGTGTTTTGTCGTCGGATTCGGTGTCCGGTACGCAATTCTAGTGTTTTTCAGTTACAAAACGAGAATTGAGCGCTTTACACCAGATTCGACGGCATTTTGCAGAAAAACTAGAAAATTTTTCTCACAATCTCAGAAATTTGCGAATTTGCGATCAAATTTGACGACTTTTTGCGTGCGGCGACAAGTTTTTCCGCATTTTCCCTCCAAAATTTTACGAAAAGTTGTCGCCTTTCCCGCCAAACTCGCATCACATTTTGCAGTGCGCCGAGCAGATGCGCATGTATATGTGTGTAATATGAGCCGGCGAAGCCCGTGCACGGAGCACACAAACAAAGAAGCGCCCCGAATTTCACTAGTTTCGCCTCGTCTCTCGGTCGGCCGGCCGGCCGGCAGCCTGCGTTCGCGCTATTCTCACTGCCCTCCGCCGCCCGCAGCAAATGTGTCCGTTGTGGTCTAGTGGTTAGGATTTATGGCTCTCACCCATAAGGCCGGGGTTCGATTCCCCGCAACGGAATTATCCTTTTGCATCCGGTTCGACTCACCTGTACCGGTCGCAGTTTCGTCCGTTCCCAGCCGTTTGTGTGCGGTGTGCGCACCCATTTCTCGCCGGGCGCACGCCAATCACGACCCATAAATGGCATTTGAGAGAAGTTTGAGATGTTTGGGGAAGGGTTAAAGTGGAAACGTCTGAAAAATGGGACATTTTTATACATGAAAGCAGGAGGCGGAAGGTAAATAAAATAAGGAAGAGTGATGGTGATAACGAGGAGACTGTACAGGTACGTACTTATGAATAAAGGTGGAGAAAGGTACGGAATGACGGTCACCGTGATAAGGCTTGTTTTCGCGAAAAATTTGCACGTTTTCACATGCGATTCGAGAGCGCGTAATACTTTTTTGAATAGATTTCGACATGCGATTCTTGCAAATTTTCTGGTGGCGCGGATAAAGAGTCAAGTGTTTTGGATGTCTGAAAACAAAAACAAAAAATATTTGGGGCGAAAGAGAGAGAGAGAGAGAGAGAGAAATAAACAAATAAACATGTTGATGGGGGGCTCAAACTGGACGTATTCGCAGAGAAAACGACGGCCGACAAATTTATGTGATCATGCAATAGTCTCAGCCGATAAAACTGGAATTTTCAGCTATTTTTTTGCGATTTTTTCAGAACCGCCCCTTGTCCTGGACTTTTGACCCATTTGCAATGATGCGATCATGCTCAAAGTTTGCAGGATTGTTTGACTTGGATTAAAGTATATTGGGACCAAATTTCAGCCCGATCGGATTGTTTACTGTCGAGTTATAGTGTTTGAGGCCCGAAAAGCCCGGGCTTTCGGGACCGGATGATCCGATCCGGCTGAAACTTGGACCCAACATACTTTAATCCAAGTCCAAGAAGCCTGCAAAGTTTGAGTTCGATTGGATCATTGCAAGTGGGTCAAAAGTTGAGGACAAGGGCCGGCCAGCATTTAGAAAAACGTATTGTGTAAGAACATTTAAAAAACCAAGAAAGAGAGAGAGAGAGAGAGTGACCTCCTTGAAAAAGAAGAAGAGAGAGGTAGGAAAGGTGTGTTGACCTTGAAAAAGTTGACAGACAATATAATATCAGCTGTGCTTTCTCCTTCCTCTTCTTCTTCTTTCACTTTCATCTCTAGAGACTCTTTCTCTCTCTTTCTTTCTTCCTTTTTCTTATTTGGAAGGAAAGAGAGAGAGAGAGAGAGAGAGAGAGAGAAAGAAAGCAGACGGAAAAAGGAAAAATAGTCATGTGAGGGGAGACGGAGAGAAAAAGAAAGAGGGAGGTCTGCGGGGGGGCGGACAAGCTTTTGCCTTTTTGGGGACAAGAACAGAGACAGAGACAGAGAGAGAGAGAGAGAAGAAAGGTTTTCGAAAAAAAAACGTTACGAAACATTTTTTTTTGCTTGAAATTACGTTTATTGCCAAATATTCAGGTATTTTTCCCAAACACCCAAACCCGAAATCGCAACGAGACAGCTCCAAAAAAAGTTTTCTCTCTTTTTCTCTCTTTTTTCGAGTGCGCGAGTGAGAGTGAGACTGAAAGCGAAAGCGCGGGACAAAGAAAACGAAGAAAAAAAAAGAAGAAGAGGAGATGCGAAATTTTGATTAGACGGCCCTTCTTGTGGTGTGTAATGTAGCAAAAAATGGAGAAAGAGACGAAGAGGAGGAGGAGAAGACGTCAAGAATCGATGAATGAATGCAATTTACTGGTTTTCAGGTTCTCTCGTTTTGCAGAGTTTCGTTCGGGGGCGCGTTTTATCGATTTTTCCAAAGAAAGCAACGTTCGCTTTTCGAAAATCGTGCAAAAATTGGAAACGACGCGTTTTTAGCACTTTGTGTACGAAATATCGATTAAAACACTAAAATGTCCGTGTAAATGCAACGAGCGCGACGTTTTTTCGACAAAACGAATGTCGGAAATGAAAAAACGCAAAAATACGAGCATTTTGAGCGTTCAAACAGCAAAAATGGGGAATTTTAAGCAGCAAACTCGAAAATCGATTAAACTGTTTTGGGGCTATTCGGCGTATGTTTGTTTTCGGTTTTTTTACATCGCTGAATTGGATTTTTTGACGTAAAAAAACGAAAAAAAAACCGAAAACAATCATTTTTTCACAGCCTGAAATTTGCTCGCTCTATGCCGAAAATGCTCGAGTTTATCTTTTTCGACTTCTGATCGTCGTGTCCACACAAATAGTCCGACAAAGCAAAGAGACAAGACGAGAAAATTTCGCATTCGATTCATTTTGATTGAACTAGAATAGGCAGAGCCTCACGGCAGCTATTTTTTCAGCTTTTGATGATCATTCGCCGACAAGTACTTGTCTCACAGCTGACTGACTTCCCGACTGACCGACCTTCCGTCAATCGGTCCATCATCTCAGCTGGTCGGCGGGTCATTTGAGCAAGAGGAACTGGATTGTCTTGAGACTCGACTTGACGAAAGATCACATGAGTGTGCACGTGAACACTGGGCGCAAAAGCAGCTGGGGCAATGGGAAAATGATGATAGGACGCATTTTTACCGTTTCCCTTGGTCCGATAAAAGTTTCAACTATTTTCAGTTAATGTGTTGTGAAATTTCGAAAATAAACGCAGGGATACTCTTCCGGATGATTCAAAATATTGTGAAAGACAAAGATTCATGAAAAAAGTGACGAATTGTGAGGTCGATTTATCGATGTGGAGACTTGCAAGGAACCATCATCGCTTTAATTAACGAGCGAAAAGACAAAAGAAGCTTTTTTTTCGAAATAAATTCAGACAAATCACAAGGTTCGACGAAAGAGTCATATGGCTGGGGGGACTCGCTCGGTTTGTCACTCGAGTTCTCGGAATTTAAGAGCTTTTCGGCGGCTGCTCGAGGCTCCGCCCCTTTTCGTTCGTCCCGACCTCCTGACAACCTTTGTGTGACCGGCCCGGCTGATTGGAGACGGAATCAAATGACAACTGACTGACTTTTTTTTGTGAACTCGAGGACAAACGACCTTCAGTGACAATTGCTCGGGTGCAGAGTACGGAAAATTACGATTTTTCACGGCTTTTCTACGCAAAAATGCTATTCATCTGCAAATTCGACGCGTTTTCGGGTTTTTTCAGCTCTCGGACTACTGTAATTCATAAATTGTGTGATTAATTGCGCGTCAATTATGATGCACACACCATCGTTTAAACGCGTTTTCTTTTCGCATTTTTATTCAATTTTCAGCAAACTTCTCTCTAAAAACGCGTAAACTCGTCGAAAAAGAGTTGCGAAATGATCGAAAAAGTGAAATTCTGGAGGCGCCGCCCGTAAAAATGCCATAAATTCGTTGGCTCCCGTTTATTTATTTTTTTTCGTCACAAAAACATGGAAAAAAGAAACGGAGACGTTGACGAGATGATTGGCACGGAAAAACGGCTAGAAATATGAAATGTTTTGCAGAAAATGTTGAAATTGTGTCGATGTGTGGAAAAACGAGGGAATGCACCTCAACAGCTCAACAATGTCGAAACTGGACCGAAGACCATTGAAAAATGAGTCAGCAATGAAGAAAGATCGTCGCGATCTTTGAATTTTTGCTTACTTCCAAAATTTATAGAAAAAATCCACCGAATTTCCTCATTGTTCTCCCAAAAAAAAACCCCCCCATTTCCTTGTCGAAATCCATTGAACACGGAAGAGGAAAAGAGAGAATGAATATGAAGAGGAGAAAGGAATAAATTAACGTTCACTCTCAAGAGGTACATTCGGCACTCGAACGCACGAAGAGACCGCCCCGCCCGTTCACGTGCGTCTTATTTTCTGAAAACTTTTATTGATTTTTTATTTTTTATTTTTTATGTTTGCCTCAGGAACGAAATTAACAGAAGCTAAAACATTCAATAGTTTTACTGAAACTGCAATTTTGTCTTTAAAAAAAACCAGGACTGAGCAATTGGCCGGCCCTGAAAAAAAACGAGATTTTCTTCTAATGCACTCACAGATCACGTAAGAATGGGACAGATCTTTGAAACTACGTCTATTCTTCAAAAAAAGAAAGAATAAGCGTTTGGCGTGGAGGTTTCTAGTCGCATAGAACAAAAACCGATTGTTTCGCAATGTGCGCGGCGCTGTAGGCCAAACGGGTCTATCGTGAGTCTATTGACGGACCCTCAATGAGCCGTGGGTGTTCGCATCGACCAACAGAACAGCCGAATATCAATAGTTTCGCGGTAGGTCAAACGAGTGACAAAATATGGGCATGCGCCTTTAAAGTGACCGTTCGGCCTTTGGGAAGACAGGCAGGGCAAGGAGAAAAAAAAGAGAATGGTTGTGGCCGAATGGATGGTCCGTCGGGGAGCATAGACCGCAACGCGTCCACCTATTTTTATGATCGGACAGGGACCGTTCAAGATTTTCGCACCTGCCACCGAAATCAGAGGAGTTTACGAGTGTTTTGATGGACAGATGATCACGTAGACAGATCATCGGAACTAGGGTTGGCAACGAGGCGCCCCGCTTCGGCGGGGCGCCCCACAAATGGGGCGAGGGGGCGCCCCTTCGCCCCGCGGGTGAGGCGCGGGGGCGCCCCCTCGCCCCGGGGGAGAGGCGAGGGGGCGCCCCCTCGCCCCGGGGGAGAGGCGCGGGGGCGCCCCCTCGCCCCGGGGGAGAGGCGCGGGGGCGCCCCCTCGCCCCATTTGTGGGGCGCCCCCACGCTGTGGATAAAGCTAAATTTTTCAAAAAACGGGTATTTTTCAGCAGTATTCTGGGATTTCCAACATTTGATAAATAAATACGTCTGTTCTATACAAGGAAAAACACAGTACATATAATTTTGTTTTGTTTTTATTCCAATAGTTAGGGGGCGCAAAGGAGGGGGCGTGTCCTGACGAATTTTCTCCCGATTTCCGCTTGTTTGGTCAAAATTTTTTTCAGCATAAAATTTCCGACCGATCCATGCTGAATATTTTTATTTAGCTGTTGTCCGAAAAAAGTTACAGTCAGTTATGTTTTGGATTTCAGCCCGCAAAAGCACTAATTTCACCATTAGAAGGGGCCGCGCACACCGAACTTTTCGACGCCATTGGCGGTCGGCGCGCCTTCGCCCGATTAGCGCAGTGGCAGAGTGCTCACTCGGCAGTCTGGAGGTGTCGGGTTCGAAACTTTTGACATTGAAAGATGATTTGCTTTTTTAGAACATCATTTTTCTTCAATATATATGTTGCCTCTTTGGTTTCAGCCACCAAACAGAAGCGAAAAACGCGTGCGGCGGACTTGCAGGCGAGACTCCGCCCCCTCCTCTGCCTCCGACCGGGGAGAAAACAGGCCAACTTTGAAGGGGTGTAACTCGGGATGTACCGAAAATTTTGGAAAAAAAAATTGGGTGTACACGCACAAACGTCACAACTTTCCCACTTTCAGTTACTACAGTTATTACGTTGCTGCTCTTTTCACAATACGTTCGAAAAAAAATCAGACACACATTTAATAGCGGGGCGAGGGGGCGCCCCCTCGCCTCACCCGCGGGGCGAGGAGGCGCCCCCTCGCCTCACCCCCGGGGCGAGGAGGCGCCCCCTCGCCTCACCCGCGGGGCGAGGGGGCGCCCCTCGCCTCACCAGCGAGGCGAGGGGGTCGCCTCTTCTCGCCCCATTGCCAACCCTAATCGGAACACGGGTTCGTAGTTTGAACCCTCCTGAGGACCATCTTCGCCGAGAACCTTTCTCTTTTCTTCTCCTTGCCCAGAGTGTCTTCCCAACGGCCAAAAGACGCAACGCAACGAACGGAGTGTCGTTGGGAAGACACTTTTTTGGCCAATAACTCGCAGACTCATAGTCAGCCTGTTTTTCGCTTTTCATCGTTGCTTTTATTGACAATATTTGTAATTTCTGCGTAAGTATGCTTCACTAAATCCGTTCAGACCAATTTTACACAAAAAAAGCACTGATCGCTACCACCCGAGTCAAATGACGGCCAACATTTTTTTCTGAAACAGCATTTTGTTTGTAAAAATGTGGAGAATTCACTGAAAAACCTCGTGTCTCCCACTTTCGCATCGAAAACGACTATTGTCCGTCGCCTTCCGTTTTCCCACCGCTAATTCGCTCAATGACACGAAAAAGCGGCGGAAAAAAGGACGAGAATGTTTGATGAGAAGAAGTCACTCTTTTGTTTTTCGCACTCTTCTCCTCCGTCCTTTTTTCCACCTTTTTTCCACCGAAAACACGAAAAATTTCGCGGTAGAATTCGAGAAAAACACGTGTTTTCTCAATTTTCTGTAAAACTCTGTAAAATTGACCGTCGCGATGAGTCATTTATGCGTCGGTCGCACCGACTGGTTGGTCAGCGAGTGAAAAAGAGGAAAAAATGACGCGAGGAACGGACAAAACAAACAGAAAATGGAAAAGAAACGAGCCTTTTCATCCTTCGATTCACCGTTATTTCACTTTTGGCCATTTTTTTCTCGGTTTTTTTAGTGGACCCATTTTTATTGGAATACATTCGGTTGGCCATTTAAAAATGGATTTCCACGGGAAACTTTTGTGAAACGGTAAAAATTGGTTAGACATTCCACGATCACTAATGCGAAACCCCGTAATTGCAAGTGCGCCCCATCGAGATCTCAAAATTAATCGATCGATTATTTCCTCGCCTTCCCCTTTTGAAAATATGTTATTTGTTCCACTGAATTCTCTAGACAAAAAAAAAGAGTCCCTGGAGATGTTTGAAGCACATTTATCAGTTGTTTCGGTCTAGAAAAAGACGAGTTCCTCTTTTTTTTTTGCAACTTCTTTTCCCATTTTGTCTCTATTCGAGAATTTCCGCGCATAATTACTCATCGGATGTTCTTTTTAGGCGCCCGGCGACGACCTTGTAATTTCGGTCGGATCACAGACAAAGAAAGACCTCGAGGAGAAAATGACACCTGTACACGCGCGCCGCGACAAGACTTTCTTGAAAAAATAAAAACTGTTTCTCAAATGTTCTAAAGATAAATTATGCACTGTTCTAGACAGTGCTCTCTGTCGGAAACTGAAAGTTTTTTGTTCTGTAAATGTGTGATTTGACCAACTTTTTCGGAGGAAAAAACCAAGCAACAAGGTTCTTTCACTTTCGCTGTTCCGAAGTCTAGTTTCTTTTTAAAGTTTCCAAGTTTGCGAGCGAAAGCAAACGTGGCCTAGAAAACTCCATCGGAACCTAGGCCAAGTTTATCAATTTTTGACTTTCAGCGCTTTTTTCGCGCCAAACAAGGAAAGTTCGAATTTTTAAAGAAGCACGCCACGTAATTACTGATCTTTAATTGCTCACAAAGCAAAATCGCAAATTTTCGTGTCGCGCCCATCCGTCGGATCCACTTTTCCTCAATAGTTCCCTCCGGGAGTGGACCTCCCCGTCCGACTTTTTCTTCGTTTCGCCCCTCTCTTTCTCTGTCTCTCCGTCTGCGTCTCGCCCTCCCGCACACTCTCTCCTCTCGTCCATCTGTCGGTCCGTCTCGTGCCTGGCGCCCTCCTTGTTCCGCGTGCTCTCTCACTCGGCCATTATGGTGGTCAGAAGGCCCCCCGGGCGAATGGGCGAAAAGAAGAAGAAGAAGAAGACGCCTCCCGCTTAACCTGTACCCGACCACACCGCTTTTATCGATTTTTTTTTGAGAATTCTAGGGGAAATTCTCGTTTTTTGAGCGGCATTCTATGCACATTTTCGCATATTTTTCCCGGGGTTCACCTCAACTTTCATAAGTTTCTGTAAGAATTTCGTAATCGCACTCTTGGCTAATTGTTCTCCCTTTTTTCGTAATTTTTTCCCAATTTTTACAGAAAACGACGGGGGGCGACTGCGGGAAGCGAGACGAGACGAAAACGAGCTGAAAATTGCAGTCGAAACACTTTTTTTCGCCTTTTTTGTGATAGGTATTTTTTTTTTAAATTATATTTGTTTTTGAAACTGACTGATCAAACGCCACGTGATTCACACAGCATCACGTTTTTCAGATTAGCGGTCCGAAAATGAGGTCGAGTCGGCGGTCCGTCGTCCTGCTCCTCCTCTATTCGCTTTTTTACGATAATCGTGCGGTGAATGCGCTGAACAATTTCATCGACAACTTTGAGACGCTCAACTATCGCGCCACGCACGTCGCCAATCAGGTAACATTTTTTTTTTCAAATAAAATATTGCTTTTTCAAAATTATCGCATGAAAAAATACTGCGTACCAATTTTCAGTTTCATTGGATTAAAAAAGATTCTTTGCAGGTCTCGCGACGAAAACGATCGATCGAGTCGCTGGCGGCCCACTATCAAGAGCCCATCGGATTCCGATTCAACGCCTACAATCGGTAAGTTTCTATAAATATACTATTTTTCTAATTGTGAGATAAAGCCAGGCAATAGACAAAACAATATTTTTATTATTATGATAAAAGTTTTAAACGGAACATTTTTCCATAGAAAATGCATCATTTAGCTCGCAAACATTCTAAATTTTGCAGAACATTTCACGTGCAACTGCACCCAATCGACGATTCGCTCTTCCACGAGGACCACGTTTCGGATGTGGACGGCGGATTTGCGGACATTAAGCCGAGTCATTTTCTGTACGAGGGATACCTAAAAGGTTCCTATCCTTAAACCATTTTTCTACACAAATTTAGATGAAAGTTGAAGACTTTTGCACAAAAACTGAATTTCAGACGACCCCAGCTCTCACGTGCACGGAAGTGTGTTCGATGGAGTGTTCGAGGGACATATTCAGGTAACTTGCACTTGTTTTGGACTTGGTCTATTAAAACCGCATTTTTTCCCGTCAAACACAATTTTTTACGGCTATTTTTATCGATTTCTACCTTGAAAATGTTGTGTTTACATAATTTGAATTCTACCGTTTCAATACTTTTTATTAAAAATGTTCGATTGAAAAAGATTAGTGCCTTGATATCGCGTATCCACACACCTTTTTCAAAAACTTTTTTAAAAACGCATTTTTAGACCGGCGATGGACGACGTTTTTCGATTGACAAGGCGGCGAAATATTTCGAACGTGAAGAACGACCGTCCCAGTATCACTCGATCATCTACAGAGACGACGAGATTAATCACCGAAAGTGGAGAGTCAAAAGGTATCCTTTTTTTGAATGAATGCAAAATTTGAGTAGTTTTCCGCTTTCCGCCTTCCGCCTCCCGCTTTCTCGAAAATCTTCCTAAAGCTCCACAATGTCGAGAATCGGTCTAGATTCGGTGTTTTTGCAGAGACGCCGAGCAAATGGCCGAGCAGACGCAAGGATGCGGACTATCGGCGCGCGTGCGCCGAGAAATGTCTGAAATTCAAGACGCGGGCGAGAAGACGGACTTTTTCACGAACTACATGACGATGGCGGGCAGATCGAAGCGGGCGAGTTCGATTCGAGACGAAGACGGCATCTACTCGGTGCGCACGTGCTCACTTTACATGCAGGCCGACCACAAACTGTACGAGCACATCCGCACCAAAGAGGGCAACAACGATCCGATCCGGACGAGAGAGGAGATTGTCAGTCTGTTCTACAACCACATCAAGGCGGTCAACGAGATTTACGAGGGCACCAACTTCAACGGCATCAAGGGACTGCACTTTGTCATTCAGAGAACCTCCGTAAGAGCTTATTTCCAGGCTTGAAAACCATAAGGACCGCAGAGTGGGTCAAAAAAACTCAGTCTTCCCAAAAACAATATGTCTGTTTCAAAACTAACCAAAAAAATTACTTGTTTTTTTTTGCTTATAAATAAATGGGCGACCATCTTCTTTTTTTTGCAGATTTACACGCCGGACAGTTGTGATCGTGGCCGTGCGAAAGCGGATTCGGACAATCCGTTCTGCGAAGAGGTACACATTGTTTTTTTGGCGATTTTAAAAATGGTATTTCAGAACGTGGACGTCTCGAACTTTCTGAATCTGAACTCGCAACGGAATCACTCGGCGTTCTGCCTCGCCTACGCACTCACTTTCCGCGATTTCGTCGGCGGAACGCTCGGATTGGCCTGGGTTGCCAGTCCTCAATTTAGTACGTTTTTTTTGTTTCTCGGTTTCACCGAAACTTCAATATTCGTTCGCATTTCGAGACTGCAATACCTAATATGTATGTCTTTAAAACGTCTTTGCAATGTTAATCATTTCATTCATTCACAACGAGCACCTCGAAAAATTACAAACAAGATGAGGAGAGGAACATGAAAAGAATGACGGGCGGGAGAATGAATAATGAGCAAAATTCGAGAAAAACGGTCAAATTTAATCGATTTCCAGACACGGCCGGAGGCATCTGCCAAGTGCACCAACGGTACAACGAGGGCTCGCGCGGATGGGTGTTCCGGTCGCTGAACACGGGAATAGTGACGCTCGTGAACTACGGGAACCGAGTGCCCGCCCGAGTTTCTCAACTGACACTCGCACACGAGATTGGACACAACTTTGGCTCTCCGCACGATTTTCCCGCTGGTTTGTTGGTTGAAATTGGGGGGAAATTGATGGAAAGAAAATTGAGTGTAGTTTGAAAATGTTTACCGTTTCCTAAAGTTTTATCAATTTTTTCTTCATTTTGATTCTATTTTTATTGACGCTCACTATCAGAATACGAACAATATTTAATGGAGCAAAGTTTCCAGAACTTTTTTTTTACAGTTTTTAAAAGCGTCCAATAGTAACATGCAAATTATTTACGGAATTGACTTAACATATTAAACGGGTAAATGGTTTTTCCGAAACGTCATTGTTCTTGAGTAAAACAGCGCTTCCCCAGTGAATATGATCATTTGCAGAGTGTCAACCGGGACTGCCCGACGGAAACTTCATAATGTTCGCGTCGGCGACGTCGGGCGACAAGCCGAACAACGGAAAGTTCTCGCCGTGCTCGATCAAGAACATCTCGGCCGTGCTCGCCGTCGTCCTCAAATCGATGCCGGTGGATCCGACGCGAAACGCGTCTCCGGTGGGCATCGGAAAACGCAACTGCTTCCAAGAGAGGACGTCCGCGTTCTGCGGCAACCAGATCTTCGAGCCGGGCGAGGAGTGCGACTGCGGCTTCTCGCAGGCCGACTGCGATCAGATGGGCGACAAGTGCTGTGTTCCGCACGAGGCTCGCAGCACCGGCGGTCCCGGACCGTGCAAGAGAAAGCCGGGCGCACAGTGCTCGCCGTCGCAGGGATACTGCTGCAATCCCGACAATTGCTCGTTGCACGCAGCCAGCGAGGACAAGATTTGTCGGCAGGTACGGTTTTTCGGACAAGAACGACATTGAGCATATTTTCTGAAAACGCGTCTCTGTCAGCTCGCAGATAAAAATGATACGTTTTGTTGTCTTTTACAATGGTGTATTGCAGGAATCCGAGTGCTCGCATCATCAAACGTGCGACGGCCGCAGCGCGCAATGTCCGATTTCGCCGCCGAAACACGACGGAATTCCGTGCCAGGACAGCACGAAAGTGTGCTCGAACGGCAACTGCAACGGATCCGTGTGCGGAATGTTCGGCCTCGAGGACTGCTTCCTCACCGAGGGGAAACCCGATGAGCTCTGCTTTTTGGCATGTATCAAGGACGGAAGTGAGGCTCTTTTCTGTGAACATTTTTGGGAAAAATATTTGCCATTTCTCTGGTAATGTTTGATTTTTCAAGCAACCGGAATAACGTTTTTTAACACAAAACATTTAGCAGTAATAATAGAGACAATGTTAATAATAATAATTTTTTATTTGCGCGACTGAGAAGTGCAAAGTAGTGAGAGCGATAAGATTTCAAAAAAACAGGCAAAACAACAATAAAATAATCGATTGGACCGGCAATAGTTCGGTTACTCATTTTACACAGAATTGGTGGTTTTTCAAAAATTGAATTGTCTTCTGCAGAGTGCACATCATCGGTGAATTTGCCCGAATTCGCGTCGAACCGCACGAATTTCTTGCAAATGATGCGAAAAGGAAAGCCGGGACTCATTCTGCATCCGGGATCGCCGTGCAACAACTACAAAGGTACCCCCCGTTTTTTTGTGAACAAACATGTTCTTCAGGCTACTGTGACATTTTCCGTAAATGTCGTAGTGTGGACGCGAACGGACCACTCGCCCGACTCAAAAACTTGCTCTTCGACAAACGGACCATCGAAACGTTGACGCAGTGGGCGCAGGTGAGTCGAGAATCCGAACATTTTCCAAAAAAATTAGACAATCACTTTCAAGGGGGACATTTATTTAAAAGTAACCCGACAAACGTTAAGACAAAACAATATACCAACGTACAAATTAGAACAGAATTTGAGTGAGAAAAGTTTGAAACACCCTTCTTTTTGCTTCTGAAAATGCGGTTTTTGCAGGACAACTGGTGGGCGGTCGGCGTCGGCGGCCTCGTCTTCCTCGTCATGATGGCGCTTTTCGTGAAGTGTTGCGCGGTGCACACGCCGAGCACGAATCCGAACAAACCGCCGGCGCTCAACATTTATCAGACATTGACACGTCCCGGAACTCTTATTGTGAGTCGTTTTGTTCAATGTTTCAAAAAATTGTATGATATAATAGAGTTCAAAAAAGCCCAATCTCACTAACTTGTTTCTAAAAAATTCAGGCAATTTTATCGGGCTGTTCGGGACGGACGAGTTGAACCCACCTGATACGAGCCCGAGAATCAGAAATGTCCAGATTGCCTGGAGTGCCTTTATGGCGCCGCAATCTAGACATTTCCGACTTTACCCGGACTGTACATAACCGGTTGTCAAGTTGCTTCAACAGTCTAAAATAATTCCATGGGCCCGAAAAATGTGCCTATTTTTGCAGCGCCAACACCGTCAACGACACCGCGCGGCCGCCGGACGCGACGCTTCCTCGTCTCGACCGCCGGGACCGCCCGGAATCGCGGCGCCCACTCCGTCCCGCACGACGCCGTCTGCCCGCCCGTCGGCGCCGCCGCTCGTGGCCCCGCAAGTGCCGATCCAGGCGCCGCCGGTCCTTCCGCTCGCCCCGCCGCCGCCACCTTCGGGATCGTCGCCGCAAGTGATTGTGCTCGAACCGCCGCCGCCGTACACGGCCGCCGATCCGGGAAATGCGATGGGCGGCCCAAGGAGGGGACATCGCAAGAACAAGAGACAGACGGCGGCGGATGCGGCTGTTCCGAACTCATCGGGAGCCAATAAGAAGAAGGGGAAATAGAGGGACCCCTTTGCTGATTATATTGGTTGATTGTGTTCTGCGAAATTCCCCAATTTTGTCAAATGTTGTGCTCATTTTACGGTTTCGCTCCGGGCTTTAGTCTTTATATAATGTTCTACGATTATTTCGAATCCTCTTGCCTCTTTCCATCCATTTTTCCATCTTTTTCTAGACAATTCCCCCTCTTTTCTTTCATGATTCTTTGTCACTTTGACCCCGATTTCTCACGGTGCTTTTCAAAAATGTTTTGTGTAATTATTATGGTACATACGATAATTTATTGGCCCCAATCACTATTTTCTCGATTATTCTACGGTTGTTGCGCATTATTTACTCATTTTTTTTGTATTTTCCCCCCTCCCGAAATTCGAGGTTTTCCCCGCCGCTTTCGACTTGTTTTATGTCTTTGTCCCACCAGAAACATTTCACTTTGTTACCCACAATTTTGCTATTTATCCACTATGATATGAATATAAAAGCCTGCTCCCCGGCTCACGCCGGGTTTCAGGCGCTCCGCTCGTATATCTCTCGCTGGGCCACAGGCCTCGCATGGTACGCTGGTGGCCGAGTGGTAAACCTTTTATAAAAGACGCGCACGCGGTGCGGGTTCGGTTTTTTCCGGTCTGTCGTTTTTTCTGCTGTCCTCACCGGGCGGCGTACAAAAGACAGACAGACAGACGCCACTTGCCGTTTATATAAAAGAAAGATTCTGACCCAAAAATGAACAAATTTTCATCAGAAACAACACAAAAAACTGGATTTTTGGCACTTTTCAGGCGCCTCATCTGCTTGTTTTTTGGGTTGTTTCCAGGGCGGGGCAAATTTCGGACCAGGCATTTCGAAGGCTTTTTGAGTGATGTACTTTTGATTCACTTTTAATATTCCCATTGGACCTAAACTCTGCAGACACCAATATTGCGAGTGGTTCAAAAGTCAAGGACAATGGGCGGCCAATTGTCCAGCCCGGAATAAATGCGATAAAATCGATAATTATTTCTGATATTCAATTTTTTTTTTTGGGTCTAACAGTAGTACGCCCAAAAAATGACCATAAAACTAGTCAAGACAAACACACACAATGATTATAGACTACAAGATAAAAAGTACACAAAAAAGTGATTGATGGCATTCTTTCGTTCGATCGGTTGACGAATATTATCAATTCGATGATATCTTATCTCTTTTTTCCATTCTTTGGCGATAGACAAAATTACCACTTTACAGCCACTAATTACAGTCCACTTTTCTGCAGATTTCTTCAGAAATTTTTTTAAAGATCCTTTGAACTTTTTTCACCCGTTTCAATGAAATCTGTTATAATTCTCGACATTAAAGGCCTCGACTTTTGGCCCACTTGCTAATATATTATCCGAGCGGGTCCTCAAAACCCCCAAACTTCCGTCCTTGGCGTTCAATTGAAATTGCTTGTGAATCGAATCACGCCATTTTCTCTCTTCGGATCACTGACTCTTTTCGTTCGATTTGAATGCCTTTTTTTGGAATTCAAGGTTAGGTTTCAATTTGGTCCAAAATAATCGGCATTTTTTAGAAACACCAGTTCACGGCGACCAAAAGTGTAGAAAGGGGGGCGTGGCCTAATCTGAGACGCGTTTTCTGAAAATTGCCGCAATTCCAGCACACTTTTCCGATATTTTTGTGTTTGATATCGACGAAAGAAGACATTAAAGAGAGAAAACATTGAAATTTTCGTGAAAACGCCGCGTTTGAGACGTTTTTGGCATATTTCGGAATTTCGGAATTTTCATACCGGCCGATCTGGATAGTTTTGAGACGAAGTGAGTGTCGGAAGTGATTAAGCACGTTAATACAAGTATTTTAAGCGTTCAAACGGCAAAAAGTATCGGCGAATGACTGAAATTCGCGCATTTTCAGCACAAAACTTGAAAATCGATTCAATTGATTCATTTCTTAATGAAACCTGCTCGTTTTACGCTCAAAAAGTGCGCGATGATTATTAGCTTAGCAAAGTTATGCAATAATATCGTTGAAACCCGTACAAAATTTGGTAATTTTTGACGAAAAACATGCGAAAAATGGGGTTAAATTTCGAATTTCGCTCCAAAATGATGATAAACCGTGTAACGTTTTTGTTGTATTTTCAGTGACGACGAAACAGTAATTTTAGGATTTGAACACTGAACATTTCCGGCTGTGTCCGGGTAAAACGTAGAAAAGGTGGCAATACAGTATTGCTCGGGAAGTTCGGGAAGTGCAAAACTTGTCCAGTTCGACTCTTATTTCTATGATATGTTGTCATCTCTACTTTCATTGTTTCAAACCATAATGGATCCTGATTTCTTGAAAAATATTCAACAGATACCATAGAAAAGGACTACTCAATGCTTCTGAAATTAAAAAGACTTTTCTACCAGAGTTGTCAGGACCAGAGTTGAGCGGAAGAACTCAACGGAAGAACACGGAAGATTTTGTTTATCTTTTTTAGAAAATTTTTTCATGCAATGTGATCAACTGACGAAATGTATAGCAAAGTGAACTCTGCTCATAGAAAAATAATTGTAAATTTAACTTTTCATACAAAAAAGTTATTCCTTCCGTCTTCCGTTAGCCCTCCTTTTTTCACGGAACAACTCGAATAACTTTTTTGTATGAAAAGCTAAATTTACAATTATTTTTCTATGAACAGAGTTCACTTTGCTATACATTTCGTCAGTTGATCACATTCCATGAAAAAATTTTCTAAAAAAGATAAAAATTCTTCCGTGAGTTCTTCCGCGCAACTCTGGTCAGGACTCGTTATGATTTGAAACTGTAGAGAAGATGTGTGTCAAACGTGTATAACGCAAAGATCTATCACTATCATCATTGTCATCATCATCATCTAATCACCTTTTTCCGCTCCTTCTCCTATTTATATTGTGTCCTTTGAAAATGTGGCCGGTCTGATCTCATTTCATCATCCCATTCTTTGCCTGCGAGAAACGATCAATGGTTGATCGGATATCACCCTTTTATTCATGTTTATAAATGAATTTTCGATAACCATTTCATTTTTCCCTTGTTCTCCAGACGATTTCTTTTAATTTAAGCCCTTCTGTAGCATTATTCAATTTTAGGAAGTTTCTGGACGTTTGTCACTGAAAAACCTGAAAAATGACCATCAAGGAGAAGAGAGCATTCAACGAGACGGACGAAATTGTGATCAGCAAGCAGAAGGTACGCGAAAAAAACAGGCGAAACATTTATTATAGGGGCACCGGACAGAAAGGGCGCGCTGTTCGCAATCTTTCCGAACTTCTAGACCGCGAAGTAATTTTCCACTGAAAACGTGGCCTAACTTTTCAAACTCGGCCCCGAGGTCGCTCAATTTGCACTGCAAAAAGAATTTCTCAACAGAGCGCCATTTCTGTGCGGTGCCCCTATAATAAATACAAAAATCGCGCACGGTCTCCAGAGCTGACAATGGGCGCAAGTGCGCTCCGCCCAATAGAGCGATAGATTGGCGCGAAATTTAAATTTTAACAGCAAAATTTGTGTTTTTTCCCAGATTAGCCACGAAAAATCGATAATTTCTCATTTTTCTCTCGATACACCGATTGCATAGGCTATTACGAATTTTTTAAGCGCAAGAGCGTTAAATTTGGTCAAGTCGCAAACCACATTTATCCGTTTGAAGGTTTTTGGCTAAAACTGCGTGAATTTCAGTTGCTTTTCGGTAATTTTCGCGTTTCGAGCGCTCAAAATGCTTGTATTTACGTGATTCATCATTCTCAAAACCAATTCTGTCTGAAAACGGTCAAGAAAGCGCAAAATGAGAAGTTTTTGGGCGGCGAAGGCGAAAAAACAAAGTCCGCGAAAAATGAGCGCCAAAACGCCATTAATTCTGTGAGAATTAGTGTGTCTTCATGTCGAACAATCATTTTTCATCGCCTTTGACGACAAAAATCAGAGAAAACCTGCTCAACTTATGAAAGCGAAAGCGCCCCATCTTGTCAGCTCCGGAGACCGTGTACCGTTTTTGAAACCGTTTTCTTTTTTCAATTCCGCTTGTTCTGCATGCCTAGAGTAGTCGTTAACAAAATTGACGGAACAAACGTTTCTAAGAAAAATGTTTTTATTGAAATAATGCGTTCAGTTGGACAGTTTCGTACTGGAATGTCTGGCAAAGGCCGGCTGCACTGGCGACCACGCACAACAACTCGCGGAGACTCTTCTGTGCTCCGACTACAGGTACCGTACCCTACAGTAACCGCCGCCCCCGAGACTATTGTAACCGCGTTTTTCGAAAACAGAGGCCACTATTCGCACGGAATCAACCGTCTTCACATCTACGTGCACGATCTTATGATGAAGTCGACGGCCGTCTCAGGTTTCGCGGCGTTTTGATGATTTTTTGAGACGTATTTGAAATGCAGGAGCTCCACAAGTGATCAAATCGAAAGGAAGTACCGCTTGGGTGGACGGAAACAACCTGCTCGGTCCCGTTGTCGGCAATTTCTGCATGCAACTGGCAGTGGAGAAGGTATTTTTCTCTCTCTCTCTCTCTCAACGTTTTTTTTGCGTTCCCAAAACGACAATTTAAGGCCAAAGAATTCGGAATCGGATGGGTCGTGTGCCGCAATTCGAATCATTTCGGCATCGCCGGATGGTACGCCGATTTTGCGTGTCGCAATGGATTGGTGGTAATGCTGAGAAGCCCAGAAATGTGCAGTGCACAAGAATTATCGCTTGCCAAAATTGCAGGGAATGGCGTTCACGAACACGTCGCCGTGTGTGTTCCCCACCGGATCGTCCGAGAAATCGCTGGGATCGAATCCGATTTGTATGGCGGCGCCCGGAATGGACGGAGATTCCTTCTTTTTGGACATGGCCTCCACTACTGTCGCCTACGGAAAAGTGAGTCCACAATGTCCTTCTCTTGTACTCCTAACCTCTGAGTTACCCTCAAAAGAGGCCCGATTTGGGGCCTGAGAGCACCCTGAAAACACCTTATATTTGGTATTTTCCTTTCTAAACAGCATAAACCCGGAGGCCTTTCAAAGTGACACAGGCACGGAAGCCCAGCCTTCCAATAAAAAATTCCCTTGGCGCAATTCACGTGTGCTAAACAAGGCGCGTAACGCGTAATTCCGGAGCGTCGTTGTAGAGTTTCTCATTTCAATTTTCCCTTTTTTTTGCATTATCCCCATCTTTTCAGAACCAATCAGTGTCAAAACTTATGATAATGATTAGAAATGAATAAAAAATGAAATTTTAACTGCTTCGTCATCAATTTCGAATCGTTTTATGTGAAAATTACAGAATTTTTTTCCTTTTGCAATCGAAAATTTGCCTCAATTATCTCAATTCTGTATATTTTTCGACGGTTGAGCGCTTAAAAGATGCGCAATAAATTCCTTGTTGACTGGACGGTTCGAATGCCAGTGTCCGAACTCGATTCGGCGCAAATAATCGTTAAAACTCCGCTTTTTTTCAGTAGTTTTCGACAAAATCCCTCAATTTGGTCAATTCTGAACGAATCTGCTCAGTTTCGCGCTTAAATCGATGCTTTTAACTCAGACAATCGCTCTACGGTTCGCAAAGAACAAAATTTGAGTGTTTATTAAGAGAAAAACGAAAGATTTCGGGTTTTCAATTGAAAAAAGAAACTCCGAGTCGACGGTGAATGCAAGCGCGCCCCATTGACAACTCGCTTGCGCATTGGAATGCTGGGGTTCCGTGACAGGTACATCATTTCTACCTAATAAGTGATAAAAATGCCAAAGATTACGATCGTCACAAGTAAAGCGACAAGAAATAAGGTAAAAGTAATGTGGAGCGATTCATTGAAATTCTGGATGGCCCAGAATCTCGACTATGTTTTTTGCAGATTGAAGTGGCGGATCGTAAGGGTGAAACGTGGATTCCGAGTAGTTGGGGAGCCGACAAAAACGGATCGGAGACGCACAATCCGAAGGAGGTACTCGAGGGAGGCGGACTGCAACCACTCGGAGGAGCCGAGATCACCGGCGGCTACAAGGGTGAGCAATTCAAACCAATATATCTCAGTAGCGGATGGAGGTATAAAAAAGTTGTCAACTGATAAAATGTTCGGTATAAAATTGTGTACATTCTCGCAGTTGACAACTTTTCGATAACTCCACAGACAGCTGAGATACATGCCTCGATTTTTGAGGCACCGGACTGTGCATGATGGTCGAGGTTTTGTGCGGAATAATGGGCGGTTCGGCGTTCGGCAAAAATATTCGACAGTGGCAGACGACGAGCAAAACCGCCGATTTGGTGAGTAAAAATGAGTGTGAGCGGACGGGAATTGCAAGAAAACGCGCCGATTTGGTGAGTGCCATCGAACTGGTAGGTCAGGCGTTTGTTTGCATGTTTCGCATGATTTTCGGTCGCAAATCAACGAAAAATTGCAAGTTTTGAGCGAAAAACGACGAAATTTTAGGTTTCTCTGCATGTTTTCGAATGGAAAATCGCAAATTTTCAATCAATAACCCGGTTTTCAGGGTCAATGCTTCGTGGCCATCGATCCGGAGTGTTTTGCGCCCGGATTCCCGCTCCGTCTCCAGGAATTTTGCGACGAAACTCGCAATTTGACGCCGATGAACCCGTCGAGACCGCCGCAAGTGCCGGGCGATCCGGAACGGGCTCACATGAACATGTGCGACGATTTGGGAGGCATTGTCTACAAAAAGAAGCAGCTGGATCACTTGGTAACTTTTGAAAGCAGTTAAAATGTTGTTGACGTGGCTTAGAAAACTTAGAGCTTAGAAGGCCATGGAATCTTTTTTTTGCATTCGGCACATTCCTCAGACACAAACCAAAAATTACCGTTAGCTCTTCGACCATGATAACATTGTATTATGCAGAAAAGTCTCGCCGACCGTCTGGGAGTGATAATGCGACTGGTGGACGAGAAGACTCAGTGACCAACTTCGGAAATGAGTTTCTGTTAATAAAAAACGTTTCAAAACCAACAACAACTGATTTGCAAGTGTAAAATGAACAGAGAAATCAACAAAGAGGGTAGTCGTTAAAAAGAATTGGAACATTTTAGCTGTCCGCCGTGATCGGTTGACTTGTCGCCGAGAAGAGGTAGCGATGCGCTGAAAATTAAAGAAAAGTTTTAATTAATTAAAGAAAAAAGAAGGCGTACGTTTGCAGTCCGATTGTTCGTGTTTGCTCTGAAATCTGCAACACTTTTTGCATTTCTGGTTGGCGCAGGCCTGTCCGGCCGGCTGTCCGCACCGCGTGCACGGCGGGAATTTCAGCTTTTTGGCCTCCAGAATGCGCGCGCCCGACAGCTGACGACGTTCTCGTTTCCGCGCTTGTCTGCAATTATTTTTAGGTATTTTACAGAAAAGCGATGATTCGCGTACTTCATAGAAACGCCCATCTCTTTGGCGGTTTGTGCCAATTTCTCCTTCTGCTTCTCGCGGAACGTCTTCTCGCCCTCTCCGACTATCGACTCTTTCGCTACCTGCAAGTAAGGAATGTCTTAAAATAGTTGTCAAAGAGGTAAAACCCGTCTTATATTTAAAACGCAAAAAACTTCTGCCTGTCTGTCTTTTTCCAGAAAAAAAGACCTGATTTTTTTCAAGAAAGTTTCGGTTTCAACGAATTTCCAAGTAATTTATCGTTTTTTCAAGTATTCCCCATTTACTCACTTCTTTTAGCCGGAAATAGGGTTTCGATATCCAATGCGGCTGTTTCGACACTTCCAGCGCGTCCATCGGCTCTCCTTCTCTGCAAATTTCGCACTTTTCCGGCCTGAAACTCTGGCCAAAAGTACCGTATTCTCTGGAAAAGCCGTCTCGCCGCCTCTTCCCGTTCTATTCCGTTTTCCGCGTCCGCTCGGGCTCTTTTTCCGAGCTCCTCCACAATATTCTCGAAATCCTCGATTCGGTGCTCCAGAGACACTCGCATTCGAAGATCCTCGTATTCCAGAAGACTAAAAATTGTGGCTCTTCTTCTACACGTTTCGAAATTTGTTTCTAACCAACCTATGATGGCAAATTCTGAAGACGTGAGCCCTTATCGCACTGGTTCCCGCATGGAATTTCCGAGCGTACTCCAGATATTCGGCCGCTATTTTCCACGTTTCCACGTGCGCGTTCGCGTCCTAAAAATGAACAAAAAACAATAAACAAATTATGGGGAAAATTACATGGAAGATGAGTGGATTATAAAGGAGTCCTTCGGCGGACATGACCGCCACCGCGCCAGTTCCGGTCATGCATCGTTCGACGTCTCCCGGAAACTGAAAAATTCACGTTTTTTAGGCGATTTTGTACTTTTCCAAAGGTATCCAAACGGCGGCTCCCGGTCGTTCGTTTCGCAACTTCTTAGCGATAAATTGTACTATGATGGTTCACGTGGGTATCGAAACGTCGAGTTGCGAAACGACCGAACGGCTTGTTACGGGGGTGGTACCAAAAAAAGTGTTGCGTGGACCGGGGACCATCTATGTTTCCTGGCTCATGGTACCCAGTGCCCCGTGGAGACTTCCGAGAGATTATGCGAAAAAACGAAGAGCTGAAAGAAAACATGAAATGAAACCTGAATATTTCCGTTGGCGAGCACGGGAACCAGTCCTCCGACCGCCTCGACGACGTCTCGGATCCTCGACCAATCGGCCAATCCCGTCTCCGCCCCTTTCATGTCTCGCGTCCTTCCGTGCACTGTCAGCCTGCAATACCAAATACAAAGAACATTTAGTTGTTCCATACTTTGCAAAAACCAGGCCAAAAAAACTTTTTTTTTTTTTTCATTAGCAAGATTTTGGAAAAATTATTTTTCACAGAATTGTTGAGACAGTAAATTTAGTGAAAAACGATGCAATTCTCAAATGTTTTCTTCCGCTTACATGCTCGCTCCCGCCTGCACCAATCGTTTCGCGTACTCGACAGTCTGCTCGCGGCTCTCCCGAACCCGTATTTTGCACGAAACGGGCAGGCGACAGTAGTCCCTGACCGCGCGGATCATTTCGCAGATCAAATCGAGCTCGTCCTGCAGCCAACTACCGTATCGGCCCCGTTTGGCGACCATTTGCGGGCAGCCCAGGTTGAGGTCGACTCCGTCGCACACGGATTCCACGAGACGGCACGCCGACAGGAACGTGTCCACTTTGTTCGCGCAGAACTGCAATACGCGTCGGTTTTTTTGGGAAAATGTTTTGAGAATCCCAAAATCACCTGGACAATGAGCGGCCGGTCCGCCTTGACCATCGCCAGCGAATTCCGTCGATAGGTGCCGTCGTTGACGAATAAATGCGCGTGGATCATCGGGGTGAATGTCAGTTGGGCACCGTATTTGCGGCCGAACATTCGGAAGGCCAATTCACTGCAAAAACATTGAAACTTGGAAATAATTCCGGAATACGGGTGGCCCATAAGTATGGAGACTTGAATCTGAGGAAAGCTTTTCGGAAGGCGTGACTACCAGAGTTGAGCGGAAATGGAATTTTGAAATACGGAAGACGGCAGACGGCAGACGGAAGAAAATTTTTCTTACGGAACACGGAAAACGGAAGACGGAAGAAAATTTTTCTCACGGAAGACGGCAGACGGAAGACGGAAGAAAACTTTTTTCCCGGAAGACGGCAGACGGAATACGGAACAAAAAAATCGTCAATTCAGAGCCTTTTTTTCCGGTTTTTGAAAAAAATAACTAAAAGCAACAAAACTTTTTGGATCTGGGTACTGCCCGTGGAAATTCGCGTTCTTCGGGACTAGTAAATGGCTTTTGAAAAGCTATTACTCTTTTACGGTAAGAAAAAAAAATCCCGGAAGACGGCAGACGGCAGACGGAAGAAACATTCTTTTACGGAAGACGGCAGACGGAAGGCGGAAGAAAAGTTTTCTTACGGAAGACGGCAGACGGAAGACGGAACAAAAAAAACCACGGAAGACGGAAGACGGAAGACGGCAGACGGAATTCCGCTCAACACTGGTGACTACCTTCTCTAACAAATGTTGTATGGGTTCTACATACTTTATGAAAAAATTAAGTCGGTTTGAATGTTACACCTTTGATTTTTGAGAACTGTTCTACAACAAAAGTCTCCATACTAATGGGCCTCAAAAATTTCACCAAAATCACCTCTGATCGACCATCGGCGCGAGAACCTTGGTAATTCGGTCCTTTTCGAGTGTTTCCCTCCAAAATTTCCGATTCTTCTCGATGACCTCCTCCGAATTTTTCACTTTTTCGCCCAAATTCATTCGTTTCGGCATTCGGAAGATTTGCAAAGGATCGTCGCATTCTGACGATGTCTAGAATTTAAAAAATAACGATAAACTTGACAATCGGAAAGTTTATAACTGCATTAAATATTCATGATTCTTTTTAATTTATGAAACAGTAAAATTAGAGCTTTTTAATTGAGCTTAAAAAAGCTGATTTTCTCTAACCGTCTGCTCCTCCTCATTCGCTTCGCTTTCTCCGCATTTCTCGATTTCATGGCCTTCGGGCGCCGTCTCTCCGTCCATTTTTCTGGAAAAAAACCTGAGAACACTGTAAGAAATACAGAAAAATACAAAAATGGCCGTATTTGAACCAAATCAATTATTGACCAATTCCCAGTCAAAAAGTACGTATTCTTATTGCTCTACGGACAAAAATGGTACTAAAAATTAAAATTATGAGGTAGACGACGGATATTCGGGTGAAAAATAGGGGGAGAACATGAGGATCACGAGAAATTAGCAGAGGGGGAAAACAGCGATTTTAAGAGATGCTCAACGTGAAAATGGAATTGTTTCGAAAAGGGTGAAGTGGTTTTTAGAAAATTGCAAACTTTCAGGCTCAAAATCAGATCGTTTTGTTAAAGAACAGATGGGAACAGGAGAGGAAAAAACATTGTTTTATGAATCAAAATTAATATCGATTATATCCGCCTCGTCCGCCTCTCCAGTTATCGCGTCCTCCACGGCTGTTTCTGCAAAAAACAATCAATTTTTTTCAGGAAAATGGTAAATGCGAAGCAATTGACGCGTGCGAGAATTTCAAAGTCGTGTCGGCTCTTTTGGAAAATTTCCGAAATCAAATCATTTTCTCTCCCGATTCACAAGGTTTTCCGTCCGGGCACACTACTTATTCTACCAAAGGGTCCCTTTCATCGGTCACTGGATATGCTTCAATTCAAAAACAGATTCCAGTAGAAACGGAGATGGTCACGGATATAAACTGAATAGACTCGACAAGAGTACAAAGGTGTGCGACGACGAAATGAAGAGGAGAGTCATGAAAGTGGACCAACGTAAACACCTCTATCTCTGAACCTGGGCGAATAAATGAAATGAAATGAAACTGTAGAAATTTGGTTCATTTCCAGTGACCGGGCGTAAAGGACCCTTAGAATATATATCGAGCGTGCGAATCTGGAGAAAACATGATTTGTTTCGGACAATTGGAAAAAAAACAATAAAGTTTCATCGACGAACAACAATTTGTTGCTGAAAAAATCGAGAAAACTCTGCGCTTTTGTGGTTGATACGGAACAACGTCGATGCACATTTTTACTCCGTACCTATCATTGTATCCGCCGCCATTTCTCCACCGGTCGGTTCCGCCGGGAGTACGTGGATTACTGTAGGGAGTACGGTCATTCTGGTATCCTCTTTGCGGCTGATGGTATCCACCGCTGGTTCGCTCGTATCGGTGGTCCACGTCTTTTCGGTCTGCAAAAAGTTCATTTTTTGAGAAATACAGTTTCAGCGACTCTCTTCTAATTAGCTACCAAGAACTCAACAATATAAATAGAAACAAACGTGCGTTATATATATATATATATATATATATATATATATATAACGACAATAGTAATGAAAACAATACCTCCGCCATGATACTCGTTGTAATTCTGCTGCGGTGGCCGATAGACGCCCGCTCCCTGTTGTTGATGATATTGATTGATTTGCGGCGGCGGAGCGACCGGAGGCATCACTGCAATGAAAAATGATTCAATTTCCTCTCAAAATTGCAATCAAAACCGTACTTTTCTGCTCAAATCTGGCCTGATATCCTCCAGTCGGTGGCTGTGGTTGGGGCGATACGAGCGGCGGTTTTACTGCAAAATTTCGACGTCATTTCGAGCAACAAACAAATGAATGTGAAGAACTCTAGAGAAGAATCGGAAGAAACATCACTTTTGTGGCAAAGTTACGCAAAAAGCACCAAAAATCGCACCGTCAAAAGTGGCCTGATAGGCATTGAGCGGTACGGGCGGCGGAGGCGGTTGTTGGTGGACGAGCCGTGGATCGCGTGTTGTTTCGAATTGGGCACGATACACCGAAGTGGAGTGTTGTTGGTGGGTCAGCACTGCAAACAATTCAAATTTGTTGAGGAAGCCGTGGTGCTCACTATTCTAGACAATTTTTGAATAAAAGATGAAAATGCAGGGCCGGCCCTTGTCCTGTACTTTTGACCCACTTGGAATATTCCGATCGGACCCAGACTTTTCAGGCTTCTTGGACTTGGATTGAAGTATACTGGGACCAAGTTTTAGCCCTCAAAATCGGCCCTCAAGCTCTAAATGATCCGATTGGGATGAAATTTGGACCCAGCATAAAAGACTGCAAAGTTTGGGTCCGATCGGAACTACTAATAACTTTTAGACCTAATTTTTCTGATTTTTGAGAATTTTATAACCTACATCTGGGATCGCGAGTCTCGAAATGCCCCTGATAAACCGATTGTGGAGCTGTCGGAGCTACTGCAAACATAAACCATTAAAAAGAAAGTTATCCGACAGCTAGAAGGAAAACCATTTTTTCTCAATCTAGAACAGCTCAGCACTTTTGCAAAACGCTCCCTTACCGTTGATTTGTGCGGGAGGCGGTGCGGGCGGGGCACTCATTCCGTGCTGCTGCACAATCTGAGAGTATTGCGAGATTCCCTGGAAGATCGAAATTGAAATTAACAAACATCTTTTTAAAAAACGGTGAAATACCTCATTTTCGGATCTCTTCCGTGGATCCGTTGGAGCGATGGGAGGTTGATTCTGAAAAAAGACCGAAATGATGCTAAACTTTTGTCGATAACTATAAACTTTTGTGAACGGCTTGAAACGGATGGTTTTTCCAAAAAGCAACAAAATTTATAGAAAATTATCTATGCAAGCCTCCAAATATTGTTTTTCTCTAGCCGTTCACGGTAAGTTTGAGAAACACTCTAAACCCCGTACAATATTCAATCCGAAAGTGTTCAATTCTCCAGAATTGTTGGCAAACAGCGGCGGCGGTCTCGTGAAGTCGTTTCCGGTGGTGGCGGGGGCCGTCGTCTGCAGCATTTCCTCGTCGCCGTCCGCTATTTTCTTGAGTCCCAACTGCATAATTCTGGATTGGAGGCTCGGTTGCGAGGCGATTCCGACGAGTGCCGCCAGCGAGGGCTTCATCATCGGCGCCGTCGGACGGTCCTCTTCGTCCATTTCCATGTCTATTTGGGTACGGTTGTCGCCCCACGAGGTTACGTTTTGCACGCGGTATGCTGCAAAAAAAAAACGGGGATTTGGAGGAGAACCCTTCCTGATTTGTTTTTAGAGATCATCCTAAAAAGACTTTTCTTGTTACATTCTTTCCGTTTCATAATTTCATGGAAACTATGTACAATACAAAGTCTTTTTCAATGCTATATGCCATGAAAATATCGCAAACTCTTCCACATCTTAACGAGAAAAGACGTACAATCGTCTCCGGAAGCGGCCGATGACGTGGCAAAGTGATCGTCGTCTCCGGCGGGCGACACAATGCCCGGATACACGCCCTTCTTCTCCATTTCCAGCAAATCCGTGTGCACCGCCTTGATTCCGTCGCGAAAATTCACGTAGGCCTAGAGAAGCAATTTTAAAAAATCTGGTCTTCTGCGGACAAAATGAATTTATCAGCGGAACTTTCAAAGTCTACGGGGGACTGGAAGTTGTGAACGTGTAACTTTTCACAGAAATTCTACATTGAAGAGCACGAGGTCGCTATGTCCGATTTCTCGAGATCAATTGAAAAAGCCACATGCCAATTTTAGGAGGAAAAATAGGTTAATTCGTGAAAACGTGAAACAAACCTCCTCGACAACCAAAACTTCTCGTTTTTGGTGCAAAAATACGCGTTTCGCGAGTTCCAGCGTTTCCGAAAGTGCCATCATCTTCTTTTTTTGGTTTTCCATCGAGTGACGCACCTTAAATTGAGATGTAAGTCAACGATTTATAAATCGAACGCAAAGCTAAAAAAATAAATGAATACTCTAGAACCTCAAAAACTCAGAAAACAATTATTGTCGCTCACCTGAACCATAGTATCGATTGCGTCGTGCACTTCCTGCAAAATATGCGCCCCGGACTCTCGATCCCGCATTCCGCTCCGACATTTTTCTTTGTAATCGAAATCTCCCTCGTTTACACACTTCATCATGTCCGAAATCACATTTCGAGCCTGAAAATTGATCATTATTCTCCGAAATTCGATGAATTTCACCTACCGACACGAAATTCGTAATTTTTTTGAAAAGATCGTCGGTATCCACTTCCAGCGCCTGATCTTCACCGTCGTACGCTTCGTCCGCGTCTGAAAACTCATTTGTGAGCATTTTCTGGCCGAGATTCGAATTTTCGCCTACCCAGAAGGTTCTCCATGGCCGTAATGCTGGCCGGCGAGAAGACGTTGCGCGATTTGAAAATTTCGATGCATCGCTTCATCGCCGTCTTCACTTTTTCTTGTTTTCTGCAATTTTAGAGCATTTTTAGTAAACAAAATTTCGATAAAAAACCAAACCTGCCAATTCCGACGGCGGTGAGCACGGCGGGCTGAAAAGCCGGAATGAGCATGTCCGTGTGCTTCATTTTCGCCTTTTGCACCACATCGTTCATCACGTAGAACAGAGCTATTCGTTTTCCGTCGGTTCCGGCTGAAAACAGATTGTCAAAAATGTTCTACATCAAAAGATGATATTTTAACGAAAAATTACCAGTTTTGAAGCAATTCAGCCATCCTTCCACAATCAAATCGATTGAGGCTTTGTCTTTATAGTGCATAATCCACAATGACATTGTCTCGATCGCCTCTTGAGTCGGATTTTTAATCTAAACATTATTATTATCATTTTTTTATGTTCCGTCAAAACTCACGTCCTGAAGGCGATTATGTACGACGTCGGCGGTGAGCACAACCATTTTTATAGCGAAAAAATCGAAAAATCGATATTTTACATGTGACGTAGCCTTTGAAGCTCGGCGATATTGCTCTGGCAACACACTAAATAATTGGTGAATCTCACCTAGCGTTTGTGGAGGCCCCGCAGACACCCGCCGGTTTTTGAAGCATCGTACTGCGCCTTGTTTAGCAGAAAGTGGCATTTGTTGGATTTTGACGGAGATTTCAATAAAAATGAAGGGAGGATTAATGGGAAACAGCGAAAAAGCATAAAAATGAATAAAAGAAATACAAGATTACTTTTAAAGAATCGCTAAAAAATAAATTCAGCTTCTTCACAATCTCTTTCTAACCAATCTTCCTCCCCTCAAGATCAAAAGGGACATTTTACAACAAAAAAAAACAAAAAACTCGTAAAAATGCTCAAAAGAGGAACAAATAAATAGGGGGGCAAAGCTGATTGTAACTAAAAGAGATAACATTTACAAAAAAAAATAGGAGGTGAAACATCAAATTTTATAGGCACATAGAGTACAAATACACACTTTTTTGGGCGCGATGAGGGACTCTTCAGTTGTAGAACTTCTTTCCGCCCTTCGCGTGGTCCTTGAGCAGCTGGCACGGCGTGAACTGCGCCGCTTCGTAGGCGCTTTTCGGCGACGTACAGGTCGACTAATGGGAACCGACGGCCGCCACCTCTGAAACCCTGCCAGATTGCACAAAGAAGTGACATTCTGTCAGGTTTTTGCTTCTATTGCCTTCTCCGGGCTTTTCTCAAGCGTCGCCCATCATAATTCCACTATGACAGCTTCGGATGCTCGGAGAGCAGCATCTCCAGCATCAATTTCACTACATTTTCGAAAACTAACTCTGGGAACTCGATCGCAATCTAATTAGAACACTTTGCAATCTAATACGAACTCGTTTGAAATAGAATTTGCTTCAATTAGATTGCAAAATCTTCTAATTAGATTACAATCACTGCAATTTTTCTAATTAGATTGCAATGTTTTCTAATTAGATTGCAATTTTTTCTTATTAGATTGCAATTCAGAAAAAATATATTGTAATCTAATACGATTTTACTGGAACTTCAATTAAATCTGATTAGATTGCGAAATATAGCTTTTTCTTATTAGATTGCAAACTCTTCTAATTAGATTGCAATCGAGTTTCCAGAGAAAGGGATTTTGCTGTAAGGAAGCAAAATAAATGTGATACGGATTCCGAAAATGTATTCTCGAATTTTTAAAATAGTCACTTTTACTTCTCTCTTTTTTACGTTTGTTCTCTTCTGATCTTCAACGAATTCTTTGGCGAACTCTGAAATTGCCGCTTCTGCTAAACCGGGCGACATTACGACACTCCAAAGGTCGGCGACAAGTCAAAACAACCGGATTCTAGTAATAGAAATTCTGGAAATAAAGATTTATAACGAGTTGTGCCATTTTATCGTTAAGAAGTGTGTGAGTTTTTCTAGTTTTTCGTCAAATTGATAACCATAAATGTTGTGCTGCTTCCTTAAATCTACAAAAAAGAATTTGATCAAATTTTGGCTGTAATTCAGATGCTCTTATTAGCAAAATTTTTTTTAAAAAACATCATCTTCTCCCAGTTTTTCCCTCAAAAATCACTCAACCGGATATCCGTTTTCAATTTTTTCAGCTCCAAAAATTCTCGCCCGTCGCCTTCTCAATTTTCGCGTATGTCTAAATTTTTTCTTGCACTCAAATAGGGAACAATCGATTTTGCTCATTTTTTAGGTCGTTTCGCAACCATGCCGCTTGCCGACATTGCCGACGTGGACATTGATCCGAAAGGCGTCTTCAAGTACATTTTGATCCAAGTAGGCCCGATTTATTTCAAAACTATAGAGTTTATTGGAAAAAATGCAAAAATAGTGAAAATTAAACTGCAAAAGAGACATAATCCCTTTTGAGCAGAGCGGTCGTCTCGTTTTCCTCTTTTTCACAAATCGAGTCCATAATATCAATAGTTTTCGAGTGTCCGACGCCTGAAAATGTTCAAAAATTCGACATTTTCAAAAAACAAAACTTACAATGCTTGTGAAATTCAATTTTATCGGTTTTAATAAACAGCGCCCTGGACAATGGCGAACGTTGACCGTCTTTGAACACTGCGGTCGCACTGAAAATTACACTTTTTTTTTAAACAATTAAAGCAGTTTCATTACCTAAACATGTAGAACCAATCGAAGCGTAAATCTGGGAAAACTACCTGCAAATGCAATCATTTTTTTTTGACAAAAAAATGTACGTTTAACTCACTCTCCGCCCGTTCACGGGTATTTTCTCCCATTCCGACAGCGAGGCGTTGGGATTTTCCGTGAAATAAACCACGTAATTTTTGACTTCGTGCGATTTTTTGTACGGCGGCTCCCACGTCAATTCGATCGTGTTCGCGTTGAGCCGAGTCGCCAGAATGTGCTGTGGGCTCAATTGGGGCTCTGGAACATTTCTTGCCTTGAATTGTTCTTTTATCGTAAATTGCATCATTTTCATCAAAAATCACTTTTAGGGCCACATTTGAGGCCTTTTTGAAAACATTTTCCAAAAAAAAACGAAACCCTCACCTGTGTACTGTACCAAATAGACGGCTTTGCTCTCTCCGAATTTATTGTGGGCGGTAATTCGGAATTCGTAAAGCGAACACGAGTCGACGCTCATTATCTCCACCGTATTTCCTTTGATTCCACGCAGTTCGCGCGTTTTCGCGTCTTCATTATGTCTAGAATGAAACTGTATTTGAGGCGAGAACTCGTTGAAACTAGTACTCACTTCAATCGATACCGAATATTGTAGGTCAAATCGGCGTCGGGCGAGAAGGGCGCCGCCCAGGCAAGACGGACCGAGTAGGCGGAAGTGCTGACGACCTGGCAGTCGCTCGGCGGGTCTGGCGGCAAGCGCGCGAACATAAACTTCTCGTTCGGCACTGCAAAAGTTTTAAAAAATGAATGTTTCATGCGAAACATTTGAGAAACGTTGTGATTTTTCAAAACTTAATAAATATAGTGTAAAAAGTCAATCTCAGAAAAGATTAAAACGAACAAACGTGGCTTCCTCTCCGCTTGTCCTTCTTCCTTTTCGACTTTTTGCGCGCCAGCTCATTGTAATCCTTGTGCGCAAAAATCATTCCCTTGGCCAATTGAGCCAATAACGAAGCCATTGCGGCTCGACGTCTTCTGCAAAAACCATTTTTACCTGTTTTTCTCAAATTTGCTGTGCTCACCTCGCTTTGGCCTCTCTGAGCAAATAGAACGGATTGCTGCTCTTCAATTTGCGGCCCAAATAGTGAATTTCCTTCAAGTACATCCGACCGACGACGTCCATGCACATTGTGGTCAGAATAACACCGACTGAAACGGCCGAGTACGGTGTTTGGGCGGAAAAGTAGCGTAACTTACCGATGACGAACGCCAAAGTGACCCAAATGTTGCCCGGAGATGGGCGGATATCGCCGAAGCCTGAAAATGTTGTTTTTTCTTCAAAATATCTCTAGAAACACGGTCTCCAGAGCTGACAATATGGGCGTGGCCTCGGCCAAATGGCGTTTTCATGAATTGAGCAGGTTTTCTCTGATTTTTGTGGTCAACGGCGAAGAAAAATGATTGTTCGACATGAAAAAACACTAATTCTCAGAATTAATGACGTTTTGGCGCTCATTTATCGCGGACTGCTTTTTCGCCTTCGCCGCCCAAAAACCGCACTTCTCATTTTGCGCTTTCTTGACCGTTTTCAGACAGAATTGGTTTTGAGAATGATAAATCACGTAAATACAAGCATTTTGAGCGCTCGAACCGCGAAAATTACCGAAAAACAACTGAAATTCACGCAGTTTTAGCCAAAAACCTTCAAACGGATAATGTGATTTTCGACTTGACCAAATTTAACTGTCTTGCGCTTAAAAAATTCGTAATAGCCTATACAATCGGTCTATCGAGAGACAAATGAGAAATTATCGATTTTTCGTGGCTAATCTGGCAAAAAACACAAATTTTGCTGTCAAAATTTGAATTTCGCGCCAATGTATCGCTCTATTGGGCGGGGCGCACTTGCGTCCATTGTCAGCTCTGGAGACCGTGAGAAATGACTCACCAACAGTCAAAATGCTGATAAAAATAAAGTAGAGACTCTCGACATATGTCCATGTTTCCCAATAGCGAACAATCCACGCGGCGACGCATCCGTACACGAAGACGAACAAAAAGACGGTCAACGGAGGGAAGCGCACGAGCCGCACCCTGTCCAGAATCTCCTCTTCGTTCTCGTCGTCGCCGAACATTGGCTGTGCCGGATCGGCGTCCACTTCGCCCTTCCGCTTCCGTTTCCACTCCATCCACTTGTTCCACAGTTCGTAGTGCAAGAAGAAGATGGTCTCGGACAGGAACTTGGCCACGTTGGCGACGGTTACCAGTGTTAGAGGGATTCCTGCAAGATTATCGATTTTTCGGATTTTTTTTTCTAACTCTCTCTCTTAGTATTCGTTTTGAGATGGAATAAGTTGAACAAGTTTGAAAGCTTTTAGCACGACCCGGATTTAAATTTTGACTAAAAAAAGTACTCGGAACCCACCGATCAAACAGTAGATAACACCGAAAAGGCGTCCGCCGAACGTGCTCGGCGCCACGTATCCGTATCCGATCGACGTGAGCATTGTGGTCGTGAAAAACACGGAATTGGCGAAATCCCAACTCGGCGAATCCTACGAATAGCAGTTTTTAGACACTAGAAAAGCGTAGAAAGTATTTAGAATGTGTGAAACTGAGGAAAATATGTGAATATAGATACCTCATCATAGCCGTGTCGGACTGCTCGATGAGCAAAGAACACCGTGTCCACGTAGTCGTTGAAATCCTCGCTCGTCTCGCTTTTTATCGATTCGATGAGAGCGTCGACGTTCTGCAAGTGATTTTTGGGAAAATTATCGAAAGTTTGTCTCAATTTTTATACCTCAAACTTGTCGCGGTCCCGTTTCGCCAACTCCCACAATCGATTCACGTAATCCTTGGCGTTCTGGTCAATTCGATCCATGTGATCCTTTTTCAGGGCCTACAAAATGTTTATGATTAAAACGAAAGCATTTTTACGGAGCACTCACATCCAAATGCTCGCCTTCTAACATTTGAAAAACGATGGCGCCGAGAATAATGTACAAAATGACGGAGCCGATGAGCAGAACGTGAAGGCTCAAAAATTTCGCCATTTTCTCGTCTTCCACCTGCAAACAACCCATTTTTGAATGGCCCAAAAACGCGAAAAGTCGTCGGGGATTAGGGTGTTGTGTGTTGTGCAAAAACAGCACCAAACTCATCATTTTTTTGACATGTTTTCCGGTGAAAGTAGTGGAAGACCACCGCAAAAATGGGCGAAAAGTGGAGAAGAAGAGAAAAGAAGGATTTTGGCCAGGTGAAATATGAGATGGGCCCCCGGAAATGTGTACATACGTACACATTTTTTTCATTTTTCAAGCGCACTTTTTTTGAGCAAAAAATTCCAGAGTTGCCACGGGCCGGGCCAAAATTTTCAAAACTCCGGCCCGGCCCGGCCCGGTCGGCCCGGTTCAAAAAGCGGGAATCCAAATTTTGAACTAATGATTAAATAAAATGTTTGTTTTTCGTAGAACTAACGAATTTTGCAAGTATCGAGCATAAAAAAGAAATGTAGTTCTCAAAAATAGTTTTTATTGGCATCAAAGCAAAAGTTTTAATTTTGATCCCCGCAAAAAAAACGAAAAAATAGATTTCCCCCAAAAATTTGAATTCGCGCCTTTTTAGCCGGGCCGGCCCGTAATCTGGCAAGTCTGAAAAATTCTGTTTGAAAGTCTTGAATTTCGCCATCTCTTTTTCCATCATTTCGTGAGATTTAGAGTGATGATGTTCCTTTTGGACCCGTTCATAAGTGTTTGACACATTTTAGCGGTTCATTTTTTATCTGTGACAGGCCAGGAGACGAATCTTCCGATTGGAACCACCCGTCTGTCGTTCTGTCGGCAATTGAGAAGACAGACGCATAAACTCGGAGGGTTCCCTGGTTTTTTTTAAAGTAAAATGAATGATTTATTGATTTTTCCTATTGAAACGCTCCAAGTTTGTGGAGAAATTTGTGAAAAGGCGGAAAATGGGCTCAGTTTTGGAGAAGAGCACATATCACACACACGGAATGGCTCCCTCGGGACACATTTTCACGAGAACAGAACCGAGAAGGACCTCTTTTCAAAAGGGTGGTCCCCAAGAGACCGGGCATACTTTTTCACCCCCCGCTTACTCGGAAATTTGGGGATTTTTATGAAGTGGATTGAAAAATGAACTAAAAATTGATAAATTTTGGATGAGGCTACGCCGAACCAGAACTGTGGCTAACTCGGTATTAATTTTTTTTTTTTAATTTGAGCATTTTATGAAGCCGCAAAAAAGTTTCGTTGCATTTTCAACTGAAAAATGTATTTTTGCAGGTGACTGACACGTCGACGAAAGAGCAAAAGTTCGTGGTGCGCGGCTACTATCGATGCACGTTCCATGACGATATTCTGACGGAGACCAAGGTTTGATGCACATTTTATAATCGAAACGTCTGGAAAACAAATCTTTAGGAATCGGCGCCGGCCGGATTGAAGCTGAAATGCGTGGGCGGCGGTCGAATCAAGCACGACGCGGCGGGAAAAGATCTGCTCGTGTACGGATACTCGCAAGGATACGGACAGGCGGACCACAAGATCGCCGTCGGAATTATTGAGAAACAGTATCCGCAGTACCATGTTCACTTTTCCAATGACGGATATTAGTGATCCGCCCGTTTTTTGAGTAGAAATTGCATAAACTTGGATTTTCATTGATAACACTTTACAACCGTCGTCAAAAACGCTCATTCAAACTGGTTACAAAGCGTCAGAGCGTTTCACAAACACTAAAAACTTCATGCCAAATAAGAAGGTTGCGAAACGTCTAACTAATAGGACGTTTTGCAACCAGACAGAAACGCATCCCGAAAAAACAACCAAGACTAGGTTGATGAGAAAAAGAACCGGTTTGACGGAACATAAAAAACTAGAAATTATAGCTCAAGTACGGAAATGACTGGCTCGTCGCCACTCATCCTCGTCACTGTCGTCACTGTCATCATCTGAACAGTTTTTCGCCGCCGCGGCCGCCTCTTCCTCCTTCTCCGTCTCCTTTTCCATGTCCACAATCCGTCGAACCAACTTCTGCTTTTCCGCATGTCGTATAATACGAGCGATGAGCGACGAGAACAACAGACGGTCCCTGTCGATCGCGGCGAACTTCAATTGGATCGAGTGGTCGGGACGGGGCAGAGTGCCCAACAGCAAATCGCCCTCGAATGCGCGGTACGTGCGCACGTACATCTTGTACTTTTGGGGCCAGTTGGGCGCGCACATGGATTTCGTGATTAGCTGCAAGAATTGAAATGCACTTGGATTTTAGTAGCATTTTCACAAAACCCGTATAATTGGTCTGCAACTCGGACCCAAAATACTTTATTTTGGGCCCGATCGGATTTTTGCAAGTGGGTCAAAGACTTTGACTCAAAGTTCAGGCCTCAGAATCTCCCTCTATTTTCTCAGAACATTCTCTAGGAAGCCTAGGAAACAATCTACACTGCTCACCATTCTCCTCGAAAGGAAATGTTTCCACGATGGATTTGCGCTCACTCTGTCATTCGTCGGCATCGGAAACTCTTTTCGCATGACGATCGGTTCGACTGAAATCGAAGACGGATTCATCGACAACTCGCTCACTCGTCCCTGCAAACCAATGTTTAAAAAGGCTGGCACGTAATGGGGCTATGTTTGTTTTCCGTTTTTTTTTCGTTTTTTTACATCGCTGAATTGGATTTTTTGACGTAAAAAAACAAAAAAACCCACGGTCTCCCACGGCGCGAATGATTTCAATGGGGCGCACTTGGTTGTGTCGATTTACGCGGCGGCCGATTAATTAATTTTCAACGGGAGTTCGCGTTCTTTCCATGTTTTCTATACAATACAGCTATTTTTTTGTGCGCCTGGAACCTGGATCCGAATAATTAGAGCACTAGCTACGTTTTCGTAACAGAAATCTCACATATCGTTGAGAATTAGCCGAGTTATTTCGATTTGAAGGTTTTGGCCTGGATTTTGATGTTTTTAGAATAGTTTTCGAAAACTGCTCAAGAAAACTAACCGCCGGAACCTAAATTTTGTGAAGAAAGATTCAGCGAACATTTTTATCGTTCGTTGGGCTCATGAAATGCAAAATGAGCTGAAATATAAAGGTTTGAAGTTTTGACGAAATGCGAAAAAGACGCTAAAAACATGAAAAACTCTAAATTCTGTAAAGGACGGTTTCCAATCGGTAAAATATTGTTTTCTAGACGTTTTTCAAGTCAAAAAGAAAGAAATAAAGGTCGTAAACTCGAATTGAACTGCATTTTCAGACCTGCAAATTTTCAAAAGTTACAACGACACTCCGCAACTTACGAGCGCACTGTGTTTAGCATTAGCGCCCTGGGAGACCGTGAAACCGAAAACAATCATTTTTTCACAGTTAACCCCATAACTGTTTTCAAAAACACACAGAAATTCATTGTTTCAACGGTTTTTCCTGTTTGGCTAGAAGAAAGATGGAGTTTTGGCGAATTTGGTCTAGAAAAGTCCAGCTGTTTCTTGGCGCCAAGCAGCAAAATTCAAAATATGTTTGAGCCAATACTCAGATCAAATTGAGTAAAACCCCTAAAAATCGAATTGCGGTTACGCACTCTGTGCTGCATGTATCCGGTGCGGATCATTTGCATCAGTCGCTCGACGACCCGACTCTCATCCTGTTTGTGCTGGAAATACGTGTCTGCATTCAAGAAAAGAACGGGAAGAATGAGGGAAAGATGGGCGGTGCCTGCCGGTTTCAGACGGAGAGTTGCCGTGGCAAAGTCTGAAGAAAAAATAATAATAATTATCTCGAAGCAACGGCAAAAGTTAGGTGCACAACGTTTTGCAATGTTCAATTTTCTTACCGTACTCAAAACAATCGGGAATTTTCGAGCTCATCGAGTTGGGCACTCCACAATCGATTCGATGCTCGTATTTGAGAAAATCGTTGTTAGTTTTCCATTTCGATTGCATTGAATTTAGACTGAAACACGACTTTTTTGAAAGCAATCTTATGCATCTCATAAATCGCACACTTTCCGGAAATCCTTTCGATCCGCCGTTCCATTTTTGAGAAGAAACTGACGCATTTCGACGACCAAAATTCGAAAGGCCGCCGATGAATTTTTGTATTTTCGCGTGAATTTGTCTTTCAAAAAAATCGGAGACATTTGGTCGCAAAACTCGGCAATTTCGGCCGGGCATGAGAACGGATTCGGCTGAAACAAAAAAAACGCGTTTTTTTGCGAGCATTTTGAAAAACAAACCGCTTTTCCGTCTTCACACTTTTCCTGCAGAGTCGTCATCAATTCTTCGGCCGTCTGGGCTCCATTTTCGCATAAATTTCGCTCGATAAATGTCATTTTTACGATGATATCCGCCAATAGCTCGTAGGCCTCTGTGTCGCTCTGAAAATTTGAATTGTTCGAAAAGCATTTGAAACAACTGGAGTTTTACCAAATTCTGGACAATTTTCAGAATTTCAGTGGATTCTCTGAATGATTCTCGAACATCTCCGGACAAATAGGGCTCCCTGAATCAAATTGCATTTAAAATTTGATTATAAAATTGCAGACTAACAAAAAGTGATCCGGATCGAATGAGGCGTTCAATTTCTCAAAAATCGATTTTGGAGTATCACCAGGCTTGTACATTTCTGAATTTTAATTCTATTAGACTAGGCCTATTAGACTCCAGTTAGGCCAGGGCGCTGAGCTATTTTTAGGAACCTCAAATGCGTAATGCCGGAGAAATACTGATTTATCCTACTATTTCAATGATGAAACAGCATTCTTCCAACAGTGCGCATTTCAAGTTTTAGCGCACAGAAGAGGCTTGGAGAGTGCGCTCCTTGCCTGCTCCGAGACTTTAGATGCGTGCCGTCGGAAGACTACTGATTCAGTTCTCTTGATTTTTTGAGAATGAATTCATTGTGATCTAAACTAACAAGAAGACACAAAAATCACGCACTAGGAGTCATATTTCGAAAAAAAGGCTGTTTTGACAGTGACCCCTCGGCATTTTCAGCGAGTTTCAATCACAATCAACTCATTTCCAAAAAATTAGGAAAAACGAATCAGTATTCTGCGAACAGAACGCATCAGAAGTTTTTGGCGCACGGAAAAAGGCTTGGGGAGCGTGCAGCCGGCTGGCGAAATAAGCAGCCGACAGTTCACGGGACGGGAGCCGAACTCTCTTTATATCCACTGCGCCCCCCATTTTTCTCTGGCTTTTCAATCCAATTTTCGCCATACCCAACCAGAAATCTCTAACCGAAGAGACGCAGACACATCGGCGTTTAGGAGCGTCTCGTGCGTCGCCGAGTGTATGCGGAGTGTACAAACACGCTCCAGCCCGAGCCGTCCATTGAAATTCCGCTTTTTCAGCGATTTTATCGACTTACAGACAGAATTTCACGGATTTCAAGGTAGAAATGAAAAATTTGGCCGTTTTTGAGTGTGTTGGTGTTAAATTCATCGCCAATTTTCGGTGTTTTCAATGGGAAAATCTGTCTTGAAAAAATATCGATTTTTTGTGATTTTTCCAGGTTTTCCGGTGAAGATTCTTTGTTTTCACGCTGTTCCCGTGTTTTTACCCTATAAATACGTTCGGAAGTCGTACAATCGTTGTAGTTTTACTCGTTTTTCGCTTGTTGCTCCAGATTTTCTAACATTTTCCTTGCAGAATGTCTCTCTCACTCTTGACGCCTCGTCTGGTCACCAAAAATGCGGTCTGCCGCATTCTTGTCGTCAGAAACTCTTCTTCCCGCCTGACCCTCAATGTAAGACACGTTTTTTGCAGAAATTATTTGAAAAAATTGAAATTTCTGCAGCACGAGCAATCGATCAAGATCAACGCGCCAGGATTCTTCAAGTACCAGCGTGATGTGTCTCGCGACAAGCGCTACGTCAACCCAGCCAAGCCAGGAGACACTCCGGCCAGGTAAAATCTAAAAATTCCGGAAAAAATTAAACAAAATCGTTTTTGTCGCCTGTCTTCTATAAACATTGGAATTTCAGATTCATGTTCCGCAAGATCGGACACGCCTACGAGATCTACCCGCTTTTCATTCTTCTCGGAGTTTGGGCCGTCTTGTTCGGATATACCGTGTGGTATTCGTTCGAGAAGGGAGAGGTGTGGCTCGATAGAAGTAAGTTTCTTCCCTGAATTCCTAGAAAAATCTGAAAATTGCAGGCCACACGGTCGCTCCATGGGACTGGGAGAGAATCCGCAACAACTACTGGAAGAAGCCGACTCTCGTGTTCGACCCGACCGGAAGAACCCACCAGAGACTTGAGATCCTCGAGACCCTCCAGGACGAGATGGTCGCCGCCGCCAAGGAGAGAGGAACCCGATAAATTGTGTACCACCAACTAAAAATTAGCTCTTCTTCCCCCTCAACAAAATGTCCGTTTTTGTGCGTTGTAGCCAGGTCCCTCTTCCGATTTTCGAGAATGCGAATAAAATACACTGTGAACGGTTTCTTCTGAAGATTTTCAGTCAAAAACAATTTCCGGACAGAAGACGACGACAAAAGTCAACAGTTCGACGACCACCAAGAAAAACAAAGGAATCTGAGAGAAAGACAAAGCGCTCCTAGCTCGATTTCATTTTCTTTTTGTTGTTGTTGTAAAACAAGTGATTTTTGTAACAAGTTTATTGTCCAACAAATAACTTTACTTGAGTGGGATGAATCGGGAAGAGTGGGTAGCTCCAATTCCTGGTCTTCCGTGCTTGACTGGCTTGTAGGAGATAGCGAACTCTCCGAGGTAGAATCCGATCATCTCTGGCTTGATCTCAGTCTGAAACGCATTTATATAAGACACCGCGAATCAAAAAAAAAAACGAAAGTGATTACCTGGTTGAACACCTTTCCGTTGTAGATTCCGATGACTCCACCGACAAGTTCCGGAAGGATGATCATGTCACGAAGGTGAGTCTTGACGACGGCTGGCTTCTCGAGAACTCCAGCGGCCTTCTTGGCCTTCTGGACCTTGGCGATAAGCGCCAAGTGCTTTCTCTTGAGTCCACGGTCGAGACGTCTGCGCATGCGGGACGGGAGGAGCTTCGAGAACTGCTCGCTGAAAAAAAATCAGTTTTAGAAAAATTGGTAACAAACATGAAGCTTTGATAAATCAAAAATTGTTCATAAATACTTACCGGGACATGTCCAGGAGCTGGTCGAGGTCGACTCCTCTGTAGGTGAACTTGCGGAAAGTTCTCTTCTTTTTCAGCTCAGCGAGATGGGCATCATCTTGAGTAGCCATGTTTAACCCTGCAAAACAGTTGATAAAATAACAGGACGGACAAGAATTGGCTTAAAAACAACGAAGAAAATGAAACTGTAGCTGTTTTAGACCAGAAATCAATTGACCCGAAAAACTGACAAAAAATCAAGAATTTCATGTGGAATTAAAGATTTTCCGGTGAAAAAACGTGAGAACATCGTTTTTTCAACTGAAAATTTTGTAAAATCAGCCGAAAATCGCAAAAAATCGGTGAAAAACGTCCAAAAAAGCGCGAAAAATTAAAAAATCTTCACTGTGGTTCAAACTCCGTATCGCCCATTGCCTGTTGAGTCGCTACTCAGCGAATACTGGCAGCTGGCCAAGTGCGGTGGAGCGCACTTGCATTATAGCCGCTAGACTTTTTCGGCGGATTTGTTCCTTTCAAAATTTCAAAAAATCGCAAAAAATTCAATTAAGCTTTCAACAATTTGCTAAAAATTCCAAATAATCTATAAAAATCGCTTACATTTTTGTCAATAAAAACAAAACGATTTCCGATCCCCTCCCGCCTCTTATCACCGATATGTGTCCGTCTTATCACACCTTTCCACATTTGCTCAATTTTTTGCTTCAGAAATGCGGTTAAACCTTCTCCTATGTCTCCTCTTCTACCTGACGAATCAATCGATAATTCCGACGGTCGACGATAAGCTTTTGCGCGGCGAATTCCACGATGAGACGGGCGTGCTCGTGGATTACGAGGACTCGTCGACCAATTTGACGGATTACGCGAGTCGACGGAGCAGTGACGACGACAAAATGACGCCGGATGAGCCGAAAACGTTAAGAGAGCCGGGCAGAAGCCACGAAGACGAGGAGGAGGACGATTCCAGCGACATCAGCGAGGAGAGGTGAGTTTTTGGTTGACAAATTTGGAAATTTGTGTTTATTTTAGACGAAGAGTGAACTTTTGTTGAGAACACTTGAAACGTCTTTAATTTATCAGAAGAACAGTGAAAAATTGCCCAATTCAGCATGTATAAAATGTGGGGAAAGTCGGTGGACTATGACACATTTTTCGACACGGCCACATCGTCGATTGAGCAGGAAGAAGACGGGTTTCTTTGCGAATTTTCACTTTTTTCAGTTTTTTGGCTCTAAAAGCATGGATTTCTTCTTGTACACTTTTCCCCTATTTTCACAGTAACCCGCTTCTTCCTTTTTCTGGAATTTCTCAAAAAATTCCGGAAAAAAACTCACTTCACGCTTCTTCTTGGAATGACTTTTCTGTTGTAAAATCACTTTAAGTTAGGGAAACTTTTTGAAGAAAAGGAAAAATTGCAGAGAACGAGACAGTGTGGATCATGCTCATCTGAAGTCGTTGACGGCCATCAAAACGGAAAAACATCAGCTTCCGGTGGCCGGGGTCATCAATTCGGCGTTTAATGACAAGTTAGTTTAATCTAAAACATTACGGTTTCAAATTTTTTCGAACAAAAAATACTGCTGGCTATAGATACTCGAACTGATACAATCAAAATATTGAAAAATTGCAGAAAAACGTTCTCGTGTCCACGAATCAAGGACGAATTGGTGACGGGCGAATCGGTGGCCGACATTTCTCCGGAAGACATTAAGATAATCGCGGCGATGGGCGACGCACTGGCCACCGGAATCGGACTCTGGCCCAATGCCGACATTGAATTCCGCGGCGCCAGCTTCCCGATCGGAGGAGACTCCACCATCGACGGACTTATCACTATCCCTAGTACGCTTTGCAACTTTCCAATAACCTTTTCCTAGAAATTGTACACTTTATACGCAGAAAAATAGTGCAAACACAATTACAGACATTCTGCGAGAGTTCAGTCCGAAGCTGGTGGGCGTGTCGCACGGAATGGGCCGCGATCTGCCCGATCACCAACTAAACGTGGCCCAGACGGGAGCGACGACGAGCGATTTGTACGCGCAGGCCAAGGAACTGACGAGAAAGTTGAGGAAATTGACGGAAGTCGACTATTTGACCGAATGGATCATGATCATCGTCACCATTGGCACCGAGGAGGTACGTGTTCTCTATTTGAATGTTTAAGACATTTGCTGTATTAATTTTTGATCAAAACTTTTTTCTGTTACACGTTCTCACGGCCCGGCTTTTCAAACATAGGACTTTCGGTTTTCTCAAAATGTCTCCAGAAATCGAACATAGGGACCTCTGATTTTTCGATAAGAGTTCAATTTTACTGGGTTCTTCAAAATGAGCCAGGTCAGAGGTAAATGTAAGGTTTCTGAGAGAAGTTACAGCTTCATAATTTTCACTCCTCCGTAATACGGAGTCCGTATGCTTTGCCGGCCCGTGCGTTCTAATTCAACAAAAAGAGGCCAAAAAAGCTTATCCGTTGAATAATGTCCAATTTCACTGCAATCGCGCTCTGTTGAGAAACTCCTTTTCCAGCGCAAATTGCAATCGGTGGCCGAATTTGAAAAGTTAGGCCAGATTAGGAACAGAGCGCGATTGCAGACAAATGGCCAAGCGTGAAACTCGGCTACCGCCCAGGCTTGTAAAAATTATAGTTTTGCAGCTGTGTGCCCGCTGCGAAGGACCCTCGTACGATCACATCGAAAAAGCGATCACCCATTTGCAATTGTACATTCCGAAGGCGTTGGTCGTACTTTTGGGACCCGTACACGTCGCCTCGTTCCACGAACAAAAATCCAATTTGCTAAAGTTTGTCTTCATTTTGTACAGACTTCTTGGCGATGTTTTGAACTTTTGACCCACTTGCAATTATCCGATGCGATCCAAACTTTGCAGGCTTTTTGGACTTGGATTGAAGTACTTTGGGTCCGAGTTTCAGACTGATCGGATCATCTGGTCCCGAGATATACTTGTTTGAGGCCGCATATCTCTCGGGACCGGATGGCCCGATCGATCTGAAACTTGGGCCCAACATACTTCAATCCAAATCCAATAAGCCTGCGAAGTTTGGGCCCGATCGGATCACTGCAAGTGGATTAAAAGTCCAAGCCCCAAAAAGGATGGGCCGTTGTTTGCTCAGCCCCGCAAAAATGTAAAACATTTATGTTCTTTAGAAACCGCTGTAAATGCTCTCGCGATCAGACGGAAGGTTTCATGTACGACGTCTCCAGAAAATGGGCAAAAGTGTGGAAAGAAGTGCAGAAATTCGTGGAGACTGGTACCACCTCGGTGCGCTTTTTCTTCAATCAAAAAAAAAAATGAAATAACAATGTTTGCAGAGAGAAACATTCGGAATGATCAGTTTTCCGATGGTCACCATAACCTCCAGATACCCGAATGGCCTTTTTATTCGAGATCGGCCACTTTTGAATAGGAGAGGTAATTTTTTGATATTTTTTGTCAGAAAAAAAAAACTGATTCTTCATTTTAGGCCACAATTACGCGACGAAATGGCTGTGGAACCGTCTGATCGGCGGCGACGCCTACAATCTCTCATCGGCCACACTTTCGCAGGATAACTACTTTTGTCCGTCTGTCGTGAGTTGGAACACATTGTTTTCTCAACTTTTGATGCATCTTAATAAAGTTGCGATGGAAAATTTGAAAAAAATATTCTCAGTTACAGTGAACGTAGAAATTGCTTTGGTTTTCGATTTTGTATTGATTGGTTGCTTCTTGCTTGCAGGGTTGTCCTTACTTCCGAACGTACGCGAATCACAAGAAATGCGTGACGACGAGCCACGCGGAGGCGAAGGAATTGTACGAAAAATACGAGATCAAAGAGGGAGTCGTCTTCAAAAAATTGGTAATAATTACAGTTTCAGTAGAAATTTTTGAAAGAAATTTGAAATTAAAAGTATTGTTATCCTTTGTCACCTATGATTCTAGTCAGGGCTGGGCAAATTACGGCCGAGGCTTTTTGAGTCCTGGACTTTTGACTTACTTGCAATATTTTTGATATTCAAACTGTGCAGGTTTATTCTACTTGGATTGAAGTATGTTGGGTCCAAGTTTCAGACCGATCGGATCATCCGGTGCCAAGATATGGTGAGCATCCGAAAAAGCCGGGTTTTTGCGAAAACGGCTGACCTTTCGTCCTCTGATCCATTTTTCTCGGCACCAGATGATCTAATCGGAAACTAGGACCCAATATAGTTCAAATCAAGTCCAATAAGCCTGTAAAGTCTGGACCCGATCGGATAATTGCAAGGTGGTCAAAAGTCCAGGCCTCATAAAGCCTTCGAAAAGCTTGGGCCGAAATTAGTGCAGCCCTGATTTTAATTCAAATTTGGTTAAAAACGCATTTCTTGCATGAACAATTTGTTTCCCCTCGGCCAATCGATATTGTGTGGTTTTGTAGCGTCGTCGCTCGATTGAGTTCTTGTACACTCTGGCTATTGTGGTTGTCGGCGCCGCATTCTGTATAGCTTGCCTGCTCGGAACGATCTTCTATCAAAAATCCAAAATGGTAGGCTTTTTTTTGCATGATTTGTTACAGTTTTTCACCGTTCTTTTTATATAGAAAAAATTCAAATAAATACTATTTATCAGGGCGATCACGGACGCTTCGAAATAGTGGAAGAACCGCAGAAGAAGCTGGAAGACGCACAAAAAGAGGAGCAGAAGGCACTGCTCACACGCCAAAATACGAGAGCACAGTCCGAACAGGTAGGCGAGCACTGAAAAAATAACATGTTTTAAAGTGAGGTTCAAAGTAAGAAATTCATGTCCGAAAGTCCCAAATTGTAAGGAGACGACGAGAAGTGCACGGCGGGTGGAGTTTTCTAGTCCCCCGGCCGCCATTTCGTTTCGGTATCCTCGAGGCAAAAGACACAAAAATGTCGAATCTCAGGATCAGACCGAATAATCCGAGTGCCGCACGAAAAATCGATATCCGTTGCTTTTTTTGAGAAAGTCAGCCAAATTCGGAACTTCGGGACATAAATCACTCACTTTGAACTCGACTTTAGAAATATAGTGCTTTTGTAGTACACGACACTTTTAAAAACAATTATTTTCTAACTTTACAGGCGATTCCCACAAACAACGTGCAATTGGCGCCAATGTCCGTCGGAAGGCACAAATCATTTCTGGGAACGATCAACGAAGTGACCCCGGATGTATAAAATGACGCCCACGCCAAAAATTCCAGATTTTTCCCTATGAATAGCCTGTGTTTGAATAATTTTCTAAGTAGATCTTGTAATTTTTTAGTTTCACTTCACTTTTTCCCCCCATTCCAAATTCCTTGCTTTACCACCTTTTTCCATGTACATACCATTTGTTTGAATGTTTCCGCTTCCCAAGACATTTCCAGAATCTAAGTCACTTTTTCTCCCCGCATTTATCATCGATTTCCCAACGGTTTTCATCTCAATTGTGGCCTTTCTCGTCTACTTATCAATTTCTCAGTTTTGTGATGAATTAAAAAGTGATAACGTCGAGACTGTAGAATGTTTTTAAAAACTGGCATTATTGCTTCTGAAAATCGCGATGAATTTGCGGATTGTCTCAATTTTAACACTGACCATTTCAACATTTTCGGCGCAAAAATTGAGCGAAGAGGAGAATCGGATCCGATTGGAAACGTGCGGCAGAACCATTTTGCGTGAGTGTTTTTTATATTCGATCGATTAAAAATTGTTGAGCACAAAATTTGGCCTTCAAATTCACTGCAAAATTTTTTAGGATTTAACCTCTTTTGAGCTCACAATATCCGTCTAAAAATGATAATAAACGCGATTTGACATTTTTTCCACATTCTCCAAATGATTTCGGTTATTTTGAGCGTTCGTAGGGGTCTGTAGGCATTTTTTAGAAAAAAAAGTTATGATTTTTCAGCGAAAATCTACAAAGGCTCGTCGACGATTCGCGAGGACAGTCCGTGGACGGTTTTTCAAGGAACCGGGGCGCCGAACGGAGGAATGGTCCAGTGTACGGCTACAATAATCTCGCCACGTCACATAATAACCGCCTCGCATTGTGTGGCCGTCATGAAGCCAAACGGCACCGGATTCGAGAAGATTCTAATGGACGGAACGGATATCGAGCAGAAGGACTGTGATGGAGAGTCAGTTTGCACATAAAACCAGACTTGCAACGGGCCGGGCGGGGCCAAAATTGGAAATTTTCCGGCCCGGCCCGGGAGGATGCACCTAAAAATTCAAAGCGAACTAGTTTTGCTTCAATTTCGAAGATTCATTGTAAAAACCAGCAGAAATAGAAAAAAAGACGAAAAAGGCAATGTTATAGCATAAAAACCTGTTAAAAAATAGAAATTGCTGTTTAAAGTCGCAAAATTTTCACAAAAATTACGAAAATTTTCTCAAGAGTGGGCGGAGCGATTGATTGCAACTCTGGCACGCCATTTTAGCAATTTTGCCGCACGCGTTTTCCTCTTCCTTCATATTTTTTTTGCATATTTTTTTTGAGGTCTAACTTCCGGGCCGACCGGGCCGGGCCGGGCCGACGATTTGCTGGCCCGGCCCGGGATTTGGCAAGTCTGCATAAAACTAACGGCACGTTGAAACTGTGTAAAAAAAATTGCAGTGACTACTACATAAATGACACGTCAATCGCTGAGAAAATCGTCTTTTATGGTGGAATCAATGTGACCGTGGGACAGGATAAACCGATTGGAAAAGCGAAAAGTGTTGGTCAATTAGCAACTATTTTTCGTGAAACCTAGACGATTTCCAAGAGTGCTCCGTAAAACTCGGCAACTTTTGCGCAAAAGAAGGATTTGCGCTGCTGCTAACCTTACGCAAACTTTGCGCAACTTTGATAGAGAAGTTGCGTAAAGTTTGCGCTAAAGTTGCGGAGACTGATGAGCTCCAGTCATCGCCCATTTTTCCTAAAAAACTTTTCAATTACGAGTTTTGAAACAGTAAACAATTCCCTACAAAAATCCTCTTTATTTTGACAGCTCCGACTGTTGGGAGCATGCAAAACTTACGAAAGTAACCGAAAAATCGTCGATCTGACGTTGATCGAACTGGCGGAAGCGTTGACGTTCGGACCCGACATCAACATGGCCTGTGTCTCGAGTTTGTACCCTTTTTGAATGTGTAAATTTTTTTTTCTTTTTTTTTACAGACTCAATGTCCGATGTGGCCCCGTTTTTGAGCCTCAATTTCTATGGATACGGCTCTAATCGTGAGTTTTTTTCGGGATTTTTTTCGAAAATGAAATAAATTTTTCAGCCAGGGAAGATTCGAATCAAAATTCGCTTCGCATTGCCACTTTTCTGTATGAGGAATCGCAAGTGAGCAACAACAAAAAAAGCGGTGGCCTAGAAACCCAAATCCCATTGTTTTTCCAGGTCCTTCAGCCACAATTCGTGTTTCGTCGACCGCAGGAAACGCTGAAATTCGACAAGGAAACATTTCTGGCCAGATCGGTTTTGAACAAAACTGTCGCGTGTGAGGTTGGTGGGGCCGAACTTTTGCAATCGGCTGGAAAACTAGGCCACCTACGAAAAGCGATCAATAAACTTTGTTGCGTTTAGGGTGATAGCGGCGGCGGAGCGATTCGACGAATTCGCGATCAGAATACGGTGGTCGCGGTGATAAGTCACAGTGAGTTGGATTACTGTGGCCACAGTAATCCGGCGGAAAACATTTTGCAGCCACGTGTTCGGTATTGTCGTTGCGAACAAAGTACGCGGGTGAGATCTACGTGCCGGTTTCGCTGTACAACGATCAGATTTGCAACCACACGGGCATCTGCTCTCCGCCGCCGACGACCATCATGATTTGGGGACACGCCAACGCAATCTCACACTTTTTCGTCTTTTTTGCGATTTTTGTCGGTTTTCTTTGTGATTTTTGAGTGAAATGAACGTGGAAAGGCGTTTTTTGGGTTGTAGAGCACGAATTTGACATTGAAACAACTTAACCGAGCTCGGCACAAAACGAATACTTGAGAAGTCAACATTTCTCGAAAAAAATCAATAAAGGTGAATAAAGCGAGTAGCACCAGTCGATTCCCCGCAAAAAGTTAGTGCCTGGTGCCAAGTTTCAGAAAAATCAATAAAGGGAATCTTCGACTTTTTTCGCTTGAAGGTGGGTGAGTCGTACAACTTTTTGTGGAGTTTCCAATGGATTTTTTTGTGTTTTATATCTAATTCCAGTTTTTTCCATGCATCTTCATCCAAATCCGTCGCTTTTCCGGTTTGAAATTCGAATTGCCGCGCGACTGCTACCGTAACCCTTGCAGTTCTCTTCGTGGGTGGTCCTGGACCTCCCACGAAGCCGGCCCCCCGCCAGAATCGCTCATTCCGATCCGTTTTTCACCGTTTTTGCGGCACGAAAATTGTGCACACGTGGATTTTTAGATGTTTAATGTCTGAAATTAAAGATTAGTCGAGAAATGTACACCGAAGTGAAGGAACTCGTCAACTTTCTGTGCCGCTACATTCACGGACGCATTCCGAGAAGACCCGTGAGTGTTTTGGGCCTAAATTTGGTGTTTCAGGCTTTTTTTCAGGAACAGTATCTGAAAATTCGAATTTTGTCTTTAGATTGGAATATTCGGAGCCGAACTCGGCAACTACCTCGTTTCGCGGTACGCCTCCTGCCACTGGGACCCTGTTCATCCCAAAAATGGTAATTTTAAATGATTTTGGTGCGGTAAAACCTAATCGAACTGTTTTTCGGCGGTGCGCGTTTGATTTTTGTTTTTGAAAGTGGACAATTGCCTATGTTTCGATCGCAAGCTTCAAAAATGAAGATCTTACTTTAGAAAACGACTATTCTACAGAAAAGTTTGAAAGCCAGTTCTATTAGGTTGCACCGCCGATTTTGGAAGCCGATTTCCAAATTTGCGAGAAAAAAGGCAAGAGATTATTATTTTTAGGGGAAGAAACGCGAGTGGTGTGCATCAACGCTCCGAATGGCTCTTCTCCGTGCTTTGAGAGCAGCGCCAACGAGTCGGGACTCGACATTCACGAGATTCTTTCTCTTTTCCCACGTAAGCACTTTTACCGGCAAAATTTGAGTGGTTTTGCGGAAAAATTCGAAAATTCTCAATGGGGCGCATTTGCATCATTTTTTGAAAATCTCTTGTTTCCCCTGCTTTTGAGGTTTTCACAGCAATTTCCCATGAATTTTATGTCAAAAATTAACAAAAAAAACGACTATTTTAGCTGAAACACCAAAAATGCCTTTGGATCATCGTTTTTTGCAGAGAACATGTACTTGTACTGCAATCCGGGAGAAGTGTTCGCTCGTCTCAACGGAAGCGGTATTGCGATGCCAATATGGAGTGGAAGTGTGAACGCCGATGAGAAGTTGGTGCAGATTTTTCGAAAAATCGATCCATTTCCTAATAATTGCATTTTTGCAGTTATCAAGCGATGCCGGAGCACATTGTGAGCACCGCGTCGACCGTGGCTGCTCACAGCCTCAACTCGAATCTCGGAGCCGCCGGGCAGTCCGTCTATATTGGAAAAAAACCGTTGCCCACCGAAAATCTAGGTAAAATTCTCGATTTTTCCAGAAATTTCGTCTTTAAAATCAATATTTTCAGCGGTTCTCGAGCTGGTGAGCATGATTTTTGTTCCGTTGGGACGCGAGCTCATCGAGCACGCAAACTGCGCGATTCCGCACTTTCAGATGGTAAGTCTTTGAATTTATTTATCTTGACCAATCGATAATTTTTGCAGAAATACCCGTTCCGTTTTGTGTTCAAACCGACCTCGGCACAAACGTACACTGGCGCCGAGTTCTCCGTCACTCGTTTCGGATCTTCCAAGTACGTTTTTGTTCAATTTTTTTTTTTGCAAGTCTAGAAAATATATAAATCTTCAAAAAAATCCCAAGACCCTAAAAAGTTCAAATCATTTGCAGACCGCGCCCGGATCTGACCACAATGCTGAGCATCAAACAGCAGTCTTCCGGCTCGCAGGCCATCTCGTCGGCGAGCTCGTCCACTCCGAGCCTCGAGCACGCTCAGTACACCTTTTATTGAGATTTTAACCCTGAAAATGATCTGTCCCATTGAAATCCTTGTTTAATTGAATTCTAAGAATTTTAAATATCATTCAAAATGAGTTTTACCCCCAATTTTCATCGGTTTTATCGATGTATCAGCTTTAATGGCCTTCTTAATTTATGAATTGCCTTTTTTTGTTTGAAAATGCTTGTCTTACTTTTTTTAAAAACATTTTTCGTCGGTTTACGTGTGGTCTCTCCCCGTTTTTTCCGCCGCCGTCGCACCTTTATCATCATCCTCGGCGGCAACTGGCGAACGTCGCCTCGATAGCTCAGTTGGGAGAGCGTTAGACTGAAGATCTAAAGGTCACCAGTTCGATCCTGGTTCGGGGCAACCACGTTCACAGGTGAAACGCGGTTGATCAATTATACAATTGAGCCAATTGTAGACAAATTATCAACAAATCGCGAACGGGATGAGAAGCAGATTGGCGCACAACACAGTGTATAATAAAGAAATCGCGCTTGTTCGCGATTGATGTATAATTAGTGAATTATTGACAAGTTCGCGAACGAGGGTGCACAATCGACAAATCGGCGAACGGGCTGGCCACTCTGAGTTTCACTTTTGAATTCAAATATTTGTGATTTTTTCATATTTTCGTTGGTTTTTATTGCAATTTCGCATGCTTTTATGTAATTAAACCAAAGTAGAGCATACAGGTTTCGCATTTCAATTCGTTATGGTTCATTGCCACGACTAATACTTCCAGAAACAGACAGCCGCAGGTGAGAAAATGGTTTTTTGATTCAATTGCATCAGAAAAAAGATTTCAGATAATGCGAACGAATTTAGAAAAAGAGAATAACTGGAAGTTATTAATGCCGACCAAGATTTAAAAAAGTGATTCGAGTGTGCCGGGCGCAGAGCTCGAACAGTGTCAGACGGCCTATTCCTCGCAAAAACGAACAACGTGGTCGTTGGACGGTGAGATTCAGAAGGATACAAAGAAAATCAATCATTCAATTTCAGTCAATGTTCGACTTCGAATAGTGTGTGGGAAGAAAAACGATGACGTTTCGAAAAGGAAAGAAAAAGATGAACGCATTCAGCATGAGGACGGAGTCGCAGAAGTAATCGCCGACTGTTACGTGATTTTCTACTTAATTCTTTTTTTTTCGATTTTTTCTTTCACTTCTTCTTTTGTCTCTAACATTGCATTCTGTTATTTTGTTACTTTTTTCGTTTAATAAAATTATCTCGTCTCAAGTGCGATTTGTGAAAAATTGGCTTGTTATACAATGGGCGATTTGCGCAGGATTTGTCAATTATACAATGCCCGTTCGCGATTTGTCAGTTATTAATCAACAATTCGCTTCATCGCGTGTACCTGGAGAAAAAATCTGGGATAAATCGCGAACTAATTCCACACTTTTCGCGATTCACCTGTGTTTTGCAGTTGAAAAAGGGTTTTCAGTTAACAACTCTCTCAAAACATACATACTTTGTCCCTATTGACACGCAAAGAGATCAATTTCAAATGTTTGTTTGTGCCCTCCGATCATTTCCTTATCAAAATTAGCATCAAAAAGCGACCAATCCTTTTGTTTTCTTCCGAAATTTGTCTTCCTTGTCATTGGTGACGTTTCAGACCAACCGGCGTCCAGCGGGAGATTAGGGAATTGGTTAGAATTGGGAAATTTCGGTGATAATCAGAAGAAATTAATTTGAAACTGCAATAATCTAAAATCGCGTAAAAATCATATGTAATCCTCAAATATTCAATTTTTGTATCGTATCCCACTTCCAGTTGACCGATCGGACCCAAAAAAATGTTTGGACATTACCCGCAAAAAACGCGCAGCTCTAACAAAGCCCAAACATCTATTATCAACTTCTCAGTGTTCGCACATGACTGCGCCGCTCGAGTCGATGACGTCATCACGTGATGTCGTAATTTCGTAGTGAAAATGATGAAAACGTGAGAAAAAATGGCCACGTGAGAGTGACACAGAAATAGATGTAAACGGGAGGACAATAAAATCACGGTGTTCTTCTTTTCGCGTTTTACACTCAAATTGACGTCATTCTCTCGCAATTCTCGATCTTTTTCCGTCGTCCGAATCTCGTGGTCTGCCACGTCATCAATATGACGTCACTCCTGGGCATAAAAAGCCTGTCAGTGGGTTTTAAAGAGTTTACAGTTTCAAAAAACTAAACAATTCGTCGAGTAAACCTCTTTTCCTTTTCATTCGTATATTTTCTATAGCAGTAGAAGCCCTAAATAACGGGGGGAGGTGTACTCGAAATGAGGGGTGTTAGTGGTTGTTTATGCTCTGCCGCTCCGCCAAAATAATTATTATTTACGCTCTCTCTCTCTCTTTCTCTCTTTGTGGCTTTCTTTTTCAGTTGAATATCAGTCGGTGCTAACACATTTTGCGCGGAAACTTGGCCTAGGATCCGACAGCGGTTTTCTAGGCCAAGTTTTTCAAAAAAAAATCTCATTGACCGAGAAACAGAGAGTTTTCTCAATTTTTGTGCGTTCTCTGACCTTTCTCTCTCTCTCTCCCCCCTGCAACAGGTCATTTTAAACTAGAAAACGTACCCAACATCAAACTCGTGTTCTTCTTCTTCTTCTTCTTCTCTCTCTCTCTCTCTCTCTTTCGCGACCATCTGATTTCCGAAAAATGACGAAATCTCCATTCGTCTATCACATTTCTTATCAATTGACAGAGAGAGAGAGAGAAGAAGGCGGGTGGGTCGGAAGGGAAGGGAAAATGATATAAAAATGGAACGAGACAATAAATGTACATATATATCCATTTCTTTTTTTTCTCGCTTTTAAAGCTTTTCTGTTTCACTTTCCCTCATTAATGCCTCATTGTTTCAGCTAAAATGTCTGGAAAGCTGGAAATAATCTCGCTGGAAGAGTTCGACGAGCCGTTCGAAGAGATTCTCAAGTCGGAGGCCGAGGAGGCCGAGAGAAACGCCGAAAAGTACTTTTCGATGGACTCGTGGGAGACGGTCAGTTCGATCGGAGTCAACGTCTCCTACTCGAACGCCTTCTGAAGACATCCGGCTTTATTCTGCCACGTCATCATCATCACTTTCAACGGTTTACTACGGGATCCATTTTTGTCAATATGATTCTCATGATTCTTTCCTTTTTATGTGTATAAATTGATTATTCTTCAAAGGTGTCGTGTACTGAAAAAGTAACGTTCAAATTCCCAAATTCTAAAGAGAGTTTTCTCGTCCCTGGGCCGCCATTTCGTTTCGGAATCCTTGAATCAGAAGTGCCGCACGAAAAATCGATATTCGCGTGGGGAATTCAGCCAAATTCGGGGATTTGAGACTTTGGAACCATGAATCTATGAAAAAATGAAAACTAAATAAACGAATACAAAAAAAAATCCACGACTTTGATGCCGCGTCCAAAGTTTCGGAAAAACCCGGAAAACCGCAGGTTTTTCTGTCCAAAGTCGGCCGAAATTTGCGTGAAAAACGGGGGTGCGCACAGCTCAATGAGCGTAACCGTACCCCCTAAAACTACGGTATTTTTTGAAAATTTGCGCAAGAAATTTGAATATTTTCAAATATCCTCAAGAAATTAACAAATTTTCAAAAAATACCGTAGTTTTAGGGGTACGGTTACATTCGTTGAGCTGTGCGCACCTGCCGTTTTTCACGCAAATTTCAGCCGACTTTGGACAGAAAAACCTGCGGTTTTTCCGGTTTTTCCGAGACTTTGGACGCGGCATGAACAAATTTGAGCCTTGGTTCAAATGTATCGCCTAAAAAAGTTCTGTAAGCTTCACAAAAGCTTCACATAGCTATTATAAAACCACTTTTTGTCGGTTACCAATCACCTTGACCGACCGAATTTCCCTTTTTTTCCCCTTATCACTTCACGTGGATTTCACATGAAGAACCGATGGTATCAGGTGACTTTTTGACACTCAAAAACTCAACTTTTGGCGGGACAAAGAAAGCCTTTTTTGAAGACGCTTTTTGGTACTCATCTCATCAATTTTCGCCCCATTTTTGCAACGGATTCACGCAATTTTGTGGCTTTTTGGGGTGATGTAGGACTTGTTGAAACTGTTTTTAAAAAAAGGCGAAAAAGTTATGTGAATACAATGCAATTTCACTTTTTTTTTCTGATCAATTCGTATCTTATCAACCATCACTTTCACTTTGCACGAAAAAAAAAACGCGGAGAAAAGCGAATGGCGAACAAAAATCGGCGGAAATCTCGTGACTTTTCATGGTTCTTGTGGAAATGGGTGTGGCGAATGACGAATGACGAACAAATGGGTTTTACAAGGGAAGGTTGTGAAAAAAATTCTCAAAAATCAGAAAAATTCTGAATAGCACGCTCAAATTTTTTTTGAGAATTATACCGAATTTTTTTGAAAATTCTGAAAAAAATTCTTAAAAAAATCAGAAAAAAATTCCGAATAGCACGTTCAATTTTTTCAGAATTAGGCCGAATTTTTTGGAAAATTCTGAAAAAATGCTCAAAAATCAGAAAAATTCTGAATAGCACGCTCAAATTTTTTTTGAGAATTATACCGAATTTTTTTGAAAATTCTGAAAAAATTCTTAAAAATCAGAAAAATTCCGAATAGCACGTTCAATTTTTTCAGAATTAGGCCGAATTTTTTTGGAAAAATTCTGAAAAAATGCTCAAAAATCAGAAAAATTCTGAATAGCACGCTCAATTTTTATTTTAAGAATTAAGCCGAATTTTTTGGAAATTCTGAAAAATGCTCAAAAATCAGAAAAATTCCGAATAGCACGCTCAATTTTTTTCAGAATCAGGCCGAATTTTTTGGCTTTTTCACTTTTTCAACAAGTTTAGGATAAGCAGAAGAAAATTCAAATATAGACACGTGGCAGGTCAAATGAGCACTTCAAAAGCAACACTTTGGAACGTTCTAGAAAAGCCAAAAAATTCGCTTAAAAAAATTAGACCAAGTCGTCGACCCGGCGGGGGGTCATGACAAAATTTTCGAGAAAAAATTAATTTTCGAAATGCATCCAAAAAATCGAGAATGCCTAAAAGTATACGAAAACAACAAATATCGCGATCAGAACCCTTAGAAAACGCACTTTTCTCAAGTTCGCGAACATTTTTCCATGCAAAAGTACTCTGAATTTTGTGAATTTAGGCCTAAAAACCCCTTGATATCAATCGGGGTGAACTTTTTTTTGCCGAAGCACAATAATGTCTAGATTCAGAATCAGCAATAAAATCATGGCTATGTAGTGTTAACATTTTTCAGGACGAGGAGGAAACTGAAAAATTTTCTGAACAATGTCACAAAACAATTTTTTTCTCCATGAAGGAGGGGTGCTAATTTTTTAGTCTCAACGTGAAATATACTCAAAAAGATGCGAGGAATGCAATGGCGTTGAGTCTGAGACGCTAGCATTTTTTTGGAATTAGTTACAGGTTTGACCCATTTGGAGCCCATGCTCAGGCCAGGGCTCGCTGAGCCGGACCTAATATTCTTCTTGCCTATCAGTGCCATGGGCTATTAGGTATAATATGGGACAAAAAAGATCAATCTGAATTTTAAGTGACCTGGAGACATTGCGTTTTAAATAACGTATTCAGTTCTAGTTAAAACAGTGTTATCACCATTCCCTCTCTCTCTCTCTCTCTCTCTCTTTCTCTCTCTTTCTCTCTCTTTCTCTTTCCGTGCTCCCCTTGAGTCATGTCCATTTATACACATATTCTCGAGTGCTCCGTCCGTTTGCCCGCCGAGCGCCGAAACGAAGAGAGTGCTAGAGGTAGAGAGAGAGAGAACCATGTAAAGTGATGATAAGCACCTGTTCTTCTTCCCTCTAACCCACCCATCCATCTATTTCTCTCCTACTCGACAAAATCACCGGTTTTAATTGCTGCTGCTGCTGTGTACAAGTCTAATGGAAACGATAATAATAATAATAATAATAATAGTATTATGACGATCGAGAGATGGAAAATAATTTTTGTACAGTTTGAATTGATTTTATTGTCCACTAACTTATTCACGGGCACCCACTGCTCGCAACCCAAATACTACGACTCTAACACTTATCAGGATTGCTTTCAAGGAGCGCCCGGTAAGTTTTCGACCAAAAAATGTTGTAAAATAGACAAAATCATACTTTTCCGTGCAGGATGGTATCATCTGAGTGCCACGTGTGTCTTCCCGTTGACACAATTCGAACGAAACTACACGACGGCCATTCAGATGTGTGGAGCGTGAGTTCGCGTCTCAAAATGCGTTGTGAAGAGCGGGAAGACGTGCCAATTTCCAGCGTGAACCACAGTATCGGATACCGAGAGACGAACTGGCTCATCGCCACTCAACTATTCGAGTTATTCCGAAATGAGACGAGCCGACAACTGAATAGACTCTACTGGACGGGTCTGCGAATGAGAAGTGCGACGATGATCGGCGTCGAGTCCGAGGATGCCACTTCCGAAGTTGCCGATGCCATCGTGGCAGACTTCACCTCGGTCTACAACCCACTTTGGGCCCGGGGACAGCCTCCCGAGGTTATTTTTTCCGTTTCAAAATTGTCTTTTGGCCGTTTGGAAGGCATCAAAACACTCGTAAACACGCTCTGATCTCTGTGACAGATGCGAAATTCTCGAACGGTCCCTGTCCGGTCTATCCTCCCCGACGGACCGTCCATTCTGCCACAACCATTCTCTTTTCTTTTTTTCTCCCTGCCCTGCCTGTCTTCCAGTGTTGAGCACATTTTTGTTGTTTAGCTATTTTTTTCAAAAAAAAAGCCGCAGAAAAAGGTTCTGCATTGACGATTTTTTTGTTCCGTTTTCCGTCTGCCGTCTTCCGGGAGAAAAATTTTTTTCCGTCTTCCATGTTCCGTAAAAAAATTGTCGCGCGAACCCCTCGGGTACGGTCGCTTTAAAGGCGCATGCCTACATTTTGTCGCGTCCCGTTTGACCTACCGCTAAACTATATCGGTCGATGCGAACACACTCGGATCATTGAGGGTCCGTCAATATGAGAGGCCGATCATGTAGACAACCTTTTGTTTTTTGCCTACTCTCATTTGTCTGAAACAAGGCATTAGCGTACTATCAAATTAATAATCATGCGTCCGGTTCCCCGCCGCCGCAACGCGACCGCTTCGCAGCTGAAAAGACCACGCCCCTCAATTAATTATTTTTTTTGGAAAATACACAAATTAAAGCTACTCCTGACGAAAATTAATTGTTTTCGAGTGTTTTTAGAGAATTATCTTTGCAAACAGATCGATTTAGACGAGATTCTGAACTTTAATTTGTGTATTTTCCAAGAAAAATAATTAACTGAGGGGCGTGGACTTTTCAGCTGCGAAGCTGTCGAGTTGCGGCGGGGAACCAGAGGCAACATTATTAATTTGATAGTAGGAAACATAAAAGGAGCGAAATGTCAGAAAAATCGATAATGTGCAAAGATCCATCGACAAATGAACACACTTTGCAGACGCTCCCCACCGCGGACTTTACGCACTCCTGTCTGGCGCTGGACCTTCGGAACTCATCGAATTTCGGCTGGCGCGTGCTCCCATGCTCGCTCCAACTGCCGATCCTCTGCCAGAACTACGCGTGTCTGCTCGGAACGTTCCGATGCGCGGACAACTCAAAGTGCATTCCGATGACGTTCCAGAACGACGGATTCGACGACTGTCTCGACGGATCCGACGAGAAGAGCGGTTCCGCGCGAACGACGACGTCTTCCGCGTCGTTCGAGAGAGAGAATCGCGTCTACGAGTGGCCAATGTTGGTCTCGTCCGGAGGCGTTTTGGCGCCGAGCACGGTCAGATACGGACGGGGCGAATGCACGCATCGGTGGATGGTCATGTCGCCGGAGGATAGACACTTTGTCATTTGGGTACGTCTTTTTGAAAAGCACGTTTGCACAATTCCCGGTCTCCAGAGCTGACAATGGCTCATGGCGACATTGGCTCGAAATTCAAATTTTACTAGCAAAATTTGTGTTTTTTGCCAGATTAGCCACGAAAAATCGATAATTTCTCATTTGTCTCGCGATACACTGATTGTATAGGCTATTACAAATTTTTTAAGCGCAAGAGCGTTAAATTTGGTCAAGTCGCACTCACATTTATCCGTTTGAAGGTTTTTGGCTAAAACTGCGTGAAATTCAGTTGCTTTTCGGTAATTTTCGCGGTTCGAGCGCTCAAAATGCTTGTATTTACGTGATTTATCATTCTCAAAACCAATTTTAAAAAAGCGCAAAATGAGAAGTTTTTGGGCGGCGAAAACGAAAAAGCAAAGTCCGCGAAAAATGAGCGCCAAAACGCCATTAATTCAGCGAGAATTAGTGTGTTTTCATGTCGAACAATCATTTTTCATCGCCTTTGGTCACAAAAATCAGAGAAAACCTGCTCAATTCATGAAAACGCCATTTGGCCGCCGAGGCCACGCTCATATTGTCAGCTCTGGAGACCGTGGCGCGCAATTTACATGCTTTCCAGATAAAATGGCTCACTCCGTCGACGTCCACAACAATTTTGGTGGAGGGAAAAGAGGAGAATGGCCGGATTTTTGTGAACTCGCGAAACGCCACGTCACGCGTCTCGCTCCGATCCTCCTCGTTCGTGCTGACCGCCTCCGAGACGGACACTCGAAAAGTGGAATTTCAGATTTTTTATCAGGAAATTGGTGAGTGAAAAGTTACGCTCGAAAATCATTTTTAGCGCCACATTTGAGGCCCTAAACTTCTGCGGCCCGCATCTCGAAAACCGTTTGTTTTTGTGAAATGTGGTCAACTGAAAAGTTGTTGCAAATCATCTGATGAACAACTTTTCAGTTGACCACTTTCTTCCGAAACGTGCCATTTTCGAGTTATTGAACAATAACTACAAAGCACAACGAGACAGCGAAAAAAGAGAAGAAAAGCACGTTGAGGCCCCGAAATCTGGTCCTCAAAGTGATTGCCTTCGTCTTCTTCCAGACACATCTGTGTGCCGGCTCTCCGCGTCCAACCACTTGCTTTTCTCCTCCTCCACCATCCCCTCGTCCTGCAACTTTCACTTTTCCACCTCCGCCGCCTCCTCCTACGTGGCGATTCTCGTTCAAAAGTGCCTCGGCGTCACTCCTACCGTTGCGTCGCTCGAATTCAACAATTCGACAGTCGCGCTCGGCCCGTCGGCCACCAAAAAACTGCTAATTCTGCCCACAAACCGTGTGGAAGTCGGCGTGAATTCCACGTGGCCGCGGCGCGACTACGACGACGACGACGACGAAACCCGTCTGGAGATGCAGTTTTTCGAGCTGAAATTGGCGGCCGGCAACGAGCTGAATTTGTTCATGATCGACGCGAACTTCGAGATTGAATGGTTGCCGAAATCCGAGCAAATTTGGATGGACGGACAATATCGAGAAGTGGCGGTCAACATGATTTTGACGGGAAACTCGGAAACGTCGTCCGATGAAAATGTGAGCGAAAGTCGATGGGAAGTGACAGAGTGCAGGAAGACGTGTGAAGAGGACAATATTCAGGTGGCGTTGAAAAAACCCGTGTTTTTTTGGTAATTCATACCTTTTTACTGCAGTTGATATCGAAGAACACCTCGAAATCGATTTGGGCGCCCGCCAATTTGACCGGACACGGACCCACTTCGATTATTATCCGTCAATCCGCCGAGCCGTTCCATTTTCACGCCTTCTACAGCCGAAAAGATGACGTGGCACGGCGGATTACGGTAGAAAATGGACAGTTTTTGGATGGAGAAGAAGAAGAAGAAAAAGACGTCACGGAGACGACGACAATGATCACGAGCACTATGAGCACCGAGAGAAGTCGGTTATTGTCTATTCAGAACAGCGTATCTCAGGTGTCGGTAGAGATACCAAAAAGTTGTCAACTGATAAAATGTACACAAGATTTCGATCAACAATTTATCAGTTGACAACTTTTTGATACGACCACCGAGCGCCGAGATACACCGATTCTCAGAGCATTTCAGAAAACCGAACAATCTGCCGGCTGCCGTCGGTTCGCAACGGATACATTCGTTCCGTGTCCGACTACTCGTACGCCGACGGAACAGTGCTCGAATTTGCGTGCTCCGAAGGCTTCGTCCCCGAAAGACCGTTCGAGAATCACTTCCTACTCCTCTGCGAGTCGGGAGTCTGGCTGTCGGCCTCCGGCGTCTACTCGCTCGACCAACAGGAGCCTACAATAGCCTGCGAGTCCGCCGAATGCCCCGAAGTGAGCCCGGTCGAACGGTCGCTGCAGTTGACGCCCGACACGACGGCACGACTCTACGGCACCGTTCGAAAGTACGCGAATTGGAGCGATCAACCGTTCGGACCGTTTTGTGTTTGCGGCGACTCGGACCAGGACCCGCTTGACTGGCGCTGCTACAATTCGGGCAGTGGGACGGCGCAACAATTGCCCGCCGCCTGCATTCTGCCACAAGTCCACGATGCCACGTTTCTGAGGCAGGACGCCGACGAGTTTGATGTGTTCCCCACTGGATACAGGGTAACGAATGCCGGAAAAGTCGGCTCTACTCTGGAAACTCGATTGCAATCTAATTAGAAGAGTTTGCAATCTAATAAGAAAAAACTCTATTTTGCAATCTAATCAGATTTAATTGAAGTTCCAGTAAAATCGTATTAGATTACAATATATTTTTCCTGAATTGCAATCTAATAAGAAAAAATTGCAATCTAATTAGAAAACATTGCAATCTAATTAGAAAAATTGCAGTGATTGTAATCTAATTAGACGATTTTGCAAAATTGAAGCAAATCTCTGATGACCTTAACTAATTGAAGCAAATTCTATTTCAAACGAGTTCGTGTTAGATTGCAAAGTTTTCTAATTAGATTGCGATCGAGTTCCCAGAGTACACGGCGACCGACCAAAAACGTAGAAAGGGGCGTGGGGCCAGGCGTGCGCGGTTTATTTTGGCGCGAAATTCGAAATTTAACCCCATTTTTCATGTTTTTCGTCAAAAATTATCATATTTCGTACGATTTCGACGATGTAATTGCATAAATTTTGTTAAACAAATCATCGCGCACTTTTTGAGCCTAAAACAAGCAGGTTTCATTCAGAAATGAATCAATTTAATCGATTTTCAAGTTTTGTGCTGAAAATGCGCGAATTTCAGTCATTCGCCGATACTTTTTGCCGTTTGAACGCTTAAAATACTTGTATTAACGTGCTTAATCACTTCCGACACTCACTTCGTCTCAAAACTATCCAGATCGGCCGGTATGAAAATTCCGAAATTGCGGCGGCGATTGGCCGCGGAGGGCGTATTGCGAAATATGCCAAACGCGGCGTTTTCACGAAATTTTCGATTTTTTCTCTCTTTAATGTCTTCTTTCGTCGATATCAAACACAAAAATATCGGAAAAGTGCTGGAATTGCGGCAATTTCCACAAAATCAGCCACGAAAAATCGATAATTTCTCATTTGTCTCTCGATACACCGATTGTATAGTCTATTATGAATTTTTTAAGCGCAAGAGCGTTAAATTTGGTCAAGTCGCAAATCACATTTATCCGTTTGAAGGTTTTTGGCTAAAACTGCGTGAATTTCAGTTGTTTTTCGGTAATTTTCGCGGTTCGAGCGCTCAAAATGCTTGTATTTACGTGATTTATCATTCTTAAAACCAATTCGTCTCAGATTAGGCCACGCCCCCCCCCCCCTTTCTACACTTTTGGTCACCCGCCGTGAGCGCTCTACAAATTCACGTACTCTCAGATCCGCATGGACTGTCTAATCTGTCCGTCGATGCAAAAATACTACACGTGTCGAGACGGAGTGTGGCAAAACTCGGACGGTTCGATTCAGGCGTACGACACGTTCGAGTGCAAGTGCTCCGACGATCCCGGTTGGTTCGACTTGTTTTTTGCTGAAATTTGAGGAAAAGCAAACACGTTTTCAGAGTTTGTCGACCCGTGCGAACCGCATGGAAAATATGTCGAACTTTCCGGAAACTATAGTTGCGCATGCGATGCGGGCTACAAATTTCAAAAGGGCACATGCCTCGGTTCGTACTGTTTTTTTTTTGGTGTTGAGTTGCACTTAAAAATTGAAATGTAGACATTGACGAGTGCTCGGAAGCCGTCAGCTATTGTGACTCGTTTGCCACGTGTCTCAACACGGACGGCTCGTTCCGCTGCGTCTGCCCGTCCAATTTTCACCTCTACGAAGCGTCCGACTACCCGAGCTGGGCGCCCGTCAGCCAGTGGCTCATTCCCGGATTCAGTTGTGTCGGTGAGTCGGAGTTAACGACAAATTGCAGCGAGAAAAACGGTTTCAGAATCCACGTGCAACACGACGACCGATTTGAGTGACTACGGAGTGCGAGTGATTTGGCCGCCGGATTTCGGTGGCACATTTCCAGCGCTCAGGTACGAAACATTATGGGGATCAAAAAATGATTGTTTTCCGTTTTTTTTCCCCTATTCAGCAATGTCAAAAAATGGAAAAAAAAACGGAAAGAAATGGATCATCGCTCGCAGCGTTTTTTTCCGGCGGGTCTCGCAGCGATTTCCCGGGCGCGATGCATGCGGCTACTGGATTTACGCGAAATTTTCCTAATTTTTCTGCGAAATTGCCACGTTTTTCCTCTATTTTGAACCGATTTTTTCACCTGATTCAGTTCGAACGTGGCAAACTCGAACGAGTTACAATCACGGCCTAAAAACGATAAAATTCAAGCGAAATCGGTCGGAAATAGCGGGAAAACGTGGCAATTTCGCTGAAAAATTCGAAAAAAATTCCCCCTTCTCGTAAATCCACTCATAAAACGTCCGGGAAATCGCTGCGAGACCCGCCGGAAAAAAATGCTGCGAGCGATGCATTTCTCTCCGTTTTTTTTCCCATTTTTTGACATTGCTGAATAGGGGAAAAAAACGGAAAACAATCATTTTTTCATCCCCTCAATAGCCCCGTAACGAGACTCGCTGACGATTGGATAATTGCTATGTGAAACAGTAAAGAGCCACTTTTGTCGAGTGTAGCACGGTCTCCCACGACGCGAATGATTTCAATGGGGCGCACTTGCAACAGGCGGGCTGTGTCGATTTACGCGGCGGCCGATTAATTAATTTTCAACGGGAGTTTGCGTTCTTTCTATGTTTTCTGTACAATACACCTATTTTTCGTACGCCTGGAACCTGGATTCGAATAATTAGAGCACTAGTTACGTTTTGGTAACAGAAATCTCGCATATCGTTGAGAATTAGCCGAGTTATTTCGATTTGAAAGTTTTGGCCTGGATTTTGATGTTTTTCTAATAGTTTTCGAAAACTGCTCAAGAAAACTAACCGCCGGAACCTGAATTTTGTGAAGAAAATTCAGCGAACATTTTTATCGTTCGTTGGGCTCATGAAATGCAAAATGAGCTGAAATATAAAGGTTTGAAGTTTTGACGAAATGCGAAAAAGACGCTAAAAACATGAAAAACTCTAAATTCTGTAAAGAACGGTTTCCAATCAGTAAAATATTGTTTTCTAGACGTTTTTCAAGTCAAAAAGATAAAAATAAAGGTCGTAAACTCGAATTGAACTGCATTTTTAGACCTGCAAATTTTCAAAAGTTACAACGACACTTCGCAATTCACGAGCGCACTGTGTTTAGCATTTGCGCCCTGGGAGACCGTGTGTGGGCGTCCAGCATGCGCACCAGAGTTGAACCGCCAACAAGAAAGAACCCAAATACAAATGGGGTTATTCAGGCTGTGAAAAAAATTATTGTTTTCCGTTTTTTTTCGTTTTTTTTGTACGGCAAAAAATCCAATTCAGCGATGTAAAAAAACGAAAAAAAAACGGAAAACAAACATACGCTGAATAACCCCATAACAAAACTTGCTGTTCAACCGTATATAGATGCGGCTAGAAACGGGAATAATCTAGCTAGATGGTTACAGATCAGGCCTCAGTTCGGACTACGCGTACGCCACAAACGTGTGCAGCGGCGAGTTTGCGTGCGTGTTGCCGTTCCGCTACACGTGTCTGCAGTCGCTGCTGATGCCCGACCGCAACGTGCTCGCCGCGTGTCCCTCGCCCGACACGTCCGTCTTCTCGTTCGATCCGGAGGACGTCGCCTCGCCCGAATTCCACGTATTCCAGACGATAGACGTCAGGTGCAAAGCGTCCGCAATGACGATGATCGGTAGGGCTCGCGAATGAAAAAAAAAACGTGGAGAAAAGTGTGGGTTCAGGTCGCCCGACACTATTCTGCAACGCTTCGTATCACTGGGAACAGACGCCGGTTTGCATTTGTGAGTTGGAATTGAAGAAAATAAAATCACAATATGTTTTGCTTGTAGACGAAAGTTGTTCGGACCCGACCCAATTCGTGCAGTCGCCCCTGAGAATCAGTCGATTCGTGCGTCCGCTGGGAAGCCATTTCGAGTACCAGACTGTCATTTATTTCGAGTGCGAACCGGCATTCCTCCTGCACGGCGTCGGATCCATCACTTGCATCCGCTACGGCACTGGTAAGACAAAATAGAACGCATCGAGATCGGGATCCTATTTTTAATAGACCTGCAATGGAGTGACGACCTTCCGACGTGCATTCCGATCACCTCGACGACTCCTCCTACGAGCACAGCCACTCCGAATCCAGTTACCGTCTGGAATCTCTTGACTACATCCCGCACCACTCCAATTTTTCGAAACGACAATAGTCCAAATGAGTTTGTCATTGAGGACAGTGTCGTTTACGAGGAGACCAACTATCTGGAGCAGCAGGAAAAATGGATGAAATCTGCCGATGTAAGTTGTACGAAATCATTACTCAAGATTCGATGATTATTTCAAAAAGTCGATGTACCTGTTGAGCTCTACACTTTTGTAGTTGATAACTTTATCGCAAAACGTGTCACTCTTGAGTTAAGGTCTTGAGAGCTGACAATGGGCGGAAGTGCGCCCATACATTGGCGCGAAATTTAAATTTTGACAGCAAAATTTGTGTTTTTTGCCAGATTAGCCACGAAAAATCGATAATTTCTCATTTTTCTCTCGATACACTGATTGTATAGGCTATTACGAATTTTTTAAGCGCAAGACCGTTAAATTTGGTCAAGTCGCAAATCACATTTATCCGTTTGAAGGTTTTTGGCTAAAACTGCGTGAATTTCAGTTGCGTTTCGGTAATTTTCGCGGTTCGAGCGCTCAAAATGCTTGTATTTACGTGATTTATCATTCTTAAAACCAATTCTGTCTGAAAACAGTCAAGAAAGCGCAAAATGAGAAGTTTTTAGGCGACGAGCGGCGAAAAAGCAAAGTCCGCAAAAAAAGAGCGCCAAAACGTCATTAATTCTGTGAGAATTAGTGTGTTTTCATGTCGAACAATCATGTTTCTTTGCCGTTGACCACAAAAATCAGAGAAAACCTGCTCAATTCATGAAAACGCCATTAGGCCGCCGAAGCCACGCCCATATTGTCAGCTCTGGAGACCGTGGCGCACAAGGGTTTTCCAATAGTTTTGTGTTTCAAAAGTTGTTTCAAAGCAACAAATATATTGTCGACTCTATTACTAGACCTATTGGCATACCCGCGAACGAAGAAAAACTTTTGTGTTTCAAAATTGTTTGGCGTGCTTCCCATTTTGCCTATTTGCAGTGGTCGTGGACGTCTTCCGGATGCATCGTGCACCAGTGGAACTTTCCCACCTCGTACCTCGTCACTTCGACACCGATCCACCTGAATGCCGCCGAAATCGAACTGATAGTGTCGGTGGAACAATGCCGAGCGGGCCTCCAACTCGCCATTTTCACCTCCTCCTCCGCCACGTTCGTCGCGCCGCTTTCCGACTTTCGAACGGTGCTCAACTCGACCGCGAGCGGCAGTTTCGTCCTCAAATTGAGCAATTTGAACGACGAGTACTTGGCGATTTCGGTGACCGCGCCCGCCTACGCGCTCGTTTGCGGCGTTGCTGTTCGCGAGAAGAAGTGCGCGGCCGTCGAATTCGATGGTATCCAACTCGGGCCGTCCGGTCCTTTTGCGATGAGAAGGTACCTGCCGGCCACATGTGGAAATCGGTGGGTTTGTGGCGAGAGAGTCGGCGAGAGATCTTTGATCCCTGACGAATAAACGAGATGAAATGAAGTGTATATGTATTTTTGCAGAATAACGACAGTGAACGGAAGATGTGAGCCCACGAGAGGATGGGTCATTCAGAAGAGTCCGTGTCTGTGCAACCCCCAACCACCGTGTCAGTTCTAGTGTTTTATATGTATATATAATGGGGCTATTCAGCGTATGTTTGTTTTCCGCTATTTTTTTCGTTTTTTTACATCGCTGAATTCGATTTTTTGACGTAAAAAAACGAAAAAAAAACGGAAAGTTCCACTGGTGCACGATGCATTCGAATGACGTTCACGACCACTGCAAATAGGCACAATGGGAAGCACGCCAAACAATTTTGAAACACAAAAGTTTTTCTTCGTTCGCGGGAATGCGAATAGGCACGGAACCCCAGCATTCCAATGCGCAAGCGAGTTGTCAATGGGGCGCGCTTGCATCCACCGTCGGCTCGGAGTTTCTTTTTTCAGTTGAAACCCAGAATTCTTTCGTTTTTCTCTTAATAAAAACTCAAATTTTGTTCTTTGCGAACCGTGGGGCGATTGTGTGAGTTAAAAGCATCGATTTAAGCGCGAAACGGAGCAGATTCGTTCAGAATTGACCAAATTGAGGGATTTTGTCGAAAACTACTGAAAAAACGGAGTTTTAACAATCATTTGCCGAATCGAGTTCGGACACTGGCATTCGAACCGTCCAGTCAACAAAAAGTTTAATGCGCGTCTTTTAAGCGCTCAACCGTCAAAAAATATACAGAATTGAGATAATTGAGGCAAATTTTCGATTCCAACAGGAAAAAAATTCTGTAATTTTTGCATAAAACGTTTCGAAATTGATGACAAAGCAGTTAAAATTTTATTTTTTATTCATTTCTAATAATTATCATAAGTTTTGACACTGATTGGTTCTGAAAAGATGGGAATAATGCAAAAAAAGGGAAAACTGAAATGAGAAACTCTACAACGACGCTCCGAAATTACGCGTTACGCGCCTTGTTTAGCGCACCTGAATTGCGCCAAGGGAATTTTTTATTGGAAGGCTGGGGTTCCGTGATAGGTCTAGTAATAGAGTCGACAATATATTTGTTGCTTTGAAACAACTTTTGAAACACAAAAATATTGGAAAACCCTTGCGCGCTACGGTCTCCAGAGCTGACAATATGGGCGTGGCCTCGGCCAAATGGCGTTTTCATGAATTCAGCAGGTTTTCTCTGATTTTTGTGGTCAACGGCGATGAAAAATGATTGTTCGACATGAAAACACACTAATTCTCACAGAATTAATGGCGTTTTGGCGCATTTTTCGCGGATTTCGCATTTTCGCCTTCGCCGCCGATCGCCGCCTAAAAACCGCACTTCTCATTTTGCGCGTTCTTGACCGTCTTCAGACAGAATTGGTTTTGAGAATGATAAATCACGTAAATACAAGCATTTTGAGCGCTCGAACCGCAAAAACTACCGAAAAGCAACTGAAATTCACGCAGTTTTAGCCAAAAACCTTCAAACGGATAAATGTGATTTGCGACTTGACCAAATTTAACGCTCTTGCGCTTAAAAAATTCGTAATAACCTATACAATCGGTCTATCGAGAGACAAATGAGAAATTATCGATTTTTCGTGGCTAATCTGGCAAAAAACACAAATTTCGGTGTTAAAATTTGAATTTCGCGCCAATGTACCGCTCTATTGGGCGGGACGCACTTGCGCCCATTGTCAGCTCTGGAGACCGTGGAATTGGGTTTTTTGACGTAAAAAAAACGAAAAAAAAACGGAAAAAAAATATTTTTTTTCCCAGCCTGAATAAGCGCATAACAAATTTGTTTTGAAACACTAATTTTCAGGCCCAACAGAGGCGCCGATTCCGCAAAGAGACCAAACCGGGAATTGTACGATGAACGCGTGTACGAACGGAGTCTGTCGGCAGTTTGACGGATATTATGACTGTATTTGCAATGATTGTGAGCTATTTTACTGCAGGATTTGAAACAAATTCCAAAGCTTTGCAGTGTTCATCCGCGACGTGACCCAATACGGAGACCCGTACTGCAAACCGAATCACTGTTTGTTCACGAGCCCAATCAGAAATTCCGAGTATAATTGCTCGAGCGGCGAGACCGATTCCGCTGTGAAATGTCCCAATTCCAGTGAGTTTTGTTCGCCATTAACCGCTATCGACGACTTTTATAAAAAGTGTTGCAAAAATTCGAAAGTTCACATATTCTTTCTCTGTTTCATCGTTTCTTTCTAGTCTCCAATCCTTCAGAATGTATTTGTCCCACTTGATCTCCGCTGCTTCTTTCTTTGTGACACTTTCCAGCCTTCTTTTCGCCTTTATGAGACCCATGTAATGTCTAGTATCTTCGTCCCTCGCTCTAGCAGACACAGCTGGAAGGATAATTCGTCCGACACCCGATCGATCCGCATAGTGCCTCCTTCAGAGCTTCGATGAGATGCTTTTGCAACAAATTTTACCTTCGTAGAGTTAGACTTCTACTTCAAATCGTTGTAAGACCCCAAAGAGGATGCGCCTTTAAACGTCTTCTTTGTTCTTCAACGAAAAACACGTTTTCCGCGAGACAGCAAAATCAGCATTTCCAGACCAAAAAGGAGCGTTTTGTCAGTACGAAGGCCAAATCTACAACAGCTCCTACATTTACATGCTTCCAATTCAGTCGGAGGTAATTTTTTAAATGAAAATTTTGTTTTTAAAGTCAGTTTCAACCGCCTAAAATGCGATTTATATGTGCGCGCAAGTGTTGAAAAAATGATGCTTTCCAGAAATACTCGAGAAAAACGAAACTTTTCTGCAGGTAGCACTGGCCACGAACGTGTGCGAAAGTGCGGATACGGAGTACGCAATCCCCGGGGTCATGTGCCAGAATTCGCCGACGACGACGGAGGGCTACGACGGATGCACCATGTGCAAGTTCTCGAAGAACTGCGTCCAGGCGGCGCCGCCGTTCATCGGCGGCGCCTGGTGTCTCTGCGAAGACGGTACGGCCTACTTTTAATGGTTTTTGTGGAAAATGATAAAGACCACCGATCGACTCGTAGATTAAAAAGTGATAAACAGATTTTGAAACAGTAAAAATGATTTTCTGTTTTCAATTTAAAATAGCCGAATTGTCTCTTATTGCCACATTCAGTGTCAGAAATGCAGTTGTGGCCGTGGCCTAGAAAACTCCTAGGCCATGTGATCTCTGCGTTCGACACAATCTTCAAACGTTGTCAAGCATTCACACAAATTAAAAGATTGTCAAATTGCAAGAGTGTCTTATTATCAGCAGGGAAGAGTTTTCACACGAGAGTTTTCTAGGCCACGCGCTGTTCAGTTTATAGACATTTCTAACTAGGGAATGATCAATAGGTAAGTTGGCCTTATGGGCCGTGACTGACATAGTTCGATAGCTTATACCAAGAGGATCAAATGTTCTGTTGACCATTTTTGCTGCCGACACCTGGATTTCGAGAAAATGGCGCCGGAAAATTTCCACTGAAGTACTGTATTTTAGGCAATTTTCCTCCCTCGTAACAGTCGCGTGAACTCCCTTGATATCAAAGTATTCGGAAACAACTGAAATCGTCGGTTGGATGGTGCAGTGGGTATTGGTTTCGACTAGTAGGCAAGAGGTCTGTCCCCACTCTCCGTAAATGTTTTTTTGTTTTTTTTTGTCGACTGAATATCTGGGTCAAACGAGGTTTCATGATGATTTTTACACATTTGATGACTCTCCACAACCGAAGCAACTCAAAAATCGAATAAATCGAGTTTTGAAGAAATATGCATTTTCCATTAAAATCTCCATACAAAGTATGGACTTCGTCAAAAACTCCCTCATCTTTGGAGATCTATATCTTCAGAACCCACCATCAATTAAATAAAAGATCAACTGGAAAGTTGTTGCAAATTTTGTGTTGAACAACTTTGTAGTTGATCATTTTATACCAAAACACTTCATTCTCATTTTATACTGTTTCTAATTCACAAAGGAGACAAGTTTTTGAAAAATGAAATAGATAAAATAGAGGTTACAAACAAGAGTATATAGATCTCCAAAGATGAGGGAGTTTTTGACGATAGAAACTTTGAGGCCTCAAATCAGGCCCTAATTGTGATTTTTGAGAAAAATGATGTACTGCAATCGTGTACAACTTTTTATGCTCTATCTAGTGACATAATAATCTGACCAACTAAAAAATTTTTTCGAAGTCCATACTTTGTATGGAGATTTTAATGCAAAATGCATATTTCTTCAAAACTCGATTTATTCGATTTTTGAGTTGCTTCGGTTGTGGAGAGTCATCAAATGTGTAAAAATCATCATGAAACCTCGTTTGACCCAGATATTCAGTCGACAAAAAAAAACAAAAAAACATTTACGGAGAGTGGGGACAGACCTCTTGCCTACTAGTCGAAACCAATACCCACTGCACCATCCAACCGACGATTTCAGTTGTTTCCGAATACTTTGATATCAAGGGAGTTCACGCGACTGTTACGAGGGAGGAAAATTGCCTAAAATACAGTATTTCAGTGGAAATTTTCCGGCGCCATTTTCTCGAAATCCAGGTGTCGGCAGCAAAAATGGTCAACAGAACATTTGATCCTCTTGGTATAAGCTATCGAACTATGTCAGTCACGGCCCATAAGGCCAACTTACCTATTGATCATTCCCTAGTAAGAGTTGCGACTCGGACTTTTTCCCCTCAACTTTGCTCGATTCCAGAAGACTGGTACGGTCGTTCGTGTGCCGTCAGTAAATTCTGTTTCAACAACGACGGCTCGTATCGATGTGCGAACGGCGGAACGTGCGATTTGACGGCCCAAAAGTGCCGATGCCCGCCGAACTTCCGAGGAGACACGTGCGAAACGTACACCGGCGACGACAAGTACGCTTTTTTTCACTGCGCTTATCGATTACTTGTGCGGCACTCGCTGAGATCGAAATTCGGCGGCCGCGGCCGCAGACTAGAAAACTCCACCAGCCGTGCGCTTATTTTGCACTTTTTCACCAATTTTTCACAAAATTTCAGCTGCTTGGCTGGCGAAAAAGAGTGCGTGAATGGATTGTGCCGGAAGGAAATTGAGCAAATTTATTGCAATTGTTACGACGGATGGCTCAAAGATGCGATCGGGAATTGTACGGTCAGTGGACATTTTTCAATAAACCCTTTTAAAAAATCACATTTAACGCAAAAATCGATTTTCAGATTCCGTGGAACATGTGCTCACTGAACAATCCGTGCCAACAAGACAGTGCGTGTCTTTTCAATGCAACTTCCGGAATTACCAGCTGTAATTGTTCGGTGTCCGGATGGAAAGGTACCGTTTCTTTTTTTTCGAGCATTACTGCCGCTACACGTAAATTCAGGAGCCTATTGTGAAACTCAACCGAAACTGGACGATTGTTCGGTTTGCGAGAATGGCGCCGAGTGTCTGGACACTTTTACGAACAATGTCAGGTGCAAATGCGATTCGGGATTCAGGTATTGGGTGTTTGAAATGTTTTAAAGACGGAAATTTTCCGGAAAAATCGATAAAAACGTTTGAAAATGTGCCTAATGGGGCTATTCAGCGTATGTTTGTTTTCAGTTTTTTTCCGTTTTTTACATCGCTGAATTGGATTTTTTGACGTAAAAAAACGAAAAAAAAATGATTTTTTTTCCGTTTTTTTTCGTTTTTTTGCGTCAAAAAACCCAATTCAGCGGTGTAAAAAACGGAAAAAACGGAAAACAAACATACGGTGAATAGCCCCATAAAAGTCTTTCCATTTGTTTTGTCCCATCACAATCTGTAAACGTTTTCAGCGGCTCTCACTGCTCCGATCCCATCGACGACTGTCAATTCTACCCGTGCGTGAACGGCGGAACGTGCAATAAGGATAACTATGAGGAGGCGGACTCGAATATTGAGGCCTACAATTGCACGTGTCCCACTGGTTAGTGAGCGTCTTATTTTAACTTTTTATCCGACACGCCTTTTCCCGAATTTAGGCTTCTCCGGCTCGAATTGTGAGCTGGCAATTCTGCGAAATTGCTCCGAGCTCATAAAATGCGAGAATGGAGGAAGGTGCGAGTTCGACGCGAAAGGAACGGCGATTTGTCGCTGCCCGCAACAGTTTTACGGCACGTTTTGCGAGAAAAAAGTTGGTTTTTTTTTTTTGCATTAGAGCGCACTTGCACACCCTCCTCCTTCTCCTCTCACGAGTGAACATTTGCGGAATGCGGAATGCGGAATCTAACAACTTTCAGTGCGCCGACCAGTGTGCTCATTCTTTCGGTTGTGCTCAGGCAACGAATGGATCCGTCTTCTGTGAATGTCTCGACGGATTTTCGGCACAATATTGTGATGTTGTCGATGTGAGCATGACACTCTTTTTTTTGGTGAAGAAGAAGAAGAAGAATCATATCGACAAATTGCAGAACGTTTGCGAGGCTAACCTTCTCGTGTGCCAAAACTCGGGCACATGCAATCGCACAACTCAATCGTGCGACTGTTCGGACACTTTTAACGGCACCTATTGTGAAATTAATCTGGTACTTCTTGCCTCGCTAACCACTTTTTTCCAGTGCTTTCATTTGTGTTCTGACAAAAATTGATCTGTTTGACGTTTGAAATGCCGGGAAATTGGCTGTGTAGACTTTTTGGCCCAGGCTTTTTGAAGCCCTTGTTGAGGCCTGGACTTTTGGGCCCATAACTTTGTAGGCTTTGGACCCGATGGGATCATTGCAAGTGGTCCAAAAGTCCAGGGGTCAGCTTTTGCACAAACTAACACATTTTTCCAGAATGCTTGCACCCGTAACTCGATCAACTGTGAGAATGGAGGCACTTGCGACGCGAAAAACGGCGAATGCTATTGTCCGGCCGGATTTACGGGAGATTTGTGTGAAAATCAACTTGTAATGCAGTTTTTGATACTGACGGGCGGGTATCGCAGTTTCAGAACGTCTTCTAGACGCTTTTTCTTTCGAAAACCTTTCAAACTCCCGCCCGTTCTGCTACCGTAACACCCCCGGCACTCGCTAATAATGTTTTGCAGCACTCTTGCCGTGACATTACATGTTTTAACGGCGGCACGTGCATCTCCTTCAACGGCACGTGCGCATGTCTGCCCGGTTCCACCGGCGATCGATGTCAGGACCTCGGGGTTCGCATCGATTTTGTCGAAGAACTCGCCGTCGAGAAGTTTTTTTTATTTCAGCAACCGTGTCAAATGCTCCTGCCCAACGGGACCTACACGGACTACTGTCAGAACGGCGGAAAGTGTGTGGAGCTGCCGAACGGCGCCGCGTGCGACTGCAACAATACGACGTATACGGGACGGAGATGCGAAACGAGTGAGTACTACTGTCCAGGAGCACTTTGACGAATCCGATGTTGCAGAAGCGACGGCCAACTTCAATCTGGTGTTCAACGGCCTCGCCTACGCGCCCGACCTCGTCTCGAACAGCTTTTCCAATCCGACAATAACGCAATTCACGCTCTGCTCGTTCGTCCAGTACGACCATTCGACGGCCGCCGACGCCACGTCATCAGGCATCACGGACGTCTCGGTGCCGTCGTTGCCGCCGTACCTCTCGATGCGCGGCTACGGTAACTCGCAGCAGATTGTGTTCGACAACAACGGATTCTACATTTGCGACGTGAGCAGACGGTGCTCGCGCGCCGAGAACAACAACTACAAAGCGATTCCGATCACGGCGAACACGTGGCATCATGTGAGTACTGGTCGTACTGTAGGATGCGCTTCAGTGTCGAGCGGAATTCCGTCTTCCGTCTTCCGTGGTTTTTTGTTCCGTCTTCCGTCTGCCGTCTTCCGGTAAAAAAGTTTTCTTCCGTCTTCCGTCTTCCGTCTTCCGTGGTTTTTTGTTCCGTCTTCCGGAAAAAAAGTTTTCTTCCGTCTTCCGTGGTTTTTTCTTCCGTCTTCCGTCTGCCGTCTTCCGGGAGAAAAATGTTCTTCCGTCTTCCGTTTTCCGTGTTCCGTAAAAAAAAAATTTCTGCCGTCTGCCGTCTTCCGGATTTCAAAATTCCATTTCCGCTCAACTCTGACGCGCTTGTGTATTTTTGCATTTTTCAGTTCTGCCTGGTCAGCCCCGACAACCGGACGAGTCCCAGCTATACCGTATACCTGGACGGCGTCAAAGTTTGGGACCAATACGCGGAAAATTTCGATGTAAGCTTCCTTTTCTTTCCGGAAAATTTACGATTGTCCAACTTTGAAAAATCGAAACTTTTTTCAAAAAAATGCTACAGACCCCCACGAGAGCTTAAAATAATCGCAATCATCTGGGGAATGTGGGAAAAATATCAAACATTTTCCGAAAAAATCTTGCAGCCCGGAGATTACGGTTACATCTACCTGGCGCCATCGAATCTGTCGGAAAGCCGATTCCAGGGAATGATTTCCATGACGCAGGTACCTAAAAACTATCGATTTTTTTGCGTCAAAACCTTTTTCAGCTCTACATTGTCCGTCTGACCGAGGCTCAAATCGGCAAATTGGCCTTCGATTGTTATGACGTTCGCTTTTCGAGCAGAAATTGTTTTTAATTTTAAATTTCAAATTTCAGACAATCAACGACGTGACGTCCGAAATGGCGCGCAATCGATTGATTAATTGGGACAAAAATTTCACGAGAGTCTCCTCGTCGAATCCAGGCGTCTTTATCGATCCGGCAGGTACAGTACGCCTACAGTACGCCCGAGGAGAGCAGTTTTGCAGGAATTTGTAGCAGTGTAAAGTGTATGTTTGGCCGGCAGGTCAACGGAAACAACTACAATTCGACGGGATCTTGTGGTAACAATTTTTTAGGAGAATTAGGGGTACGGTAGGTCGAAATGTGTGCAAACACTGAAAATGTGAATACACCGCACTTGACGACAGTAGCAGTGCGCATTTCGACCTACCGTAATCAAAGCGAACACCACACAAACCTTGCAGACAAGGACCGTATCTCGCCGACCGTACTCCGATGTCCGGCGACGATCCGTCGAAGCACGACAGAAGATTTCACAAAAGTCACGTGGTCCGACGACGAAATCGCGTTTTTCGACAATATCGGAGTGGTGCGCATCGAAGTGAACTTCCAGAATGGACAACAGTTTGGAATGTGAGAAGTCTATCGAAAAACTAGCGATAAATGATTGAATTGCAGTGGAATCACCGCCGTCCGTCACGTGGCATTCGACGCGGCCGGCAATTCGGCCGAATGCACGTTCGACGTGCAAGTCACCCAGAAGACGTGTCCTACCGTATCCCAGATTACGGTAGACGGAGGCACAGTAACCCGTGTCGCGTCGGTCGGACCGTTTGCCGCCGACGCAGTCACCGTCACGTGCGAGGACGCGTTGTATCCGTGCGAGACCCGACCGAAATGGTACATTTGTGATATTATGGTGAGTTTGAACGGGTACGGTAGGTACAGTAACCCAACTGGACTGTTTTAGGGAGACTATAAGTACGGTGCGTGGGCGGATGACGAGAAAAAGCGATATTATCTGCCGGCGTGCGGAAAAACTGTGCCCGCTTCACAGGCGATCAATGGAACGGTAGTGGGCAGTGGCACGTGTCAGCAGGTACGGTAGTTTTGCTGAAAATGTTGATTACTGTATGCACGTTATTTTTATAGTTGATCACTTTTTGATCCGACTATTCTACGGCCTACTGTAGCGCTTTTAAGCTTCGAACCGTGTAGATACTTTGAAACCCCGAACTTTGAAGAGCTACAGTACTTTTAGGAGGGGTCGCATGAAAACGTTGTCAACTACAAAAGTAGAGTACTAGTCTTGAACTTTATTTTTGTAGTTGACAACTTTTAGATGCAACCACTTCCAGGGTTACTGTAGCGCCTGGAAGCTTTCCACCGCCTACGCACTATAAGGCCCCGAAATTTGAGGCTACAGTAACCTTGAGAGTGGCCCGATTTAAAAGCTGACAATTACAAAAATAAAGTGCTAGTCTGGAACTTTATTTTTGTAGTTGACGTCTTTTTGATCCGGCCACTCTCAGAGTTACTGTAGCTCTTGCAAGCCTCCCTACTATACGCTTTTTGAGAGCTCCGACTTTTCAGGTCTACCAAAAGCTCCGTGACATCATCTGGAGCTCGGCGATGTGCGACGAAATCTCCTCGTGCCGCCTGATTATTCTTCCGCCGTGCGACGGGATTACTATAGGTTCCCGGGCGGATGAAGACGACGCCAAAAATGTGGCTCTACAATATACGTTTGAGACAAAGTGAGTGGAAAGTTGACGTTTCTTTTCTGCAAAAATCCTACTGTATGCCTTCAGAAACGCGACGGAAACCATCGGATCTACAGTACTCTCCTCGCTAAAATCCACTTTCACAGTGGTCCGTCAGGATTCCACCGTCGAATGTGATCCGTCCTACCCGATCCATGAGACCAACGGAAATTCAACAATTTGTGGTCAGTTCTGACAGGCTTTGCCCCCCCCCTTTTTGCCTAAAAACTACAGTAACCCGAATTACAGTAAGCTGTCCCGAAGGAACTTTCGCCAATTTGGACTCCAATCAATGCGACGACTGCCCCGTCGATACCTACCGTAATCGGAGCAGTCCGGACCAGTTGGCGTGTACCCGCTGCCCGGGGACTACTGTAACTGGTACAGTAACCGGAGCCGTCGATGAATCACAATGCTACAGTAAGAATTTGTCGTCGACTTTTGAAAAGGCATAACTATTTTCGAAAAAATCGCACAGACCCCCACGAGCGCTCAAAATAACCGTAATCATCTAAAGAATGTAGGAAAAATAATGCGATTTTCTGGAAAAATTTGAAAACCAATCACAGCTCGAATGTTTGCAGCCAACTGTAAAACGGGCGAAATGGAGTCGAACGGACTGTGCATTCCGTGTCCAGAAGGGACTTTTGGACCCGCCGCGGGACTCAGAAAGTGCACTTGTTGTGGATTCGATTTGTCCACTTATGGAGGTAGGGCCGCATTTTTACGGAAATTTCTGCTGAATTTTCAAATGTTTTCTTGACATTCTAGACACTTTCTTTTCAGACGGCAAAACGAGCGTGTCCGAGTGCACAAAAACGTGCGAAGCCGGTCAAGAAATGCGCCGAACCGAAGAGGACGCGGTGCCGATTTGTGCGGACTGTGATCGAGGATTCTACAAAGAGGTCTCGAAACGCTTTGGAAAAATTATTTTTTTTTTTTTCTAAAAAATGCTACAGACCCGGAATCATCAGGGGAATGTGGGAAAAATATAGAGATTTTTCGGAAAATTCTCAAAACCGAGCCTCTCCGTCGTTTAGGGAACGCGCGGCCCGTGCACCCAATGTCCACGTGGATTGACGACGTCATCGACGGCTTCGAAATCAATCGACGAGTGCAATTTGCTCAATTGTATCGATGCGAACACTATGGTACTTGATGGATTACTGTAGATTTTCAAGAAAACACATTTTTAGAGAAATACAAATGTGACCGCGGGGCCTGCGATTCCGTACAGCGAACTATGCATCACGTGTGAGCAGGGCACTTTTCAGGTGGGTTTTTGAATTTTCTCTATTTTTTTGAACCGAAAAAAGGACTTCAGGACCGTTAAAACTAAAGAAAATCATCCTGAGAACATTTTTCAGAACGCATCGAACCAAGCGTCGTGCATGCCGTGCGCGGACCTCTCCGATGACGTCACCGATATTCCGGTCACTTGCCAATCGACGTGCTCCGCCGAATATCCGACGGAAGGGTGTAATTGTCAGTTGCAGGAGGGCAAAAACTCGCTGGTGACGAGAAATTGTCTTCCCGAAGTGGTGAGTTTGAAAGCGGACAGCTTTTCAACGGGTATTGTAGTTTATTCCATAATCTTGACGTCTAGTACGATATTTTTGCGTGTTGATCACATTTTCCAACGACCACTTCCTGGCTTACTGTGTGCGCTTGGAAGTTGGAGTGCGGTAAAAGCGTACGGTAACTTTAAAGCGCTACAGTAACCGTAGAACTGGTGGTAGAGAAAAGTGATCAACTGCAAATATAAAGCTCAAGACTAGCACTTTACTTTTGTAGTTGACAACTTTTTGATTCAATCACTTTCAAGAGTACTGTAGCTCTTCAAAGTTCGGGATCTTGTGCGTAGACGTTAACAACTGTACAAGTCTACAGTAGGCCCGGGAATGGTTGTAGAAAAAAGTGATCAACTGCAAATATAAAGTTCCAAACTAGAACTTTTGTTTTGTAGTTGACAACTTTTTGATCCGACTACCCTCGAGAGTACTGTAGCGCTTTACAGTAAACATTTCAGAAACCCTACCACCAAAGCCTGAATCCTCTGAAAATCGTTCTTCCTGTCGTCTTCGGAGTCCTTCTCCTGATTCTCGTCGTCGTCGTCATTTGCTTCCGAAAACAGTAAGCGCCCCGGAAGGACTACGGTAGCTCCGCCCCCCTTTTTCAGAATCATCGCCTGGTTCCGTAAATCGCCAACGAACGGCAATCAACACGTGGCACCGTCGCACTGGAACCAACATCCGAACACTTCTTCGGACGAATCGACGCGCGGATCCCAAAGATCGATCGTGGTCCGCGCGACGACGACGACGGCGCCGCCGCTCATCTCCATACTGCCACGTGTCAACCCGAACCTCCGGATAGTGACGTCACGCGAGGAACTCGACCAACTACCCCCGCTTCCCTCCTCCTCCACACCTTCATTCCACGCGGATTCGGCGCTGAAGACGAACGGCTTCGGAGGCCATTTATCGTCGGGAATGCGACATTTGGGCACGGCCGGAATATTCTACGAGGCGAACGGATCGCCGAAGATTGTCAGACGGAAGCCGTCGACTGACGATGATAGTAGTTTGGTGAGAACTTTTGGATTTGTTCGATTAGTCACACGATACGATTTTGCAGGACTCATTCTTCTAATTCAACTGTTCTCTTCAAGATTTACGGGATAATTGAGACATTTACATTTATTTCAAATAAATCGATTTGCGCTCCTCAAATCAGTACTGACCTTTGAGGCCACAAGAGCAGAAATCGGACGGAGGTCCTGAGGAAGTGTCTGTCCAAAGTCGGCCGAGATTTGCGTGAAAAATGCGGGTGCGCACAGCTTAACGAATGTAACCGTACCCCTAAAACTACGGTATTTTTTGAAAATTTGCGCAAGAAATTTGAATATTTTCAAATATCCTCAGGAAATTAACAAATTTTCAAAAAATATCGTAGTTTTAGGGGTACGGTTACATTCGTTAAGCTGTGCGCACCCCCCGTTTTTCACGCAAATTTCGGCCGATTTTGGACAGAAAAACCTTTTCCGGTTTTTCCGAGACTTTGGACGCGCCGCATTAAAATGGAGTAGAAAATTCATTGCTTCTTTTCCGGTGAAAATTCAACTTTTAAGCATGCCCAGACGTCAACAAGATCGAAATCAACGATCTGAAAATCTTGAAACGGAAATCGTTGAAATCACCACACTTTGTTGATGATACTGTTTAGGCAATGAGTTGCTATTGTCTCCTTTCCTACAAAGAGTCAATTTCATTTTGTGCTCCCCCATATCATTGTTCGCATTGTTATTGCGTTCTTATTCAACAAAAAGTACATTGCCCCTTCGTGTCGTCGTTTGGAACGTCGAAAAAATCGTTTACAATTCATTTTCATTCATTAGACTGTTCAACTCGTGTTCTTCACCGTCTTAATGTCGTTCTTCACGGTGACCATCTCCGGATAACGGCCACAAACAAAATTCATTTTTGCGTAGTCATTGTGATGGCTGTAATACAATACACGTTGCGTGAACACAAGTATAGGGGGGTTAGAAATTTGCAGAGCCTTCTAGATTTGCAACCAACTCACTGAGAATGGAACGCATTCACGTCTTTACGGAACGAAATCGTATCGAAATTCTTTTGGTCTGTCCATTCATAGCCGAGATGATTATAGTTGTTGAGGAACGAAGTGTTTCTCGACACTCCAAACGTCCAACTGGCCACGTATCCTTGCCGACAGTCCACTTTGCACGGAATATCGCCTCCCAGCCAATAGTGCTGGTCAAATTGATTCGTCTTCGGCGCAATTCGCTTCGCAACCGCGCTAAACTCTGCCGGACTTTCGAAACCGCTCAAACCCGACTTGATCTCGCTGCACTTCACCTTTGCCTCTTCATACCGCACCGGATGATCGTTTTCAATCTGAAACACACTTGCCAACTTGTTTGGGTGTTGAGCGGAAGAACTCAACGAAAGAATTTTTTAATCTTTTTTAGAAATTTTTTTAATGGAATGTGATCAACTGACGAAATGTATAGCAAAGTGAGCTGTGCTCATAGAAAAATAATTGTAAATTTAACTTTTCATACAAAAAAGTTATTCGTTCCGTCTTCCGTTAGCCCTCCTTTTTTCACGGAACAACTCGAATAACTTTTTTGTATCAAAAGCTAAATTCACAATTATTTTTCTATGAGCACAGTTCACTTTGCTATACATTTCGTCAGTTGATCACATTTCATGAAACAATTTTCTAAAAAAGATAAAAAAATTTTCCGTGAGTTCTTCCGCTCAACTCTGGTCGGCGACTCACGTAATGACAAAACTTTGTGCCGTTTCCTCGGTCAAATTCGACCAGCTCGAAGCCGGCATTCACCGGACACGGCGCGTATCCAAAGGAGAACGAATCTGAATTTGAACGAATGATGCGAAAAGTGAACTAAACACTGACGAAGTGTGCAAAGAGCCGGAGCACGCATCGCGGCCATCGTCGGCAATCGGGCCTCTCTGAAAAGAGAGAAATGCAAAGCTCAAACTCCACCTCAAACTCGCGACTCACACGTGGAAACTGAAACTGTGCGCGTTGCAGTGATCCTTGTCGTGCAAGTCCGCCTGGCTCTTCATCTGATACACCGGCACCTGTGTCTCGGTGATCGAGTCCCAGTCCTTGTACTCCAAATGATTGCATCCGCTGAATGAGGCACAACATTGCGTGCGTGCCCAAAAGCGCCGCTCGCTTACTCATTCTTGAAGGCGCTCGTCAGGTGGAATCGATGATTTCGAAGGCCGTTCACTCGTTCTTGCTCCCACTCCTCCTCGATCGAAACCAACGGGTAGCTCTTGACGTTGATCACGTTTCCGATCGACATGCAAACGTCGCGAATCGCCTGCGTGTTAAACTTCGGCACAAACGCCCCCTGATTCGTCTCGTTGAGACCTTCCTGTGTGATACTGAAAAGATCAATCGATAAAAAGAGCACAGCACAGTCTCCCCTTCGGCGAAAAAAAAATTTCGCGCGCGCTTTTTTGCGTGCGGCTCTCAGTGTGGATTTACGGAAGACGGTTTTTCAACTGAAAACACTGTTTTCCCGAGTTTTTGGGATTATGCACAGTTTTCCTTCAACACTTTTGCCTCACGTTTGTTCATATGACCGATAGCTACAAAATGATCACACAGAGTGCTCGTGTAAAAGTGAAAATTCGAAGAGTAATTTCGTTTTTTAAATTTGTCATGAAAAAACGCAAACTTTCGGAAGTTTTGAGAAAACAGTTGGCAGAATCAAAAAACAGTTGCCTCAAGATTGTTCAGCAGACAAATGCGGTCATTTTGAGCCAAGAAGCGGCGCATAAAATGCAAAAATGACAGAGAAATTTCAGTTTTTGAGGCGCCGGACTGAAATTCACAGAAAAGTGCAATAATGCGCGCTTTCTTGTGGGCAAAACGCTAATTTAAGGTCACATCTGTCATTAACAATTCGGAAATCGTCTGTTTTACTTCAGTTTTCTCATTTTCAGACAAAATTTCGGGTTTTCGGAAAAAAAATCCAGAAATTTCAGTTGTTGCTTTTGTTTTCAACGACACTCCGTTTTGACGCGGCGCTCAATTTAGCATTTTGGCTGTTGGCGACTCACGTCATGTAGCTCGACGTGGCAAAGCTGGCGCCCGTCTCGGTGACGTGGATCGGATAAATCTCGTTGTAGCGCTCGGCCAACAAGTACATCTCGGCCATCGTCATGGGCGGCGTGTGCTCGCACAACGCGTCATGATTGCTGCGCTCGTCGTCCATCATTATCGTGCCGGGCTTCAAATCGTACTGAAACGCCGTGTCGAGCACGTACACCGCCGCCGTCTTCCCTTTTCCGTTCGCGTAGAGCGTGTCGAGGTGCGGCACGTTCACCCAAACACTGTCGAGACTCAGCTGGCTCAGGTCGACACGCAAATTGTCGGAATAGTACTCGGCGAGCCGCGCGTTTGAGCCCTTTTTCACGCTCAAATCTTCGCAATACTTTTTCGCCGACGCGTACGAGAACCGTCCCGGATAGACTTTATAGCATCGGCCGAGAATTTGATAGTAGCTCGGCGGGCACATGACGTTCACTTCTGCAATTGCACAAAGACGTCCGAGTAGTGAATGGCTCAAACTCACGAAAAGTGCATTTGGTGATCAGTTGTCCGCCGACGTTCTCGCTCTTCGCCTCGATGATGTGATGCGGAATGCGACTGTAGCAGTACTCCATCGCGTGCTTGTCGTCCTTTGTCCAAATGTTCGATTTGATCGTGCACTTGTGTCCTTTGTTATCGTTGCCCGGCACCACTTCCTGAATCTCTCCGTCGAGCAGAAAACAGATTTTGATGGCGCTGTGGTCGAGTTGGAACGGATACTGTTTGTAGTAGTCGGCGAATGAGCGTTGAGCGGTCAAGTGTGGCACGAAGAGGAGGAGGGCGAATAGCTGTGAGAAGAAGGTTACATTTCGAGACAGACCCGATCTTTTCATCACGGTCTCCAGAGCTGACAATATGGGCGTGGCTTCGGCCAAATGGCCGTTTCATGAATTGAGCAGGTTTTCTCTAATTTTTGTCGTCAAAGGCGATGAAAAATGATTGTTCGACATGAAAACACACTAATTCTCACAGAATTAATGACGTTTTGGCGCATTTTTCGCGGACTTCACCGCCTAAAAACCGCACTTCTCATTTTGCGCTTTCTTGACCGTTTTCAGACGGAATTGGTTTTGAGAATGATAAATCACGTAAATACGAGCATTTTGAGCGCTCGAACCGCGAAAATTACCGAAAAGCAACTGAAATTCACGCAGTTTTAGCCAAAAACCTTCAAACGGATAAATGTGATTTGCGACTTGACCAAATTTAACGCTCTTGCGCTTAAAAAATTCGTAATAGCCTATACAATCGGTCTAGCGAGAGACAAATCAGAAATTATCGGTTTTTCGTGGCTAATCTGGCAAAAAACACTAATTTTGCTGTTAAAATTTGAATTTCGCGCCAATGTATCGCTCTATTGGACGGGGCGCACTTGCGCTCATTGTCAGCTCTGGAGACCGTGTCATCTTTTTGCAAAACGGGCTCTAATAGCTTTCTAGATTTTGTAGACAATGTAATTGAATGGCATGCGAATACAGTCCCGCATTAAAACCGATATATCTCAACTGTCTGTATAGATATAAAAAAGTGATCAACTGATGAAATGTTCAGTAAGACATTCTGTACATTTTGCCAGTTGACAAATTTTTGAAATCTCCAACGGCTGCTGAGATATAGCGTCTTGAATGAATAATTATGGGGCTATTCAGCGTATGTTTGTTTTCCGTTTTTTTTCGTTTTTTTACATCGCTGAGTTGGATTTTTTGACGTAAAAAAACGAAAAAAAACGGAAAACAATCATTTTTTTCACAGCCTGAATAACCCAATTAAAGTGATTTTTCTGGAATACCGGTCCGTGGCTTTGGAGTTTTCAAAAATTCCAAATTTCCAGCAAAACGTTTCCAACAAGAGAGACTCCAGAATTACCATTAAATGCGCTCCGAATCGTTTCATCTCTCTGTTTGCGTTCGACGTCTTTTCTTGCAGCCGATGAAAACCGATTGTTTGACGACAAAATGAGCACTTGGCGTACTTGGCAGAAACTAATTGAGAATCTGAAGAAAAGGGGTTCAATGGGGCAGGGGTGTCACGTCAAATTTCCATTTTTCAGGAAATTCATTGAACAAAAAAACAACAACAACAACAGTAACAAGTGGAACAACGAGAAAAAAACAGAGAACGATGATAATACAAGAGAGCCGAGTTATTGGGATGAGCAGAATTGCACAGTGTGGAACATTTTCAGGGGAAAGAAAAACGTCCACAAAAACGAATAGAACAGTCGATTCGATAAAATGTCGAAAAGAAAATAGAATTAATCAAATTTCGCAAAGAAATCGTCGTCTTCATCGATATTCGCAAATTCCTGGGCGCTCGGCACAAACATTGCGTGGGCGGGGCCTAAATGACGATGACGACGGGGTTCCAGCTCGTACGGCGTGTTCATCGTCTCCAGAATTTCCAGAATTTTTTTGCCCGACGAGAATCTGTAAAATGTTCTTTTAAAGGAAAACAATTTTTTTTAAACCTGCTCAACCGGAGCTTCTCTTTTCTGGCTCTTGCCGACAATTTCCGGAGCCACTCGTTGAACTTCAGATCGCACTCGACGCCGTCAATTAGTGTCTCTTTGCAGAAAAGTCTGGAAGAAAAGTTTTATTTAGGAAATTGTCAAGATTTCAACACCAAAACTGACCTATTATCGAGAACGGAAGAGCAGCAAATGTGAAGAATTCTCTGAATGACATAGTTGCCAAACTGGTGAAACATCAATATGTCCAGAGCGTCTTTTCCGGTTTCGCTGAAACATTTTCCAGACAATTCCCAGAGAAAATCGTCAAAAAAGGTGCGTACGGATGGGGTAGATATCCGTCGAAAATCTCGTCCATCATTTCGGCCAGATAGGGCAACGGGGCGAAGGTGAAGGCTCTTTCGACGACGTGCGACGCGTACTTCTCCTGAGACATCGACAGAAGGTTCGTGAGCAGACACTTTTCGATGATCGCATTTCGGTACTCGCTGAGTATTCCCGGCGTTTCGATGATGTGTTGGATGATGTAGTTGGCGAATTCGTTTGACGTCAGCGCTTTGCACCTTTAAGAGACAAATTACAGTTGTTCTACATTCCGCAAGTACTGTAATTGACGGGCACTCTAACATTGTTCATTCAAAACGATATAGCCGCCGGTGTAGGTATCAAAAAGTTGTCAACTGATGAAATGTTCAGTAAGACAGACATTCTGTACATTTTACCAGCCGACAACTTTTCGATACCTCCATAGGCGGGATACATAGTCTCGTCTATTACAGTATTTACGGTAGAACACAAATTCGATCAATTCTGACCTGCATATAATGCTTTGCATAATTCTGTGGAGAGGGCGAAGCTTGTCGAACTCGCCCGTCTCGGCACCGCCTAGCACCTCGATGATCGTCTGAACGACGCGGCAACCGTACTTGTCCGTGCAAATGTCCATCAGATTGTTCGGCACCGCATCCAGTTCTGCTAACATTTTTAATTTTTAAAAGGTATTCAAGCAATCGTCGAATTCACCGGCAATGACGTCCTTTTCCTCGGTGATAAAGTCGACGATGAATTCCCATTTCTTGGGCGGTATCTTCCGGACGACCTTCTGAATGACATGGTTCGCGTTCTGATCGGTGCAGATGGCTCGGAGGTTCTCGTCGCGCGGAATGGCCTCCACGAGCAGGTCCGCGTGCTTCGGCTTCATCCGTTCGAGGGCCGTCTGCACCACCCGACACGCGCTTTTATCCAGACAATACTCGGAAATGTCGGCCGTCAGGTACTTCCGGATGCAGTCCTGCTCGGCCGCGCGCGCGTGCTCGATCAGCTTTTGCAGGAAGAAATTGCCGAACATGTTGGTGGCGACCGCGTGGAAATGGTCCGCACTCGCCAGAATTTCCGCGTAGATGCGCGCGCGGTCCAGCTCGTCCACGTGCGGAGCCTCTAGGCTCGGTAGCTCTTGTTGCAGAAAACTGCGAGATTTGGACATTTGTTAGATGAGTACATTTGAACATTTCAATAAAACTCACTGGCAGCCGGTCTTATCCATAACGAAAATCATTAAAAGGCCCTCGTCGATGACGGTTTTCACTGTCCAATCACTGCGAATTTCGCCGTTTTCGTCGAGAGCCGCCTGTGGCAAAAAGGTGAATTTAGACGCATTTTCCTGCGATTTTCCGCTTTTTCCCGACATTTTTCTGATTTTTGCGGTGAAGAACGGCGGGCGGGGAGGGCGATCTTGCTGAAATAATCCTTGGGAACAACTATATTTTCACATAACCTTAAAATTTGGAAAATACCATTTTTACCTGATTTGAATTTATCGAAAGCGATGCGAGTAGACATGGATTCACTGTGAATGGATTTGAGAAATCTGAAAAATAACTATTTTTCGGGAAAATGCATTTTTTCTGTTTTTCAAGTACCATTGTGATTTTCGTCCATATAACTCTCCAACAACGTCGGAGCGCAGTTATTGGCGACATTGTACTGAAAGAAATCAACTCTCCAAAAATTTTTTGAAGTTTTTAGCGTACCAGATTGGAGCGCTTGAAGTGCCGATATCTTCCATTGTTCGTGAACTCATCCCGATTCATTTTGGAACCCAAAATGACAAAAAGCCTTTGAAAATGCGATGAAAATCCAGAAAAACGCGCAGCACATTCAAATAAATGGGAAAAAACCGATTTTCGTTACGAGACCCGAAAACAGAAAACGGTCTGCGCCTTTAAATCTACAGTAATCTTTGCTTCAATTATTTGAGGCCGTACCGTTTGGGGAGAAACGAGAGAAACGAAAAGGAGAAATTCGAAAAGGGAAAAAGCAAAAATATTTTCAATTTGTTTCTCAACGATTTGCTGAGATTCTTACAAACAAACAGTTTTCCATTGAAAAATCTACAAAAAATCGCAGTTTCACTTTCTGCCTTTAAAAAATATTTTATTTTCCGATTGTTCCTTTCCCTCCGTTTTATTATCACTTTTCTTTCCTATAAAATCTTCAATTCTCCCAAATTCTCCCGATATAAAATCCGCCATTTTCGGCGCAAAGATGCAAGTGCGCTCCATCGCACAAACGTTCTGTTGGCATTTTGTCGATGCAAAATTCGCCGTAGCTTCTTGTTTTTCTCCAGACGTTCGTAAAGTTCAACAATGTTCTGTATTTTCAGCCGAAAAATGCTCAAATTTGTGATTATTTCGTCCATTTTGATCGCCTTTTCAGCTGCGATTGAGCTCACGTTCGAGCTGCCCGACAATGCGAATCAGTGCTTTTTTGAGGATTTGAAAAAGGACGTGGACACGGTTTTCGAGTTCCAGGTAATCAAATTGTGCGGCAATTCTTCTCAATTATTAAAAACGTTTCAGGTCGTCACCGGTGGACATTATGACGTGGATTTAATCATCGAGGATCCGAACGGAAAAGTCTTGTACAAGGACACCAAAAAACAGTACGACAGTATCAATTTCAAGGCTGAGGTGCGATTTCTGCATTTAAAACATTATTTTTTAGCGAAAAGCCCGAACTCTTCCAATTTTTTAAGCCAGACATCGCGGAACTTTTTTCCAGGTGGAAGGAACGTACAAAGCGTGCTTCTCGAACGAGTTCTCCACATTTTCGCACAAAATCGTCTACATGGACTGGCAGTTCGGCGATCAAAACGCCCTCCACGCGGCCGTCACTCAGGGCGCCCACGCGATGACTCAATTGGAGAACTACGCGGTCGCCATCGGAGACAAATTGAGAACGGTTCGCAATTTTACAGATAATGGGATAATTTGTAGAATTTTGGCCGAGAAAAATGCAAATATTGTAGATCGACGACTACCAAACGCATCACCGTCTGCGCGAGGCGACGGGACGGAAACGCGCGGAAGAACTGAACGAACGAGTGATGATTTGGTCCCTGGGCCAGTCGGCCATCGTCGTTTTCATCGGAATCGGCCAGGTCTTCCTCCTCAAATCGTTTTTCAGCGACAAAAGAACTCGTTATTAATTTATTTAAGAAATTCCTATTATTCTCTAGTTTTTGTCCAAAAATTCCTCTTTTTCTGTATAATTTATCGCTTCTCCTGGGTCGTAATCAGTTGTTCTTGTCCCTAGCATATTTTATCCCTGATCTTTCCCTTTCCCTTCAAAAATATAATTTATTTGACACTGAAATCCGGAAGAACAGGGAAAAAGTGACCCGGGAAACAATTTAGGGAAAATGGGCAGAATTATTCGATGACGTCGCCGTTCAAAACGGCCTGATACTGCTGAAGACGCCGGAGGAGCGCGTCGTTTTGATTGAGCAGCTGCTGGATTCCGTTGATGAGCGTCTTGCGCTTCTCGCGATTCCGACGAGCCTACAATAGTTATTTTTGCTAGATTCGCTAGATTTTCAGTTGAAAAATGATTTTAAATTCTGATTTCTTGAAAAAAAGCATACAAACCTGATTCTCGGAAGTGCCGTCATGGACAATATTCATTCCGTCGAGCGTCTCGAGATGTCGCTCCGATTCCTCGTTGAACCACTTCACCTTCTTCTCCATTTTCTTCGCCATTTCCACTTGCTTCGGCTTTTCGAGAAATCCGCGCTCCAAATCGGCCACGTCCTTCAAATTGACGTCGTACGTCTTCTGCAGATTGCTCAGATTGTGTTTTTCGTATTGCGAAAGCATTCTGAAGCCCTGATCGTCGACCATCGCGTTTTTACCGCCCATCACGATGATTTTGTCGTTCTCCTTGAAGTTTAGCGTCGCCAGGGACACATCGTCGGCTCCTTGCAGGAATTTTCCTGGAAAATAGCGATTTTTATGAATGTTCCGATATTTTCAATGGAATTAATACCGCTACGGCTTACAAATCGTACCTCTATGCAAAAGTTTCATAGTATCCACATCCACATCGTTAACGGCGGAAATACGCTCGCGGAGCTGCCCCAAAGTCGAAATTGAGGCTTCTTCGGCGGCTTCGTCCAAAATATCGAAGCTGGTTTGCACCGACGCACACGAAACGGTCACTTTCATCGCTGGAAATTGGTTTTTATGCGAAGAAACTAAAGAATTTGAGATGTCGGCGAAAAAGTAGGGGAAACTGAAGATTTTACAGTGCAATTGGAGGTTTATTGGGCAAAAATTGTTTCTTGCCAATTTTGAATGGTCCAAATCATATATTCCACCGCGAAAAAAAGAAACATCGTGAAGAAAGCACTTGAAGAGTTGGAGTTTCTCTCGAAAAAAATAAGGAAATTGTCCGAGAGAAGTACACGGCTTCTCGTTTGAGCGCACTTGAATTGCTGCTTTTTCTAGTCCGCGAAAAGCAGTACTCTTTCTCGCAAAATTTCCTATCTATTTTGTGGTGTTTGTCGAGCGAGAGCGGGAATTTTCGGTTTTCAAGGTCACAAAGAACATGTTTGTTTGGTTTTGACGCGCATTTTTGGGCGGTTCAATTGTGAAACCCGAAAACTCGACTGGTACTTTATTTTTGGATTTCTGCTGGAAAAAGAATTGTTCTGCATGATTGTTTGCAGTTTTTAAAGCGTTCGGAGTTACGTATTAACCTGTAGTTTGTCTAAACAAATTGCTGAACTGTTCCAAAATTTTTTATAACATTTTTTCCTAATTTCTACAATTTCCTCCATTTCGTTTACATCATTCCCACCCCTTCCACCCTGCGTCTCCACAATTTTTTTCCATTTTCCCCCAAAAAAAAAACACTTTTTCTCTCTTTTTCTCTCCAACTTTTGCGCAAATCGATAGACGCCTGCTGTGGCTCTGCCTTCGAGAAAAAGCAGAGAGAAATCTAGAAGATAATCCGTCGAGAGCGCAGAGAAAAAAGAGAAAAAGTACGTGATATTCTGCTTGTTTACGTGCCAACTCTCTCCCGTTTTTTCTCAATTCTCAACGAAAAAACGGAGAAATTTCCGTCGAAATTGCCCGCGAAATAGTGTGCGTGACGTGGAGACGCAGACGAAGAGAGAGAAGATGTTCGCCGCGTTTGGCGCCAGAATTTATCAACGATATTTCGGACGAGGCGGTGAGCGGGGCCTATTTTTTGAAATGTTCACAAAAAATTGGTCAATCTTATCATTCACACTCAAAAAATCGGTTTTCTCTTTGATTTTCTCCATATTTTTCATAGCCGTTCAATAAAAGCGCGTCATTTTCATTCAAAAAAACGGTTTCATATATTTAAAAAAAATAAGTTTATATTGCTAAATTTTAATTTACGATTGTTCCTTCTTCTGCTAGTTACATCAAATTTTTCTAACAAAAATTGGCAAAAAATTACAGGATTGGCAATGGCGAACAACGGCAAAGTGGCCAACAAGGTGTGCCTGATCGTCATTGACGGATGGGGCATTTCCGAGGATCCGTACGGAAATGCCATCCTCAACGCCCAAACGCCCGTCATGGACAAACTGTGCTCCGGTTCGTCGAGGGCAATTTGTTTTTCTTTGTTGAATGTTGTTGGGCAAAAATGATCTTGACGGCAGTAATTTTTGACATTTTTTATCGACTTTTACAGTTAGGTAGAAAATGGCCTATAGTTTGATTTCACTCGATAAATTATTTGCTCTTCAGGGAACTGGGCACAAATCGAGGCGCACGGACTGCACGTCGGTCTTCCGGAGGGCCTGATGGGCAATTCGGAGGTCGGACACTTGAACATCGGAGCCGGACGGGTCATCTATCAGGACATTGTGCGCATCAATTTGGCTGTCAAAAATAACCAATTGGTACGCTTTTTTTGCAATTTTTTTAAAATAGAAAATAGAAAATTTCTCCTGCTATATGGTACATTATTCAGGTGAACAACGAGAGCCTCGTGGATGCGTGCAACCGCGCGAAAAACGGAAACGGACGCCTCCATCTGGCCGGATTGGTCTCCGACGGAGGAGTTCATTCGCATATCGGTAAGAGCACACAACCATTTTTTTTCGCACTTTTTTATTTAAAAATTTCTCACGCAAATTTACCAGCTCAGAAACAGTAAAATGATATTCAGAATTTATGTGAACTTTTAGTGAAACTGTTTTTACAACAAAGGATACAAAGAAGTCGATGCGTTCTTCAAGTGCAAACTGAATTGATGATGAAAACGGCTTGCAGACCACATGTTCGCGCTGATCAAGGCGATCAAAGAGCTCGGAGTGCCGGAACTCTACCTGCATTTCTACGGAGACGGCCGTGACACCTCCCCCAACAGCGGATTGGGATTCCTCCAGCAGACGCTCGATTTCTTGTCCCAAACTGTCGGGTTCGTGCTGTTTTTCTTCTTCAATTCAGCGAAACAACGCGTTTTCGGTCAGCCTACTGTCGACTTTCTTTTGAAAATTTTTCTACATTCAGGAAGGCTAGCCTAAAATTGTCATTTTTGTAGATATGGAAAGCTGGCGACGGTGGTCGGCCGTTACTACGCGATGGACCGCGACAAGCGATGGGAACGCATCAACGTGGCCTACGAGGCGATGATCGGAGGAGTCGGCGAGGCGTCCGACGAGGCTGGAGTCGGTTTTTCCTAATGTTTGAAAAAATTAATTTTGTTCTAATGTTTTCCTGCGAAAAGTAATCCCAAATGTTCAAAAATTTATGGCCTTTTTAAGAGTTTGAATGAAAAACGCAAATTTTCAGGTGGTGGAGGTGGTGCGCAAGCGGTACGCGGCGGACGAGACGGACGAGTTTCTGAAGCCGATCATTCTGCAGGGCGAGAAGGGGCGTGTCCAGAACGACGATACGCTCGTCTTCTTCGACTACCGTGCCGATCGGATGAGAGAAATTTCTGAGGTGCAAATTGTCAAAATGTTGAAAAACCCCCCTTCTTTTCTTTCAGGTGCTCGGAATGGAGCGCTACAAGGACTGTGGCTCGTCGCTGCCGCACCCGTCAAACGTGAAAGTGTACGGAATGACCCAATACAAGGCAGAATTCCCGTTCAAATCGCTCTTCCCGCCGGCGTCGAACAAGAACGTGCTGGCCGAGTGGCTCGCCGAGCAAAAAGTATCGCAGTTTCACTGCGCGGAGACGGAAAAGTACGCGCACGTCACGTTCTTCTTCAACGGAGGACTCGAGAAGCAGTTTGAGGGCGAGGAACGGTGTCTCGTCCCCAGTCCCAAGGTTCGTCGCCGCCCGCTTTTTTTGAATGGATTTCATTTGCAAAGCTTCTAACTCTGGATTTTTCGAAAAACTTGAAAACACTTTGCATTTTCAGGTTGCCACGTATGATCTTCAGCCGGAGATGTCGGCGGCGGGCGTGGCGGATAAGATGGTGGAGCAGTTGGCGGCGGGCACGCACCCCTTCATTATGTGCAACTTTGCGCCGCCCGACATGGTCGGTCACACGGGCGTCTACGAGGCGGCGGTGAAGGCGTGCGAAGCGACAGACGTGGCGATCGGACGCATCTACGAGGCGGCGCAGAAGCACGGATACGCGCTGATGGTCACCGCGGATCACGGCAATGCGGAGAAGATGAAGGCGCCGGACGGAGGGAAACACACGGCGCACACGTGCTACCGCGTGCCCCTCACCCTCTCGCACCCCGGTTTCAAGTTTGTCGATGTAAGGCGATGACGACTCTCAATAAAAAAATAATTTTTTTTGCATTTTCAGCCGGCGGATCGTGCTCCGGCTCTGTGCGACGTGGCGCCGACAGTTTTGGCGGTGATGGGATTGTCGCAGCCGGCCGAAATGACTGGAGTTTCGATTGTGAAGAAGATTTAAGAGATTCCCATTTTTCGCAGTATTTTCCCCCTATTTTCCTACTATTTAGACGTCTATCCTGGAGCTTTCCCCCGAGAAATTTCCATGTACCATAGTAATTTTAGAGCACTTTTCTCACATGATAAATGTATTTCTTTCTAGATTTGTATGTTTTTTTCTATTGTGTTTTTGTGTACTGATGAGTCATGTTTATATTTATTTTAGTGAGCACGCGGAGCACTTGGGACAACAGTTGCTCCGAGGTCATTTGGCGGATGCGACGGGCTCGCGGAGCACCGAAACGATTGATTGGACTTTTTCCGCCTCGATTCTCTTTGTGAAAAATGTGCCGTTTCTCTGCGTCTCTGCCAAATTTTTCCCATTTTTTATCATTTTCCAATATTTCGCCGACCGGCCGCTTTCCGATGGGATTGTTGCGAAAAAGTGATAAAAAAAGCGGTGACCTTGTGCTCCAGAAACCTCCAGAAACACACTTGCGTCGGCCGAAAGAAAGACGGAAGTTGCCATTCGTTTTGTGGCCGAATTAATTTTAATGTAATTTGCAATGAGAAAAAGAGAATTCATGCGGTTTTTTAAATAAGGATTTTTCCTTTAAAAAGTGGAATCTTTATGCCAATTTTTGATGTAAATGTTGTTTATCTTTGTGTTTATTCTTCGAATTTTATGCCTATTTCCAGATTTTTAACTCGGTTTGTTGATTGTGGGCGTGGCCTCGGCCAAATGGCGTTTTCATAAATTGAGCAGGTTTTCTCTGATTTTTGTCGTCAACGGCGGTGAAAAATGATTGTTCGACATGAAAACACACTAATTCTCGCAGAATTAATGACGTTTTGGCGCTCATTTTTCGCGGACTTTGCTTTTTCGCCGATCGCCGCCCAAAAACTTCTCATTTTGCGCTTTCTTGACCGTTTTCAGACAGAATTGGTTTTGAGAATGATAAATCACGTAAATACAAGCATTTTAAGCGCTCGAACCGCGAAAATTACCGAAAAGCAACTGAAATTCACGCAGTTTTAGCCAAGAACCTTCAAACGGATAAATGTGATTTGCGACTTGACCAAATTTGACGCTCTTGCGCTTAAAAAATTTGTAATAGCCTATACAATAGGTCTATCGAGCGAAAAATGAGTAATTATCGATTTTTCGTGGCTAATCTGGCAAAAAAACACCAATTTTGCTGTTAAAATTTGAATTTCGCGCCAATGTATCGCTCTATTGGGTGAGGCGCAGCTCTGGAGACCGTGTATCTAGGAATTTATCTAGGAATTTGTTACTTTGTTACTTTCTTAGTGCACAACACCTGCAACGCTTCATGTTTCACTCGAACTTTTTCTCATTTCCATGTCTCACGTTTTTCGTTACCTGCGATACAAGCCCTCTTCTAAATGAATTTTTCAGACCGCATTAGTTGGCCGGTGAATTTTTATCCGGATCGCCGACGACAAAAAGCCACGTGGAACCTTCTGCGACCATCTGAAGGTTTGTTTTTTTGGCTTTTTCATTCCATTTCGCGCCTAAAAATGACGTGCCCCGTATTGACGTCATCTCATCCGAATCCACGCCGTCGTGCCTCTTCTCCCTCTCTCGGTCACACAAAAAAGAGCCGTTTTCTGTGCGTCTCCGGGCTCCTCTTTTTTTGCCCGTTTTCGTCTGCGTTCCCGCCGAGCCGCACAATATTTCCGTTTTCCTTTCAGCTTTTCTCTCTTTTTGTCACTGAAATGTTTCCGATTCGTACACGTACTCTGCCCACGCGCGCATTCCGATGAGAGAGAGAGAGAGACAGCTCCCAGAGCTCTTTTTAGTCATTTTCAAGTGGTTTTGAGGACTAACATTTTTGTGGAACTTTTTTTAAGCAAAGGCCCGAGAGCTTTTCTCTCGTTAAATTTGGTTGCCGAGAAACTAAAAATAAGCTTTGTTTTCCGTTTCATGCATTCGTAAAATCGCTGATAAATTAAAGTTTGCTCAGAATTTTCCCTATTTTCTCCACTGTTCATAACGGGTTCAAAATTGCCCGTGAATTATTGAAAACCGGTTCTTTTCGGTTGTTGACCACTTTCGAGAAAGTTTTCGTCTTCTTCTTCTTCTTCCGCCTTTCTCCTATCTTCTAAATGACGATGATGTCGGCGTAGAATATGCATCTCTCGCGAACCAGATGAAGATGCGGAAGTGAACCGACACTATCGCAATCGCACAAACACTTTCTCCCCTCACTTTTCCTCATTTCTACTCCTATGCAACTTTTAACAGAATTCTGCTCAAAAGCGACGCGCAAACGTTGAAAGCTGCTATCGCCCCACACGGTCTCCCAGGGCGCTAATGCTAAACACAGCGCGCTCATAAATTACGGAGTGTCGTTGCAACTTTTGAAAATTTGCAGGTCTGAAAATGCAGTTCAATTCGAGTTTACGACCTTTATTTATTTCTTTTTGACTTGAAAAACGTATAGAAAACAATATTTTACTGATTGGAAACCGTTCTTTACAGAATTTCGAGTTTTTCATGTTTTTAGCGTCTTTTTCGCATTTCGTCAAAACTTCAAACCTTTATATTTCAGCTCATTTTGCATTTCATGAGCCCAACGAACAATGAAAATGTTCGCTAAATCTTTCTTCAAAAAATTCAGGTTCCGGCGGTTAGTTTTTTTGAGCAGTTTTCGAAAACTATTCGAAAAACATCAAAATCCAGGCCAAAACCTTCAAATCAAAATAACTCGGCTAATTCTCAACGATATGTGAGATTTCTATTACCAAAACGTAACTAGTGCTCTAATTATTCGAATCCAGGTTCCAGGCGTACGAAAAATAGGTGTATTGTACAGAAAACATAGAAAGACCGCAAACTCCCGTTGAAAATTAATTAATCGGCCGCCGCGTAAATCGACACAGCCCGCCTGTTGCAAGTGCGCCCCATTGAAATCATTCGCGCTGTGGGAGACCGTGCCCCAAGAGGTTTACCGAGTTGCTGTCGAGATACAGAGCTTGAGGGCGAAATTTAAAAAAACTCTTTGCTCATTATTTTTCCAATTTCTCGCATGCTTCACATTCGTCCTCATTTTCATGTCAATCCCAAAAACTAAGCTAATTTGTGTGTGCGGACACAGAAATCCGATTCGATGTCAACAAGAGCCCATTAGCCGAGCAAAAATCTACATTTTGCAGGCTATTTTTAGAGAACAAATTTCTATTACATTTTGCTCGGAAATGTGAAATATGTATATATATATATTTCAGGCCCAAAGCTATCGGATTTTGAAGAATGACTAGAATTTTTTGTTGTTTTTCCGCCAAAAGCCACTAATTTGCATATAATTACACTCGGCTTTTCCAACTGACAATTTGCATGCGGAGGCACGCAAAACAAGCCGTTCACAAGTGGGAGAGAGTGATTTCGAAGGCTTGAACCAGTCGCAAAGTGGCCACAAACTGGACTGTCCCGGCGAATGACCGATTCTCGCTTTCTTCGTTCGTTTTCTCGACAAGATCCGCTCGCTTTGTGCCGTATTTCACTTGTTTTTTTTTTTTTTGGCGTTTCTGTATGGAATTTAGTCCAAGAAGCCTGCAAAGTTTGGGCCCGAAAGTCCAGACCTCAAAAAGCCTGGGCCGAATGTTGCGCAGCCCTGAAAATTACCGAAAATTTTGCGATTTTTGTGAGTCCATTTAATTGTCTCCATTCAAACGGATTTTTCGGTCAACTTTCGAAACAGAAAGTGTTCTGAAAAATTCTACATTTTCCCAGAATTTAGTGTGCGGGGGCGACGATTTTGTCCGTTTTTGCGATTCCGTTCACATCCTTTCCCGTTTCATCGACCACGAATAATAAAAGCCATAAAAAATACGACCCGTTTAACACTATTTGGCTTTCTTCTCCTGCAAATTTTGTAGAATTTCTTTCAAGGAAACGTTTATTTGATTGTGCTTCTCGCAAGAAAAACATATTTCTATAAATACACGTATTTATCAACTTTTAATTATAAAAATGAATCTCCCCACACACCGCCGAAACACTGAATGATTCATTTGTGTATGGGTGTGTGTAGATGAATAGATAATATGAATATTGTACCATCTAGACGGTACTCTTTAGAAAAAGTATTTTAGAGTCATAGTTTTTCAACATTTTTGCCTTGATTCTGTGTCGGACATCGACAAAAAGTAACACTGGACGATATAATTGAAGAACTGGCGAATATATCAGGTTTTGTATCGTCGCGGCAAAAAAAAGACTGTTCACTCTTTCTCGAGTTCCGTTCCGTGCGTTCCCAGAAAATCAGATGGACATTGCCGCCGACGCAATTGCATTTCCCCGCCTTAGATAACTCATTTAGTCGGTCCGATCGCATCGGAAAGGTTATTGCGCCATCCCGCCCGTTTGATCTGCCATTCAACCGCTTTTTTGTCGAGACGCCTAATCCGTCAGTTATAACGCAAACATTGTGTAATTAACGGAATTTTTTGAACATCCGCTCGGAACTTTGATTCCTTATTCCTCTCCGATCGAACACATTATTCCGACTTGTGAGATATTCGGACGCTTGACAAGAAGGACCGGATTCGAAGAAAATGTCCTTGGAACGATGACGAGTCCTTGATTCGTTTGTTTCATGCCGAATTCTTGATGAGTCTCTGTCTATAGGTCCCTTATGACAGTTGAGAACAATTCGAATGGTTCTGATGAGAGTTTGTAGAAATTCTTAAATTTTGGCTAAAGTTTAGGTTTTCTAGATATCCGATTTTCTAAAGCTCAAAAGCCGTACATTTTTCTCCAAACTTTGTTGACGGTTTTGGTGGCGCAAAATAGTTGTATTCCTCAAGACCCTACCCCCTTTGATGACTTTCACAATACCGGTGTTACGCCACCACCGTTCACACTTGAGAAGGTCCTTCGTGCGCAGTACTGGTGGTATTCAATGGTAATACCATTGTAAATAAAATACCAATGCCTCTCGCTCTCCTCGTCTCCGTCTCTCTCTCTCTCTTTCTTTCTCGTCTATCCGCACGCATGGTTGACCTACTGGTGTCCTCGACGAAACGAAAGGGGGGCGCATCCGTCGGAGGGTCATTCGTCCGAGGGTCTCGCAGAGATTTCCCGTTTCTCGCGGACACTTTGCAACTGTTTTGGTCGTTTGGAAACTAGCGATCCTTTAGCGACGCTTTTTAGAAAAGTCTAGGTTTTTAGACGCTTTGCAACTGTTGGCCATTTGGCAACTGACGACTGTTTGCCTGGCTTTGCTCTGCCTTCACGGACCTCGAACGTTTAGTTACAAGTTGCAAAGTGTACAGGACATTTCGCAACCATAAAGTTTTCCGATAATGAAAGAAAACTGGGAGGCGGGCACATGGTTAGTAGGACGATCGGCGGCTGAGACTATGTTTGTCCATCTCTCTCTCTCTCTCTTTCGCTCATTTTCTCTCCTTTACGTCTGGTCTTGACCTGGCCACCGCCCCCCCATCGGAACGACGGATCTGACGGGATCGCACCTACCCAACCATCCTTTTACACGTTTCCTTTTTTTCTTAGAGAATATTGGATTTGCTAGGACAATTTTGAGCTCGTGTAGGTTTTAGAATGCTAACGGACTGTATTAGAAATGTTCTAGCTGTGCCAGATTTGCCAGCAATTTAAAAACATAAACCATTTGTGTGTCAGAAACTTTACAACAAATTTAGTAAAAAATATCCTAAACTTTTTCAGTTTTTGGAAAAATTATAATAAGAGCCATTCTCGTTATTGCGTTGGTTTCCTTATTTGTAAAATATTTAACATTTTGGAGCTGAAAACGGTGTGAAATAGTGATGAATGGTCAATGAAACACTTCCTCTTCTCCTCTTCTTCGGAACTTCCTTGATGTCCGAACAAGAAGAAGAAGACGACGATAATCTAGAAGCTTCGCCCGAATTTCATCGAAATCTCCAGCTGAATCCGGTTCTGGGCGGACTTTTTTCGTCGTCGGACACACACACACACACACTATTCATCTCTTCGGCAGTTCTGCAATTTTGCATAAATTCACGTTTCATCGTTTGATCAGTAACGCCTTCTTTTGGGAACTGTTCGAATTTTAGGCCCCTAATTACACTTTTCCTCAATTTTTATCGAGCAAACGTTTTTTTTTGTTGTAAATGCTCTCCGGAGTACACACAAATTTGTTTCGGGTCTTGTTCTCTTATCAGGGAAATTTTTTTAGAAAACTAAAGAAAAGTGATAGACATCTGTATGGCAGGCCTCTTGAAGAAATTGAGAAAAACGATTGGCGTTGTAGAGTTTTAGGCCAGAAAATTGGAGAATTAGGCTAGAACTTGAACGAAATAGAACCCGATTTTCCTGATTTTTTGTTTGCGGTTTAAACTTGTCAATTGAGTTTTACTTTGTCGCAATCGTATTCCGTCCTAGTCTCACTTGAGGTCTCATACACGATTATCGATTTTTCGGCACGCGACAGTTGTAGATCAAATAGTCGGTCTCACAGCGATCTTATAACATCTGATGTCTCTCAAAATGTTCTCAACCCGTGATTTTTCCATTCGCTTTTCCCATTCGCTCTCTTGTTTCAACACTTGTGTACAGAGTGTCGCCAACATTTCAATTATAATATCATTTTCTCTCTTCCTTTCTTCCCTTATCACCCAATTTTATCAATGTGCCTGGAGGAGGAGGAGAAGGAGGCTCGTCGGTTTAACAGCTAAAAAGAGTACTATTTGGAGCATTCTTATGGTCTGAACACGAGTTCTGTGCCCTTAAAATGATAAGGAAATGTACTCCATATGCGCCGCCTAACTCTTGGTCCAATTTTCTTTCTATCACAGCTGTTGAGTACCACTTTTTTGCCGACTAATGCCAGATGTTTCTCTCCGTTTTTTTTTAATGCTGAACTCTAGTACTCGATGTGTACTAGACACCTGTACAGAAACTGTCTCTCTGTTGGTCGATTGGCTAGTTTGACGGACATTTAATATTCAATACATACATGAATTGACTTTTAAAAATTCGTATCGAGTCGGACAGGCTCCGTTAGAAGATTTTGCTCCATTTCGCCCACTTTTTGCTCCTTCCATTCGATCCGAATCAAGTGACCTCCTCCTCCTTCTCCGATCCGACATATCTGATCGGTAAACTCTGTCGCTCCGAACGGGTACTGGTATACGGGGGATACGGTCAGAAAGTGTGCAAATAATACAGTCCTCCGCACTCTCTCTCTCTCTCTTTCTCTTTCTCCTTCTTTCTTTCGTTCCGCTCTCGCAACACTATTGGGTTAAATGGTGCTCCTTGTTTGACAGTTTTTTTTCGGATTTTTAGAGATTTTCAGTGTTTAGCCCAAAATTCTAGGGAAATGAGATGTTCTTACTCGTCTCGTGCTCTAATTCTGTGCTGTCGGTCACATGTCAAACAAGAGGCCTTTGAGATCTTTGAAACCTTTTCGGCAATTCCAATTCTCGTGAAACTCTCCAGGTCTAGTATAATTCCATGATTTTTGTGTAAAACCAAACTTTGCTTCTTGTTTCTTGTCAAAAATGACGACGTGCGCAAAGATTTGCCATTGGAAGAATTGAGGTCAGGCAGATAAGATCCCCTGCAAACTGTACATACTTTTATGGGGGTTCCTTGAGGTTTTTTACTGAGAATTCACGTTTTTCTAACTTTGGAAGGTTCTCGAAAGAATAGAGTTGTACAGTGAGCTTTGTCAGTACATTCAAATTCAACATGGCTTACAGTGTAACATTTTCTAGAACCTTCCAAAGTTAGAACAAAGTGTGAAAGCTCACTGAGCACTTTTGCCTTTTTTTTTAAAACAATTTACCTAAACCAGTGCCTGCCTACTTTAATTTTTTAAATAAAAATAGCTGTAATAGCACTCGATTATATGAATGTACACTAAGATTTACGATCCGATCGATCTGTCTTCTTCTCCCATCCATCCATCCATTATTCATCCACATCTTTCGTTCTCAGGCCAAATCCGAGAAAAAAAGAGAGAGAGAACGATAATAATTTGTTCTGTTCGGTTGATTATATTGTCGGCACACAAATGAGACTCGCTATTCGTTTTCTGAGTAATTTAGTTGATTTTAGGCCGTACTTTTATTTTAAAAAAATGTCTGTTACAAGTTTTTGTTATAAACTTTTGTATTACCCATCCATATTTATGTGCCTGTTTCTCTCTCTCTCTCTCTCTTCCTCTTTTTCGCCATCATCGGAAGCTCCTCCTCCTCCTCCTCCTCTTCGTTCCATTCTGCGCAGCGAAAAAGAGGTGCCCGACAGTTAGACGCGCGTACGAAATAGTGCGCAAAAGTGAGAGAATCGGAGAAGAAGCGGCGTTGTCGACGTGTCCTAACGTCCAGTTGGACGTGGCGCGCGCTTGCGAAATTGTACCCCCCGTTTGGCCAATTTTGGCGAAACTCGTCTACTTGCCGAAATATTATCTATTTTTTACCCTCTGATCTCACTCTTCAGAGGGTACACACGCACACGAAGCGCAACATGTCGTCGCTGGACTTTGAGCTCGACAACGAGGTGCTCGACGGACTGACTCTGGCCGGCGGCCAACCGTCCGAGGACGACTCCGAATGGCCGACGTTCGATCAGATGGACGACGACGCGCTTTTTCGAGGGCTCAACCTCGCCAATCGTACGTTTTTTTTGTTCGAAATGCGGTGATTTTACGCACCTTCTGCGGCAGACAAATGCGGCCATATCTAATTCCCTCAATTTTCAGTCAACCCGGACACGTTCACCGACTGTTTCGCCGACGAGCTGACCAATCAACTGGACACGATGGACCAGGACCTCGAGTTGGAGCCGCTGGACCCGTTGGACAGTCTGCAGACGGAGGACCACTGCTACGCGGCGTCGCTCTCCCCGCCGGACGCCCATTCGCTGCCGATCTCGCCCGCCTCGACGTCTCCGTCGTCGTACCACTCGAGCGGCGGCGACGAGGACATTTCGGACAATTACGCGAATTTCGGAGTCGACATTCTGCAGGTCGCCACTGATACGCTTTTCCGCGCGCCGAAACAAGAGGACTTTGAGATTTGCAGAGTTGGTTTCACCTTCTTTTTTTTTTGCTGATTTTCTGGACTAAAAACGTATTTTCAAAGGCATCATTATTTTCAATTGTTTTCTGAAGCCACGTAAAAAATTATGGCGAAAAACTGAAACAATAGTATTCAGTTGTTGTCGTGTTATTTTCCGCGAAAAGCGCTCATTTTTCTCAAACGTTCCGCCTCCCTCTCACTATCGAATTTCTCGAGAAATTTGAGAAAAAGGTCAGAAAGTGAGCAGAAAAAGTGTTTAAAAGAGCACAAAACAGAGGGAAATAATGTTTATTTTTGGGATGTATAAACAAATGAGCACACACACACACAATGGAACATAGTTTACGGGATAAGAAGAGCGGTGGGAAAATGTAGTGAAATGCTAAGAAATTGTGGGGGAAATTGGAGAAAAACAGCGAATTTATTGATTTTCTTCATTTGCAGAGCGGACCCCTGATTGCGTACACAAATGCCACCGCAGCAGCAGCAGCAGCAGCCAATAACAATGCTCAGAAACGACTGAATCAGACCGGATTTCCGCATCACAACACGAACGGACTCGTCAGATTTAGTACGTTTTTTTTTGGAAATTTTTCTTAAAATAATCCGTATCGGCGCAAAGTTTCAAAGCTCGCTTTTTTTGTTGTTGGTGTGAAACCGGAGCTTGCAGACCGTTCCACTCGGCGAAAATGTTTTATTGAATAGTTTGCCTGAGCGTTGAAGTCAAACAGTTTCTCGTCGTTTTGCGGGGTTCAGAATGCCTCTTTCTCTGTCCGTATTTGTACAATATTCATTGGATCGCCCAAAACGGACGGACGGCCGGACAATCAAAAAGAGCGAGAATTGATTCGTGTTTGCACAGGAATCGATTCATTTCGACAGCTTTCTCTTCGCCCTTTTCTCTGCCGACCACGCTCTCGTAGCGGGACTGTCAAACGGACGAGATTGTGTTTCGATGAGATTCATGACAAGATCAGGGGATCAAGAAGCGCCGAAGCGATCGGAAATCGGATTTCGAGCGGGGATTTTCTTGGAATTTTTGAGGTTTTTCGGTAAAAGTTTGGTATAGAAGCGCCCGATTCAACGAGGAATAGCTCTGGAAGCTGCGACAGTTGAGGAGTTCAGGAATTCACTACTTTTGAGTTTTCTTGGAATTTATCGATTTTTTGACGGAATATGAATACCTGAAGTTAGCTATGCAATTGTAGAGTTTTCCTGACTGCATTTTCATATGGGATTATTCAGCGATGTCAAAAAATGGAATGGAATATAAAAACAGTGCGTTTTTCGGTTTCTGACAAATTTTTTTTTCTGCTGAATAAGCCCATAAAAATTCTCTGGCATTTTTTCGAAATGCTTATTAACGAGTTTTCTAGCCTTTTCAGATTTTGAACTCTGAGCCGATTCTTCATAGATCCTCTCCCTCTCTCTCTCTCTGAAATGCCACTAACTCTCTCCGCTATTATATTTCTCCCTTTTCCCATTCGGCCACTTCATCGTCTCATTTTATTCATCGTCACTGAATACGCACGTAATCGGCGCGAGCGAAAGTGAAGGGATCCTCCTTCGTTGGCGCGGCGGCGGCGGCGGCGGCGGGGATGAGAAGATGATGATTGTGTCTGGTACCAACTTGTACAAACATCACACACACACACACACGGATCGGATCGGAGGGAGGGGACAAGACAAAACATGTGAATATGCGATGAAATGGGACTGAGATGTAATGGGTGAATAATAAAAATAACCGCCAAACAATCCGAAAATCCTCCTAAATTTCACAATTTTTTTTTGCAGAAAACGCTGGAAACGGACGAGTGCTGAATCCGGCGAGCATCTCGCTGAACGCCTCTTCGTCTTCGGGATACTCGCTCCAATCGACGGCATCGTCTTCTTCGTCGTCTTCCTCCTCCTCCTCCACTACCTCGTCTTCATCTTCCACTTCTGGCGCATTTCCAAAGACGTCGTCGACGGGCGAACGACGCAAGTATCCGCAATTGCAGTTGACGGAAGAGGAGAAGCGGCTCTGCAAGAAGGAGGGAATATTCCTGCCCGAGTGCTATCCGCTCACCAAGGCCGAAGAGCGCGATCTCAAGAAGATTCGACGAAAAATTCGCAACAAGAGAAGCGCGCAGACGAGCCGAAAGAGGAAACAGGTGGGAGAGTTGCGGCGGATTTTTGAGAAGACTGCGTTTTTGTTTCACAAAAGCAGTTTCACAAAAAGTTTATTTCAAGTTTCTTTCTCTTTCCAAATTAAAAAATGCGTCCAGAAGAGATGTGCTCAAAAAATTGCACTTTTTCCACCTGATTTCCCGTCCGATTCGACCTTTTCCGAGTGCCGCGACGGCAAAACAGTGTTGACCCAGTGCCAGGTGGTGGCTCGGCTCTTTTTTCGAGCCGAGATCACGTTTTATTTGTCTGACCGCTGAGAAAATAGTTGGCTGGCACTGATGGCACAAGACAAGAAAAGTACACACACACAACTGGTTGGAAATTTGGGGGATTTTGTGAGAAAATCCCAATTTTCGATCAACAGCTCACTTGTCAATTCCAAAAATTTGCCTCAACTTTTTGATAAAAGTCTCCTCGACGTGTCCATCCGCGTCGTGTCATTAGTATCGTCATGCGACGATCTTCACACGGAATTGGCCTAAATTCGGCCGAAAACACATGTTCATACCTTGTTTTCCAAGGTTGTCAGCTGACTGACTTTTTCGACAAAAGTGGGACAGAAGGAGCGTGACGACGAGAAACGGCATTGAGAACATTTTTGGGGTTCTTTTGGAGTCGGGGACAATATTAACCTAGAAAAAGATTAGTGCTTCAAAAACGGTAGTTGCTCTTTTGGCGTCTTGTAATGTAATGCGTTGTTCATAGGCGCATTGAGGAAAGAAAGTCAAATCAAATCAGGATAAAACACAATTTGTTACGCTTTCGAATCGGGTAATTTTATGTGCACGGCGTGCTGAAATCACGAGCGTTCGAACTGTTACGCGCATGCAAGCGCGCCCTACCGAACATCGTCGGCGTCTCTTCAATCTCGCACTCTCTAATTTGAATAAATAAACAGCTGGCCTAAAATTTGCGTAGTATCTGGTGCCAAGTACGCAAAATATCTAGAACGGTGTTTGCACAGGGGCGACACGCAGCCAATGGGCGTACGCCGGCGTAAAGGCGGCAAACGAAAATTTTGAATCGGTGCGTAGCGCCCACGAGCGTTCGAACTGTTACGCGCATGCAAGCGCGCCCTACCGAACATCGTCGGCGTCTCTTCAATCTCGCACTCTCTAATTTGAATAAATAAACAGCTGGCCTAAAATTTGCGTAGTATCTGGTGCCAAGTACGCAAAATATCTAGAACGGTGTTTGCACAGGGGCGACACGCAGCCAATGGGCGTACGCCGGCGTAAAGGCGGCAAACGAAAATTTTGAATCGGTGCGTAGCGCCCACGAGCGTTCGAACTGTTACGCGCATGCAAGCGCGCCCTACCGAACATCGTCGGCGTCTCTTCAATCTCGCACTCTCTAATTTGAATAAATAAACAGCTGGCCTAAAATTTGCGTAGTATCTGGTGCCAAGTACGCAAAATATCTAGAACGGTGTTTGCACAGGGGCGACACGCAGCCAATGGGCGTACGCCGGTGTAAAGGCGGCAAACGAAAATTTTGAATCGGTGCGTAGCGCCCTTCGAAAATAAATTCAAATTTTTATGGCGGGAGTTCTGAATGAACACACGTGAGCGCCCTTCGAAAATAAATTCAAATTTTTATGGCGGGAGTTCTGAATGAACACACGTGTGAAATGTATGTTGAATTCGCTGGCACAGTGACAGTGTACATTGGAGCGCACTTGCAGCACAAACGCTTCAGCTCGCCGTGTTGTCGAAAACCCGATCTTTTTACCGACTGAATGAGCCAATCACAACAAACGATTGCAAAAAAAATAGTGACTTTTACAAACAAATGAATTTTGCAGGATTACATTGAGCAACTGGAGGACCGTGTGAACAAATCGACGAAGGAGAACAATGCGCTGAAGCAGCAAATCGAGCGGCTCACGAGCGAGAATCAGTCGGTGCTGTCGCAGCTGAAAAAGTTGCAGACGCAGTTGTACCAGTCGGCGAAGAGAAGTTCGCAAGCGGGCACCTGCCTCGCCGTCATCATGCTCTCCGCGTGCCTACTCGTCGCGCCCCACCTCAATCCCCTGGTTTGTGCTTTTTTGGTTTTTTTTTAAATCGAAGAAAAAAAAGTTAAAGTGATTTTATTGTGAAACTGAAAATTTCTCGATGAACGTCGTTAAGTTCCCCTCTCAAAATCCACATTTTCAGACGCACCCGGACGCGCAGAACGCTCTGGAATGCGTGGAGGAAGCGTGCCAACAGACGGCGCCCACTTCCGGAGCATCTTCCGCGGCGGCCACGTCGGCGCCGCCCACGCAAAGAGTGCCGGCTGTGATTGCATCGGCCGCCGCCGGACGCCACGTCATCAACGGCCACCAGCAGCAGCAGCAGCAGCAGCAGAACCACAACAATAATAATGTGGTGAAATATCAGAACCACAGTAGCAGTCCGAATCAGTTGAACCACATGGAAAATCCGCCGCCGCCCACTCTCCAACCGCAGCAGCAACAGCCGAACACGATGGCGATGGCGATGGCCAAGATTGCGGTGACGTCGACGACGCGCAAGACGTCCGGAGCATCCGCGCACACTGTCGGATCCGGAAGGTACGCATTTTTTTTTGGGGACGGGAACTTTTTTCCGCATATTTATAGTTTCTATGGAAATAGGGGTTAGGCAAAAGGCCGGTCCAGGCTTTTTGAGGCCTGGACTATTGGCCTTTGCAGGCTTCTTGAACTTGAAGTGTATTGGGTTCAAGTTACAGACCGATCCGATTATCCGATCATCGGAGGCCGAAAAGGCCACAATATTCGCAAAACCCCGGCCTTTTCGGTCTCAGATCCACATATTTGGGGACCAGATGATGCGATCTGTCTGAAAGAAAAATTTCGAAACAGATATTGATTTTTACAGTTTCAGCCTCAAAACTTGAAACCAGATTCTATTAGTGAATCTCAGTTCTGTGTTTTCGCACCTTTCCCGAAAAGTTTCCCACATGTGACTTTGGGACGAAAATGGAAATACTTTAAGAAAAACAAGAGAATATCTCAATTTTGCAGTACGTCCGCCTCGTCGAGATCCTCCTCGTCCTCGTCGTCGCCAATCTACCGTACCTCGCGCACTCTGGCCTACGAGGAGCAGTGCGACGCGCACTCGGACGACCTGAACTGCGCGAACATCATGCCGCCGTTGGTGCCGATGAAGATGGTGTCGGCGCCGAAACGAAAGATGACGGTGATGCAGCCACGTGTCACTTACAGAGCTGTGGTACCGACGAACGGAGGAGGCGCCGCCCATCACTATTATAAGATGCAACAGCAGCAGCAGCAGCAACAGCAAATGCAGCCGAAAGTACAGTATGTGGCCGTGGAGAGACCCATCAAGTATGAAGTGGTATGTAGCATTTTTATGAGCGAAAATATACTGACAAGGCTTCTTTTCAGTTTCAATTGAGCGATTACCTAAAAATGGAGGACTCTGACTCGTCGTCCCCGTCTTCGCTCCGTCTTCCGACTTCGTGGACCCCGTCAACGGCGCCGCCACGTCTTCAGGCCCAAGTGAATCGGACGGGCCGCCCGATCACCGCTACGGTAACCCATTTCGGTGGAAATGGAGGCGGAGTGCCGGCTAAAAAAGTCAAGACCCAAATGTTCTAGAAAAAACTGTTTTTTCTCTTGTGCGCCCCCTAATTTTTTCGATGTCTTCCGGTCGCTTCGAGACCCGGTAAACCCAAAAAAAAATGTTTTTTTTTTCTTTCTCTCTATCCCATTGAGTTGACCTCTTTTTATGTATTTATCCCAAAAATCTATTGCCTGCCACTAGTCGCCGCCCGTCTGAGATACCCCCCACACAACAATTCTAATCATTCTTCAAGTGCAAAAAAATATCCGGGTTTTTCTTCTTTTCCTTCTCTTTCCAATTAAACAAATCTGTCTATATATCCGTCCGCCCCTACCTGTTTTGTTGAGTTTCATCTTGTTTTCGTCCCCCAAAAAAATTATTATTATTAATCACGCCGTCCCCGCAAAAGAATCACTTGTCTGCGTATCCCCTCTCTCCCCCCTAATATCTCCATTTCTCTCTTCTCTCTCGCTGATTTTTCCCATTGAAAAAGTATTGGTTTGCTCTTTTTTTTTTAAATTACTGTTCAAATTGTATTCATCGTTTTTTTTTGTATTGACCCACTTTTGAACACGTAAAGTCTTGCTTTGGTGAATTTTCGGTTTTTTATAATCAGATACTCCTCACAGCATTCTTCAGCCATTCTGAGTACGAATTGCCGCGCGTAAAAACTTTGGATATCTTTTACTTTTCGAAAAAAAAACTCGTTTCTCTTCTCTTTCTCGCAGATTTAAGTCAGTTTCATGCCGATTTTCAGAAGCAGCGTTGTCGAATCATTCGGGCGTTTCGTGTTTCCAGAAGGTTCGAGGCCACCGTGCAAAGTTTTGAAATCCCGACGATGCTGATCACTAATTTTGCCCTTATTTTGTGCCAAAATATCGTGGAAATTATTTTCCAGCTCAAAATGACTCAAAAATAGCGAGTCGTGCATTTGAATTTGTGAAAAGTGTCCTCTCCCTCTTCGCTTTCATCTTTTTTGTTTGAATAGGCGACTGATGAGAACATTTCTTATGCGGCCCAGCGAAAGAAGAAAAAAAACGCATTTTATCCAATTTCGAAGTCACGCAATTTGATACGCACAAATGTTGAGCACATTTTTCATATTTTTCGCCATTTGCCACACTGTTTTTGCACAAATCTGCGAGCCGATTCATGCGCAGACCCATGGAATCAATTTGGTAATTGAAAAGCACACTTTTTTCTCAAAAATTAAAACAATTTTTTCAGGTCTGTTGTTCTCTAAATCAAACTTTGATGCCGAGCTGCGAATTCTCGTCACTTTGCCAAGAACATTGCTCGTGTTTTCTGACGATTACTCGCGATTTGACGTGTGATTCGGGGACGTCGGCTGGAAATGAGGTTTCTAGACGATTTGGTGTGGTTTTTCGAAATCGGCAAGATCGAATTAGGCGGAAATTGTGGAAATTTGGGTCAATGTTTTATGGTTGCCGGCAGAGTTGAGCGGAAGAACTCAACGGAAGAACACGGAAGAATTTTTTATATTTTTTAGAAAATTTTTTCATGGAATGTGATCAACTGACGAAAAATAATTGTAAATTTAGCTTTTCATACAAAAAAGTTATTCCTTCCGTCTTCCGTTAGCCCTCCTTTTTTCACGGAACAACTCGAATAACTTTTTTGTATGAAAAGCTAAATTTACAAATATTTTTCTATGAGCACAGTTCACTTTGCTATACATTTCGTCAGTTGATCACATTTCATGAAAAAATTTTCTAAAAAAGATAAAAAAAATTCTTCCGTGTTCTTCCGTTGAGTTCTTCCGCTCAACTCTGGTTGCCGGCGTTCCGATTTTCCATATAAAAACTGCGAATCTCAACTATTTTCAGACGTATCACTGGCTCGACCACAAACCGAACCACTCCCCACTTCCATGTTCGCAACCTAATTTACCGAATGCAAACTCGCCCTACACTATTGTGGTCGAGAATTCGAACGAAACGTAGGGGAGAGGGTCTCGAGGCGAAAGGGTTACTGTAGCGAAACTTTTGCAGTTCGACGTATGAATTTCTGCTCGGCGCCTGCTCCCTGAATGTCACTTCGATCACTTTTCAACACTATCACCCCCAATATGATGCGATCGACTTTGGAGAATGTTTTCCCAATTTGGCATCGTTTCAAGTCGTCTTACTGTGAGCACATTTTGGGATTAATTTGGGATTCAGTAGCGATCATTTGCAGTCAACGAACGCGTGCGAGTTTCACAATATCTCTAAAAAATCTGAAAAATCTGAAAATCCTCTCCCTCGTCAACGTGGATTTCGAGTTTTGGCTGCAGCCGTCGCCGTTTCTCAATTCGATCACCTACATTCACATTGAGAACTCTTCGATGACCGAACTACCGAAATGGTTGGCTCAGAGCCAATCTCTCGCCACGCTCTACTTGAAAGGTAAACAAAAAACGCGAAAAAGTTTGACCGTCAAGGGGTCCATGCCAATTTTTAAAAATTGCCGCGTACCCGTAACCGTCAAGGGTCCATGCCAATTTTTAAAAATTGCCGCGTACCCGTAACCGTCAAGGGGTCCATGCCAATTTTTAAAAATTGCTGCGTACCCGTGACCGGTCCCTCCATGCAAACCCCACGGTCCGTCGCCGACCGCCCTTGTCCTTATAGGCACGCTCGTCGCGTCGCTCGCGCCCATCGCCCAGCTGCCCGCCGTTCGCAGTCTGAAGCTGTCGCACAACGCCGTCGAGCACCTCCACCGCCTGCTTTTCGTCTCTCCCCTCCTCATTCACGTCGACCTCAGCTACAATCGGGTTGGTTTTTATTGGAATAGAAAAAAAGTGCAAAAAATCCGGGTGTTTTCTTAGAAATTTTAAAATTTTAAGCTTTGCGGCCAACATTTCAATTTTCAGATAACTTCGTTCGCTTCGCACACCTTCAGCAAATGCCACGACTTGCGAGTGCTCGATTTGTCCGGAAATCCCATAAAAATGCTGCCCTACAAGCCGTTTGCGAAGAATATTCGCCTAAAATGGCTCAAGTTGAGCAGGACCAATATTTCGGTGGGTTACTCTGTGTCTGTAGACGCTAAATACGACTTTTTTTTGCAGACCCTCTCGCCGGACCACTTTTTCGGCCTCTCCTCACTGAAAACGCTGTCCCTGTCGCGGATGCCGATCCAATCGATATCCGCGCACGCATTCGTGCCACTGAAAGCCCTTCGCTACCTGGAAATGGACTCGTGCAACCTGACGCGGATCCCGCTGGCGGTCACTTCCAACTGCCACCTCGCCCGCCTTAATCTGGCCAACAACCTGCTCCATCGCGCCAGTTCGATGCCTCCCGAAGTGATGGCCATGTTGAGTGGGCTCAGCCAATTACGGATCGACGGAAACCCGCTGAGTGTGAGTTTTGTTTGTTTTTTTGGAAAAAAAAATACCGAAATTGTCGAGAACCCCACGGTCTCCAGAGCAGACAATGGGCGCAAGTGCGCCCCGCCCAATCAAGCGATACATTGGCGCGAAATTTAAATTTTAACAGTAAAATTTGTATTTTTGCCAGATTAGCCACGAAAAACCGATAATTTCTCATTTGTCTCTCGATACACCGATTTTATAGCCGATTACGAATTTTTTAAGCGCAAGAGCGTTAAATTTGGTCAAGTCGCAAATCACATTTATCCGTTTCAAGGTTTTTGGCTAAAACTGCGTGAATTTCAGTTGCTTTTTGGTAATTTTCGCGGTTCGAGCGCTTAAAATGCTTGTATTTACGTGATTTATCATTCTCAAAACCAGTTCTGTCGGAAAACGGTCAAGAAAGCGCAAAATGAGAAGTGCGGTTTTTAGGCGGCGAAGGCAATAAAGCAAAGTCCGCGAAAGATGCGCCAAAACGTCATTAATTCTGAAAATTAGTGTGTTTTCATGTCGAACAATCATTTTTCATCGCTTTTGACCACACAAATCAGAGAAAACCTGCTCAATTCATGAAAACGCCATTTGGCCGAGGGGCCACGCCCATATTGTAGGCTCTGGAGACCGTAAACCCGCAAAGAAAAAAGTGCGTTTGTGCAGGAATTCCCCTCCTCGCTTTTGCTGATCTCGCGCGAGAACGTCCGTCTGCTCCGACACCTCCTTCACTCCACAATGACGCTTCCCGTGTGGCTCCGCGAGCCCTGTGCCCCTTATTATTGGGCCATGCACTTGGCTAACAGGTACTCTATCTTTTCTTTTTTTTCATTTTCACAATTCTTTTATATACTTTTCTGAAATTTTCTTTCTAATCCGGCGGGTCCCTCTCGGCATCTCCACTAGTTTCTTCGAAATTCTAGACGGCAATTCCAAACATTTCCAGAACATCGAACCTAAAAACATTTGTCAATCAATATTCGGACGTGAAAATGGAGAAAAACGGACTGGGTTACTGTAGGGAACAGTACGAATGGATGATGGAACAAATGGAGGTTTACCGCGAGTTGGAGAAGAATTCCGGTCGGTTACTGTTTCAGGAAAAGAATGAGAGCATCCCGTACATTCGAAGTAATCATTCAATTTCTATTTTGCAGGATGTTACTCTCTCCGCCGTCTCCGCTCTTCCATTTCCGCTTCCAAACCGTCTCCCCCCTCCAAAATCGCTCAAAATTCGTCTCAGTTGCCACTGGACCCGTCGGAAACGTTCCAGATTCCAATTCTTCTTCTCATTTCGTTATGCGCCAATTTTCTGCTGCTCTTTTCTGTGCTCATGTGCTCCGTAATGGCGTGTCGATGGGAAAAGCCAGACGACGTTTAACTTCAATTCGATTCGCAACAGATAAATATTAATTAAAGAAAAATGGGAACAAGCATTGAATATTTGAGAGAAAAACCCGAACATGACATTCGAGATTTCTGGAAAAGGTTAAAACATTTGGGGGAATCAGATGCGAAGAGCCTGGAATTGAGTGAAGCACTCGACGACGTTCGGATCGATTCCTTCTACCGAAAACACCTCATCCGCCAGTGTGGCCGTGTGTTTCAGCAGCGTTTCCGAGTGCTGAAAAATATATTTGCAATAATGCATTCTTCATTCTATACAAAAAAAACTCACATAAAGGAGGACGTGGCAGAATCGTCCGCGGAGCCACGTGAATTTGGCCGACGGAGCCGTCGAATCGCCAATGGATCCGTCCATTTCCGAGTTGTTCGCTGCCGACGCGGCCGTCTTCATTTCTTCGATGAAAAACTGCAAAAAGTGGGTAGATTTATAATAATTTTTTGAAACTGTGCTCAATCATTTCAATGCATTTCTATAATTTTGCCGGTTTTTTTAAAGCAATTGTTTAAGAGTGCACTCACCGAAAGGACGTCGACGAAAAGACCCTTCTGGAATCCGGACATGGCCTCCAGTTTCTTTCTGTGATTTTCCAGCTCATCGAGATCCCGTTGACGCTTATCGTCTTCCGTCTGACAATGAAAATTTTTTAAAAAAAAAGAAGCCGGGTTTCAGGCTTGTCTACGGGGATTGAAACAATTTATAAAAAATACCTCAACTCCTCCCTCCTCCGATTTCACTTCGCTCTCCAATTTTTCCGCCAATTCTTTGATGTCCTTCTCGACTACTGTAATCTGACGGGTCAGCTTCTCCAGGGCCTGATTGAGCACTTCGAACAGCCATTGTCTGAAGAAATGGTCATTTTTCACTTTGAAGAAACGTCCAAAAAACGTTTTCCTTCGTTTCAATTATTTCGCTACAATTGCATGCTGTTTTTTCGACCGTTTCGGCGGAAAAATGATAATAAATTGCAAAAACGAACCGATCGTGTTCGTGCCACATACGCTCCTCGAAGAGCCATGTGATGACCGAGGAGCAGTCGAGCACCTGCATCTTGAGCAGTTTGTCGATGAGGATCATCAGCATTTGCTGGTTGGACTTCCAGCACGAGTACAGCGTGTCCAGCAGCTTCTCGTGGTACTGGTCCGACGCGTCGCACACCGTTTTCAGCGTCGCCTGGTATCTGGAAAAATGATTTGAAGATAGCATTTTTAGGAGGAGTAAAGGGAGTAGGGAAAACAATAAAACAGATGGCGTATATCGACACTTTTAGCTCAAAATGACTTCTTTTAAAATCATTTTTCTTTTTACCTAAAATTTATCAAAAACGTTCAAATAGGTACCTGGCGAGTGCGGCAAAATTGTGGCTGTACGTTTTGGACGCCATCCGCAGCATGACCATCACAAAAATGCCGAAATCGTTGATATTGTAGGGCAAATCGCCGTCGTCGCCCGTTTTGAGCTCATTTATGAACGCCTCCGCCGGCGCGCGCTCCTCGAACATTTTCGTGTACGTCGACGCCTTTTCCTCCATCTCTTTGTCGTCTGCAAACATTGACTTTTTCGTTCCGTCCGATAAAAAGTTATCGACGAGATGAGCAGTGATATCGAAAAATACAAAAAAAAACGTCTGGAATCCGAAAAACGAACCCTCATCGATAAGGTATCTGACTTCCGGCGAACACGGATGAATTTTGACGAAATCCGTCGGCAAAGAGGCCAAAATCTTCTCGTAACTGCCCAGGCGACGGCATTTTTCAATCACTTCACGCACAAATATTTGGCTCCCCGAGAAGGTGTCTTTCTGAATAAAACATACGAATATTTGAATGAAAAATGATGAGAAAAAGTATTTCAATAAAAACAACCGCACCTCAATGCAGTCCTTCCAATCGGACCAAGTGTACTTGTACTGGAAGTTGGACAAATGGAAACTGAACCAGTCAACCATTCTGTAAATTGAACGAGTTCTGAAATGTTTCCGAAACTGCCACGTACCTGTCGACACAAATCGGCTGCATCGCATCGGCGCGACGGTAGATGAGTTCGACCGTTTGGACGAGAATCGCCGGATATTCGTTCGGTTTCAGACGCAGTAATTCCAGAAGCAGCGAGCCTGACACAATTGGAAAATTTGCATTGTTAGTTTCCCATTGAAAAGATAGATCGTAACTTTTTGTTTAGATACAAACTCACAATGGAAAAGAGACGGATAGGGCGGGTGCGGGAGACGGAGCATTTGTCCGAAAATGGTCTCGAAAATGAGAAATCCGATGGGCACCGAAGGATTTTCGTCGGCGAACGCGAGTAATTCGCGCGCGCACGCCTTTCGATTCGTTTGATTCTTTTCGATGATCCACGCGATTTCGGCCTCGAAGAGGAGACGTTCGATCGAGTGACCGCCCGGCAGTTGCACGCTCTGCAACACACTTTTCAGCATTTTTAAAAATAATTTTTTTTATAAAAAAAAAGGCAACTATCTGTACGAAAAATTGAATTTTGAAAATTTCAACAACAACCAATGCTAACTTACATCGGCTCCGCAATCCGATTGCTCGAAAAGACGGAAAACGACGAGCGGGTACGGATAGATCATTTCTTCAGTGTGCGCGGGGGCGGAGAATCTGCAAAAAGTACGGTTATTTCGATGAGAACCGTGGGGCAATTGTCCTAGTTAAAAGCTTGGATTTAAGCGCTCAACCGTCGAAAAAATATGCAAAATTGAGAATGTTGAGGCATTTTGAAGGTCGGATCAGAAAAATCGCCGAAAAACGTACCCGGGCAGATTGTGCTGGAGAGCGTCGCGAAGGGTGGCCTCGAAGCCGACGTAGTGTCTCTGAATGTGCCGTTCTTGCCAATTCGCCTGTCGGAGCACTTCGATTTGCGCCGAAAGACTGTCCAGATAGTCCTCTTGTGCCAGATCGCCGTGGCGCCACACTTGCAGCAGCTGCAAAATTAAAGGTAATGTCCAAATTTTAGGGTTGTGATTATCAGGAGAACGTCATGCAAGATTTTCCGAATATTTTAAATTGTGATTATAAAATTGCGTGCTCACCGGCACGTGGTCCTTGTTTCTCTGCTCGAGATATCCGGCAATCGCCTGCACAATATTCTCCATCAGTTCGTTCGCCTTTTCGGTCATTTCACGCCCGATCCACGGAAGACAGCGGAGCACCGTTTGGATGTAGTAGTCGGTGCGCACCTGCAAAATATTGAAAATTCATTTTTCATAATATCAAGCGCCAGAAATCCGGAGCTTGACGGTTAATAGAAAAATGCCAACCTGCGGGGTGTCATCCTGACAGGCGGCCGTCACGAGACTCTCCAGATATTCTCCGATCGACTGGAGTGTCAGCACACCACAATTTCCGAGATCGCACAGAAAAATGGCCAGATTCTGTGCCTCCTGATACTTTTGCTTTTCGAGGAGCTCTTGCTGCTCGGCCATCAGTTTTTCGACGACGTCTCCGCCGAAATTGAAGTTTTTCGAGTTGAGCAGGCCGACGAGCGTCGTGTAGACGGTCACGCGGTGCGGGAGGTAGATGGCGCACCCGGCCACGATGTCGATGATGGTCGAACGGTACTTGTCGAGGTCGTCCTGCAGGAACTTGGTCAGCTGCTCCAGGTTGCACTCGATCGACGAGCCCGCGTTCTGCAAAACTGTTTTTTTCTCAATTTTTTTCAAAAAAAAATTCTCTGACCTTATCTCCGACTCTGCCAATCACTTCCTGCAGCTTCTTCTCCACTTCATTGAGAAGCGGAGCTCCGCGACGTCGCTTATTTTGAATTTCATCGTCGTCTGCAACAATTGTTTGTACTCCACTGTAAATTCCGGACAAAACCGATAACATACCGTCATTATAGGCTCTTCGACGCATTCCCGACATTTTTCCACGAATAAATCAATGGGATTTGGTGGTTTTCTGCAAAAAATCGGTGAGGAATGGAGGGATATTCGAAAAAACGCAAAGCGCTAAACACGGAGCGATTGCGGAATTTTCGGAGTGTCGTTGACATTTCTCCTTTTTCTTTCTACGTCTCTCAAGGCGAGAGAGCACTGAACCCCCAAATCTCCGCTCAAAAATCAATAATTTCCGCTAAAATGAGCTCGTCGAGCAAGCAAATCGAAGAACCGATGCAGGAAGACTCTGCCAACGCTCAGTAAGCTCCTAACAATCAAAAAAAAACGAAAAATCTATTATAGAAAGCAAAAATCGGCGAATCCGACCGAAAACCGTCCATTTGCGCTCAAAAAGTGGAATGCGTTGGCGATCTGGGCGTGGGACGTCGAATGTGACACCTGTGCCATCTGCAGAGTCCACTTAATGGGTTTGTTTGCGATTTTACAGACATCAATATGATCGAGTTTTGGAGAGACATTAAAAAAACCACTTATCGCAGATTTGAGATGAGGCTACGCCGAGAGCCAGAACTGTCCCGAATTAGAACCTACCTGCAGGTAATTCTTGTTACAAAAAGTCATGTTCTGACGGGTTCTGGACAGTTCTGGCTTGGCGTAGACTCCCTGAGATTGTCGGGAGTTAACGTTAAAAAGTTTTTTAGAAACAGAAATAGTTTGACTGAGGTTATACTGTTGAAAACGAAAAGGTTCGACATTCGAATCAGAGTTGGCAGCGAGCCAAGGACACGCCCCCCAAACAGCGTGCGCAGTTGCAGTGAAAACTGTTTTTGGGGGGGGGGGGGGCGTGTCCTTGGCTCGCGGCCAACTCCGATTCGAATGTCGAACCATTTTTTCAACAGTAATTAGATTCAGAAAACTCGGAGAATCTATAGAAAAACAAAATAAGAACCACTGAAAATTTGGATAAAAATATCATCAAAATTCGATCTATTATCCATATATCAATCAATATATATCGATCGTGAAGATAAACATGGACTTTTTGAGAAACAGAAAAATATATTCAATTCAAAAGTTTTCCCAAAAGTGGAACAAAACATCGACTAAAACGTATTTCTTTTTTCAGAAGAGTGTCTGCGATGCCAATCGGAGCCGTCGGCCGAGTGCTACGTGGTGTGGGGCGACTGCAATCACTCGTTCCACCACTGCTGCATGACGCAGTGGGTCCGACAGAACAACCGATGTCCGCTCTGCCAGAAGGACTGGGTCGTCAGCCGCACCAGCAAGTGATCGCTCTTTCTCTTGCACACAAATTCTCTGATTTTTATCCTCCTACTAACCCTTTTCCCCTCGAATTTTATCTGTAAATTTCCCACACATCATCATGTTCATTGTTCTCTGTAAAAACGCCGATACTTCATCGAATGAATGAGCGTCTCGAAGAAAAAATAAACAGAAAAGCACGCACAAAAGATTGTTTTTCGGCCGCCGCCATCATAATTTTTGCGTTGGCATCACGGACCATTACTATCACAACACGGACTGTACGATCGGAGCCGCTTTTCGCGAGATGCTCACTTTTATACATCTGATATGACGAATATTTGAAATGACCACAGGTACGCTCAGAATTTTTTTATTTGAAAATAACTGGAAAACTTGAATCTTAACGGGTTTTGATTCGAAAATCGGCAAAATAACCTTTTTTTTAAGCAGCGCAAAGAAATTAGACAAAAACCGATCGAAGAATTGAAAATTGTGAGCAGCGCGCAAGATTGCTGACTTTTCGTCTCTTTTTAAATATATTCTTTACTCAAAATGTGTTTGCATCGAGTTTGACAAAAAGTTACGCAAGTAACGAGAAAAACAACTGAAAATCAGTTGTCGCGGCGCAAATTTACGTTTTGTTCGCACGTTTTCATTGTAACAACGACACTCCGTAAGCTTCGCGCTCTAACCATTTTTCGACTACCTTTGAACAAATTTATCTATTCTTTTAAAAAAGTGAACCCTTTTTTACAGACTTGCCAGATTTTGGGCCGGCCATGCGGGCCGGTAAAGTGCCGGCCCGGTCGGCCCGGTTCAAAAGGCGGGAATTCAAATTTTCGCGGAAATTTTTTTTTCGTTATTACAAAAAAAATTTTCGAACTAAAGTTTTAGTGTTTCTTCTTTGTTTTTTGCTATTATGAATTTTTATGAGAAATACATTTGTTTTTCAATGTTCGATGCTTGCAAAAAACCCCTAATTCTACAAAAAATGGCTTCATGCGATCAATAATTCAAATTTTAAATTCCCGCTTTTTGAACCGGGCCGACCGGGCCGGGCCGGGCCGGAGTTTTGGAAATTTCGGCCCGGCCCGTGGCAACTATGCTTTTTTATGTGTCTGTCTGAAAATTGTGTCTAACGCAAACAATTTCCGACGGTTTTTCTAGGCCACAGAGCGTTTGACTGCGCGCTGCTGTTCCGGGTTTTTCTTTAAAAACATACATATCTTTTCCAGAATTCTTCTCCCGTCATCCGGAACGCGGCGTGTTCAAGCGTGTACGATCGGTGATACTCCGTCCGAGCCAGACTCCGGCCACTTGTGTGCCACGTGGCAGTTTGACGAGAAGTCACAGCGCGCGCGGAGATGCGGACAACAAACGGAAACGGGCGGTGCTCCGGAGACAGAATGCGATCGACGATCACGAGTGAGTTGACAAATAAATTACTGCTTCAAAATAATGATTGAAAAAAATTTGAACACTTTATTTTTTTAAAACACCGATCGATTTTTAAGAAACCCTGTAAATAAAAGGTAAAAAAATGAATGAAACCCCGTGATTTGTTAGTTTTTTTGCAAGGGTTCATTGTCTGACTCATTCTCGATAAAATCTCGTTCCGCATCGTTCTTGCCAATCTTTTTGTTCCACATTCTTCGCTTCATCATAACTTTATAATTACATCAAATGAGTATTTGTACGAATATTTTCTGTTTCAATCAACTTACTACAAACGCTTTTTTTCCAGTTTTGAGGATAGTAAAACAAAACCCCGTTCTTGTGTTTTCAATATTTCCAAAATTTTGACATGCTCATATTTCGAATCATTTCTTTCTGTGATCGTTGAATTAATTAGATTAACTGTTTCAAATACTATTCTCAAAGTACAAAATATCAAATCGCTGCTCTGACATCTCTTGCTATCATATATTTTTTTAATATCTCAACTCTCCTTCGTGATAACGTTTTTTTGGTAGTGGCTTCTAAAAATGAGAAGAAAACCAAACTACACTGCTCTTTTTCCGCCCTTATCATACACTTTTTCGTTCGGTTAACTATGCGTTGATGAAATCACATAAAACTTTTCCGTTTTCCGACACGAGACACGGAAAATTAGAGCAATTTTGTCTATGCTATCTATGCGTGTCCGTGCACATTTCGGCAATGATAACGGACAGAAAATGGGGAGAGCAAGGCACGATTTGGGCCGGAAAACCGGGATTTGTGCAACGGGAAATTGCTTTTTGTTTTTGCCACTGGCATCGGCCCGGCCCATGCTTTCTGGACTTTTAATCCGCTTACAATCATCCGATCGGACCCAAACTTTGCAGGTTCCGTGCACTTGGATTGGAGTGTTTCGGGTCCAAGTTTCGGATCGATCGGATCATCCGGTCCCGAGATATACCAGTTTTCATCGGGAAAAGTCTAGATTTTTGCGAAAATTGCATATATCTCATCAGGGCCAAATGGTCCAAAAGTCCAAGCCTGGCCCTATCCTCTATTTTTCGTGCTCCACACTCGGTATTTGCTCACACACACACACACACATTTTTCGGGTACAAAAGGTCACTACAAACCCATTTTCTCTCTCTCTATTTCTCGTTGTTTGCGTGTCTGTTTTCTCAGTCTCACGAGGAGCAAAAGTGTGTCTGTTTGTGATTTTTCGGTGGAAAAAAGGAAAAATGTTGGTTTTGACCGTTCCGTGTGTGTACTTTGTGCACTACGATAATCAGGAACTCGCGGGATGTTTGGAAAAACGGAAAAGTGAACTTTGTAGGCTCTTTTTTGGTCATTTTCACAGAAATGCATCTCAATCTCAATTCGGCCCTCTCAATTTGATAAAGAATTATGGGCGCCGAATCGTCAAAACACTTTCAGAATTGGGCGAGTGTTTGGTGCAATAAAATCGGCATTTTCTAGTCTCGTGCTCCTTCCGGAGCACTTTTCCGTTCCGTGACTCGCTTGTGCTCCCTTTCTCGGTCCAATTTTGATAAGCGGGCGGGCAGAGAGTTTATCAGTTGAAAATGAAGAAGAAGAAGAAGGAGAAGAAGAGGGAGGAGAGTGTCAACATATATATGTATATATATATAGGCACACTCACACAATATCAGATTGTGTGCTAGATTGTCCACTTATCGATTTTTGAATTTTTGTTTTGAATTTTACCGTTGAAAATCGCCTTCTCCTTAAAGAAATTCTATTAAACAAAAAGGAAAAAGAGTTGGCCGAATCGACAATATTCGCCGATTGGTTGACGATGACCGCCCGTCCGACGTCCCTTTCGGACGCCGGCATTCAGTTGGCTCCGGACGAGAATCACAGCGAATCCACGGAGAGTCTGGCCACTGAGACCCCTCTCAACACTAGTTCTTCGCTTGCCGAGTAAGCACCACACGCATTTTTGCAGAGTTTTTAGTGATCATTTTTAATATAATTTAAAACGAATTCCGTGGCACTGAAATTTTTTGAATTTAATAAACTGCCACGTGGCCCAAATCTCATAAAAGATAAGATGAGGAACCGCCCGGAAATGGTGAGAACTGACAAAAAATGAACATTCACCCGTTTGTTCACAACATTTCCGAGATGGTCTTCCGACGAAATCGCTCTTCGCAAGCAGAAATCGAGTAAATTAATTCATTTTCACAAATTTTCAATATTTCCTAAAAATTCAAAAATATCACTTTTTCAGATGCGACGACGCTACTCGTGCCAGGACCCGAATGGAGAAATATTTTGCGGAAAAACCGGATAAAAATATTTTTATGGTTTGTTTCTTTCTCGATTGTTTCTGTTATGGGGCTGTTCAGCGTATGTTTGTTTTCCGTTTTCTTTTTTCGTTTTTTTACACCGCTGAATTGGGTTTTTTTGACGTAAAAAAACGAAAAAAAAATCGTTTTTTTTTTACAGCCTGAATAACCCTATTATTTCAACGGCAATTCGTGACCTGAAAGTTTTAAATTCCAGAAACTCATCCATCCCAGCTACCACGAGCGAAATTTGCAATTCAAAAAAATCTTCGTCGACAAAGGACTCATCGACGAGACGGACCAGTTTTTGGCTTGTAAGTCGTACACTTTTCTGCTCAAAGTGCGGTTGTTCGGTGTCGATCGATATCCGCGCAAAATGCACCGAATCGTCAGAAGTTTCGAGAATAATTGTGTTTTCAAAAGTGTCATTGAAAGAAAATGCGCTCAATTCCCCTTTTGTAAGCTCTGAAGACCGTTCTTTTGCTAAATGTTTCGATACATTCATAAAAGTTGCATCATTTTCAGCGTATTCATGTGCGTACCAACGCGAAATCCTCGCCCAAGGCCGCATGTTCATCTCGCAGTTCAACGTGTGCTTCTACGCGAACATCATCGGCTGGGAGACCACTTTGGTCATTCCGATGCGAGAAATCAAAGTGATCAAGAAGATGAAGGCGGCGTTCATTTTCCCCAATTCCATTCAGGTTGGAAGATTTCGCCAAAAAAATTACAGTTTCACAATTTTGCAAAAGACAATTTCACGGCGACCAAAAGTGTAGAAAGGGGCGTGGCCTAATCTGAGACGCGTTTTCTGAAAATTGCCGCAATTCCAGCACTTTTCCGATATTTTTGTTTTTGATATCGACGAAAAAAGACATTAAAGAGAGAAAATATCGAAATTTTCGTGAAAACGCCGCGTTTGAGACGTTTTTGGCATATTTCGCAATACGCTCTCCGCGGCCAATCGCCGCCGCAATTTCGGAATTTTCATACCGGCCGATCTGGATAGTTTTGAGACGAAGTGAGTGTCGGAAGTGATTAAGCACGTTAACACAAGTATTTTAAGCGTTAAAACGGCAAAAAGTATCGGCGAATGACTGAAATTCGCGCATTTTCAGCACAAAACTTGAAAATCGATTCAATTGATTCATTTCTGAGTCAAACCTGCTCGTCTTAAACTCAAAAAGTGCGCGATGATTAGTTTATCCAAGTTATGCAATTACATCGTCGAAATCGTACAAAATTTGGGTAATTTTTGACGAAAAACATGAGAAATGGGGTTAAATTTCGAATTTCGCGCAAAAATGGTTATAAACCGTGCACGCTAGGCCCCACGCCCTTTTCTACCTTTTTGGTCGCCGTGAATTTCATGAAAACGTTTCCTAATAACAGCACAATTGGTTCGACCACCTCAAAAAAAAAACGAAAATGAAAGCGTATACTCAATTTTGCAGTTCGAACAAGAGGGCCGCAGCGAAAAGTACTTTTTCGCGTCGTTCATCAACCGCGACAAGTCGTTCCAAGTGCTCACGACCGCCCATCAGAAGGTGCTCGGCGCGACGGACGGAAAGGCGGCGATGACGCGCGAGGAGGTCTGGGACATGGTCTACAATAGCGAGGAGAAGGTACGTCTGCTTTTTTGAGTTTTCTCTCATTATTTTAATCGTACCAATTCCCCCCAAAATTGTACTTTGTCTTGCCGTCGGTTTCCAATTTCAGACTTCTCCCCAATCCGCACTTCCACCAGAAATAGGCCCAATTTGGTTAATGACGGGCTGTTGTGCACCTAGTTCACTGCATGTAAGATCACTATTTCCTACAGTAACCCCAAAATTTACCCTCTTCGCTTCGAGACCCGTCGCCCCGCCCCGTTGTTATTGTAGACACAGACAGGACTGTCTATGCTGGAAATTGAATAATAGCCGGAAGAGTCGCGCCAAATGTGCTCTTTTTCTGTTCTTTTTTGCATTTCACTAATATTTTCCGACCACCAACTATACAAATGGTGATCGCTGCAATTTTTCGCAAGACGAAACTAAAACCGAAATCGAAACAGCGTGTGTTCAAGAAAAGTTCAATCAGGAATTGGTTGGTTTTGAACAAGATTTTATTAAAGGTAACGGGATTTTTTTTTTTTTTGAAAAAACGTTGTGATTTTTCAAATTTTTTGACTCGAAACGTGGATTTCGTTTGAAAATGTACATCAGCGTATGTACGGCTAATCTTGCCACTCAATTTCTTGTTCAAAAGTTCGCGTCAAGCCCTAAGAACACTTTTTTTCTCCCCCCGTTGCACCAGTGTTGCTATGTGTAGAAAATTCTGCTCTCACAGAATATTCGATGAAAAGTGTTTTTACACGAAAATGTTTTGTTGAAAGAGATGTTTGCTTCTTTGGTTATGGAAATGTTAACATTCCAAGCTAAACGGATACAAAAACATTACTAAAATGGTCCTAGTTGGGTACTGATAATAGCTTGGTGTGAACACATTTTACTAAAAAAAAGTTTGGACCTTGCTTATTACACTGTTGTATTGAAACTGTAAAAATATATACACTAGTTCAACATTAAAGAAGCTTCCAATGTTTCATGAAAATGATCTGAGATTCTCTAGACAGCCACGCTCAGTTTTTCAAGATTTTTTGGTCTCAGGATGTCCTGCTAGCAGAGTCGACATGTTCTGTCATTCAGTTTTATTGTCATGGCGCATCCTTCACTTCCCCGCTCAGTATCAATCTAGGTCTTCATTGCTCAATGACTCATGCGCTCTATGAGCACACTAAACCGGTATCAAATCACGGTTAGAGCATGGCGAATAAATGTGAAGAGAACCGAGGAACAACTCACGCAAAGAACACGTTTTGCCAGCGGAAAAAAAAACTTTTTTTTTTTTGTCTTCCCCATGCTCTCCATCCACACATTCTCTATTTGTCCTCTCACTCATACCTCCCTTCTCGGCGTCTCGCAAATGTTCGTACTATTTTTGCGAAAACTCACACACCACCATCATCATCATCAGGTTCTTTTTTACAACACTTTTTATCATATTATTATCATTGAAAAGAGATGTTTATGGTAATGCAAAAATGGTCTAGTTGAGGCATTTTTTTTAGTCGCGCCACACAAAATTCTTGTGCAGATTGTAGTGTTTTGTGTATTCGTAGCCAAATGTTGACCCTTCTCTCTCTCTCTCTCTCAAGGCCACGCCCACTTTCTCTCTCTCTCTCTCTCTCCGCGCCCCTGCGCCATTTTTCTCGTTAAACCTCGCTGACCCTTCGAGAACTGCTCCAGAACTCTAAATTCTATATCGAAATCCTGGACGCTATAACCGATTTTTTGGAGACTATGAAAATATTGGCGAAACTGGCAAAACACGTCACTATGACGTTTGTCAAAGGCGCCGGAAATCATGGTAAAAAGCGGCGAATTCGGGAGGTGCGTTTTTTTCTGGACTAGGACTGTAAATTCTACTTTTTTCCCCTTGTCCTGGACATTTGGCCCACTTGCAATAGTCCGATCGAATCCAAACCTTTCAGACTTCTTGGTCTTGGATTGAAGTATGTTGAGTCCAAGTTTCAGACCGATCGGCCTATTTACTGTGGAGATATTGTGCTTGCGGGCCGATTTCGGCCAATGATCCACATATCTCGGGACCGGATGATCGGATCGGGCTGAAACTTGGACCCAACATACTTTAACCCATGTACAAGAAGCCTGCAAAGTTTGGGTCCGATCGGATCACTCAAAGTGGGCCAAAAGTCCCGGACAAGTGCCGATCAATTGCCGAATGTTTCAAAGAAAATGCTCGTAGCGGTAAAAAGAAATCACTGCGAACAAGACAATTTGAAACAGATAAAATTAGCATGTTTCTCTGATAAATGTCCGGTTTCTAGAACCCGCAAACGCACACTCCGCCCGAGACAGGCACTCCGCCGAGCGGTTCGGCCACAAATAATTCCATCGAGAATATTACTGTGAGTTTTGTATATTTTTCTGACAGTCTCAAGCAAATTTGCGCGTTTTTGAGCGTAAAACCTTGTGATCTTCTAAACATTTTTGAGCCGCTCTCTGGTAATTTTCGGCAGATTGCTGCAAAAATCGGTAATTTGCCGTTTAAAAATACGCGCCGAATCGAGCGGCAAAAGCAAAATGCTATGCATGCGCTTAAGAGTCATCGTCGGCGCCCAACTCTTGCTCCATCCTTGCCGCACCGCTGCCACGCAGACGCCTGCTCCGTGCCGCCCTCTTGCCGATTTGATGCGTAACTGCTTTCCTGCCAAATCTTTGCCGAAAATTACCTGACAAGTAATTGAGTCATCAAAACAAACGTTTGATTCCGATTTTCACGATTAAAAAAATCAATCGATATCTGATTTTTGTTTGTCTTTTTCCCCGTTTCTCTCACAGATCACATTGAGAAATTGTCAGTGTTTGCAGCAAAGCATAGAAGAGTAAATAATCGGAGAAACGGGAGAACTTGTTGTGAAATAACTTGGTTTTCGTTAATTCGAAAGATTAGAAGGCATTTTATCGATTTTTCATTTCGTGGAAATAATATGTTGTTTTTTTTTTCCAGGCGCCCATCTCAAGTCCATCTACAATGCAAAAGAGCTCGGACAAGGACACGAGCTCCCTCCAGAGCTCCGCCTCTTCGTCGGACGATTCGGAGCACCAGCAGGACGAGCAGTTCGAGGAGGTTCCGTGCCCGTGCACCGACCACGTCGGCCGTCTCCTTCTCGACCTGGAACTGCCGATTTCCGTCGAGAAGTTCTACGAGCTGCTCTTCGTCGAGGGCGATTTCCAGACGGAGTTCAACGCCCGAATGCGCGTCGGCGAGTACGTGGCGGCCACGTGGGTTCGTGATCACCGCGGCGAGAACACACGTACCTGCCACTATACCGTATCGCTCTCCCATGCGATGGCGCCGCGCGCGATCGTCGTCAACGAGAAACAGGTGCTGCACGCGTTTCCGAACCCCCGGCACGGAATAATGCTGAGCAAGGAGACGCAAAACTCGGGCGTTCCGTACGCCGACTACTTCACCGTCAACTGCCGATATTGCATTTCGAGGAGAGGCGCGAACGCGTGTCGCGTCAAAGTGCACGGTGGACTCGTGTACTGCAAAGCACTCTGGTCGGTCATTCGGACTTTTGTCGAGAAGGGAACCTACGGAGGACTCGAGGACCATTTCAGCTGTCTCAGTACGATGCTCGAGGAGTATGTGCAGAAGCATCCGAACATCGAGGACAGGTGCGTTGAGTGAATTTCGTGTTGAGACCCAAATAAGTATGGTTTGTCGAATTACCAAATTATGGCTGACTTCGCATTGAGCATCCTAAGGGAAACCTGTGAACTTATGAATAATGGGGCTATTCAGACTGAAAAAAATGATTGTTTTCCGTTTTTTTTTCGTTTTTTACGTCAAAAAATCCAATTCAGCGATGTAAAAAAACGAAAAAAACGGAAAACAAACATACGCTGAATAGCCCCATAAGAGATAGCCTACGATGGATTTCGTGTTGCAAATCATGTTTTTGCAAACATTTTTAAAACTCTATGAACCCGGGTACGGTTGTTTTCGTGGCGAGACCATATGTCATCAAGTTTTTAGGTAACCTCGAATTTGCACAAATTATGCTGTTTCAGAATTTGTATGAGATTTTAATGGGGCTATTCAGCGTATGTTTGTTTTCCGTTTTTTTCTTTTTTTTACATCGCTGAATTGGATTTTTTGACGTAAAAAAACGAAAAAAAAACGGAAAACAATCATTTTTTTCACAGACTGAATAGCCCCATAACAAATGTTGAAACTTTTGTTTGAATGTCTCTTGTAATAAATGAGCCTTATTAAAATACATTTTTATCGAAAAGGCACACTGATAAGCGAAAGAAATGACTGAAGAATAAGTGTTGCGGTTTTTTTTTACCTAAAGAGTATTAGCAAAATTCGAACAATTGCTCTAAAACGTGTTTTCTTGCAGAACGACCACAACGTGCTCGATTCCAGTTCTCCAGGAGATTCCGAAGACGGAGGAGAACGAAATTCGCCTCAGAAATGTGCAGAAATCTTCTCCGGAAAGGCTTTTGGCCGGCGGAGGTGAGCACGTTTTCTTTGAGAATTTAGCAACAAAGTGCTTTCTCTAGAAGCCAATAGCAAGATGACTTGTCTGGAAAACGTCAACGACGAGAATATCATCGCCCGCCGCGTGGCCGAACTTTCCTCGTCGACGGCCGCCGATCTGACCGCCGGATATCGTCCGTATCTGCTTTGCATTATTGTCCTTCTCGCCATCTTTTTGCTCGCCAATTTGTGGATTCTCAGCGGATTCAAAGGAGAAACCAACACTGCTGTGGCCAGGTAATAATTGTTACTGTTTTCAAATTTGCACAAATAATAGTTTAAAATTTTTCGTTCAACAAAAACGATTTTCTTCAGCAAACGAGAGGAAAATCTCGGAGAAATGATGTCGGTGCTGTTGGAGCAAGTTCGCGAGCTCAAGGACAAAGTCGAGCAGTTGCAGAAGGACCGTTGAGGTGATTATTTGACAAAACGGGACGATTTTGTGCAAACGCCCGCCGCCCGCGCGCTCCTGGCCTGTTCCGAGACTTTGGACCAGACTTGCCAAATCCCGGGCCGGGCCGGGCCAGCAAATCGTCGGCCCGTCCCGGCCCGGTCGGCCCGGAAGTTAGACCTCAAAAAAAATATGCAAAAAAAAATATGAAGGAAGAGGAAAACGCGTGCGGCAAAATTGCTAAAATGGCGTGCCAGAGTTGCAATCAATCGCACCGCCCACTCTTGAGAAAATTTTCGTAATTTTTGTGAAAATTTTGCGACTTTAAACAGCAATTTTTTTAGGTGCATCCTCCCGGGCCGACCGGGCCGGGCCGGAAAATTTCCAATTTTGGCCCGGCCCGGCCCGGCCCGGCCCGTTGCAAGTCTGCTTTAGACGCGTGCCGTTTCACTAGGTTTTTTTGGGAATGAGTTGATTATGATCTAAACTAACAAAAAGCAGCCATACTTTGAAAAAAGGCTGTATTCACAGTGACCCCTAGACATTTCTGCGAATTTCTCGTTGCCGCTTGCGAGTTTCAATCATAATGAGTTTATTCACAAAAAATTTGGAAAAATTAATCAGTATTCTTCGAACAGCACGTGCATCAGAAGTTTTGGCGCACGGAAAGTCTTGAAAAGCGTGCGGCCGGCTGGCGAAATAAGCAGCCGACAGTTCACGGGCCAGGGGCCAAACTTTCCTCCTGTCTCCACTAAAAAAAAATCACCGTGTTCCAGGGTTTCATTAATCTTTTTGTGTTTCAGACCTTCTCCACACCACCTACACTCTAAAACGAATGTGTTTTGTAAATACCAGAATGTTCCGCGCAGCTTTAATTTTAGACTGAAATTCCAATAGTTTCCATGTCAAATTGTTCCCCTTTTTTTTTGTATGTAGAACATAATAATTATAACTAACCCGAAAAGGAGGACATTTTCTTCCCAATTGATAAAAAAAAGTGTAGATTTCCCAGTGATCATTCTCGATTTCATTGATTTTCCTTGTCAATTCCTGTGTGTGTGTTGTGTCAATAAAAAAAAATGAAAAATACTTTTTTTGAAATCGATCAAGGGGACTGTTCGAGAACATTATTTTTTTTTAGCCAGAACCGACGAAAAACTGTCAAAACATTTCGTACCCCATTTGAAATTTGTCAATTTCTGTGAACTTCTGTGTGAGTGTGCTATTCAATAAATGCCAAAGTTAGTGACAAATTCTGCTGAAAAGTAGTACAAAATACAGGGATAATACAATATTTGCCAAAATTAAAACTTCAGAGAGTTTCATCAAAGTCCAACTTCTTAACAGCTGTTCTCAGCATTGACGGGTGATTTGGAAGGAGCGACGCCGCGTATTCCTGGAAATTTTGATGTTTCATCGTAAAAGATTCGCAAAAAATGCTTCACAAACCTCAAAGGACATTTCCTTGAAAATGCGCTTAATCGCCATCCGCGCTTTCGGTTTTTTCGGGTCCGATCCCTCGACGGTCCACACTTCGAATTCGGGCTCCGCCACCGGATAGATCTGCAATTTGTTCCACAAATTATACGGAATTTACGAAAAACGACCAACCGTAGTGGATCCTTGGGCAGAAGTTCCAGCTCCTCCGATTCGCTGATTTCCAGCCGATTCCTTGATTGCATATCGCTCAATGTGCGCGTTCAGTTCGTGAACATTCTTCAGGTATTCCACGTCATCCGCATCCGCGTACGAGAGCACCTGAAGTGAGCATTTAATGACAAATAACGGACATCTCTTTATTTTAGCCAATTGTTCAACAACAATAGAACATTGCATACCTCGAACGGCTGCATGATATTATCCGTGCACACCGCCTCGATTTTCTCCTCGTTTTTCGTGTCGTACTGCATTTTTTTCTTCGTCGTATCCGAGCACATTGACGGCAAACGGACAATCGGAACCGTGTGCTTCGCGCCGATCACTGCAAATTTTAGGGATTTTCAACAAAAATTCCGCAAACGTAAATTTTCACTTCCGAGGATCTCTGGAAGATAGTACGGGACACATAGCTTCTAATTTTACTTCGAATTCTGAGGCTAAAAAACCTGGTAAATTGGTGAAAGCCCTGCGGGTCTCCTCCTCCTCCTCCTCCTCGTCCGAATCCTTCTCCTGCAAATGTCTGCGCATCTCTCGCATTTCCAGTTCGTCCTCGGCGTCGTTTATGATTTTCAGAGGAACGGCGCAGTTGGATCGGGCCAGAATGAGCACGCGACGGGCTTCCACGTGGGCTCCCGCCAGCTCCACCGACTGGGACCATCGGGCGTACAGCGACGCGCATCTGAACAATTAGTTGCGGGTTTTTTCGCTATGTTCTTTTTTTACTGACCGAATCAACGAATTGCGGCTGATCGCAAACTGATAAATGTCGTGGGCGTGTCCGGCGCTGTTATCCGCCAACTTCTCCCAAATTTTCAGCATTTTCTCCTCCTCTTTGTACTTTTCCAAGAATCCGGGCCTAAAATGAAACATTTTATCGATTGTCCTACTTATTTCATTCAGAACCTGCTAATCACTTTCCACAAGAGTTCATAGTACAATTTATGCGATCCGATTGGGAGTTTCTGCTCGAACCACGAGCAAAAATCGAGAACTTTCTGAATTTCATCAATATTTTCCGTATCGAGCTCCGCGAGCAGTTCATCCAGCTTTTCACGAGCCGTCGCCTCTGTGACCACTTCCTCTGGTTTCTGAAACATCGAATAAACAAGATCTTTATGGAAAAAATGAGTTTACCCGCTTCAGAGCGTCAATTTTCCGTCCCCGCCGCGTCGGACGCACATTTTCCGAGTATCGATCCCAATCGTCATCGGAATCCTCTGTATTTCGCTTTTTCAACGTGAAAACGTACGGTTCTTGCGACATTTCTGCAGAAAAACGGCAGAAATACGCTGGAAATTGAAAATTGTTGACTGCCGCCGCGGAAAGTACGCAAACACCGTGCTCCAAACTCTGCGTACCCGGAATCTGAATTGACGACAAGAAAAGCAAATGGACGGATTTTGGCGTCTATATTGTGTACGAAAATTTGTAAAATTTATTTTATGATGCAAACAAATTCTGCAGACGGTGGCGGTTATTTTAATACTCCAACCTGGTTATTGCGCTGCAGAATTAGCACAGAATTATACAATTAAACATTTTATTTAAACGCGTATCGAAAAACGCATGGAAAATAGCACAATCAACGAAGGTTGAGAACTTTGAGACCGACGGTCGCCCACGCGAACTCCAGTGTCCAGTTTAACGCCGGCTATTTCCGGGGTGACAACGAGCGAGGCGCCTTTCTGACCGATTCCGGCGTCGACTCCGACTCCAACCGCAGACTTTTCATCGTCTCTCTTGAAGAAACACTGTCTCTCCAATAGCTAATGCTAAATTGAGCGCCGCGTTAAAACGAAGTGTCGTTGAAAACAAAAGCAACAACTGAAATTTCTGGATTTTTTTCCGAAAATGAGAAAAATGAAGTAAAAAAGAAAATTTCAGAATTGTTGATGACAACTGTGACCTTAAACTAGCGTTTTGCCCACAAGAAAGCGCGCATTATTACACTTTTCTGTGAATTTCAGTCCGGATCCTCAAAAACTGAAATTTCTCAGTCATTTTTGCATTTTATGGGCCGTCTCTGTGCTCAAAATGACCGCATTTGTCTGCTGAACAATCGTGATGCAACTATTTTTTGATTGTGTCAAGTGTTTTCTCGAAACTTCCAAAAGTTCGCGTTTTTTCAAGCCAAATTTAAAAAACGAAATTACTCTTCGAATTTTTCACTTTTTCAAAAGTCTTATATGTCTGACTTTTCCAATAAACGTTTTGCAAACAAAAAGTATTCGAAAATAGACCAGTTCCACGTGTCGCCAAGCAACTTGACAAGTTTACGAGGTGGCGAGGAGTCCCCTCAAAATGTCACCGCTTCCCGGACACATTCTTTCGCGCTGTTTTCCGCGAATCCAACATGAAACTCTTCGTGTGCTTGTGCTCTGTAATTCTCACCTCGGCGCAGTACACTGCAAAAATGGTGATAACGTACGGAACGCCGACATCCTCGACCACAAGCACAGGCGAGACGTCGGTCGACTGGTCGACGTGCATTCAGAATTGTCTGTCACTTGACACGTGTGCGATGGTTTATCGCAGTGGCGACGGAACGAAATTGTGTGTTTCCTATCCGTACGGAGATATTCAATCGGTTCCCTATAGTGATGAGAGTGTCAACGATCGAGTCGGTTTGAAGGCAGGCTGTTACGTTTCGAGATTCTTTTTTCTAGTTGATATTCACAGGTGTGGCTAGACTCCGATGGGGTGTGTCAGGAGGATGTGGCCACAATGTTCGCCGCTAAGTTTAACCTTTATGTAAGTTATTTTTCTCTATTTCACGGCGGGACCAAAAGTGTAGAAAGGGGGCGCCCGGCCCGCTCGGGCCGGAAGTTAGACCTCAAAAAAAATATGCAAAAAAAATATGAAGGAAGAGGAAAACGCGTGCGGCAAAATTGCTAAAATGGCGTGCCAGAGTTGCAATTTCTATTTTTTAACAGGTTTTTATGCTATAACATTGCCTTTTTAAGTCTATAAAATTATGTTCGTTTCGAAGTTCTAGTTCGCTTTGAATTTTTAGGTGCATCCTCCCGGGCCGACCGGGCCGGGCCGGAAAATTTCCAATTTTGGCCCGGCCCGGCCCGTTGCAAGTCTGGTTTTGAGACGAAGTGAGTGTCGGAAGTGATTAAGCACGTTAATACAAGTATTTTAAGCGTTGAAACGGCAAAAAGTATCGGCGAATGACTGAAATTCGCGCATTTTCAGCACAAAACTTGAAAATCCGATTCAATTGATTCATTTCTGAATGAAACCTGCTCGTTTTAAGCTCAAAAAGTGCGCGATGATTAACGTTTAACAAAGTTATTATGCAATTACATCGTCGAAACCCGCACAAAATTTGGGTAATTTTTGACGAAAAACATGTGAAAAATGGGGTTAAACTTCGAATTTCGCGCCAAAATAAACCGTGCACGCGCTAGGCCCCACGCCCCTTTCTACGTTTTTGGTCGCCGTGATTTATTGATTTCCAATTTCCAATCTTACAGCAAGACAATTCCTCGCACACGTACCGCATTGCCGCCAATAACGACACTTCGAGCTTTACGTATACATACTTATAGTATTCCTACTTTCCGACCGTGTTTTTTAGAGTTAAGATGAATAAATTTGAGTTTTTGAAACTGCTCGCTTGGCTCACAATAGATCTTGAGTTTGAAAATGTGTTCGAAGCTCGCAATATCCACTACAAGTGTCCTCTTGTTCACAAGCGCCTTAAGAAGAGCGTTAAGAGTCAGTGGGATGCAACCACCTGACAGCGGGCGGGTTAATCCCATAATAGTGTGTATTGTTGTGTTTCGACAAGAACAACAACGAACGGCCACCACGAATCTTGTTATGGGCCACGCCCACACTTGTCTGAGACCGATGAATGGAACGGTCGTTAGAGGCCACGCCCCTTTTGACGGGCGGTTGGTCGGGTGACCAGAGTTGACCGAAAAGACAATACTAATTGGTGTGGTGTGAGTCTATACAATTCCTGAATCAATTTTTCAATGAAAATGTTTGCAGGACAATGTTCAAAATGCCGTCGACGTCGCCGCCAACATCGTCGGCATCGCCGCCCGGCGCCGAAGAGGAATTCGAGCCGTACGTTCGGCGAAAAAGATCGGAAGGCGGAAATCGGAAGAAGATGCAGGGGCTCAACGAGCAGGTGAGCGCAGCCAGTTTCTCAGTGACCATCTCAAAAATCCGAAAGCCCGTTCAGGAGCAAAACCTGCTGCGCAACTCGATAAACAGTCGCGAACGTCGTCGGATGCACGAGTTGAACGACGAGTTCGAGGCGTTGCGCGAGTGTCTACCCTACCCGAACGAGGCGAATTCGCGACGGATGAGCAAGGCGAACACGCTGTTGCTGGCCTCGAATTGGATAAAACATTTGACGAACGACAAGCACAAACTGACGAATGAGCTCAAGGCGGCCTACGCTCAGGTAAGGGCTGTTCGCCGCAATCTGGCCGAATTTCTAGACCGCTAAATAATTTTCCACTGAAAATGTGGCCCGAACTTTTCAAACTCGGCCCCCTAGGTCGCTCAATTTGCACTGCAAAACGAGTTTTTCAACAGAGCGCCATTTCTGTGCGGTGCCCAGCGCTGGGCAATTAGCCGGCCCTTGACCTGGACTTTTGAACCACTTGCAATATTCCGATCGGCGTCAAACTTTGCAGGATTGTTGGACTTGGATTGAGGGCCATTGGGTCCAAATTTCAGCTCGATCGGATTGTCGGCTCCCGAGATATGTGGATCATTGGCCGACTTTTTCCAAAAAGCCCGGGCTTCCGGACAATGATCCACATTTCTCGGGACCAAATAATCGGATCGGGCTGAAACTTGGTCCCAATATGCTTCAACCCATGTCCAAGAAGCCTGCAAAGTTTCGGTCCGATCGGAATATCGCAAGTGCTTCAAAAGTCCAGGTAAAGGCCCCTATAATACATGGCGCCTGACTTCCACCTAAACACTTTTTTCCCAGATCGAAATGCTTTCGGCCCAACTTCAACAAAACCGTGCGTCTCTTCCGTCGGTGCCTGCCACGTCATCATCAGTTTCCGGCTCGAAATGCTCGAAATGTCAGCAGAATGCGTGTTTTTCAGTCGATTGTATCACTTCTTCGTGATTTTTGTCATTTTTAAACTCATTATTATTATATTAGTAAGTGATGAATATTGTCAAACTCCTACATGTGTCCTTTTCTTCATTTCCCCCCAATTTTCCATCTGTCTTATCAAAATTGTAAAGGCAAAAACAGTACGCGACTACCGTATGCTCAAAAGAGTGTTGCGTGGCAGTTCGTGTCATCCGACACTCTTGCCAATTATCCGTACACGATTTGCGCAATCGGCCTAATTGATGACGTCATCCCGACACCTTTCTGAGTTTTTTTTTGGTTTTTGGAGACGTGCGCGAACTCGTATTCTAGGCGCTTCTGGTCTGTTAGTGTAACTTTTTTAATTTAAAATTATTTCGGTTTCATAAGAGTATAGAAACTTCTAGACAATTCTTCAAACTTTGCTGCACAGGGAACATTTGTTGTTTCATTGAAATCAGCTAGTACAAGCGGAATCACGGTCCCCAGAGCTGACAATATGGGCGTGGCCACTCGGCCAAATGGCGTTTTCATGAATTGAGCAGCTTTTCTCTGATTTTTGTGGTCAAAGGCGATGAAAAATGATTGTTCGACATGAAAACGCACGAATTCTCACAGAATTAATGACGTTTTGGCGCTAATTTTTCGCCGACTTTGCTTTTTTTCCTTCTCAGGTAAAATTTCAAACTTTTCCAGGCGCCACCTGAGAAATTCTTGGAAAAGTTTAAGAATTTCTAAAAAAAGTTCGAGAATTTCTGGAAAAAGTTTAAGAAAGTCTTAGAAAAGTTTTTAGTGCTTCAGAAAGTTTGAGAATGTCTTCAGAAGAGAAGAAAAGAAAAGTTTGAAATTTTAATTGAGCTTCGCCGCCCAAAAACTTCTCATTTTGCGCTTTCTTGACCGTTTTCCGACAGAATTGGCTTTGAGAATGATAAATCACGTAAATACAAGCATTTTGAGCGCTCGAACCGCGAAAACTACCGAAAAGCAACTGAAATTCGCGGAGTTTTAGCCAAAAACCTTCAAACGGATAAATGTGATTTGCGACTTGACCAAATTTAACGCTCTTGCGCTTAAAAAATTCGTAATAGCCTATACAATCGGTTTATCGAGAGACAAATGAGAAATTATCGATTTTTCGTGGCTAATCTGGCAAAAAACACAAATTTTGCTGTTAAAATGTGAATTTCGCGCCAATGGCGGGGCGCACTTGCACCCATTGTAAGCTCTGGAGACCGTGGCGAATGTTTACAATGTTTTAGCTGAACATGTTTTCCGTTTCATCAAAAGTGGAAAATAACGACTGAAATCCAATAGGCGCTATTCTTGAAGCGTTCGCCTTTTCATTCAAATCACACAAAATTGCTACACACCTTCTTCCTTCACAACTGTGCCCGTGACTCCGCGTGCTCATAAGGGTATCATTTCATTGCGCGTACACGTGCTATTGCGTAACGGTCATAAACGAATTAGCCAATGAATATTCGAAGATCCGCAGGTGGTCGGGGCGAGGACCACCCGCAGAGAGCCCGACGGTTCATTCACACCGGGGGGATGAATGCCGTCGCAAAGGGTTGTGAATAAAAACAACGATTTATGAATGGAGGCTAGAGCTGTATTAATAATTAAGCGCCAGAAAGACGAAAAAAAATGCAATGCGGGAAATAGTGGGATTCTTTGAAATTGACTAGGGAATAATCCCTCGAAAATTGCATGCTTAATAGACTTATCGCGGTCTATGCTCAACTGAACAATTGATCCTCTTGTTATAAGCTATCGACCAGAGTTGTGCGGAAGAACTCAACGAAAGAACACGGAAGAATTTTTATCTTTTTTTAGAAAATTTTTTTATGAAATGTGATCAACTGACGAAATGTGTAGCAAAGTGAACTGTGCTCATAGAAAAATAATTGTAAATTTGGCTTTTCATACAAAAAAATTATTCGAGTTGTTCCGTGAAAAAAAGAGGGCTAACGGAAGACGGAAGGCATTACTTTTTTGCATGAAAAGTTAAATTTACAATTATTTTTCTATGAGCACAGTTCACTTTGTTATACATTTCGTCAGTTGATCACATTTCATGAAAAAATTTTCTAATAAAGATAAAAATTCTTTGTTCTTCCGCTCAGCTCTACTATCAAGGTTGTTGCGATTTTCATGTAAACCTGAAAAAAAAGATTATTCTAATAATATTATCACAATTGTTGCAATTTTTTCCGTCTTAAATTACCGCGGTTCTATGTAACAGACTATGTTTGGTACGTTATGGAGAAATTTTGAAACATTAAAAAAAAATTTTCAACGGCATGTTCGAAAAACTGGCATTTAGCTAGACTTGGCCTAGAAAACTTCATCGGATCCTAGGCCAAGACTTTCAGCGCTTTTTCCGCGCCACACTGGAAAAATTACTGAGCCGTTTGAAAACAATCATTTTCAAAAGTGAGTCTTCTTACCAAACAATAACCGAACAAACACAATATTGAATTTTACTTTCAATACAAAAATATCGCTTTCCGGTGATACACAACATTTTTCGTGCTCAAAAAACCAATTTCGCAAATCACTTTCGCTTTTCGTCACCACTACAGTAATCCGCGTTTCCCATAAAAGTGGCAATAAAATTAACGCGAAACTAATTCTCCAAATGTTTGATTTTCGGCGGAGAAGAAACGAAAACGGCGCATAAATTCAGTGATTTGATGAGTATTTCGGTCGCAAAACAACGGGATACTTTCGGATTGACGCCCACGCAAAATGAAAACCCTGGGGGACTACTGTAGAGGAGAAACCGAAAATAATCACAATGATAATCGTTGATTTGTGCTGTTAAACCAATTTTTTTGAAACCCGCGTCCATACGACCCAATTATACGCATTACATAACCGCCACTTAACCGAACTGTCCCCCCTTCTGTGCTCTTTTTTGTGTTTCTGACCATACAATAGAGCGAAAAAGTGCACAGAAAAGAGCAGTTGGTTTAATCGGCACTTGTATCCCCTAATTACACAACAAAAACGGGTTAATGCGACAGAAAAATTGGTACAAAAATAGGAATACAAGTTGTGACGGGGAGAAAGATGGCCTAAATCAGCATAAATTTATTTTTGAAATACACACACACACTTCTTTCAAGAAATAAAAAATATATAGGATGAGGAGGAGGAGGAGCGACACCGATCAAAAGGAATTTAAAGGGAGACAGGAAAGCGGGGGAGAGGAGAGATTGATGCTTTGAATTTTCGGGTTAGGTCCAATTTTTTCGAAATAAATGTTCTTGTGATAAAAATTGGGTAGAGAGGGACAGGGGCAGTGAAATTTCGAGAGAATCAGGATTTTCAGCAAAATTTTCTTAGGGGGAAGAAGGTGTGATTCTAGTATATTAACAACAAGAACATGGTTAAAAAACTTTTTAAAAGGGAGGGGATAGTGCAAAAGATCGGTGTACAACTCGGCTCGAAAGTTCTTGTTTCTTTTTTCTCTTTTTTATAGCAAGTGGGAGATAACAAGTGGAATATTAGCGGGTGGGCGTGGATGGAGATTCAAATCGAATTTTCGATTTACATGATCGAGCAACGGTCGGCCGGGTCCGACGGATCCGACGATTCGCTTAGTTCGACGGTGATCGACGAGACCGTGTCGCCTTCGGAATCTTCGAGCCGAGCCGACGGGTTCTCACCAATTGGCCACTGCAAAATGAGACATTTTTTTATGATGATGAACAGAAATCGCTGGATTTTGATCGAAAAACATTGATCGATCGAAGTTCAAATTTTCACAATTCTCTTAACTTTCCCGTGCTCACCTGTTGCTTCTTCATCACGTAGACGTGCGGCGGGTTGTGAACGGCGCCCGAGTCGGCCGACCAGACGGTCGCGTTCTCGTGCGGCGCGAGCTTCATGCGCGACGAGAACTGGAACGAGGCTTCCTTATTTCCCGCCTTCACGACCAATTTGTAGCCGCCCATCTGCTGCTCCTCGTCCGAGCTGTTCGCCACACGGACCCACTTGCCCTCCTCGTCGACCTCGTCGATGCCGACCGGTCCGAACGTCTCCTTGTTGAGGCGTGAACGACGGTTCAGGTAGTCGACCTCCTGATCCTCCCCGTTCACCTCCACAACACGACGGCGCTTGACTCCGCGCTGAGCACTGGCGGCTCCTCCTCCCGAAGTGTACGAGACGTGATGGACGGATGTGTTGCGCGAGGCGTCCTGAGTCAGATTCAAGCGTTCTTCCTCGCCTTCGAGCAGTGCCTGGTAGGTCTTCAGCTCGGCGTCCAGCTGAATTTTCACGTCGAGCAGGTCGTGGAACTCGCTCATCATGCGCTCAATCTCCTGGTTGAGCTCCGAGATGCGCGCGTCCTTGTCGTCCAGTTTCTCCTGGAACGAACGCTTCAGCTGCTCGAGTTCCGCGCGAAGACGGTCGATGAGAGCAGCGCTTCCGCTGGAAGAGGTCTCCAGATCACGGACGCGAGCACGCAGGTGCAGGGCCTCCGAAAGGGCGGACTCCTGACGCTCGCGTGCGTCGTTCAGCTTGTTCTTGTAGGCCTCCTCGAACGCGGCCTTGTTCTGCGCCAGATTGCTCTGGAACTGCGCACGCATCTCGGCAATCTGGTCTTGCAGCTTCGATTGGTACTCGTCGGTAATTTGCTTCGCGTAGGTGGTCATGTCGACCTGACGCTTGTGGCGCACCTCCTCGAGCTCTCCCTTGTGCTGCTGCAGGGCGAACGCGAGATCCTCCTCGAGCGCCTTGATCTTATTATTGGCGGCCGCACGAAGTAGGGTCTCGTCCTCGACGGCCTTCTTCAGACCTTCCACGTTATCGCGGAGCAGAGCGTTTTGCTTTCTCAAGTCCTAAAATTCTTCATTTAATACCGTTTTCCCTCAAATTTTTCGATTCTTACATCATTTTCGAGAGTCAACTTGTCGTTGCGCGCCTGCAGAGTCTTCTGCTTCGCCTGCGATTGATCGGCGATCGATTGAGCGTGCATGGCCTGTTCCTCGGCACCGGCACGCTCCCGCTCGAGCTTCTCGACCTGCGGCCGCAGCTTCTTCACTTCCACCTTCGCCGCATCGTACTCGATCTTGTTCTTCGCGAGCTCGTCTTGAGCCGCATCGAGCGCACGACGGAGGCGAGCCTAAAAACAGAGATTATTCGCGTACTTATCACTCGTCCGTGTCTATTTGTCATGTTACTACTGCCCGCAAAAGGAGGTCAGTTTCCCATAGGTACTAAGTAAATATTACCTTTTCGGCCTCGAATCGATCCGCCAAATTCGACTTTTCCTTCTTCTCGACGACTTCAATGTCGCGGATTTGGACCTGGAGACGGTTGTTCTCCTGCTCCAGTTGACGGACTTTCTGGAAAATTAAAGGGTTTCTCAATTGAGTAGTCACTAGAGCTCGCGACGGAAAATGATGCTAATAATAGATTTTCTAGTGTTGTGACACGCATGCGCATACAATTCGAGCTAAGGATGAAGACTATACGATTCCTAGCTTAGTATTGAGCCCTCAATGAACCTGCTTGCTTTGAAATACACCTAGAAAAATCGTCAGATTGCAGCGCCAAACTTACGTCAATGTAGGTGGCGAGACGAGTGTTGAGCGACGTCAAATGGTCCTTCTCCTGAATACGGGAAGTCTCGAGGATGGTCGATCCGCTGAAAGGCATTATTGCAGAAAATGGAAGAAGTGGATGACGGCGGCGAGCACACAAATACTAGTGGGCGCTCCAGGCAAGGCAAGCAAGAGAGAGCCCAGAGAGCTTAGAGACGGGCGGCCCAACTCACAACGACTCGTCGCCTCCTCCTCCGTTGCTCAGCGACGAGTTCGCCGAGCGCTCCAAAACGATCCGTGAGCTGCGGGTGGCTTTGCGCGATGCCATTTTCCTTGCTTTTCTGAAAAAAAACCAAAAAATCGATATTTTTAGGGCAAAAAGAAACAAAAGAAGGGCGCCGGGAAGGGGAAAAGTGTCTCCAAAAGACAATGAGTCATGCGATAAAATGAATGTGACGGAAATGAAATGCATTTTATACAACAAAATACGCCTTTTCTTCCTCTATTCTCCAAACTTTTCTGGCCACAAATACCAAAAAACGGCAAACACTCGCTCTGCGTCCTTCAACAACACATAGCCCATGTTTGTCGAAAAATGCGCCAAGCGTCGGCCCCCTCGATCAAAATGACCTCAAAATCTACCAGATGGCAGCGAAATGTGCGTGTTTTCAAATTTTTTCAAGTTTCGCGGCGAAAATTGGTGGATTTTGGGTGAAGAATGGCGAAAAACAGAGGGAAAAATTTGAATTCAAATTTTGGCGCCGTGGAACGCACATTCGTGGCGGGACCATCGGCACAAATCGGAGTATGCGCCTTTAAAACAGAGGACGCGAAAAGTTAGTCTTCAGGCCTTTCAGGTCGAAAAATGCCGGGAACTTGCAATTTCAAATGCACAGAATAGGGAAAATTCGTGTTATTCGCAAAAATACTTGCTAAAATAGTAAGTTAATGCATCTTCGCCCTAAAATCCTCCAAAAAAGCAAGGAAGAACTACGGCAACACTCTCGTCCTTTCAAAAACTGCGTGTTTGCGCATGTGCGTCGGCGCCTTTACACACGCGCACATTTGGAAAAAAGATAAGAATTTTTGGAGAGTACAGACGAAAAATCGAGAAAATCGGCGCAGAATTTTTCGCATACTTGTAAAAGGCCATGCGATTCGGTCTCAATTAGGCCTGGGAATGTTTCGGAGTTTTTCTCACTTTCCTTTGGAAAGCTCTTCATCTCTCACGAATTTATGCCGAAAATTCATCGAAAAATAGAAAGAAGAAATGCTGCTCATCAAAAAATTACGAAATTTCTCAAATCGATCAATCACCGCTTCGATATCGTTTCGATTTCGATATCGCTATCAAATTACACGTCAAAAGTGTACGCTTCCGAAGCGCGGTGCTCATTCGAAAGGAGAGGGGGTCAGATGTGAGTCCCCAGCGGTCGGGCGCCTCGTTTCTCGGCGCTCTCCACACTATTTCGCGCCTCTTTTTCTTGCTTTTCACGCTGTGAAACGCAGAGAAAAATGTGTGTATGGCAAACAAGTTGGCAACATGCCAACACGGGGAAATATTGCGGGACAGGGGGAGAAGTGGGGAATGGTCAAACATCGAAAGACGAGAAAAAGAAGAAGAAGAAGAAGAAAGAGTGAGAAGAGAGGGGCAGGGGGTATAAAGGGCTGTAAATCGATACGAAATGGACGAGGCGAGCGACGCGCGCACAGATGTTTTTGTTGGCAGAGTGCCAAACGGGTCTCGCAGCGAAAATGCGCATTTTCTAGAAGAGTATTGAAAAAACGGGAATTTTGAGTGAAAATTTAGAAAAATCAACGGAAACGCGTACGAGATACGCCTTACGAACTAAAAAATTACCAAACAATTTTTTAATTACTATTCCTTGAAACAGAAAAAAATTGAGAACAGTTACTGAAAAAGAGGCCGGTAGAAAGAGAGGAAAAAGTGAAAAACAAGGCAGTTTTTCATCTTTTCGTCTCTCAAATTACCCTAATCCTTTCATTGATTTCTCGTTTTTTCGGCGCGAAAGCAACAAAAACAAGCAAATGAAATGGCGGAAAATTGGGTTTTTTCTGGCTTAAAAATAACCAAAAAATACGGAGAAGTATCGAAACTAAATAAAAAGCGCTCAAAAGGAAATGGGATATGCATAAATTATATGAAGAGGAGCAGATGTACGCATTATACATTCAATTCAAATTCATTCGCCCTTGAAGAAATTGCGGTGGGAATTGGAAGATTGGATTACCAAAACTGACGATTTATTCGAATTCTAGGCAAAAATCCAGTCGGGAAACCGTGAAAATCGCGTGAAAATTGTTATAGGATTAGGGTAGGCCCGAAAGTCTGCAACTTTTAGTGACGGTGTTTGCACAAATCGCTCGAGCCGGGAAAAGCTTTTGGGCGTGAAGAAACGTGGTGAAATTAGTGTTTTAACGCCTAGAATAGACCGGAATGAAGAGGCATCGGTAGAGTGATCGAAAATCGGCGGAAATTCGAATTTTCAATGACAAAGACCGGCGCAATTAGTCGGAGTGGCCTTGAAATGAACAACACGCAGAATTACATGTACTTTCGCTCCGATTTTGATGTTTGCTTCGAAAATTGACAAAATTTGAATCGGAAAATGAGAAGGAAAGAAGAGTTTTGACGAAATTTTAAATTTTAAATAGTACCACGGAAAAACGGGAATTCACTCGTAAAAAGACAATAAAATGGCAGAAAAAACGGGAAAATAGGCGGAGAGATAGATTTTCGAAAATATTTCGACATCGTTTTTTTCCATCACTCTCACACTCAAAAACGCAAGAGAAAACGAGAGCAAACACGCCCCCACCGCCCAGTTTCCTGCTCTTTTGAACTCGAAATTGGCGCCCAATGCGTGGCCGCGGACTAGAAAACCCCACTTGCCGTTTTCTAGTCCCTCGCCAATTTTTCACGTCTTGCACCCTAAAAACCGTCAAAATACACCAATTTCCGCCGTTTTTTCATCGAAAAAATTATCGAGTTTTGCAGCCGTTCAAATGGATCAATTGCTCGACGTGGAAACGCTGAAGAAGCTGTCGCCGGAGCAGCAGGAGCAAGTGATTAGCGGCGTCAAACAGCAGGCTGCCCTTGCCAACGCTCAAAACCTCGTCACGGTACGGTCCGGTGATGGATTTGGGGCCGAAAATGATGGAGAAGGCGTCAAAATGATGGAAAATGATGGATTGGCGTAGGGAATCGGGTCCGAATTCGTATTTTCCCCGGAGAAAATTGAGAATGATGAAATTTCGGTGAAAATTGGAAAAACTGCGTTCCCGAAATTTCAGCTCTAGAAATAACAATTTTCGGCGATAAAAGCTCTAATATGTGCCTACAATTTTGGAAATCTGAAATGATCGCATTTTCTGCAGGACATATCGGAAAAGTGCACGAACAAGTGCATCACGGCGCCGGGAAGCTCGTTGGCGAACGGCGAGAAGCAGTGTCTGCAGAGATGCATGGACCGCTTCATGGAATCGTGGAATCTCGTCTCGCAGACCCTCCAAAAGCGCCTTCAGGAAGAGATGGCCTCTTCTGGAGCCTTCGGACAGGGCCCCTCGTTCTCATAATTTTTTGTCCGAATTTTTCTGATGTCTCCGCTCATTTCTGTTATCACTGTTACCATTTTCCTCTATAGTTAAAATAGAATTCAATTTTTTTTTCGATTTTTCAAAGAATTTTTCTTGCTCATCAAAGCGGAACATTGATCCACCGAATGGTCCTTGAAGTTGTTTTTCTTTCAATTGTAAAAAAGTTGTGTTTTTTGACAGGTCAATTTCGGCGCCTCCCGGTGATTTTTGATCTACGAGGTAAAGCGCCGATTTGGGTGGAAAAATCGAGAAAAAAACAAACGTTTTCTAGAGATTTGTCAAAAAAAAAAAATCATTTTGCCTATTTTTTCTTCAATTTCTCTGAATGTTCAACAAGAACCGAATAGATCGCCCAGTCGTGATTTTCGCATAAAAACGGCAAAAATGTTTCGGCTTCACAAATGTTTGGAAAAAACCAGAATTCGCTCGTGCAGGATTTTAGTACAAAAATTGCTTGATTTTTGAAGAATGGCGTCGACGGGCTACGTGAACATCATAGGGAGCATGTTCAGTCTCTACTTTTACACGTGGCTCCACCCGGACCTGAATCGGTGCGTTCGAATCGGATTCAACCAGTACAAAGTGGACCAGGCCGTCTATTTCGGCACCGTCGTCTGGCTCATCCTCTCCACGAGCTGCATTGCGCCAAGAATGACGCATCGGACGAACGCGCTCGTCGGAAATATCGGAATGGCCGTCTGTTCGATCCTCGTCATTGTCAATCATTGGCTTCTTGAGAACAAATGGGTGGTTAGTGCTTTTTTCGATGTTTCACCTCGAAATCGCTATTTTCATTGCAGTGGGCCGGAATTCTGTACGTGGTGAACATTCTGTTCTACGTCTGCTGCATGGGACTTGTTCTGATGGGCCAGAACTCGAAATACCACTACGACCGCAGCCGTTTCTACAAATTGTGCGTTCCGATCGCCTCCACCGTCTTTATGACTCTTCTCTGCTATCAATTCATCGCCAATACTGTGAGTTTCTTCTACATCAACTAACTCGGGGATTGAAGATTCTATTCAGAAATTCTACGATTAGAATATTTACCTGAACGCAATGAAAATATCTTTTCTGCAAACACATCCTACATTTGATTTTCAGGACTACGCCGACGAGATGCCGTGGATCTCGTTCAACTTCCACACGATCATGGCGATTCTTGCGCAAGTGGCGGCGCCCCGAACCGAAACTTTCGACTTTTTCGACTTCCTCAACACGAGAAAGCGGCAGCAAGTGCCGTTGCCGCGCAAATCAGCGAGAGGACAATGAGAAAGTGGATCGACAATAATAATCTATTAATTCCCTCCAATTTTACCCATTTTTACTATTTCTCTCTATTTTTCTGCCCGAAAATCGATCTCGTCGCCCAAATTGATCTCAAAATTGCGAAATTATTTTGTGAAACCCTCAAATTGTGATCTCTAAATGTTTATGAAAAAGAAATGCATACAAATCAGGGCTGGGCAATTGGTCGGCCCTTGACCCGAACTTTTGAGTCGCTTGCATTTTTCCGATCGAGCCTTAACTTTGCAGGCTTTCTGGGCTTGCAAAGTTTAGGCCCAATCGGAATATTGAAAAAGCGGGTCAAAAGTCCAGGTCAATGGCCGGCTAACAAAAAGGCCTGGTACAAATCGAGTCGTTCGAGAAAAAAGTACAAAAAAGCTAGAAAAAGACAGTGGAAATCGGGGGGAATTACTCGTATTCGAAAAGAGAAAAAATTATGAACGAAATTTGGTGGGGGATTTTCTAGTTGGGGTTAAAAAAGAAAACACACGTTGATATGTACAGAAAAAGGGCAAAAATATCGACTTTTCGTCTAAAAATCTGATTTTTACATGATAAGCGCATCGAAAGATAGCGAATTTTTTGGAAAAATTCTGGAAAACATGGTTTCAATTAGACGTTAGCGGGGCCATTAGTGGTTGAATGGGAAAACGGATTTTGCGGCGTCTCGTCTCCTTCCTGCGAAGAGGTGGGGCTCTCGGAGCTTATCTGAAAAATGTTGATGAAAAATGTTCAAATTTCGTCGAATTGTCACCTTTCTCAGCATTTCCTTCCGGCTTCGCTCGTGCTCCGTTTCCATGACTTCTCCGTCCCAAATCTTCCGGAATTCTCCCCGACAAATCGAGAGGAGAATAATGGGCAGCAGGGTGCAGGGGACGAGATAAATGAGTGCCGGTTGGGCGATTCCCATCAGAGAAAGGGCGATGAAGGTGACGATGAGGCCGATTCCGTAGCCGCCGATCGAGATGGTTCCGTACAGGATTCGGGCGCCCTCCGAGAAGCCGTGCATTGTGAAACAGTGCGCCACCAGGTAGCCTGAGAGTATATCGTTATAAAAGTGCATTTTTTTCGTAAACCTTACCCGGCATCACAATATCGCCCAAGCCGAGAATTGTTGTCTGAAATCCCAAATCCACGTCAAAGTCCAAACACTCGTTCATCGGATCCCAATGCGGCACTTGGAACAGCATCGGAAACTGCAAACTTTTGTTTTGAAAATCGATAATCCAATCAGAGACCCCTGTTCCGTACCTTTTCGGGAGAGGGAAACTCGACGGGCGGCACCGGATACCCATTCTCGCCGACCGCTTTCTGACCGTTCCGATCCGTTTTGCAGTTGCTCGTTCCGGTGGCCACTTCCAGCATGACCGAGCATCCGTTCGACGTGAATTGGGCGGTTCCGAAGACCATGAAGGCGTCGTAGAGGAACATGCACAGCATTAGAATGGAAATCCATTTGAGCGACGGCAGACGGAGACATTTGAGCACGTGCACGCAGAGCGCCATGTTGATGAGGTCGAGGAGCACGAATGCGTACGGATTTCGGCGGAGGAAGAACCACGTTGTGCAGACGGACAGGGAGAAGAGGACGGTCGCGGCAGAGGTGTACGTGTACTCGTGTTTGCCTGCAAATCATCTCTTTTCGAACCGAGCATAGCTTTTCGCCCAAAAATCTATGCGCCTTTAACTGTCTACCGTCTGCGCCTTTCTCTTCTACCGCGCAAATGGAATTTCCTTCGGCCCCAAATTTTTTCTGTTTCAATCGGTATTCCTGGCTGAATTTGTTCGTAGTGTTGCGTCAAAAATTTCAAATCGTATAGGCATAGTTTCTCCAAATTGTTTCGAATGAAATTTTCCAAAAAACAAACCTCCAAAAGTGGGAAGCCACTCGATTTTCGCATTGTACCATCTGTGCTCCGAAAATGAAAAATTCGAGAGGAATCCGCGAATGCAGCCGTTAATACTGGCGGCGCCGAAGAAAACGAGCAGAATGTTGAAAATGAAGACTGCAAACAAAAAAAACCGTTTTTTAAACAATGCCTCTCGAAGATCGGCCTAATTCGGGCTCGTCATTTTGCTTTTAGAGAAAACGGTTTCCTAAATTACACATTTTTTTGACACTTCTGATGTGTTTTTAGTTTTAAGAAACTGTTAAAGAATTGTTCAATTCAAGTGGGATAGTTGTGCATGTTCCATGCATTTCTTCGCCAATTCACTCAATTTCTGATAATTTCTCCAAGAAACCTACCCAACACGGGCCGGAAAAAATAGCCGAGCATGAGAACGGCACAGAGCGCCACCATCATCATGACAATGCTGATCGCATTCGCGTGTTTTGTGGCAAACGACGGGGAAGCGTCTTCTCCTTCTCGTTCCGTTTCCGATTGGTCACGATTCAGAGCCAGAAGGGCGTGCAGGTCCTTTCCGTTTCTAAAAAAACGGTTAAAATAGCGAAAGTTTGTCAGGGCTCGGCAGAAGGCTGGACTTTTGGCTCACTTGCAAGAATCCGATCGGGCCCAAACTTTGCAGGCTTCTTGGACTTGGATTGAAGTGTGCTGGCTCCGAGTTTCAGGCCGATACGGTCCCGAGATATGTGGATCAGACGCCGAAAAGGCCCGGCCTTATCGGCCTCAAACCAGATAGTCCGATCGGTCTGAGACCAAGCCTGCAAAGTGTGGGCCCGATCGGAGCGGCCTCAAAAAGCATTCGAAAAGTCTTTTACAGTTTCATACATTGTATGATTTTATTGTACGTTGTATGTTTTGCAAAGTCAATTTTCGTTTATTGATTGCCCATGGCATGTCGTTGAATTTATAGATTAATTTCACACGAAGAACATTTGAAAAACTCTTTTAAAAAAACGTACCTCATTCGATGGTTTGCCCAGAATCCTCCGACGGTGACGCACGTCATCGCAATCAGCCAGATCGCGACGATCGAATAGTCGAACGGCGGTCCGCGTGGGCGGAAAAAACGAATTTCGAGTCCGTCTCGGTTCATCTCGTCCAGGGTGGCCAATTGCTGCAAAAAATCGCCATTTTTCTCATTAATTTCATTACAAACTTATACCGAAATCTTGTCGAATTCTGTGCGATACATGTAAAAAGTGGGTATCGAGTTGATGTTATCCATGTTCGGATCGTAGAAATCCGCAAAAAGGTAGTCGCTCCATCCCTGCACAAATCGCCGCTTTTTGTCCATTATCAGAAGGGCCGTCGAGGCGTTCAGGTACTTTTTCACTGCGTTCACCTGCAAAATATGATGGATAATTTAAAAATGAGACAACAACAAAAAAAAGAGTACCGTAGCCTGTGCGGCTTTTCGGAAGGCCGTGTCGTTGTGCGTGAACTGATGGGAACATAAATCGCCGCCGTCAATTCGGTAATCCATCGGAACCACGTCATTGGAGCGGTCCGAATCGAGCAATGAATGCGTCGAATCGGGCAACGGGCACAGCCGTGTCGAGCGAGACAGTTCTGCAAAAAGATCGAGATGTTTCGGTGGAAAAGTCAGAAAATGACTGACCACTCCAGTATTTGAGATGACGTGGCTCGGCAGTCTCATAACTCTCCGCAACAATCGACTTTGGAGTGTTCGCCAGGTGGAATTGCTGATAATTCACACAAGTTTGCACTTTTTCGTTCGTTTTCCGATTCTCCGCCGTCATGAACACGTAACTGGTACGGAACGGAGCACGTCCGTCGGCTGATGTCTACAAGGAGATTGAGTAGAAAAACGTTTGAGGCCTGGACTTTTGACGCACTTTGCAGGCTTCTTGGACTCGGTTGGAAGTATGTTGGGTCCAAGTTTCAGACCGATCCGTGGATCATAGGCCGAGAAGGCCGGGTTTTTGCAAAATCGGTCTGAAACTTGGTCCGTGTCCGAGAAGCCTGCAAAGTTTGGGCCCGATCGGATAATTGCAAGTGGGTCAAAAGTCCAGGCCGAGCCCTGCAATTTTTTATAAAATAAGAAAGAAACTCACAAAGCTGGAAATGCATGATACTAATAAAACAATAAATAGAAGATTATGTGTGGATATTGTCATTGAGATCGGTCTGAAAAACGAGGAAAAATACATTTTTTGAACGTTAAAGTTAAGGCTTTTTCTCAAAAAACTTGGAAGAAAATCAATTTGGGCCGGAAAAACGGGAGATTTTTTGGTGTGGGGGAACCCGAGACGGAAGACGACGAGAGAGTACGGAGAGGGCGAGAGACGCAGACGGCGAGACGCAGCAGACAAAAAGCAGAGAAATGAGCACGGAAACGGAGGGGAAACTGAGTTTTTTCAATTCAAGTTATTAGTTTGCTCGAAAAGCTGGTAAACTAACCGGTAGAACACGATTTTTTACAGGTTTTTTCAGTGAAAAATCGATTTTTGAGCAAGGGAGAATAAAAAAGGGAAAATGAAGAGAATTATTATAGGGGCACCGCACAGAAATGGCGCTCTGCTGGGAAACTCTTTTTGCAGTGCAAATTGAGCGACCTCGGGACCGAGTTTGAAAAGTTAGGCCACATTTTCAGTGGAAAATTACTGCGCGGCCTAGAAATTCGGCCAGATTGCTAACAGCGCGCCCTTTCTGTCCGGTGCCCCTATAATACGTAAGCAGACGAATATGATAGGCTATTTTAGGGCTTCTTGCTACGTAAAAATGACGAAAATGCTGGAAAAGATTAGAAAATCGGAAAACTAAGATTATTTCTGAGCCCACACCACGGCGGTCCAAATACGACGACTGAGCCGCTGCGCAGCCACTTGCAAAAACGACGCCCGAAATTCGAGCGTTTTCAGCACAAAACTTGAAAATCGATTCAACTCTTTTAGTTCTCTATGAAGAAATCTTTTTTGAGCCTAAATGTTTTGAGCCCAAATGTGCGCAGTGATAAATTTCACCAATTTATGCTAGCATATCCCAAAATCGGTCCTCAAGCATTATATCTCGAGAGTAAATAATCTGATTGGGCTGAAACTTGGTCCCAATGGCTTTCAATCCAAGTTAGAGAAGTCTGCAAAGCTGGGGTCCGATCGGAATATTGCAAGTGAGGCAAAAGTAGGGGACAAGGGCCGGCCAATTGCTCAGCCCTCGTTTTCTGGGCGTTTTTAGACAAAAATAAACGCTAAAAATGTACTCAAAAAGCCTACAAAGCATGTGTTTCGTAAGAAAAAAGAATTTTCCGGACAAACAAGACAATCCTGTCCGAAACGGGTACAAAACTCACTCTTGAGACGAAACCGACGGAATGGGAGGGAGAATTGTATGGAAGAAAACGAGGCCAAGGCGACCTCATCCACGTTATTATTATTATTTCTCGCGCGCGCGCGCGCCAACACTTTGAGAACCTTTTTCGGGGCCACAAACTTGAGAAAACGGTTGGGAATCGCGAGAAGTATGGGAAAATTCCGAATTATGCAAGTGCGCTCTATTGATAAAAAGCGCTGGACATTTTTTCGGTCAAATTTCGCGGCGAAAAAGAGAAATGCAAATTCCGAACGGTTTGCAAGCATTTTTATATTGAAACTTGCAAAAATTGCAAAACAAAATAGGTAGCAAACAGGATTATTCAAATGTTTCTTCCAAATCCCCCTCGCGTACCCGGAAAAAAAAGGTGTTAGAACACCAAAAACCGAACGGTTTTGTAAACAAAACCGTTTGATCAGCGAATGACTAATGCGTGTTTCACACACACACACACACATGTTTTGTTCGAAAAAAAAAGAGGCGGAGCCGAAAATGGATATCTGGTTGTTCGAATTATGTGCGGATTTTGCAGAGATGGCGAAATATTAGTCGAAATGGAAAAAAAAAACGCAAAAACCAAATATCATTCAGAGACGTTTTTTGATATTTTTAAGGTGAAGCTTGCGCTCGGATTTAGAATTTACAACAGAATGAGAGCGGCGTCTGATCAGGACGGCGGTTTTTTACTTTTTTTTTGTGATAAAAGTAATTTTTCTCGAATCTATTACTTTTGTACTATTTTTCTAAAATCCGAAATGCCTGATTTGATCAGTAAAAACAAGATTAGGCATCAAAAGACACCAAAACGTTCAAAAATCGATAGGGACTCTAGAAAAAAAATAAATATAGCGCCGAATTCAAAACGGCATAAAAAGTTCAAATCGCAAGCTTATTTTCCGAAACTCTACCAAGATGTTTATTAAACAATAACAAAAAGTATTGCATTAACAATTTTCGAACCGTCCTCCTTTCGCTTTGATAACAGCCATCAGTCTCTTCGGATACGAGGCTCGGAGGTAGTTGACGTCAAGATCATCCCACGCCTTCTTCAGAGCAACCTTCAGGGATCCCAAACTTGAACAGTTTTTTGTGGAACCCAGTTGTGTCAAATATCCGCACACTGCGAAGTCAATCGGGTTCAAATCCGGGCTGGAACAGAGTTGAGCGGAAATGGAATTTTGAAATCCGGAAGACGGAAGACGGAAGAAATTTTTTTTACGGAACACGGAAAACGGAAGACGGAAGAAATTTTTTTTACGGAACACGGAAAACGGAAGACGGAACAAAAAAATCGTCAATGCAGAACCTTTTCTCCGGTTTTTTTTTTTGAAAAAAATAACTAAACAAAAAAAATTTTGGGTCTGGGTCATTGCCCGTGGAAATTCGCGTTCTTCGGGGCTAGTAAATGGCTTCTGAAAAGCTTTCACTCTTTTACGGTAAGAAGAAAAAATCCCGGAAGACGGAAGACGGAAGACGGAATTCCGCTCAACACTGCTGTGCATCATCATGTAACTAATAGTAAGTAAGTGAGTAATATTTTGAGCAAGGAACGAAAAGTCTGTCCGTTTCTTTCATTCTTTCTTTATTTCCTTTTCTACACGTTTGTCCGCACACTTTTTCATTTTTAAAACGGAAAAAGTGGTGACGGAGTGAGTCAGTTCCAAATATTGTTACTTTCTCCTTGTCTCTCTCTCTCTCTCCCTGTCTCTCTCGCTTCCACATGGTGCATCGGCGGTCCGCAATTTCGCGTCGAATCCGTCGCCGACACTGTGTTCGGAAAAAAAACCTTCTCACGTATTGTTTTTTGGGTCTCGCCACGCCGCTCTTCTCTCATTTTCCAGCGCCGGCGTCCGCACGCACCTCAGCCACGTGTGATATTATCGATTTTCCGTTCGATTTTTGCACTTGCCACGTGGATAATGATTGTTTGTGGCCGTCGGACAAGTGTTCATTGATTTTGAACCGATAATATTCGATTTGCTCATCTTTACTCATTTCTTATAGGAAAAACCTGGAAAAAACATGTTTTTCATGAACTGACATTGTCGATTATTGATTTTTGGGCATTTGACGCTAGAATTTGTCGCTTTTCACAGTTTCACACACAATTTTCGAAAAACTGACCGATTTTGACGGAAATTTGAGTCCTGTACTTGTTTTCCCGCACTAATTGCGTACTAATATGACACGACATGTAGAAACATCATTTCGGTATTAAAACTACGATAAAACCTGTTGTGTGTGTGTGTACTATTCTTTCAAAAACAAAGAACGAAATGCTTTTTGAATTTTTCCAAGGGACTCACCCCAACATTATATGTTCAGTTATTAATTAACTTATCAAATTTTGTGTTCTCTCCGCTCTTATCAGCCGATTCTCATCCAATTTTTCGTGATTTTCGGTCAAAAATTGCGCAAAGCCACCGAAAACGCGTCAACGACACACATTTCACTGATAAATGATGATAAAACCGGTGGAAATCAGGCAAAAATTTACAGTTTCACAAATGCTCCAAATAATCTAATCTTTCAAATAATACAATCTTACCGATCAAAAGAAAACATTTTCCAGCTAATTCCATCAGCAGCTTCAAACTTTGCCCCCATCTTCAACTAAACCATCAAAAATGTCCGAATACTCGTCGGTCGTGGACGGCATTTCAAATGCCGACGCCTCGTACGGAACCGACACCGAAACGATTCCGGACTCGATTCCGGAGGCGCCGGTGCGTGAGCCGCCCGTGCCTGCCGGCGATCGTGTGCAACACTTTATGCCATATCCTCTGCGCGCGCCACATCATCACCTTCAATTGAACCCCCCGAACAACGCGGCGGAGAACGGGGAAGAGGAAGAGGAAGAGGACGAGGAGGAGAAGCAGAGAAAACGGCTCGAGGCGGAGGCGAACCGAACTCCGGAAGTGCTGGCGGCGCTGGAAGCACTCGCGCGGCCAGGCGAGGGTCCGGCACCCGCGCCGAAGAAGGAGATCTCGACGGAGAACAAGTCGGCGGAGGAGATTGTGCGCGAGGTGGCCGACAATGTGCACGCGTGTCGCGTCTGCTGGGAGGACTTTCACTTTCCGAAGAACCAGGCACGATTGCTCGGCTGCGGACACTCGTTCTGCACGAGATGCGTCGTCAACTGCTCGAGACCGTCACTCCACTCCGCGCGCGATCATGTCAACGGGATCAGGTGTCCAGAGTGTCGGAAGGTGTGCAAACAGGCGCCCGCCAGTCTACCCATCAACTTTCAGCTCATGCGTTCGTTTTTTTTCTTCCATGACACTGCTTCCTAGTAGGATTTTTTGAACCTATTATAGGGGCACCGCGCAAAAATGGCGCTCTGTTGAGAAACTCCTTTTGCAGTGCAAATTGAGTGAGCTCGGGGCCGAGTTTGAAAAGTTAGGCCACGTTTTCAGTGGAAAATTACTTCGCGGCCTAGAAATTCGGCCAGATTGCGAACAGCGCGCCCTTTCTGTCCGGTGCCCCTATAATAGTGTCGTTTGATTATTATTGGGGCACCGGACAGAATCTGGCCGAATTTCTAGGCCGCAAAGTAATTTTCCACTGAAAACGTGGCCCCGCGGTCGCTCAATTTGCAAAACGAGTTTCTCAACGGAGCGCCATTTCTGTGCGGTTCCCCCTATATTAAAATGAGTGTTTTGTTTTATGGGGCTATTCAGGCTGTGAAAAAAATGATTGTTTACCGTTTTTTTTTTTCGTTTTTTTACGTCAAAAAATCCAATTCAGCGATGTAAAAAAACGAAAAAAAACGGGGAAAAAAAACATACGCTGAATAGCCCCATTAGCTTTACAATTACAGATTTGTTACCATTTTTAATTTCAGAACTGCTGACCGCGCTGAGCCTCGTCAAACCGGCAAATGCAGAACAAGACGCCGAGATGCCGAATTACGAAAATTTTGAAAGATTGGGAAATTTGCTGCCGAGCGATCAACTTTCGGAGCTTTCGCTCGACGAGTTGTATGGTAAGCGCCGGTTTTGCGAAATTGGTTTAGTTCAAAAACATTGCAGAGTATTCAAAAGTGCTGTTCAACGCGATCCGACTGAAAAGTATGCACGAACACTCGAAAATGGCCGAAGGAGACATTTGTCAGCATGGAGGTAACCGTCTAGAAACGTCTTGATTACCATCCATTCGCGTTTCAGTGGAAAACGAAGTGATGAAGCTGGACGATATGGAACGAACACTCGAGCGATTCATCAAGAACATGAGAAGTCTGTGTCTGGGCACCGCGCCGCGCGAGTCGTTCCCCTTTTTTCCGTTCAGAAATCTGTGGGAACGCGATCAACATTTTACGGACGCCGATTGGATGAGAGTAAGTTTTTTTCGTACCAGGCCTTTGCTAGTCTGGTTAGGGCACGCGACCAAAAACGTAGAAAGGGGCGTGGGGCCTAGCGGGCACGATTTATCACCATTTTGGCGCGAAATTCGAAATTTAACCCCATTTTTCATGTTTTTCGTCGAAAATTACCCAAATTTTGTATGGGTTTCGACGATGTAATTGCATAACTTTGTTAAACGTTAATCATCGCGCACTTTTTGAGCTTAAAACGAGCAGGTTTCATTCAGAAATGAATCAATTGAATCGATTTTCAAGTTTTGTGCTGAAAATGCGCGAATTTCAGTCATTCGCCGATACTTTTTGCCGTTTGAACGCTTAAAATACTTGTATTAACGTGCTTAATCACTTCCAACACTCATTTCGTCTCAAAACTATCCAGATCGGCCGGTATGAAAATTCCGAAATTGCGGCGGCGATTGGCCGCACGTGTGTTCATTCAGAACTCCCGCCATAAAAATTTGAATTTATTTTCGAAGGGCGCTACGCACCGATTCAAAATTTTCGTTTGCCGCCTTTACGCCGGCGTACGCCCATTGGCTGCGTGTCGCCCCTGTGCAAACACCGTTCTAGATATTTTGCGTACTTGGCACCAGATACTACGCAAATTTTAGGCCAGCTGTTTATTTATTCAAATTAGAGAGTGCGAGATTGAAGAGACGCCGACGATGTTCGGTAGGGCGCGCTTGCATGCGCGTAACAGTTCGAACGCTCGTGTGGCCGCAGAGGGCGTATTGCGAAATATGCCAAAAACGTCTCAAACACGACGTTTTCAGGAAAATTTCGATTTTTTCTCTCTTTAATGTCTCTTCTTTCGTCGATATCAGACACAAAAATATCGAAAAAGTGCTGGAATTGCGGCAATTTTCAGAAAACGCGTCTCAAATTAGGCCACGCCCCCCTTTCTACACTTTTGGTCCCGCCGTGACTCTTCCTTTTCGACACTGTTCAAATTATGCAGTCACGGGGGAACATGTTACACGAGAGCGGGTTCCAACTTTTTGGATAATTTGTAAAACCTACAAACATCTATATTTCAGGAGATGGTCGTGTTCCGTCAGCACCAACCGCCGCGCGCCGACCCTCGCTCCGAAGTGTACAGTATGCTGAACGCCCAAGCGCTACGAGAAGCGGCGGCGGGCCAACAAGCGGATCCGCTGCGAAACCTGAACACTTTCCGCGAGGCGCACCTCCGCAGGGAACGCCTGATGGCGTTTCAGCGAGAGACCGCCCGTCGCAACGAGACGCTCATCGGACACCTTCTGCAGGGCAGCGAGTCGGAGCGACTTCGGACCCGATACCAGGAACTCGTGCGGATGGAACGGGTCGGCGTGCGGTTGCGGCCGCAGGAGGTGGCCGATCTGGCCGCGTTGCGCGAGTTCCACGAGGGAATCGAGTCGGAGCAGAGAAGAGTTCGCGAGGAGTTGACGATGGCACACTTGCACTTGTACGATCGGCCCGTCATTCCGAGAATTCAGGACGACGACGAGCTGAGCACCGATTCGGGTACGTGTTTTTAATTGAAGTCATCAACTGTGCCTCGTTCCAGACGACTCCTCATTCACCGAAGAGGTCGAAGTGCGTCCGCAGGAGGCGCCCGTCCAAATGACGCTCGGCGAAGCGGCGACAATGGTCAAAATGGTCGGACTCGTCACTTCGGGCGCCCGCCGCACCGAATCGCGCGCCTGGATCCTGCCGAACAACCGTCAGGACGTGGAGCAAGTGATCGGGGACCTTCTGCCAGAGCACCAAGACCCGACGGCGCCGACCGACTACCGGCAGAACTCGGAGGTGCGTCGTTTCGCGCACGCCAACCGCGTCGACTCTGATCAGTTCCTCGAGATCCTTCGCGATCACTGCACCAAGTACGCGGCGTCGTTGGTCGAAGCGCCGCGGCTCGTGAGAAGTCGTCGGCAACGGCCGGTGCCGTCGGATCCCTTCCAGGCGCTCTTGTCGGTCATTCGAAAGCGCGCGAAACAGGCGTTGCGTGGACACACTCTGCCGGCGCCGATCGACTTGGAGGAGAACAATCTGACGATGCGGCTCGTGATCAACGTGGCGACGTCGTTGGGCGTCCGCGATTGTCTCAAAGACTTTTTGAATCCTCCCGCCGACACTCCGGCCGTCGGGGCGGCTCCAGAAGCGGCCGGTCCATCGGGCGCGGTGGTTGAAAGAGAAGGAGGAGGAGGAGGAGAAGAAGAAGAAGAAGAAGACGACGACGAAGAATCGCTTGACGATGAGGAAGAGTTCGAGCCATCCGGCACCGAGTCCGACGAAAACGAGGACGATGAGAATTCGGTGTGGTACCGTTTGAACGACGACGGTCGGACCATGTTCTGCACGTTGTGTCGATGCCAGTTCCCGAGGTACGCACGACAAGACCATTCGAGCGATTTGCGACATGTGTACGTTGATTTTTTACTTTTTTTTTACTGTTTCACGAAACTATTGATTTTTTGTGTATCGAAGAAGAAGCACTACAAAAGTTCTGTATGATAATTGAATTTTCTCTCGAATTTTTACCTCATTTTTTTCAGCGCCCGTGCGCTCAGTGCGTCAGTCGGATTGGTCGAATGAATCGCCCCAAAAAAAACAATGTTTTGTCGCCGAAATCGGTCATTTTTCGTTCCCAGTTTCACAAAAAAATGTACATTTGATTATTATTGATTCGTTTCGTTTTGTCTCTGTTTTTCAAAAAAAAATCCCCAAAAAATGTCCTCTTTATTGTTTTCATCGCATTCTGTGTTAATCCTTTTCCAATTGTTCTTCCCCCCAAAAAATTGTCATGCTCCACTCATTTTTTTGTGTAAAAACCGGAAAAATCAACGTTTCCATCGCTGTTTCCGCCCAAAAATGTTCCCCGAATTACCGTAATTTGTACGGTAGAGCGCACTTGCATTGTTCTCCTCCCCCCAAAAAAAAACGTCCGTTTGTCTGTATTTTCCGCACTTTGAAGTTCGCCCAATTATTCTCAGGCTTTGCCCGTCATTTCCTGCCGCCATTCGCCCCTGAAATTCCCCGCTTTCGTGCACACACACACACACCATAAATGACGACAATTTGCGTATCGCCCGCATTCCTACCCGTAATAATTCGTGTTTCACCCCTCAGAAAGTAGTGATATTCATCAATTTTCGGTTGTTGCTCCCTCAATATTTTTCGGCTCAATAAATTTCCACCGTTCATTTTACACCTACAAAACACACACACACATTTCCAGGGAGACGGGATGCGGGGGAAGAATTGTTTACAGAAAAAACCAATAAAAGGGGGGGCGTGGTCATCTATATCTATTACTACTATACAATAGATTTTTTTGAACGACATGAAGATAAATGACCGGCATTTCTGATAGAATTTTTGAATTTTTTTCGAGGGACGGCGCTGACACGGGGAGAGGGGGATAAGTTACACAAAAAAGTGAAATTAAATAAAGAAGGCACAATGTAGAATTACAAGAATTTCGCGGACGGAAAGCAATTAGTAAAACACAAAAGAATTCGAAAAGAAGCAATCATAAATGGCATGATGGAGCAGAGAAAATCAATGATACACGTGTTGTTTTTAGCATTTTTTTGGGGGGCGGGGGCGACTTAAAAAATTTTTTAATTGTCTTTTCTAAAGATCACAAGCGAACAAGGGGGGAAGGGAGGCGGCATTGTTTTCCTCAAAAATTCGAATTCCCTCCATTTTGGGAGGTGCCGGAAGCGACAGAAGTGGGCGGATGAGCAATGTGCGGGTAGCCGAAAAGGATCGGCTGGCCCGTGACCGCTTCGTAGCCGTTCGGAGCACGCATGTGACCTGGAAATTTGCTTTTTTAAACGTTATACAATTTCTTCCAGAAGCCTTCCGTACCGGCGGCGGTGTGGAAGAGGTTGTTCTGCATCATTTGCTGATGTTGGTGGTGTCCAAAGTGGCTCGGCGCGCACGTCATTGGCATCGACGTGTTCTCCACGTGGAATTGCGGCGGTTGCGGAATGGTCAGTGGCGGAACGGGCGACGACGACGAAATCAGTGTGGTGTCCGTCTCCGCCGCCGAACGCATTTTTTGCTCCACTGCAGCTTTTTTAGGGGTAATAATGGTTGAAAGAGTAGATTAAATTTAAAAAAAAAACGTACCTTTTTTGTCGAGCAACGTCTGTTTTTCGCAATTCTTGTACTCGTGCTGTCCAGCGCAGTTGCAACAGCTCGGATAGATAATCTGCGAAAATCGTTGTGAAAATTGCAGTAAAAAGTGGATACCTGTGCATGATTCTGTGGAATATTCGAGTAGCCGAACGGCTGAATGTGGAACGGAAGGGCCGTCCGTCCGTTCGTCTTCTCCGCTCCCTCCGTTTTTTTGGGCATTCGTGACGGTGATTGCGACCGCGGATTCTTCCATCGAGAGAATATGAGGCCGTCCGAAACGCTCTCCTGCAACAACTTCACACACAAGCTTTTTGCAAAATCGGCAAAACAATGTATTGAAATTCTTTTTCGGGGATCACGTGATTTATTTCACAAAATCCAATGTTCACCGTTTCAAATCTCTCCTAAATTGGCGTTTGTAACTTTTCTCTAATTTATTAAGATTGTTTCTTTAAAATTTGAAAAAATCGCTATTTTATCTGAAAACTTTGTAAAAGCGAGAGAGAGAGAGAGAAGAACGTACATCCTCGGTTCTGGCGCGTGTTCCATCGAATTCCTCGCAAATCACCGCCGAAATCATCATTCGGGCCGGCAAATCCGACAATTCGTTGATGTACTGCACGAGTTGCGCGGCGGTGGCGTCGTGCGGAAGACGCGGCACGATGCGGTCGCCGGACGGGTAAAACGCCGCTGCAAATTCCAAGTACGGATTCGGTGCAATTTCTACGGAATTTCAACCATGAACCGTTTGCTATTCAAGCTTCTAAATTGCCCAATTTTCCCTGAAAAATTTTTGAAACATTAAAATTATGCTCTCTTCCGATTCAGCCAAATACATGAATAGACCCCACGGGCGAACTCGACAAGGAGATTTCGAGACGGATTCAAGGAGGATGGACAGTCTACCACACAATCATGCAGGAAATCCATATGTTCAACATAATCGCCGCTCTCTTCTATTCCTGCGAGACGTACAACCCAACCGCACCGTCTAGGATCGGAGGACGGAAAAGAGAAGCGGTGGAGCGACGAGGTGACGGAAAAGCCGACCCTTCCTTAAAATTTTCTAGGTGATCACTAACTTTCCATGGTTGACGTGCTCGTCGACAGCTTCTTGTTCTCCTCGTTTAGCGATGAAATTGAAGAGGACATCTGCAAAAAAAAGCAAACGTCTAGAAGAATGATCGAAAAAGTTACCCCGGGAAGGTGGAATTTTTCGCTTCTCTGCTGTCCGAATTCGTCCAAAAGTCTGTGCTGGAACGCTTTCAGCTGCTCGCGAGTTCTCTGAGTGAATGTGCGATCGCCGTCGCTCCAGTGGATCTGAATCATTTGTTGTTGTGAAAATCCACGTCAAAAACTCACCTCCAAACAGAACAAATTCTCATTTTTCTCAATTTGCCGTCCGATAAATCTGGTGATGAAGGCGGTCCGATTGGTGCTCGTCGGCTGTGCATTCGAGAACGGATTCAGTCCAAATCGATAATCTATGTAAAGTTTTTTTTTACATTGTAAACGACATTTCCAGGAAACATGGATAGCGGTTGAAACGGGAAAAAACGTGGGGGGCGAGAGGAAGGCGAGTAGAGGCTACCCCGAATCAGAACCTATCTGCATGACGGGTTCCGGACCGGGACACTTCTGATTCGGGGAATCCTAGACGGGAAACAGACGCGAGAGATTTCGCGTCTGCGTCTCACCTTTTCGCACACTAACCGCCTTTCCCTCGCCCCCAGATCTTTTTGTCATCATTTCCTCAGACAGCGTGGAGCGAATCGCTCGCCCAGGCCTGTTCAGAAGAGTTCTAAAAGATTCTATCACAAAATCCTAAAGAATAGCCCTATAAATCGCAGCGCTTACCGTTTCTAGCAAATGAATCGTCGGCATCGTCGTCTTCCTCGTCGGATTCGTCCGTTTCTGTGGTTTCCCGCCCGATTCCCCCACTCATTTCCCTGCTTTTCTGCGCCATTTCCGCCATTTTTCTCTGTTCCGAATTCCAATATTCGGAGCGGAGTCCCTCGATTTGCGCACGTAAATTGTCGCGAATGTCGGCAAATTGGAATTTGAAATTGAGGGATATCGCCGGATGATGGACCACTGCCGAGACTGTACAAAGATATTTGAATTTTAGCGATTTTTAGTGACAAATTTGTCAAAATATTGAATGAACAAGCCTGCCCCAGGCCAAAAACTTACCACTTTTCCCTATGCCTTGGAGCACTTCCATTTTGTCCAAAATGTCCGGAATCCGCTCCAATATTTGTTCTTTTTCGCGTAGAATCACATTGGAAACGTATTCGGCGAGCTGCAAATAACTTCAATTTCAAAATTCTTTCAGTAAAAATTCGTTTTCTCGATCGGCTATACAGTAGACTCGACATTGAAGAATTTTTAAAGAAAAAAAAAGGTGCTCACCTTGATAGCGGATCTGCGATTATTCGAGTCGCAACAGGACATGAGATGGTAGAAATACTCGTTCAATTCCTTGACTTTTTTCAAAAATATAACCGGATCCTGGGGGATGAGGGGTCCGTTCGAGTGCTGAATCACATGTTGCGTCGTCGTCGGCGGCGGAATCGACGTGATCGGAATTCCGGGCGGCGGGAGCATCGACGGTCCATTTTCGGCCGGTGCGGCACTTGTTCCTGAAGGCGCCGGCGTCACTGAAGTATGCATTTAGGACAGACTGAATTTTGAACTTATTTCGAACAATTCGCCTTTTCAAACTTGGCCTAGAAAACTTCATCGGATCCTAGGCCAAGTCTGTCAAAATGCGAATTTTCAAAACTCCTTCTCACCAGCATTATTCTCATTGGAGATCTGGGCGGTTCCGTTTGTCGTGGGCGTTCCTCCGTTCACAATTGTATCTTTGATCGAATTCGATGAGGATTGCGATGAGGACGGCAGTTGATAGTCGGAAGTCGGCGGAGGATATGGTATTCCGGGAGGACTGAAGAAAAACGCGAAAATTAGAAAAGTGCTTTTCCAGTGCGATCATTTTCAGAGCTTTTTGAGATTAGTCAAATGAAATGTCTAAAATAGGCAGAAAAACTTCGGAAGATTCCAAAGAGATTCCAAAAGAAGCGCTTACACCGCCGTGTTGATTCGAGTGAGCGGAAATCCGGAGACATCGTTGCCGCAGAACGTCCTGATCACCGGCACCAGCTGATTCTTCATCGTCTCGTTCGACTGCAGCATTCCCAACGTGTGCGGCGTGTGCGTGGGCGGTGCGCAGATGAATCGGGGCAGTGCGGCGGTCGGATCGGCCGAGTTGGCCACTTGTTCGACGGGGCGCATCTGCAGCATGTACTGCCGCGTCTTTCCGTCGACACAGTTGCCGATCAGACGGAGGTCCGGTTGCGAGAGGAACGAGAGCATCTCGCACATCAATTCCACCTTGTTCCAGTCGTCGTGCTGAACAATAAAACGATTTTTTCAAAGGAACAATCCGGGCATCTATCGGGGGAATCTCAAAGTGAATGTCAGCCCGGCGCCAATCAAAAACGTGATCACAAATGGAGCGGTTTCTTAGCAGAGCGCATTCATATTTCAATACCCCGATAGTACGACGTCAAAGATTTCAACTGAAATATTAGCATTTCTTCGAAACTTTTTGGAGAAACACGTTCTTCTAACAGAGATGGGCAGAAACAACTTGTTTTTTTTATCATAGAAAAAAAAGGTAACCTCATTGTATGCGATGACCGTATCCATGAGTTTTGGGTCGTTGCTCATGAACGTGCTCGCCTTGGCGGGTCTCGTCCGTTCCTCCGGTCCCCTCGTCTCCTTCTTCTGCTTCTTCTCGCTCGTCTGCCGCTCCGTCTGCGCCGCTTTCGATTCGTGCGCCCTCGCGAGTTCCCATGCCAGTTGAGCCGAAATCGGCGGAAATCCTATCGGTTTGATCTCCATTTGCGACAGAGAAGAGGCGAGAACCGACGGCGGTCCCGGTGGGATCGGTATTAACGATTGGGGAGCGGAAGGGGTGGAAGTGGAAGTGGAAGTGGAAGTGGAAGTGGAAGAAGAAGAAGAAGTTGGCGGCACCGGCGGGGGCTGATGGTACGTGCCGCTACGGTGACTTTGCGACGAGTGATCACGGTTGTTCTGAAACTTTTTATCCGGAATTACGTGATCTTTAGCGTTCAAATGTTTTCATTTGTTTACAATAAAAATGTCCCACCTTGTTGTACTCTTTTTTCCGTTGATTATTCTGACTTGCATTATTATTTTGCTGCTGCTGCTGATTCTGTTGAGCCGTGTGATTTTGGCCTCCGCTCCGGAAACATCTGCAGAAAAAAAGTTTGCGATCTTCATTAGTTTAGACAAAAAAACAAGGATTTTTATGAATTTTAAGAGCTGTAAAATAGTTTTGCAGAAATGTACGTTGACGTTGCTTTTCCCGTTGATTCACCCGCTCAAAAATGTTTTCCCCTTGTGCGCACATTTTTTGTTCTAAGCGTCCTTTACACCGGTCACAGATTACGGTAGATTACTGTAGAAACAGCAATTTGCTGCTGAAAAATCGTAAAAATCTGCGCTTTTGAGGTTGATACGGAATAACGTCGAGGTACATTCCTGCAGTGTCAAATTATCGAAATTATCGCAAATCGATATTGTCCACTCACTTTTCCTTCTCCTTGTCCCTCGCTCGATGGTCTTTTGGACCGTTTCCTCTGAAAGTTCCCTGGTTGGGACCGCTCACGTTCTGCAATAGAGTCTTCACCAGAATGAGCACTTTCTCGTGCTTACAATGACACATTTTTCAATGCAAATCCTCTAAAAATAGCTGAACGTTCGACAAATTACCTTCTCCACCTCGACTTGCGGCTTTTTCAGCGACAATTTCGTCGTCGGCGGCTGGCTGTTCGTTGATGACGTCGAAAGACGATGTTGTTGTCCAGAAGACGTCGTCGACGGCGAATTCTGGGTTGCAGCGGTCACCGGGAGTGCTGCTGATGACGTGGCGTCTGAAGACAATTTTTTTACTGCTTCAGACAATGTTTGGTTAGATTCTAGTAATATTTCAATCGGCTTTCGTAAAATTTTTTGTCAATTTATCATATTTCTTACCAATTCCCTCAGAAATTCTTCCTCTTGAAAATCGCCGAAAAATGCGAAAATCCTTTGAAAAAACGTAGAAATAATAGGACATTTCAGCAGGCACTTTTCGAGTGGTGGAACCGTAAATTGAGACAAGATAATAGTGCGAAATTCAGTGAAAAATCGTTAGAAGATACATTTTCACTGGAAAAGTCGGGCGAAAGTCCACGTTCTGACACCGTTTTATTGTAGCCCCAAACAAAAAAGAGCGATGACGCGTCGTCGCCGATTTTCGGTTCGATTTTCATTTTTATTTATTTTCTCTCCGCTTTTGCATTCGAATCGAACGACCCCCCGCCCAGCGGTTCCCATCGATTATTTCATTGTTTGCTATGGAAATCGAGCCCTCTTTTGTTGCTAGAACCGATTTTTTTGGAAACGAAGCTATCAGAGCCTGAACCCATTGAAGTGGTATGTACAAAATTACGAAAATGTTGAAACTGGGAATTAGTGAAATTCGAGTCTTTATAATGGGGCTATTCAGCGTATGTTTGTTTCCCGTTTTTTTCGTTTTTTTACACCGCTGAATTGGGTTTTTTGACGTAAAAAAACGAAAAAAAAACGGAAAAAAATCATTTTTTTCACAGCCTGAATAACCCCATAAAGTCTGTCCGAGTCGCAACTCTCAGAAACGCAGGACTGGGCAAATTTCGGCCTAGGCTTTTTGTGACTTTTGACCCACTTACAAAGATCCGATCGGACCCAAACTTTGCAGGCTTCTTGAACTTGGATTGAAGTATGTTGGGTCCAAGTTTCAGGTCGATCGGATCATCTGGACCCGAGATATGTGGATCGTTGGCCGAAAGCCCGGGCCATCGGCCAAAATCGGGACCAGATGATCCGATCGAGCTAAAACTTGGTCCCAATGGCCTTCAATCTATGTCAAAGAAGTCTGGAAAGTTTCGGTCCGATCGGAATATTGCAAGTGCGTCAAAAATGCATTACAACGGTCGGCCAATTGCCCAGCCCTGCTTTCTTCTAAAAACGTCAAATGGTCCCCATTTTCCAGTGTCCAACTCACGGGGACAGTCCTTATTTGGCGCAATAGTCTGCGTACTCGTCACTGTTTGGCCTGCCGGAGTCATGTTTCCGTTTGGCGCCGCCGATTCCGTACTTTTCTTATTTTGATTGTTCTGAAGCTGATTTGAGCGATTTTTTGTCTGTAAAAAACTCGAAAAATTTGCTACCTTTTTATTAGCCATAATTCGCTTCGAAACTCCAGTTTTCCGAGACTTTTCGCGCTTTTCACAAGCTGAATTGCCTGAAAACATGGGTGAACATTGAACAATCGCAAAAGTCAATAAAAACATATACTTAATCGTGTAAACGATTTTGAGAGAAACTCACAAAGAGTGCAAAATTGAGCAACTTTATACAAGAATACAGAATACAGAATGTACACGCTTTTGACCCGAAAAACGAGGAACCAAATGAAAAATACATTTTCACAATTTTTCCACAATTCTCCACTTGAAAAACTCGAATTTCAGTCCGTTTTCATCGAAAATTCCCGCGTTTTCGAGTTTCTCCATTCGTGTGAAATCCAGTGATTTGAGGTGAACGTCGGCGTCGAAACTGCAAGAAGAGTAATTTTCTACGGATGCGAAAACAGCATACTTTTTGTAAATTTTGGTCACATGGACCTCGTCGACCAGATTTTTTCGAAGCGCCAAGTCATAAATTTCAGCTCCGCCAATGTTCCAGACCGTTTCGATTTGCTCACAAAACGGCGGCTCTGCGAGCATTTTTAGAGCACTATCCAGGGAATTTCTGCAAAAAACTTGAAAAATATCGTTGCCAAGCATTGCCAAAGTGCAAGGATGTCATATTATCAGCAGGAAAGAGTTTTTTCACATCTGAGTTTTCTAGGCCACGGCCACAACTTTAACTGCGAGCCGTTCCGTTTATAGGCATTTCTAAGAGTTGGGACTCGGAAAGTCAATGTGGCAATAAGAGGCAATTCAGAAGACAGACACATAAACATTTCAAAAGTCTTGAGGGTTCCCTGGTTTTTAGAATGAAAAACGAACACTATAATCAGGTTGTCAGTGATGTTCTCTGCCAATTGACGGCTCAACACGATATTCAGACGTCCTGACAGCGGGCGACGCGACTCTGGAATGCTTTCCCAGCATTTTCGACCCATTAGCACTGCGTTTCTCTGCAAACATTTTTTTGAAGGCTGTTAAGATAGTTTTTGTTGAAAATTGCTCGAAGACAACGAAAAAGTGTACTTTCTCTTTAGATTCGACGAATTTCAATGATTTTCCGTGCAAACCTTCGCCGGATCTTCGACTTTCTTGGTGACGGCCGCAAAATATTGCATATCCTTTTTGAGTCTCCACGGCAAAGTTCCTCCCTTTCCGATGCCGCCTTCCGAGTCCATCGCCACGATTATCTTCATTTTTTGCATTTTGCCTGCAAAAAGTACGATTTTACCGCGAAATGTCTGCAAAATTAGAAGGAAAACCTTTTAAAATCGACAATAAATCGTAGAGAACCCAGATTTTTCTGGTTTTTAGCACAATTTTCTTCTCCGAAAGCAACGTCAGACTATGCGTGACAATCGTGGGAAAATCGATGAGAAATGACCCGCAAAATTACAATAAAAGTGTGAGAAGAAGCGAGAAAATCGCCGTTTTCACAGCGATTCTCAATGGAGCGCACTTGCTGACCCCCCGCGAAAATCTCACATTTGTCGGTTTTTTGAAGCGTGTTTTGTTGTTCGAAAAATTTTTTTGAACGGTTTAGCGTATTTTTAAGATAAGTTTTGTGTTTTTTATTGTTTTAGTAACATTTAGCATTTTCTAAAGTCTGTTTTCAGTTCTTTTTGTGTATCGTTGCAAGAATTCACGGTAAATTGTATGGTATGCGCCTTTAAAATACGGTAGCCATTTATGTTGCAGTAATTCTAAATTTCAGGGTTATTCGCTGCAAATGTCAAGTTTTCAGAGCAATTTTCTCGACTTTTTGGCCTAAAATATCCTTCAGTAATGTGATTTAACATAAAAATCAACAGAAATACAAGCAACTAGGCGTTTCTCGTTGAAGCTGTGTAAAACCCCTTTCTTTTAACAAAATGTTGTCGATTTTCTATTTTTCCTAGTTTTTTTGCGTTTATAGTCAATTTTCAGATAATAATCAGTGTAAAAATGGGAGAAGGCGATAATTTTGCGGTGCCGGCGCCGCCCAAACAGTTTGGATCGCTTGCGAACGCAGAAAGTGTCAAATCGATTTTGGTGAGCTTTAAAAGATGACATTCTATAAAAATAACGGTCGAAAAACCATTGAATAATTAAATTTTAATCAAATTTGCCCCGAACCGACGACAAAATTGCAGAATGATACGCAAAAAAGTCACGGACCGACAGTTTCGCTCGAAAGAATGGAAGTGAGCAATTTGGCGGATTCACGACACGACGCCGAGATGTTCGCCGAGTTTGAGCGCCGGAAAAGAGCCAGAACGCTCACGCTGCCCACAGATGACGTCCAGGTTTCCTAAATCTTTCTTAACCCGAAAAGTGTGAATTAATTGCAGGTAAAACTCAAATTGCGTGCCCTGAATCAGCCGATTTGCCTGTTCGGAGAAGATGCGCTGGACAGAAGAGAACGGCTCCGCGCACTGCTCTCCACGATGTCCGAGGACGAAATCGCCGCCGTTTTGCACACTGATGAGGTTGGGTCTATTCAGAACTCGGGGCGCACTTCTCAGGGTGAATAGGTCTGTAATAGGACTATCATATGCGAATTCGAGAAGGTTCGCGATAGATCTGTTGTAGGCAATTGCTCCTCGCGATTGGTTTATGATCGACATATCAGAGGCCCGATCACCTGTGGACTGAAAAAATCATTGCAGGTAAATGCGGATAAAGCAGACGAGGAGACGGTGACGTGGTACCATCGGGGACCGGCCGAACTCCGAAACGCCCGAATCGCCATCGCGGATTTTTCGCTGAGAAAAGCCAAATTGAGGTACGCTTTTTCTATTGCATGTACCAGGCATCCTAGTGGGTTCAAATGAGCGGAAACTGAACGACTATGACCAAACGAAGTAATTTAGACACTTGGGGCAACTTGACAACCTATTACAGTCCGGGTAAATTAAGCAGCCTGATGGGTGCCAAATTTGTTTTTCAAACCAACTCAAAACACATATGAAGCCGAAAATTTGCAGATTAGAAGAAGCACGAGCGGAAGCGGCCCGTCCGTCTCACGAAAAAGCTCTGGCGCGGCAGGAAGTGCACAAACGCGTTCAACAATTCAATTTGGCCGGATCGCAGACCGCCGACACCCGTCCTGTCGCATTTTGCGAATTTTCCGCCGATTCTCAGCACATTGGTACGGTCTTGGGATTAAAAGAAAATATCTTTTTGAAAAACCATTTTGTGCCCTTTTCTTGAGCTATCAGGAAACTGTACAAATGATTTTTTTAATAGCGAGACTAGAACAAATACGATTTTCGAGCATTTGTACGTTGCTGCACGTTGAAAACTAAGGAAAGTCTGAAAAAGTGCCCAATAATTTGCAGTGACTGCCGGCTGGTCGGGTTCTGTGGCGGTGTGGAAGCGGGAGACGAGTGGACAGGAGCTGAAGTACACGGGACACTCTTCGCAGGCGGGATGCGCCCGATTCCACCCCGGCGCATTCACGAGCCAGGACAAAAACGCACTGAACGTCGTCTCCGGAGCATATGACGGTCGGTTTCATTTTTTTCGAACTGAATGATTTTCCATTTTGCAGGCACCGTCCTCCTGTGGTCGCTGTCCCAGGAGACGCCGATTGGCGAATTGGAGCAGCATCCGCAGAGAGTCTCCAAAGTGGCATTCCATCCGAACGGACTGCATCTCGCCACTGCTTGGTACGTCTTTTTGAGAGGACTTTTTGCCAGGAAAATTGAATGGTCCTTCGGAACCACCCCCACAATTGTTATAATATTGCAGTTTCGACTCGACGTGGCGCATGTACGACCTGACGACGCGGAAGGAGTTGCTCTTTCAGGAGGGGCACTCGAAAAGCGTCGCCGACGTGGCATTCCATCCGGACGGATCGGTGGCGCTCACGGCCGGACACGACTGTTACGGACGTGTCTGGGACATGCGCACCGGCCGATGCATCATGTTTTTGGACGGACACACCAAGGAAATCCACACGGTCGAGTGGATGCCCAACGGGTAAAAAATTGGCATTTGTTGGGACATTTTGCGAGAAAAAGAAACAAAACCTAACAGTGAGCACACTTCGAGCATTCGAAATTGTCAAATGGATAGAATGGAAGGAGACCAAATTTTTATGCAAAGTGTCGAAACACGTAATTCAAACAAAACAATTTTCAGATAGATTGACGATTTCTTTTTCGCAAACAAATCTGCCGTGATTTGCAGGTACGAGATGATGTCGGGCAGTTCGGACAATTCGATGAAAGTGTGGGACCTGCGAATGCGCCGCAACACGTACACAATGCCGGCGCACACGTCCGTCGTCACGCGCATCCGGGCGGCCTCCAACGGGCAGTACATGGTCTCCGCCAGCTTCGACTGCACTCTCAAAATGTGGTCGACCACCGGATGGCAGCCGCTCAGACAGCTTCAGGTTGGACAGATTTTCAAATTCTTTTTATTGAAAACGAGTTTTTGTTTGATATGTTCCAACTCTACAGAAACAGATTATGGTGGATTACTGTAAAAACCAATTTTTAAAATCTTCTCCGCCGTCTCCTCTAAAAAATGCCTTAATTTCAGGGCCACGACACACGAATTCTGTGTGTGGATATCAGTCCGGACGGCCAATGGATGTGCTCATCGGCCTTTGATCGCACTTTTAAATTGTGGACTCAATCTGAATATTAAGCAATTTGTTCATGATTTCTCGCGATTTCTTCTATTCATTTCTCCCCTCCATCGTTTTGTGTTGTTCGTCTCGAAAATGATCTGTAAATCTGAATTTTTATAATGATTGTTTCAATTGTTGCTAGTTTTTTCAATACTTTCAACTTCCCCCAAACATTTTTTTGACTTGTTGACACATCAATTTGAGAGTGCTCGCGGAGCCAACAGTTGGCGTCCTTGACATGAGCAAAAGGGGCCGAGCTTGCCGACGATGGATTTTTTGGAACCTTGAGAAGCTTCCTCATTCACCTTCAATGTTTCGACATGACTTCAAAATTTTTAGAAGAAAACGATTTTCTTCCTCCGTGACCTGAGGTAAAATTTGTCTCTTTGCAACTCCCACGTTTCGCAACCGAAAAAAAGTGCTATACACCGGTTGCGAATTGTACGAGTAGCGAAAATGGTGGGAGCCCCGTTTCTTGGCTCCGTTCTTCCCAAACATGGCCCTCTTATTCACTACAATACTTCCGCTGCTATCGAGCAAAATCATTTCTTATCACAAAAGTGGACGGATTATAAAAATGAGTCAGAAATGATTGTTTGCGGCACATAAAATGAACGGAAATGTTGGTGATAAACGCACGAAATGTTTCCCTGTTTGCCTTTTTTTAATTGAGTTATTGATTTTTCAGACGGAACAATGGAAATGTTGTCTTAGTGCTTTTAGTTCGTATTTATCCCTTGTTTCCTACTAAAATCACGTTTTTTTTTTCAGCAAAATGGCTGAAAATCTCTTGGCCACTTGTGCTGCTTGCTGTTGCGCAATGGGTTAGTTTAAAAAATGTTGTATTCGTTTTTTTAGGGACTGACTATTTATTTTCAAAATACAGAACAGCAAATGTTTAGGCGATCACGGTCTCTAGAGCTGACAATGGGCGCAAGTGCGCCTCGCTCAATAGTGCGATACATTGGCGCGAAATTCAAATTTTAACAGCAAAATTTGTGTTTTTTGCAAGATTAGCCACAAAAAACCGATAATTTCTCATTTGTATCTCGATACACCGATTTTATAGACTATTACGAATTTTTTAAGCAAAAGAGCGTTAAATTTGGTCAAGTCGCAAATCACATTTATCCGTTTGAAGGTTTTTGGCTAAAAATGCGTGAATTTCAGTTGCTTTTCGGTAGTTTTCGCGGTTCGAGCGCTCAAAATGCTTGTATTTACGTGATTTATCATTCTCAAAACCAATTCTGTCTGAAAACGGTCAAGAAAACGCAAAAGAAGTGCGGTTTTTAGGCGGCGATCGGCGGCGATCGGCGGCGAAAAATGCGCCAAAACGTCATTAATTCTGTGAGAATTAGTGTGTTTTCATGTCGAACAATCATTTTTCATCGCTTTTGACCACAAAAATCAGAGAAAACCTGCTCAATTCATGAAAACGCCATTTGGCCGAGGCCGCGCCCATATTGTCAGCTCTGGAGACCGTGTAGGCTGAAACAGGAAAATGCTTGAAATTCTCTTGCAGCGTGTCTGATGGTAGTGACCATAATCGACCTGTCCCTGGCGATCTACTTCCTGACGCTCGGGATCGTGAAGCTGGACGAGTGTCCGGTGTCGCCGAACATCCCGGTCTGGATGATCGTGATGGCCGCACTCATGTTCCTCGAACGCATTCTCAGTTGTGCGACCAGGACGTCGCGTGCGGACTTTGAAGACGAAGAAGTCGTCAGAAACAGGGCAAAGGTCGACTTTGGATCCGTTCTCAGTTCCATCGTTGGAATCGTCGTTCTTATTGGGTACGGTTTTTCTCGCTCAGAAAACTTTTGTATCGCTCAGGACATTTCCAGAGTGGAGGGGGGGATTTTTAATAGTTAGAGAACTAGATAATGACTATTAGCTAGGCTAGACATTGTGTTTCTTATAAAGACTCGAATTTCACTAATTCCCAGTTTCAACATTTTCGTAATTTTGTACATACCACTTCAAGGGGTTAAGGCTCTAATCGCTTCAATTCGGAAACAACAAAAAAACCAGAAACAGTTTTACTAGTAAAACCCTCACAGAACCGTAGTTTTTTCCTAAATCACTTCTGTGAACCCTTACACGGCGACCAAAAGTGTAGAAAGGGGGGCGTGGCCTAATCTGAGACGCGTTTTCTGAAAATTGCCGCAATTCCAGCACTTTTCCGATATTTTTGTGTTTGATATCGACGAAAGAAGACATTAAAGAGAGAAAACATTGAAATTTTCGTGAAAACGCCGCGTCTGAGACGTTTTTGGAAAGTTCGCAATACGCCCTCCGCGGCCAATCGCCGCCGCAATTTCGGAATTTTCATACCGGCCGATGTGGATAGTTTTGAGACGAAGTGAGTGTCGGAAGTGATTAAGCACGTTAATACAAGTATTTTAAGCGTTCAAACGGCAAAAAGCATCGGCGAATGACTGAAATTCGCGCATTTTCAGCACAAAACTTGAAAATCGATTCAATTCATTCATTTCTGAATGAAACCTGCTCGTTTTAAGCTCAAAAAATGCGCGATGATTAGTTTGACAGAGTTATGCGATTACATCGTCGAAATCGTACAAAATTTTGGTAATTTTTTACGAAAAACATGGAAAATGGGGTTAAATTTCGAATTTCGCGCCAAAATGGTGATAAATCGTGCACGCCCCTTTCTACGTTTTTGGTCACCGTGGGCCCTTGATTTTCAGATTCCTCGCCGGCTGCTACCTCGTCTTCTCGATCCACTCGCCCCAGCCGGATCAGTGCGACGCCCTCCTCTACTGGTCCTCCTTCGTCTACTGCATCATCGGAGTCGGCGTAACCGTCTTCATAGTCGTCAGCACTTGCTGTGCCGCCTGTGGCGCTTTTTTTTTTCTGAAATATCAGACAAACAGTTGAAACACGTTTTTTTTTGTATTGAAAAATGATTCGAATGTATATTATTATTTTACTAAGCTTTGAAAAAACGTATAAATATCTTTGATTTGCTGATAAAATGGGCATTTTTTGGTAAAAATGTACAAAAAAAAACAGAATTTGTGAGATCAAAAATGGAAAAAGGGGGCGTGTCCTTGTCGGTTACGTGGTGCTCTGTCGGAGTCCTTTCACTTTCAGAATCTTCTTTCCGCACATGGCACAGATGCCTTTCTGATAGGCACACGTCGAGCAGTAATGGCTTCCCGGCTGCAAGAAAGAATATGAATGTTTATGTTGATTCAAAATGGCTGGGCAACAGGCCGGCCCACGCTTTTGGACTTTTGACACACTTGCAACAATCCGATCGGATCCAAACTTTGCAGGCTTCTTGGACACGGATTAAAGTATGTTGGGTCCGAGTTTCTGACCCATCGGATCATCTGGTCCCGAGATATGTGGATCATTGGCCGAAAGCCCAAGCTTCTCGGTAAAAATCGGCCTTTTGGCCTCAAACCAGTATATCTCGGGACTAAATGATCAGATCGGTCTGAAACTCGGACCCAAAATACTTCAATCCAAGTCCAAGAAGGCTGCAAAGTTTGAGTCCGATCGGATAATTGCAAGTGGGTCAAAAGTCCAGGCTTCAAAAAAAAAATGCATTTTTACCTGATGAATGAGCATTTTGCACAATTTGCATTTGACTCCGACGATTGACGCTCTGCAAATATTTTCTATTAAATTGGCAACAATACCTTAATTATTCGAATCGAACATCGAAGGAAAGAAAGCCAAACGCACTTCTTCTGCACTCCAATCAATCGATTTTTGGTGGTCACCGTCTTCGGACCGCTTCCGTCCGCGTTCTTGTTCACTTTTTTGTGGCGGTACGGATCGACGCCCACGATTTTCGTCAATTTCTTCTCGCAATCGCCGCACACCATTTTTCGGGGGACGCTGAAAATGAAACATTTGAATTTAGCAGTGTGTGTGCGTACTCTACGCATGTCAATTTCAAGAGAATAGAATCTAAAGTAAGGAAATAACGGTACGAATAGTAAAAATCAGAATAGTCGAAAATTTTTCTGTTCAAAACGGTGGTGGAAATACAAGAATGATCGTGCGAAGACGACGACCTTATAGGAAAAGAATCGATGAGAAACGTGAAGATATCCAGGCGATATTGATTTTTTTCGAAAATAATTTCGAAATTGTGTGAATATAGAAGTTCAGATAAGTTAGTGTTTCACGAAAGCACGCAATATGTTTCCAATATTGAAAAAAAGTTGTAATTTATTCATATAGATAAAGATCAGGAAAAACGAGGAAGAAAAGAGAGAATCATAGCAAATGTTCGGGTGGAAAAATGGGAATAAGAAGAATAAATTAGAGATCACAAAAAATGAATTATTGTTGTTGTGCGTGCGCCTTGAGCTCCGTCGCCAGTGCCGTATTCAGCTCCTCGAGCTTTCTTTTCAGAATTCCAATGCCCATCGTCACGATTTTTTGCGCCGGAAGCGCTCCGGTGCCTTCGACTGAAGCATGTTGAATTTTAGAATAGAAATTCGCCATTTGACTCACTGGAGAACCAGAATTTGTTGGGTTTCCCGTTCGGATCGAACGGCGCCTCCTTTACGGTGCTATCCTCCGGCAGAGACGAATAATCGCTTCTGAAAAGTTTTAATTTTGATCGGATAAGTCAGTATAGTTTTACAACTGAATTTCATCTAAAATTAAAGAAAAATTAGCAGTAATGAAGGAAATGTCTAAAAAAAAACGGCTATGTAGTTGAAAAAATTAATTATAAATGTATATCCTCACCTGGGCCACTCCTCGGGATTCGGGTAGATGGTGTGGCGGAGCGCGTTGTCCGGATCGTACTCGAACGCGACGCCGCACGTCGGATTCCACTTAGCGTGCTCTTTTCCGAATCCCTTCTTCGCGTAGCACTTCAGATTAAGCTCCTGTCCCTTTCGCAGCTTCACAATCAGAATCTCCTCGCGATTGTGGATGTCGTCGCGGCCGGGGCCACGTTCGCGAAGGGCTTTTCCGCACGCCGGGCGCACTGTCGCGAGGGTCTGCAATAAATGATTTGGCATTTTCTACACGTTTCCATTAAAAAAAACCAACCCCGTCCTGGGCCAACTGTTGCAAATGCTCAGTGGTGACGGCCAACGTCGCCTCGTCTTTGCACTTCATTTGCAAAATAAACGGAAGAGAGCACTCGTCGCAGAATTCCGCGCAATCGCAGTCCTGGAATGTAAAATTTTTTTAAAAATTGCAAAAATTGCAAAAACTGACTCTGGTGTACTGCATTCGTTCGACATGGAAGTCGGAAATGAACGGAATGAGACCCATGCGGTGGGCGATGAATTCGTCGTGAAGTACCGAAGTGTTCGTCTCGATTTGGACCCAATCGATGGCGATTGTAGGAACCTAAAAAATTGAAAAAACAACATTTTTTCACGAAAAAAACACTCACTTCTGCAATAAAAACACGTCGCAACGAGTTGGCCACACTCAAATCCGTGTCCCAGAGCACAAATTTGATGACGTCGTTGTTGAGCTCTGTTACCTCGATGTTCGGCTGATTTGCGTACGGCATTTCTGTAATTCATTATTTGTTAATTTGGTTTTACACATTTTTATCAGTAAAAATGCAAAAATTCAGCCGTTCTTTCAACGGTAAATGGTTGAAAATCAATTTATTCGACAAATAAATTCAAAAAGGCGGCTAAACCGGGATCCTTCATCGTTTGCGCGGAGTGTCGTTCAAAGACGCAGGCGCGTACGGTAACACTCACTTCAGCTGTGTCCTTTTGTCACTCTGAATTTTTCAAATCACCACTTTTCAGGCGCTTTTCAAAATCTGCTGAAATTTCAGCGTTTTCCACATTTTTTCGATTTTTCGCGTTTCAGATGAACAGATACGATCGCGCCATCACTATTTTCTCGCCGGACGGCCATTTGTTCCAGGTGGAATACGCACAGGAGGCCGTCAAAAAGGGATCCACCGCGGTAAGCGGATAATTGAAACAAATTGTTGAAATTCAAGCGTTTTGCAATTGAAAAACGGGGATTCTATAGTCGAAAACAGTTTGAATGCGTGAAATTTGTAAATTTTCGAGGTTTTGCGAAGATTCTGCTATTTTTCGCTGGATCCACAAGAATTATAGTTTTTCAGTGCTCGAGCTGAATTTTAATGTGAAAAAGGGCAGAACCTTCGTGTTGGCCCGACTTGTCTGCTTTTTTCGGAAAAAAGTGGAAATTTTGCCCCTTTCTAGGTCGGAGTGCGCGGAAAGGACTGCATCGTGATTGGCGTGGAGAAGAAGTCGATTCCGGCCCTCCAGGATGACCGTACGATCCGTAAGATTCACATGATCGACGACCACGTGATGCTCGCCTTCGCGGGGCTCTCCGCCGACGCGCGCGTCCTCGTCGACCGTGCTCGCATCGAGTGCCAATCGTACAAACTGACCCTTGAGGACCCGGTCACCGTCGCCTACATCTCCAGATACATTGCCAACACGAAGCAGGTAAAAATCGTGTAATTTTCAAAATAAAACATCCCGTTTTAGCGCTTCACGCAGTCGCCGGGACGTCGTCCGTTCGGAATCTCGATGCTCATCGGCGGCTTCGACCACGACGGCACTCCGCGTCTGTTCAAGACGGAGCCGTCGGGCGCCTACTACGAGTACGTGGCGAACTCGACGGGAAGAGGCGAGAAGCCGGTGCGCGAGTACCTCGAGGAGCACTACAGCCCGGAGAACACGGCCGACGAGGCGACCACACTCAAATTGGTCGTCAAATCGCTGGCGCAGGTCGTGCCACCCGGATCCCAGAATATCGAGATTGCCGTCATGAAGAGAGTCAATGTGAGTGCAGTTTTCCACAATTCTCGACCAAACCATCATATTTTCTTTTAGGACGAAATCCAACAACGTGTGCTGTCGACCGACGAAATCGAGGCTCTTCTGAAGGTTGTGGAGGCGGAGCGGGCCGCCGCGGAGGCCGAAGAAGCCGCCGGAAAGAAGAAGTGAACAAATTTCATAAGTGGAGAGTGTATAATTTATATTCCGTTTTCCCCCACTGCTTTTCTCGCGTGTGTGTATTGATATCCCAGTTATTCGCCCCCCACCTAATTTATTTTATTCTTTTTCATCATTTGGCGGGAATGAAAAGTCCTGAATCCCCGACTTTTTCGAGGAAAAAATGCGGGAAAAAGAGAAGCGATATATTCGAAATGACACGATAATTGTGGGGCGGAGAGTTGAGAAAAAAATAAATAAAAAATAGAAAAAATATTTGGAGCCCAAGATTCGGTGTGCTCTTTTTCAGAGGGTTATTGTGTGTGGAGTAGGATTACGGTAGGTTACTGTATTTTTTGTGTAAGAAAAATTACAGCTTCAAAAAAAATACTTAAAATTTCCACTACGTATCTCAATTCGCTCTTGTCCCTTCCTTTTCCTCAAAATCTGAATAAGGTGCAAAATGATATGCAAATTGTTCTTCTTCTTTCTCTTCAGATTTAAATTTAAATTCCAAATCGAATAAATTCAAATTTAAATATAAAGAGGCGACAAATTACGAACGATCGGTCCGTAAAAAAAGTGGGCGTGGCCTCGGCAAATAATATACGAGCGGTACGTTTCGAAGGGCTCACACTTTTGGAAAAGATCGAGTTGAATTCAATTTCTTTTTTTTTCGTTTCAATTTTTGTTGCTCTCTACGCTTCCAGAATATATTCCGAGTTCTATCCGAAAAAAAAATCCAATTAAATATTTCCGGCCGTCGTTTCCCAATTTTTTTTGACACATTTAACACAAATCAGTGCAGAAAACGTACAAAATGGAACACGCTCTGATTGTGAACAAAATAAATTTTATTTGTCCGAAAAAAAAGACGTGTAAATCTTTTTGTCCCTTCTTTTTTAGTCACTGCTGAACGTTTACTAAACCGACCGTTGCATTTTGCTTGCTTTATTTCTAAAAATGTCAAAAATATATTTTCCCCCCTAGATTTTCGACCTTTTTCACACAATTTGAGCACACAAAAAAAGCCGCGAAACGGGAAAATTTTGCGTGTCGAAAAAGGTGTCTTCGTTTCCCGAATTCTGATTCGATTTACACGGACTTTACGGACAAATCTGCACTTCTTTTTCGGGCACGACATTGTGGAAACGTTGTCAAAACGTTTTTTTTTGTTGTTGCTACTTTATGAAAGCTTTGAAACATTGTTTTTTTGTTTTGCGCTTCTTGACCGTTTTCACACAAAATTGGTATTGAGATCGATATTTTGAGCGGCTCGAACTAAAATTTACAGTTTCAGCCGACAAACTTCAAACGGATAAATCTGAACTGCGACTTGTCCAAGTTTTTTGTTTTACGTTGCGCTGTATTGGCTTTTATAAATGTTAAGTTTCACGTAAAAACGTCGCTTTATTTGGCGGGGCGCAAGCTCATTTTTCAAAAATCGTCGTGCGTAGTCCAAGCCTGTCCGCTCTGAAAAATATTATATGATTTACAAATAGGGCACAATTTTCGAGTGCAAATATGCAAAGGTTTCTTTTCCTCACTATGTTGGTTTGTTCGTTCGTTTGTCCACATGACCGTGTGTGGTCTGTTTTCAAAAAAATATTTTTTTTAAAAATTTCCCGTTTTTCCAGAAATGTTTCTACATTTTGCCTTTCACTGAAAGTAATCTATTCTTTTAGATTTTATTTTAAAATTGATTGCACAAGTTTTGTTGGAAAATGGATTGAATTGTGGGCCGACACTAACGGACAATAAAATCGAGCAAAAAGGAGTGGAAAAATGCTGAAAATTTCGGCTTTTTTCAAACTTTTCATCTGTATCGGAGCGGTCATTCAACACGGTCAGTTTTTTGTTTTTACCAAACTAGAAAAAAACGTTTAGTGTTTCACGAAAATTCAAAATTCAAACATTGCAATTTGTTCCGCTGTTTCAGTAAAGTCTTTAAAGAAAATATTGCAAAATTGTATTTTACCGCAAATATTACGGCTTCATAACAATTCCAGTTTATCAAAGAATTTTCTCTGTTTCTCTGCGTCTCTCTCTCTCTCTCTCTGTCTCTCTCTCTCTCTCAGTGCCCTTGTACATAAATAATGCTCAAATACCGAAAATGGTTCACCGGAAATGTCGCCCACGCATTTCGAGTCGGTTTGGTAGCAGCGGCAGCAGTGGGGGGCTAATAGGTGTCAACGCGAGCGTATTCTAATCGTTTCCTTCTCTGCGTCTCTCGCCTCCACACACTCTCTCGCCGCTTTTTTGTTTTCGCTTTTCGGAAAGGGCACCGAGCAGAAGAATAGGGAACCGAACGGAACGGAACACGGCGAGAGGTTGTACTACAGGTGGTTGATGAGGGGTTCGAATTGGGATGCATGAAGTATGGAGAGCTATAAAGACGAGGGAATCAAAACGGAACGTCTCAGCCATGTATTATAGGGGCACCGGACAGAAAGGGCGCGCTGTTAGCAATCTGACCGAATTTCTAGGCCGCGAAGTAATTTTCCACTGAAAACGTGGCTTAACTTTTCAAACTCGGCCCCGAGGTCGCTCAAAAAAAAGTTTCTCAACAGAGCGCCATTTCTGTGCGGTGCCCCTATAATATCTCAGCTGTCACTAATGCTATCAAAAAATTGACAATTGATAAAATATATTTCTAAAACATTACATGTGTGTATATTATAATATTACAACTTATAGGCAGCTGAGAAACAGTAATATTCATAGAAAAAAACTACTGCTAAACTTTGGGATTTGTACTGAAAAAAAAAACGTGTCGCGTATATTCTGGAGCAAGTCACTTACTAACAAATTTGCACGGGGAGATATTAAAAGTACAAAATAAGATTGCAGAAGACCGAGTGCCGAACGCGCCGCAAAACGTTCGTGTCAAGACGCAATCGACGTCGGCGACGCTGTGGTGGGACGCTCCTCCGGATGCTTCCGTTCTCATCAGAGGATATACGGTCGAGTACGGAGAGGGAAGCATTTCGCAGAGAATCCTCATCGAGGGCTCCGACAGCACTTCTTTCACCGTCACCAGACTCGGTTAGTGTTAGATCTTCGGGGATGTGTTGGGGTTTTTCCACTAACTTCTACTTTTTCGCAAATTCATACACAAAATTCGGTCCCACCGCAATTATTTTGCTAAAACTATTCGAATTTGAGTTGTTTTTTCACCATCGCACGGTCTCCAGAGCTGACAATGCCCCGCCCAATAGAGCGATACATTTAAATTCAAATGTTAGCAGAAAAATTTTGTTTTTTTTTGCCAGATTAGCCATGAAAAACCGATAATTTCTCGTTTGTCTCTCGATAGACCGATTTTATAGGCTATTACGAATTTTTTAAGCGCAAGAGTGTCAAATTTGGTCAAGTCGCAAATCACATTTATCCGTTTGAAGGTTTTTGCCTAAAACTGCGCGAATTTCAGTAGCTTTTCGGTAGTTTTCGCGGTTCGAGCGCTCAAAATGCTTGTATTTACGTGATTTACCATTTTCAAAACCAATTCTGTCTGAAAACGGTCAAGAAAGCGCAAAATGAGAAGTGCGGTTTTTAGGCGGCGAAGGCGAAAACACAAAATCCGCGAAAAATGCGCCAAAACGTCATTAATTCTGCGAATTAGTGTATTTTCATGTCGAACAATCATTTTCCATCGCCTTTGACCACAAAAATCACAGAAAAGCTGCTGAATTCATGAAAACGCCAATGCACCAAAACTTCTGCATTTTCGATAATTTTCATGTTTTCTTGTCAAAGTATCGCTCTTGACCGTAAACTTCATGAAAACGCCCCGGCAGTCTCAATAAATGTTATGAAAACTTGTAAGGAAACATTATTTTGCAAAAAAAAACCACTTGCAGCGCCCAACACGAACTACGTCTTTGCGGTTTCGGCGTACAACGAGGCGGAAGGCGAGGACGGCACGAAAGTGATGTTGGCGGCGAAAACGCGACCGGCCGAAGGGAGTCAGACGGAGAAACTATGGCCGCCCACTTCGGTACGGGCGAAAATCGAAAAAGAATCGGCGGGGAGTGCGATCGTCTCGTGGGAGGATCCGAATCCGGAGAGCTCCGCCGAAAATTCGATCGATTCGATGCAACGGCAGTATGTTGTCAAGTAAGGCGTTTTTTTTTTAAATTTTGCGATGTGCCTCGACGGATAATTTTTCAGCTACGGAATCTACGAAAGCGACACGCAGCAGAAAGTGCGCTCGAATGCGAAATCGGTCCGTTTGACCGGACTGTTGCCCGGAAAAGAGTACGAAGTGGCGGTGAAGGTGGTGGCCGGAGACGGCAGTGAGAGTCCCTGGAGCATCAGAGACCTATTCCTGCTGCCCGAGGGTTCGTTTCTACTTTTTTGTTGTTGTTGTTGTTGAAAATGTAGACATTTATATAGGCCTGAAGTGTTCACCTCAATTTCTACAAAAGTTTAATGTAAAAGAAGTGAACAAAATGTTTTGAAAAAAAAGACCTACGCTATTTTTTTCCGTTCGTCTTGTTTTCGGAACTCTGCGGCTTTTGGTTGTTCTGGAAATTAGGCGAGTGTAAAAAACTTCTGGAAAAAAAGTATACGGGCAGTGTGAAATTAAAAATGGACAAGTGCAGAGTTCAGCGCGTGAGAGATATCAGTGTTGGACGGGAAAAGAATAGGAAAAGTCGGGAAACGGAAGACGGAATTCCGCTCCAACTGGCCGAATGGACCAAACAGCGTTGCGTTGCGTCTTTTGGCCGTTGGGAAGATACTCTGAGCAAGGAGAAGAAAAGAGAAAGGTTCTCGGCGAAGATGGTCCTCAGGAGGGTTCAAACTACGAACCCGTGTTCCGATGATCTGTCTACGTGATCATTTGTCCATCAAAACACTCGTAAACTCCTCTGATTTCTGTGACAGGTGCGAAAATCTTGAACGGTCCCTGTCCGGCCATCAAAATAGGTGCGATCCTTGGACGCGTTGCGGTCTATGCTCCCCGACGGACCGTCCATTCTGCCACAACCATTCCCCTTTTTTCTCCCTGCCCTGCCTGTCTTCCCAAACGCCAACCCCTCGAGTACGGTCGCTTTAAAGGCGCATGCCTACATTTTGTCGCATCCCGTTTGACCTACCGCGAAACTATTGATATTATGCTGTTGTGAACACGCTTGTAATTATCATAGTTGCCACGGGCCGGGCCGGGCCGAAATTTCCAAAACTCCGGCCCGGCCCGGCCCGGCCCGGTCGGCCCGGTTCAAAAAGCGAGAATTCAAAATTTGAATTATTGATCGCATGAAGCCATTTTTTGTAGAATTAGGGGGTACTCGTTTCGTTTCTTTCTCCAGTGAATAAAAACAAAAAAGTTCGAAAATCTTTTTTGTAATAACGAAAAAAAAATTTCCGCGAAAATTTGAATTCCCGCCTTTTGAACCGGGCCGACCGGGCCGGCCCGCATGGCCGGCCCGAAATCTGGCAAGTCTGGTAATTATTGAGAATCCGTCAATAGACTCGCGATAGACCCGTTTGATAGTACAGAGCGCGAAGCTTACGGAGTGTCGTTGTTACAATGAAAAAAGGCCAAAAAGAAAGCGGTTGGTGAGGGTCCAGTGAATAAATGCATGATAGACCGACCTTTCCTCTCATTTCATCGCTATTCTACATCGGTTGTTTACAGACTCAAGCCAACATTTTGGAAATTAGGCAGGAGTATGCAAACACCAAAGGGGCGGGATCTCCACGTCCTCAGTGTCCGTATTTTTTGAAAGAAAAGCTTAGAAATGCAATGTTTTCATATTGCGACACTTTTTCTAAACTCTGAGGTGTCACACCGTGTGCCTGTGGACTCTAATATACAGAACAATAGTGCGCTTTTTGAACTGTACGGCAGAGTTGAGCGGAAATGGAATTTTGAAATCCGGAAGACGGAAGAAAATTTTTTTACGGAACACGGAAAACGGAAGACGGAACAACAAAAATCGTCAATGCAGAACCTTTTTCTCCGGTTTTTTTTTTGAAAAAAATAACTAACAAAATAACTTGTAAAGCAACAAAAATTTTGGATCTGGGTCATTGCCCGTGGAAATTCGCGTTCTTCGGGGCTAGTAAATGGCTTCTGAAAAAAAAAAAAATTTCTGAGAGAAAGAAGAAAAAAATTCTGAGAAATGGATACGAGCATTGTTATGAAATTTAGCACTTTTATTAGAAACAATAGTAATATTGCGAATTTTTTAGAGTTGCTAAGCCATCCGACAAATGAATGCTTCGATTGTTCTCATTTTCAGCCGCGTCCATCTCGAAATTCGACTGGTTCTGCCGTCTGAACGACACAGAAATGTGTGCGATGGACAGTTCGTCGCACTGGAAACTGTGCACCTCGAAGCACGACACGTACACGCAGAGGGAGGCGGGCGCGTGTCCCCGCGTACAGTACCCCTCGTCGCCGGCCCATTTGACGACGCCGACTATCAACCTGCCCGATGCCCGTCGATTGTGCCTCTATTTCCGATTCGCTCTCCTCAATTTTCATCCGGGTAATTATATTGTCAGCAGTCTTTCCTTCTTATAAAAAATCAATAATTTCAGGTCAAATGAAAGTGGAAGTGTTGCGCGACGGCGACATTTCGAATCGTCAGATTTTGTGGAAAACGAGAATGGCCAACATTCGAACGCATGTCGTTCAGAACGTTTACATTCCGTTCTCGCAACAAATTCAGCCATTCAAAGTGAGTTTCAAATTCAAATTCAAAAAAAAAAGTGTTGCTTTTTTTTACCAATGCATGGAGCAGTTCGTTGAATAAAATATTTCAACTATTGTAGGTGTCAGCGTCTCTAAAATGGGACGGTCAACCGATGCCACGTGTCATTGTGCACGAGATGGACGTGCTCAGTGGAGGATGCTCCGAGAGATCCACGGGTTTGTTTTTTCTTTAAAAAATCTATGATGCCGCGTCCAATGTCTCGGAAAAACCCGGAAAAACCGCATGTTTTTCTGTCCAAAGTCGGCCGAAATTTGCGTGAAAAACGGGGGTGCGCACAGCTCAACGAATGTGACCGTACCCCCCTAAAACTACGGTATTTTTTGAAAATTTGCGCAAGAAATTTAAATATTTTCAAATATCCCCCGCGGTTTTTCCGGTTTTTCCGAGACTTTGGACGCGGCATAAAAAGGTGGACCTCTTTTTGGAAACCGGAAAAAATGTACATTTCATTGAATATTGTTATGATAGCAGCCTATTACCAATCTCAAGGTTTCGATAATAATAGAGTTACATAATTTTATTTTATTTTACAATGCGCCCATTTTAAATTTTTACTGTTACAAAAGTGGAAATTGTGGAGGTCGGACTTGTGATCCTTTTTGATACCAGATATGGCAAAAAAAAAATTTTTTCAAATAATAGTATTACAATAGTCGTTTATGTTCAAAAATGGCATTAAACATGAAAGTCGGAAGAGGAAATGTTCGGAACCCGGCCCAATTGAGAACCACTCGTTTATTAGTGCTCCAGACTCGCCATTGTCCATTCTTTTTTCAAAACAATGCGGCGATGCCACCGCCCGAAACTAGTATATATATTTTCGATAAAAACGAAGAAAAAGGGGAGCTTCTTCCTTCCTCTCTCTCTCTTTCTCTTTCTCTCTCTCTCTCCCTGACGAGACGTCCTTCTCGCTGACCCCCAAAATTAGGCCCCGCCCCTTTTTTTGTTTCACGCCCCCAAATCCCTTGGCGCACTGCCAAACACACTGACTTTGACCAGAATTTTTGGGAAGAAATATATTTTTCGCTTTTTTTTTCAGGGCCTAGAAAATGTAGGGCGAAACGTAAAGATTATAATCCTATGGAATTACTTCTTCTCTCTCTCTCTCTCTCTCTCTCTGACTTTTCTCTTCTTTTTACTTGTTTTACTCGTGATTCTATGAAAAGTTTTGAAGAAAATGGCGAAACGACTATTGTATGCCCACGTTTTTCTGGCCATTAACATTTTGTGCCGAATTTATAACACACAAGCCCAACCGCCGCCGTTCTTCGCTCTCAATCAGTTGCCCGGAGGTACGTCTTTTCAACAACAAAAAAACCGATTTTTTTTTTCGGATTTCAAAAAGTTTTAGGAACTTTTTTGCTTTGTGAAAGCAACATTTGTCGTCTAGCCTATTCTCGACGTTAAAGTCCCCTCAGCTTTTTCGTCGATTCCCAGTTGACCTTGAATTAGCAGGCAAAATTAGTGTCCTTGACTGACTAATCACTTTTTGTGTCTGCTCGAAAAGACCGTTCGAAGATTGTCTAAAACAAAGGGGAAATCATTTTGAAACATAAATTTTGGCGCGCCAGCCTGCGTGAATTTCGTGCTGCGCCTTTAAACGGCTACCGTAATCTTCGTTCAAAATTTGCGAATTCCTGAATGATTTTTGCGCTAATGTAGCCGATTCGACCTGTAATTTGTAAATTTCGCATATTTTTTGACGTTTGAGCGCTCAAAAGATGCGCAATGAAACGCTCTTTTTCGTGTTTAGCTCTTTTTGGATATTTCGAAGGCAAGTGTGCCTGTGCGCATCGAAACTGTTGTTCTTCAGTGCTGATTTTTGCGCTAAAATAGCCGATTCGACCTGTAATTTGTCAATTTCGCATATTTTTTTGACGATTTCTCGTGTCGGTTCTTCTGGATTACTCCGAAATGAAATCCGCCCGTGCGCATCGAAACTGTTGTTCTTCAGTGCTAATTTTGAAAGAATCTGCTCCGTTCAGCGCTCCAATCTCCCGACTCTCGACGAATCAAATGTCAAAGTTTAAAGAGAGGTGGATGATGCAAACGCGCTCTCTTGAGAACTTCAAATAAATTTTTTCATTTTTTAAACTTTCAAATTCACAATTCCCCCCCTCAAAATCGCTAGCAAATTGAATTCCTAACCCAGAATTTTCGGCTCAACTTTCGAGGCACCAAAAGCAAGAATCCAATTGCCAACTGCTAGTTCCGTTCCAAAAATAAAAGGAACAATGGAAATTGGCACCTGTCTGGTTGGAAAATGTTCGGGAGAGCTCCTCTAGGACCCCCTCTGCTCATTTGTCTCCTCCAGAAAGGGGGGTCACGGGGAGAAGTGAAGCATGAAACATTGCTTCTTCTCTTTCTCCCCACGCCAATATTGTCCATTCATTCACACTTGTCCCTCTCTCTCTCTCTTATATTATCCATCATTTCGGCACGACAAGAAGCACATGGGATTATGAGAAGGAGGACAATGTGATATTGTAGTATTATTATTAGTTGGACACTATAATGTTAGTGTGTGTCTAATTATTTAGTATAGGACAGGAACATTGGATAAAGTGGACTTTTTTTGCGGTTTCAAAAAAAAATGTTTGAAATTTTAGACGCATTGTTTTTCTGTTCGTGCTACAACCGCAATTATAGCAATTTTAAATTATTTTCTAACATTTCGAAATTATGATTTTCCAAAGAAAAAGCTCGTAAATCTTCTCAGTGTTTTCCCATAAACTACGTCAATAAAGGTCGTTCGCCAACACCACCAAGTGGCGCCCACGCAGAGAGAGAGAAAGAGAGAAAAAACGAAACGGACAGAGAATCTTCCCTGTTTTTGCCGTCAATTTCCATTCATTTCGCCGCCAGACGCCGAGGTTAATGGTCGGCCGAAAAACACGGAAATTAGTAGTGGATTTCGAGGATTCCAATCATTTGTTCGGGGGGGGGGGGAGGAGATCTGTATCCTCTTCGACGTGGCTCTAAAAATCGATCCGTGTACGGTTCTGTGGCCCCAACACCAATGTCATTCGGCGCAAATTGATTGACAAAAATAGTACTGTTTCACAAAAGGTGATAGTCATTTGTGTCTCGCGCCTCTACATCAAAACCAGTGTTGAGCGGAATTCCGTCTGCCGTCTTCCGTCTTCCGTCTGCCGTCTTCCGTGAGAAAAATTTTCTTCCATCTTCCGTTTTCCGTGTTCCGTAAAAAAAATTTTCTTCCGTCTGCCGTTTTCCGGATTTCAAAATTCCATTTCCGCTCAACTCTGATCAAAACTCACTATTCTAACACAGTGTGCTTGTGCTCGATCCGTCCATCCGCATCACATTTATCATTCGTTGTGCGCGCCTCTTTCCGAACGTATAATTGATTGTGCCTGTCGCTCTTCCTCCCGCCGGCCGGAAGAGCACCGAAACGATGAGCAAAAAAAGGGGGAAAGGTGAAAAATGAGGTGGAGAATAAATCACGGGAAAAAAAGAGTGGCGGGGAAGGGGCGAAAAAAATCCTCTAAAATCCTTCAAAAATTGTAGGGGGTACCTTGTCCGCCGGCGGTTCGTGAAACGGCTCCCCAAGGAGAGATTATCTCAAAATAACACACTTTTTTCGCGTTTGTTTTCCGCTCCCGAAATTATTGGAAAAAGTTCGTCGTTGTATTCGTGTATTCCCACGGGGAAAAATGAAATGTTTGGGCGATTTTTTGTTGTTGTTGAAAATGTTGCCGAAATGAACTGATTCTGGCCGGAACAAGGGCTTGAAACATTTCATTTTACAGATGACGAGTCGGAAGTGGACCTCCTGGAACCGGTAAAAGCCTCCCTGAATGCAGACTCTCGAGTATTCCGCGCCAAAGGGATCGAATCGCTGCCGGCCATCGGACTACAGGTTTGCTTGGTGCTATTTCGATATAGAAAATGTCTCGGAATAGAAGTGTTCCGAAACAGAAGTGTTTTGAAATAGAAGTAGCGATAGAGCGCGTTCGCAACTCGTTTTCATGAATTGAACAGGTTTTCTCTGATTTTTGTGGTCAAAGGCGATGAAAAATGATTGTTCGTCATCAAAACACACTAATTCTCACAGAATTAATGACGTTTTGGCGCTCATTTTTCGCAGACTTTGCTTTTTCGCCTTTGCCGCCTATCGCCGCCTAAAAACCGCACTTCTCATGTTGCGCTTTCTTGACCGTTTTCAGACAGAATTGGTTTTGAGAATGATAAATCACGTAAATACAAGCATTTTGAGCGCTCGAACCGCGAAAACTACCGAAAAGCAACTGAAATTCACGCAGTTTTAGCCAAAAACCCTCAAACGGGTAAATGTGATTTGCGACTTGACCAAATTTAACGCTCTTGCGCTTAAAAAATTCGTAATAGCCTATACAATCGGTCTATCGAGAGAAAAATGAGAAATTATCGATTTTTCGTGGCTAATCTGGCAAAAAACACAAATTTTGCAGTTAAAATTTGAATTTCGCGCCAATGTATCGCTCTCTACGCACTTGCGCCCATTGTCAGCTCTGGAGACCGCGTCCAAGCCTTTTTCCGCGCGCCAAACCTTCAGATGCGTGCTATTCGAAGAATACCGATTAATTTTTCCCAATTTTTGTGGGAATGAGTTTATTATGATTGAAACTAACAAAGAGCACCAAGTAACTCGCGAAAATTTCTTGGGTCACTGAAAAATAGCTTTTTTCGAAAAACGACGTGCTTTTTGTGTCTCTTTGTTAGTTTACATTATAACGAACACGTTGCCAAAAAAAGCAAGTAAACTGAATCAGTATTCATCCGTCGGCACGCATCTAAAGTCTCGGAACAGCAGAAAAAGGCTTGGAGAGCGCGCAGCCGTCTGCCGCGAAAGTTCGCGCGTTCTTTTTCGTTCTGACTGAGGGAAAGGAGCGTGAAAACGGACAAACCTGTGCAAGAATAATTTCGCACAACAATTCACAACAAAAATTATCTATTTTCAGAGAGGCGTCGAAATTGCAGTGCCGTATCGATTGTACCTGCCACGCAACTTTTTCAAGCAATTCTCTCTGCTCGCCACGATAAAGCCTATGGATAAGCGGTAAGACCAAAAAAAATAAAGTTCAGAAATAAACGTTTTTTTTCCAGAGGCGGATACCTGTTTGCAGCAGTGAATGCGTTCGATTCGGCTGTCGATATTGGATTGCTCTTGGAGCCGGCCGGTAAGAAGACTGCGTTTAAAGTTGACCAAATGACACCGGGCTTGGACACAACGGTGCTTGTACCGTCAAGATATTGAGAAAAAAATTTGGTGTTGCTAGGTGCAAGATGAAGGGTACTTTTATGGGTCAGCGTGAAGACTGTCCAGTTTAGTACTGAAAACGGCTTCACAAAACGAAGCCGCCTGAGGTCTCGGATAATCTTAGTGATTTCATGATACTTAGAGCAACCGTAGCCCTACAGTAATCCATTCAGGCACGAAACAGTCGAACATCTCTCTGATCGTGCGTTCCACTGCGGTCGCCTCGTTTCTCGTCGACGACTTCTCGCAACAATGGACGCAATTCGCACTGGAAGTCATCGAGCAGACCGTCACCTTCTACTTCAAGTGCCAGCGATTCGCCTCCAGACAGGCACGCCACTTTCAAACCGTTTCGATTATTGTTCCCATTCTTCAGGTCTCCTCTCTTCCCGATTTCTCGTTCGACGAAGCCGAAAAATTGTACATTGCGAGCGCGGGACCGATTATTGATAACGGATTCGAGGTACTCTTTTTCTCTCTCTCATTTCCACAGACTTTTTCCACAGACAACATGGCGAGGTAAACTTTATTCCGGAATTAAACAAACTAGAAAACAGTTGGTAATACTATATTCATTCATTACCTGAATTATTCATTCGTGAAAAAAAAAAACGCAAAAAGGGTCAAGATTTGTTATTGTTTGTTTAGTAAGCCAGGCGGCCCCGACCTTCCTCGTTTCGTCAATTCCTAATAACACGGCAAACTGGAAAATTTCAATATTTTTTCCCGTATTCTCCGGCTGATTTCCGTTAATTTTAGCGCTCGTGGGGGTCTGTAGCATTTTTTAGAATAAAGCTATGATTTTTCAAAGTTGAGCGGAAAAATTTTGCATCAACCTTTGAAACTGCTTATAAAATGACGTGTCAGAAATCTGAATACAGTACCCCGGAACGTTCCCAGGCGGTCGCCCAAAATGATCAAAAGACATTCCGCCAATGATTACTCCATTCGCAAATACATAAATGACTTTCCCCTTTTCTCTTTCAGGTCCCCGCCTTCTCTCTTTTTGAATTCATGTGTGCCCTCCCAATTCGTCATTCTCATTGAACTTCATTCTTCGACACTTTTTGTCTCATTCACAATCCAATTCAAAAGTGCACATTACACAGATGGGAAAAGGGGGTAAATAGAGGGAGAGAATGGGCGGTACGCACTTCTTTTTTTTTTCGTTCGATTCAGATGCTAATAGGAACGGTGGGAGCCGGGCACCAAGTGCCAGTGCACTCGTTTTTCTGTCCTCCGCCCACGCATTTCTCCTCTTCGTTGTGTCAATTGTTCTGAAAATTACATTTATGAAAGCCCTCTTTGCATCACGAAACCGCCGGCCTCTCCAATTTGCGTGCGACAATTTCGTGATGCGCCTTTAAACAGCTACCGTAATCTTCGTACGAAATTTGCGAATTCCTGAATGATTTTTGCGCTAAAATAGCCGATTCGACCTGTAATTTGTCAATTTCGCATATTTTTTCAAACGATTTCTTGTGTCGGTTCTTCTGGATTACTCCGAAATGAAATCCGCCCGTGCGCATCGAAACTGTTGTTCTTCAGTGCTAATTTTGAAAGAATCTGCTCCGTTCAGCGCTCGAATCGAAACTCTCGACGAACAAAATGTCAACATTTGAAGAATGAAAATGAACCGATTCCTAGTCGCTAGATGATGCAAACGCGCTCTATTGAGAACTCGCTCGCGCATTGCCATCCATTCTCCCGCCGCAAATTCTGAATCGTGCGCCCGATTTTAAGTCACGTCCGGGCTAGAGTCAAAACCAAAACAATTTGCAAAATTGGCTGAAATTTTAGAGAATTGTCGGCACAATTTCCTCTTGTTGTTGCTCATTCGATGAAGATGAAAATAAACTGGAGCACGGGGGGAAACTAGAGAAACGAGCGAATTGAATCCCATCCATAACAATTCAAAAAGCCCTCTGAATAGCATAGGGATATCCGAAAGACGTACTCTCGATTTTTTTCGCTCAAAGAAAACGAAAAACGTAAACTTTTTGGCTTCAAAAGTGCGCCCAAACTCTTCACAATCGTTTATTTATAGATTTTTCGACAAAATTTATCCAGATGATCAACACATTTTTCGCCCAATTCTCTCTGTGATTTTTAGTGATGAATTTAGTGACGTCACTGTTTACCAAACTACCGTAATCCTTGATGACAAATTCCACTGATTACTCATTTTTCTGACCAGAGTTGACCGTCGTTTTTACAATGGTTTTGTGGGACAAATCGAAACAGCTCCAACTTGAGAATTGCAGAAAATGTCAAGGTCCGCCCACTTGTTCCTCACATTTCCCTTATCGCCCCCACTTTGCTTTCCAATAAATATAAAAATGTTTTCGCGAAACCACAAACACCTCTCCCGATCCGATCATTCCTATCACGTTTATTTTTTTACACACAAACACTTTAATATAAAAAACCACGGAAATATCTCTTTCGCTTCTTCTTCTTCTTCTTCTTTTCGGTTCTTTCCGCTCAAGCGCCGAGAGCCTAGAGGACCTAAGATTAATTGGTTGGCCCTTCGGATCCACGCAAAAAGAGCACCGGCGGAGCATTTGTGTTCCCCGCCGCCGCAGCAAAGTCTGATTAGAGTGATACTACAAACTGATCAGTCTTTTCGTTCGGCGTAGTAGCATTCGGTTTAATTCAATTTTGGCAACTCTGACGTTTCTATTACGTTTCGAAACGTTTTCTTAACATTTTGGTGTATTCTTATGCCTAACACTGTTCCATTGTTCTAGAACGTCTCGCTTTCGCCACTCATTTCTCCCCTCAAAAATGCAAAATGTTATCAGAAATGCGTCTGCCCCTACTCGCATTAGTGCTCATTCTTCCGGTGCTCTTGGCCGACTCGTCGCAAGAGCTCTCCGACGACGTGGAATTGTTGTCGTCGGAGTTTGCGGACGAGTCCCACGTGGCGGGTACCGTATTCCAAGTACACGTGCCCAATACGGACGCGCATTTCCGAAAAACGCGCTCCTCTTCGGAGGAAAAGGAGCAGAACGCGGTCGCCATGTTGCCTGTGGAGACGGTCGAAGTGGAGGAAGGAATCGAGGACGACGGAAAGGTGGGACGATATTGTCGGTCTTATTTTGCAGGGAGCCATCCAAGAGCTCAAACTGATCGATGACGCCGGGCAGGGAGCACGCCAGTGTGACGAACTATGGGTAAACCAGGGGATTCATGGGTGGGGAACTTTTCTTGCAAATCTTACCTGCCGTTTCAATTAAACATTAGTAGGCAAACTAACTTTTTTGAAAAACGCCAAATTCAAAACAAAACCCCTCCATCTTCCTCTAGTGGCGCCGTCGAAAGATCGAAAAAGAGCGAGATTCGTTCAAAAAGGTAAGTTTACAATATCGATTTGTGGTCATTTTATGTCATCCGCTTTCTGTAACCTAGCGGCATTTCTCTGCAATCGCGCTCTGTTCCTAATCTGGCCGTCAGGTAATCTTTTAAAAACTCGGTTGCACAGTGTGCACTGCAAAACGAGTTTCTCAACAGAGCGCGGATGCAGTGAATCGCACCCATAATATACGTAGTTGTAGTCTACTTGTTTTGTAAACTAAAATGAGAAAAACGATGCGTTTTGTCCGATTTATTTTCAAATTTCCCAAAATTTATACCCAATTTGCAGATCGAAGGTTCCGGAACTCCGGATGAGCTGAAAAAGGCGCCAGAAATTGAGTACCAAAAAATCGAGCAGCAATTTCCGCCCACGCCCGCACCGCCGCCGCCGTTCCCGTCTCCCGATGTCGCTTCTCCGCACGGTAAGCCAATTAGCCGACTAGTTTCGGATTTCTAGACGACCAAACACAGAAAAACAATGTGGCTTTCAAAAATTGGCTTGAACAGAAGAACTCACGGCTGTTCAGCCGACAAATCCGGCCCATTACATGCAAAAATGACACAGAAATTTCAGTTGTTGTCGTTCAGGCCAGAAGTTCACAGAAAACTGCAAAAAATGTCAACGACACTCCGTTTTAACGCGGCGGCGCTGAACCTAACATTAGCCATTATTGGGGAGAAAATCCATAATGCTTGGCTCAAATTTTCAGATGTTTTCCTGTCCGACGACTCTCTGGTTGTCCCTTTTATGGGCAGTCAGCCGGCGGCTAGAGGTCACTCGAGTTTCGGTTTCAAAACTTTTCAAAATTGTCTCTCCCCTTAGAAACATGGCTGAAAATTTTGTGACTTTTGCGCTTTTTTTTTGCATGGTGTGTATGATGAACATTTGAGGATGTGCGATTTTTTAGGCCATCCGATGAAAAAAAGTGTCCATATAAGTTCAAGTTTTGAGCGTTTGAACAGTTTGAAGTTGCCGATTGTTCACCCCTTTAGCCTGATATTTCTCCGGTTCAGTGGTGCGACTTTGAAATCGATCTTGTCTCGAAATGGAGGAGCTTTTCAATTTTCAAAAATATCAAAAATGAACTCATTTTGACACCCCTGAACTAGAGTTGTACCAAACCTCTTTTCTCCTCAATTTCTTCCAGTGTTGCAGACCTCCGCTCGTACGACCAATCCGCCACGTCACCGTTCCAAGGATCACAGTCCCCAATCGGCCAATGCACTCAAGTGTGCCGCGGAGAACCCGGTCCCCAAGGCCCTGCGGGTCAAGATGGACTGCCCGGATCGCATGGAGCGCCGGGCCATCCGGGAGAACGAGGCGCCGACGGACTGCCGGGTCAGCACGGATCTCGCGGCGAGCAGGGACCCCCCGGACCCCCCGGAATGCCCGGATTAGCAGGACCGCCAGGGCCGCCGGGATCCGGCTCCGACTCCTCTGGCCACGGATCGGGCCCCGGGCCACAGGGACCGCCTGGACTTCCAGGGGCTCCGGGAAGAGATGGAGCCGTCGGGGCGGATGGGGAACGGGGACCGCAGGGACCGCCCGGACCGAAAGGAGACGACGGAGCGAGCATGGAGAATCTGACGGACGAGGACATCGAGCGCATCGCCAGAAGGGTCGCCGCCATTCAGAAAAAGGACCGACTGCTGCCCGAGTACGATAGAACGATGCATTCGGCGACGACGAAGGGGGAGAAGGGAGAGCGGGGGGCTCCTGGAGCGCCCGGATACGCACAGCCTGCAGGTTCGCCCTTTTTTTTTTACTACATTAGGAGCATTCTTTACTTCAAAAGTTATCCCGAAAACTACATTTGTTTATTTATAAATTTCCCGTTTTTCCCTAATCCCTGTTCTTCTGTCAGCCAACTTTACCAAACGAAATTGTTGCCCACTAAAAATGGCCAGAATATTGTTCCCATCTTTTATTATTCTCAGCCAATTGTTTCTAATCAACAATATCAGTCCGATTTATGTATTCCCAATTCCCGAGGTCTTTCTAAAAGGTAAGGAAACGTTCAAAACGAAAACTTGTAGAATGAGCACTGAAAAATGCGCGTGAAAATGTTGCAGCCGTCCAAACATCGAACGCCGTGAACGTGCACGCGACGACGGTGGAATTGTTCGCTTCGGCGCGTGCGACGTCAGTCGGCCAACTCGCATTTGCCACGTCATCGCAACAACTGTTCATTCGGGTGACGAACGGATGGAAAGAGGTCCAATTGACCCACTTCCATCCGTTTTTGGAGACGAGACAGTCTACGGTACGTGTGGGAGAAAGGGGCGAAACAGCCAATAATTCCCATCTTTTTTCTCCCCCTCCCCAATTTTCGAATGCATTTTTGTATTGTAGCCAATTGAACTAGATTCCCGCTATTCGCCGAATAGCATTGAGTTTTGGGTGAGTTTATTTCATTTTCTAAATGTTGTGATTGTATAGAATTTTGTTGTTTACTCAACAAACTTTAAAGGTCCAGGGAACCCTCAACTTTTTTGAATTTGTGTCTGTCTCAATTGCCACATACACTGTCCCAACTGTCCCGAAACAGCGCGCAGCTAAAGTTGTGGCCGTGACCTAGAAAACGCAGGTGTGGAATCTCTTCCCTGCACTTTGGCAATCTGTTAGTTTGTGCGAATGATTGGCAACATCTGAAGATTGTGTCGAATGGAAAAAAGACACACATTGCCTAGAATTTAGCTAGGCCACGACCACAACTTTGACTGCGCGCTGTTGCGTCTAGGACAGTGTACGTGGCAATACGAGACGATTCAAAAGACAGACACATTCACTCGCAGGGTTCCCTCGTCCTTTAATGTGTTTCTCATCTAAAAAATGTTGACAGAGCCGTCAAAATGGGCATAAATGTTCGTCGCGTCAGCCGCGAAATTCGAATGTAAATTGAACTGGAAATTAGTTATTTGTGGTGCAAAAAAAATCGGTTTTTTTTTTCAAGAAAAGTACAGTGTACCTAGGGCACTGTACCTTTTTTGCACACCTGCCCTTTAGTCAACTCACTCCCACTCCCACTTGTCACATCACAACATCTATATATGTTTAGACAGACTTTTGTGAAATCTTGTGAAGCAGTTTTGTGAAGCACACAACGTAGTTTTGTGGGAACCGTTCAGAAAATCGTTGTTGCTTTTTTTCAGCAAAATTCGCGACAAAACGACGCTGTCCAACCGTCGTGGCACCCGAGACAAAGTGTGGAACAACCGCAGAGAGACGCCGGAGCACACAATAGGGATCGAGTGGTGATTTTTTAAATTGTCATTGAAAAATTGAGTGCAAGTACGAAAATTGATAGAGCATTTGGACGTTCCACTCGGCAAATTGCACGCGTTGGGCTGGCCTTCCCTTCCGTCTTTTGTTTAGTATTTTTTGTTTAGTATTGACCCGAGAAGTTCTCCAATGTTCTTTCAAAGAAGTTATGTTCGCTGAACTGATCAAGTAGAAAAAAAGCAATGTTTTGTTGAAATTCTCAATTTTCAGATCCACATGATCGCGCTCTCGCATCCGTTCTCGGGCAACGTGCACGGCCTGCGCGGCGCCGATCTGCAGTGCTACCGGGAGGCACGGGCGGCCGGATTCTCGACGACTTTCCGAGCGATGCTCTCGAGCAACGTGCAGGACCTCGTCCGAATTGTGCATTCTGTCGACGCGGACACGCCCGTCGTCAACTCGGCCGGACATCATCTCTTCCCGTCGTGGCGCTCGTTCGTCAATGGGGCACAGATGAACGGACACGCGACTCTGCTTTCTTTCGACCGACACGATGTGCTCAACGACTCCCGATGGTGGGCTCTTTTTGAAATTGCGACAGGAAATCGTGAAACACTAGCGAAACGTTGTAGTACCTTTTATTGCAATTTTTAGGTTTGCATTGTTTGAACCTAATCATTTTGGCTATTCAAATATCAATGTAACAAATGTATAATAATAGGGCTGGTCTTTTGGTCCACTTGAAATAAACTAAAGCTTTACAGGCTTTTATACTTGGATTGAAGTATGTCGGGACCGAGTTTCAGACGAATCCGATTATCTGGTCTCGCGACATACTAGTTTGAGGCCGAGACGACTACATTCTTCGCAAAACGCGTATATCCCTGTACCAGATGATCCGATCGGTCTGAAACTTGGACCCAACATACTTCAATCCAAGTCCAAGAGGCTTGCGATGTTCGGACCCGACCGGATCCTTGCTAAAAGTCCAGGCCATCGGAAGCCTGGACCGTCCAATTATTTCACAATGAAAAAACCTTGGTTCAAGACATTTCAACCTGAAAATTGAAAACAATACCGGAATTTTGATACAACTGTTGAGAAATGTGTCATAAACGGTTCGGATTAATGATAATTTACAGGCCCGACAAGCGTGTCTGGCACGGATCGAAGGACGGCGGAATCCGCGCCGAACAGTATTGCGACGGATGGAGAAGAGCCGATGGTACGGAGTTTTCAAGTTTCTTTTTATATCCGCAGAAAATTTGAGTACAAACACATGTGGATATTCGGTAATTTTCAGGATCAATGACCTCGTTCGCCGGCCACATTTTCTCGAACACCAGCCTGTTCCAATCCACTCAAATCGCTCAGTGCGACACGAAATTGGTCGTTCTTTGTGTTGAGGTGATTTTTTTTTGCTGAAAAACGGTTTTTCACACAATTTGTTTTTATTTGCAGAACATGTCGAAATACCACGGCGACAAGATTCTCCGTCTACGCAGAATTCAATCGGACTTTCAAAAATGAATAACTCTAGCCACGCCCCCCTTTTTTTAAATAGATTATTATACCAGTCACAATTGAGAATTAGTCAACCTGTTTTTTAACGAACGACCAAAGATTTTTATGACGTCCCCCCCCCCAAACACAAAAACGGCTCATTTCACTCATTTTGCTTCATTCATTATTTCTCATTTTTTCCGAATTCTTTCCAACTATAATTACTGCCAATTATTTTGTAATACTTTGCATTTTTCTAATGATTATTGTTTATCTTCTTTGAAATTGTTCCTTTTGAGCATTTTGTCCCCATTTTTAAAGGGAAATTCGACATGACCTCTTCGCCACGTGACAACACCCTTCTCCACGGTCTTCCACGGCGCGAATAATTTCAATGGGGCACACTTGCAACAGGCGGGTTGTGTCGATTTACGCGGCGGCTGATTAATTAATTTTCAACGGGAGTTCGCGTTCATTCCATGTTTTCTGTACAATACACCTATTTTTTCGTACGCCTGGAACCTAGATTCAAATAACTAGAGCACTAGCTACGTTTTGTTAACAGAAATCTCGCATATCGTTGAAGTTTTGACGAAATGCGAAAAAGACGCTAAAAACATGAAAAACTCTAAATTCTGTAAAAAACGGTTTCCAATCAGTAAAATATTGTTTTCTAGACGTTTTTCAAGTCAAAAAGATAGAAATAAAGGTCGTAAACTCGAATTGAACTGCATTTTTAGACGTGCAAATTTTCAAAAGTTACAACGACACTCCGCAATTTACGAGCGCACTTTAGCATTAGCGCCCTGCAGAGGGTTATAACAGGTTATAACAGTATTTAAGCGTCGCTGTCGTAATAAATCTGCGAAACAATTCAAAATAACCTTAAACTTTTAAAATTATTTCGTATCGCTACACAGTTTTGCCCAAGAAAACACGAAAAATCGAAAAAATTAGGCAGTTCAATTTTTACACGGGGAATAACGCAATTTTCGTCGAAAAATTATTATTTTTGAACTCCCGCGCGCGCGCGCTGCAAGTGCGCTCCAATGATAAACGTCTCCACTTTCATTTCATCTTCCGTTCCCCGGAAAGTTTTCAAAGAATAAGTACAAGCCGAAACGGTTTTCGTTGTTATAACCAGACAACATCAGATTAAAAAAAAGTGAGTTCGCCGCGTTTTCGGGCCATTTCGCAACCGATTTTCTACCCTTCAGGACGTGATGGCATACGTGAGAAGAAATGTGGCGTCCCGCCCACGCGTTCGCCCTCCCGGTAAGCACTGTTTTTGCGTTTCTTTCAGTTGCAAAACGTCCAGTCGGTTTTCGAGATTTGATTTCTTCCGTTTTGCAGGCAATTATCCGACGTCTGTCGAGTTCCGAACTCCGGCCTCTTTAGAGAACGGCATCCCCTACGCAATGATCTTCGGACTTTACGCCCGTGATATCCCTGGTTCGTACTTATTTTTTTAATAAATATTAGCCGTTCCACGGTCTCCAGAGCTGACAATATGGGCGTGGCCTCGGCCAAATGGCGTTTTCATGAATTGAGCAGGTTTTCTCTGATTTTTGTGGTCAAAGGCGATGAAAAATGATTGTTCGTCATGAAAACACACTAATTCTCGGAATTAATGACGTTTTGGCGCTCATTTTTCGCTGACTTTGCTTTTTCGCCGCCGAACTTCTCATTTTGCGCTTTCTTGACCGTTCTCACACAGAATTGGTTTTGAGAATGATAATTCACAAACATTTTGTAAATACAAACATTTTGAGCGCTCGAACCGCGAAAACTACCGAAAAGCAACTGAAATTAACGCAGTTTTAGCCAAAAACCTTCATACGGATAAATGTGATTTGCGACTTGACCAAATTTAACGCTCTTTTGCCTTAAAAAATTCGTAATAGCCTATAAAATCGGTGTATCGCGAGACAAATGAGAAATTATCGGTTTTTCGTGGCTAATCTTGCAAAAAACACAAATGTTGCAGTTAAAATTTGAATTTCGCGCCAATGTATCGCTCTCTACGCACTTGCGCCCATTGTCAGCTCTGGAGACCGCGTCCAAGCCTTTTTCCGCGCGCCAAACCTTCAGATGCGCGCTGTTCGAAGAATACCGATTAATTTTCCCAATTTTTGTGGGAATGAGTTTATTATGATTGAAACTAACAAAGAGCAACAAGTAACTCGCAACAATTTCTTGGCTTTGAGAATGATAAATCACGTAAATACAAGCATTTTGAGCGCTCGAACCGCGAAAACTACCGAAAAGCAACTGAAATTCACGCAGTTTTAGCCAAAAACCTTTAAACGGATAAATGTTATTTGCGACTTGACCAAATTTAACGCTCTTGCGCTTAAAAAATTCGTAATAGCCTATACAATCGGTCTATCGAGAGACAAATGAGAAATTATCGGTTTTCCGTGACTAATCTGGCAAAAAACACAAACTTTGCTGTTAAAATTTGAATTTCGCGCCAATGTATCGCTCTATTGGGCAGGGCGCACTTGCGCCGTGCATTGTCAGCTCTGGAGACCGTGCGTTCATTGTCCCGCCGTGCCTAAATATTACTTTCCAGATGATCCGTTCTCCAACTTTGTCGACAACATCCGAGTGCTCGCCCGTCTCGCCAACGGAATCGCCCTCGAGATCGGACTGACCGACGGCTCCGTTCCCGCCGATGACGTCATCATCGAGCTGCTCCGTCTGGGAACTCTCAAGCCGGAGCACTTTGCCGAACTCGAGTCCAAGCTGAAGCCGCCGGTTGCGACCTTGGAGAATTTGATCAGTTCATTGGCCGATTCGACCGGACTCGTGAATGCTGAGCAACGTCTTCTGGATTTGGAGCATCTCCGAGTGATGTCTTCAAAACTGAGAGATTTGAAGAACCTGGCTGGAATGAAGAGTTACCTTGTCGAGCTCAATAACGTCGAGAAGATCGTCATCGACCCGGGCAAAGTGAAAAAATTGAAAACTGCTCTAGAGTTGAACAACTATTTGGCGTTTGTTAACAAATGGACAGAATCGGACTTTTACAAGCTTGAAGCACTGCGTAAAGAACTCTTGAATTTCGAAGCCGCCGCCAAGAATTTCAAGTCGGAAATTTCCAAGATTGAGAAGTTGAAACAATTTCAAAGCAAGTCTGAATTTATCAATCAACTTGTCGAAGAGAGCAAAGCACGCGAGGCTTTCGACAAAGTTGTGATCGGACAAGCGGATGAGGATGATCTTATCGACAACGTCAAAAAGTACCAGAATGCGACAGAGCTCGTGAAGAATTCCCAATCGACGCTTTCTGATGTGAATCAGCTGATCTCCGCCCGTCTTCGGACCGTTCCGACCACTCTGAAGCATTCGATCGGTCTGCCGAACGGAGTTCAGGACCTGCAAGCATTTCCCGCCGCTTTGGACGATAATTGGCTTCGAAAACACGGCAATATCAACGAGTCGATCAGCACAAATCTCAAAACGGCATTCAGAGTTTTGGATCGTTTCGATCTTGAGTTGGGCGGACTGGAAACATCATTGGGCGGAATCGCGGACACGGATCTCAATTCGGCCGAATCCGTCACTCAACTGTTAGCTCAGATGGCCGGTTCGGATGATTTGACGGGGAAGACGAACAAAGTGATGAAGTGCTATACTGCAAACACACTGAAGGCGATCCCCATCAGTGACATCGCAACTGCTCGCACCCCCATCGAAAAGCTGAATGCAAAGTTGGACAAGCTGAGCACGTTCGCCGAAGTGACGCGACTGGAAGATCTCAGCAAGTTCACCAAGGTAATTGACTTTCAAGGCAAAACGACGGACGCCGAGAAGGAGCAGGTGGCCAAAGTGATTCTGCAAGCGTTCAAGAATATGGAAGGAGACGTCAAAGCGATGATTGCATTGCTGGAAGAAGTACATTCTCAACTTGAATTACTTCAAAAATTACCGACTGAACTTCAACAATTGGCTCAGACAATCAGGACCAACTTCACGAAAATCGAAAGATATCACCAGAGTCTGATCAAGTCCAAGTTCCTGGAACTGTACAGTTGTCTCGGCGATGATGTCGGTGCGGACGGTGTGGTCGTGAAGGACATGATCCAAGGAATCCGCTCCCTTCGCGGTTACGGTCACAACGAGACGATGACATCCGCCGAAACCGCTCTGGACTCAATCGTTAAGTTATCCGGAGGAATGACGAGGGCTCGGAATTCGGGACAAGAGTTGAAAAAAGTGTCGGTCAAGGAGGCGATGGCTCTGAAATCTGCGGTGCCGAATGCTCAAGATCATGCTCAGAAGCTCGGATCGGCTGCTCAGGGACTCGCGAATATCGAAAAAGTTCTGAAGGTCAGAAGACAATTGGATAAGCTGCCGAACGACTTTGGATTCATCAAAGACGGAAAGATCAAGACGGAATTCGCATCGCTGAAGACATCGATCAGCCAAATGTTCAGCCAGATTGACACCTACAAAAGCAAGTTGAGCACATTGAATGTGACAAATCTGCACAGCTACACTCCGATGTTCGAAGAAGCGAAGAAGATCGAAAGTGTGCGACTGGATGTTCTGAAGATGAAAGAGGCAGTGGAGAGTCTGAAGGATCCGAGTCTCCAGCCGCAGATTGACGACACGGTGACCGCTCTGAACAGTCTAGAAACGCTCGATTTGGACTTTGCCAGCTACCATATCCAGGATGCGGTTCCGTCATTGACGGCGTTCGACCAGTTCCCTATGGAATTTGCGGGTGAACTCTCGAAGCTCACTGCGGGTGAACTCTCGAAGCTTTCTTCTACGATCGCTCCCAGTCTTCGCTCAGGCGAATGTGCAAGTGTGAAGGAGTTGCCCTACGTCAGGTAGTAAATTATTTTTAAAAAGTAAGATATAAGTGAACTAATTTTTTGCAGCTACGACTTCCTTGCAACGGCTTTTATGGCAATAATCGTTGGTGCCTTGATCATTTTGGGTTTGCAATCGGTATTCCGAAAAAAAATCGAAATTGAGTTTGGTGCGTCACCCACACGTTCACCTCTAAAATCACTAATTTGCAGAGCCAGGGAACTCGAATGAGCACGTATTTCGAGCACCCGAGCAGATGGTCAAGCGTCTACGCTTCCTGATACAGAACGGGAAGCACCCGCGCGCCTACGGTATCAATCTTAAAAAGATGATTGAAAAACTTGCTGCGGGCACGCAGACGACAACGGACAGCATGTCACAGTGGAGGTAAGATCGGGGAAAGAGAGCGACGACGAGTCGAGGAGTGATTATTTGCAGGCGAGAATCCACGCATTGTCACAGAGGAAGCTCGCATGTCAAATTGGAATTGCATGACTTTATTCATGCGAATTTCATGAGAATCGGAAGGCAAAATTACGTCATGGCGCAGGTGATAATTTTTATGAGATTTTCGTGGCGAGACTCGGCCTCACATTCAGATATTGCTTATCCGTTTTGCTAGGCAAACGCGCTCCGCTGCACTCAGTACTTCCCCTTTACCATTTTCGTTTTCAATTGCATTCCCCCGATTTTGCTTGAAGTTTCATTGAAAATGGTCGTTTTTCTCACTTTTCCTGTTTTATAATCGAACATTGAACACTTTAAATGATTTCTTAGAAGAACTACCGAATATTGACCGATTTTGCGAAAATTCGGGCTTTTCCGATTTCTCAATTCTGAAAAACGTTTAGAATGGCGATTTTGTGCATTTTCCCTTCCGTTGAAAGAAAAAACAGATTTGTGTCGGCAATTTTTGCTAAAAACCTGGGATTTTTGTGTTTTTCTGGTTTCTCTATCGAAATTTCTTGTCGATCTAATCGTTATTCGTGATATTTTTGGCTCCGAAAGATCTCCGAAAGGTTTTAATAAAACAGAAATAGGAAATAAGCATTTTTAATAAAATTTCAAGCAAAATCGGAAGGACGCATCCCAATTGTGTGTAGAATTTTGCTGGCCAGTGCCCGGTCTTAAAAATTGCGCTATATCGTTAGCCTTTTTTTTCGCAAATTTGACGAGTGTTACTTTAAGGCACCAATGGATGGATCCGAGGGACGGCACGCCAGAAGCAACGTTTTTAAGACTTCCACTATTGAGCCGCACTATGAGATGATCGAGGAGAAGGTTGTGAAGCGATGCGTCCAATTGTGCAATTTTGAAGAGGGCGGCCAAGTGAAATGCTCCGTCTACTACCCGCAAGAACTGAACCAGGAACAAACGTGGGGAGTGTACAAGGTGAAGACGGTCGAAATTCAAACCAATCTGGAACGGTTCACTGTCGACAGGCAACATTTCAGTCTGTACAAACTAGAAGTCAACAACACGTGAGTCACTTTTTCGTCACGGAACTTGAGCCCAAATATTTAGGATGAATTTTGTTTGAATCGTGAACAGAAAAGCGTGAAATTCTAAATTTTTCTGCAAATATAATATTTTTTTTTCTGCAAATATAATATTTTTATTTGAAATATTTTTGCAACGAAAGTTTCTCACTGACACTGGGTTTGAAAACTTTCGAAAAACTGGGAAATTATTGCATGAAATTTTGCGAGAATTTGGTTTTTTCTCAGACGGTGCATTGAGATTCGTTGACGGTTTGAAGTTTTCAGCAATACGAACACAAAGTTCGCCTTCGAAATCCTGCGCTACTTTGGCTGGCCCGACAAGAGCGCTCCGTTCTCGCCGATCCCCGGCGTCGAAATCGTCGAGTACCTGGAGCAAGACGACGAGACGGTGCTCGTGCACTGTTCCGCCGGAGTCGGCCGCACCGGAACCATCGTCGGCATCAAGAAAGGCGTCCACATGGCCTTCACGAGCGGTCTCCCAATGTTTGAGATATGTACGTTTTCAAAATTATTCAGGGTTTTCAAACTTTCATACTTTTTCCAGTAGTAATGGAGATCGTCACTCATAGATCAATGGCCATTCACACATGTGCGGAGATCTTCTACCTGACACTGTGTGTGACTACAAAATTATTAAAGGTGAGACAAAAGTGAAAGTGAAACGGTGCACCGTTTCCACCGCGGTGGTCTTTTTCTCTGAAATTCGAGGCATTACTTCGTGATAGCGAAAACCGAAAATCGTCAAATCGAGCGGGTCTCGTCACGAATTTACGAATTTTGTGACTATCTTCACTACCAGTGTGTACTTTCTATGGTCTTTCGATACATTTACGAAAACTTCGATGATTTTGAAAGTGAACGGTTTCTCAGTGATGGCTCAGTAATTGACATTTGCGTTTCACGCATGCAAGCCGTATGCCGTCCCAGTATTCGCTTTAGTCAAAAGAACATGCCTCGAAAACGTGAAAGGAGCGAAAAGTCGGTGAAAAAATTTATTTAATTTCAGATCAGGAGAGGGGAGGAATACTATCCGCTTCTCGACGAAATCACGTACTACTACCAACAAATTTTGCGCGGAGACGTTCAAACCGACGAAAACATCAACTACAAGTCCGAGAAACAGAGAGATTATGACATCGCGGCAAGGGACTTGTTTGTAGAAATGGCCAAGAGTGAGTACGAAGTGAGAAAAAAGGCGTTCGGAGGACCGCGACCGGAACTTGAGCCGAGGGTGCCGAAAGCCATAAAAACCACAAATGTGAAGGAGTCGACGGGAACCAAGGGGCAGAGCAAGGAGAATGATGAGAATGACTCCAAGGTGAAGAAGACAGATGAAGGACCAAAGGAGAAGGGCCCGAGGCAGAGCAAGAAGAATGATGAGAAGGACTCCAAGGTGAAGAAGACGGAGAAGTCGAAGAAGACAGATGAAGGACCAAAGGAGAAGGGCCCGAGGCAGAGCAAGAAGAATGATGAGAAGGACTCCAAGGTGAAGAAGACGGAGAAGTCGAAGAAGACAGATGAAGGACCAAAGGAGAAGGGCCCGAGGCAGAGCAAGAAGAATGATGAGAAGGACTCCAAGGTGAAGAAGACGGAGAAGTCGAAGAAGACAGACGAAGGACAAAAGGAGAAGGGCCCGAGGCAGAGCAAGAAGAATGATGAGAAGGACTCCAAGGTGAAGAAGACGGAGAAGTCGAAGAAGACAGACGAAGGACCAACGGAGAAGGGCCCGAATATGAGCACGGACAAGTCGAAGACGGCGGCTGGAGGAAAGAAGAAGGCGAGAAAGACTAAGTCGACAGAGAAGTCCAAGAAGAGTGCCGCGAAGTGAAAGCCTTCGAAAGGTTAATGTTTCATAACTCGATTTTAAAGTAGCACAGAGTTGCCCGATAAATAAAATGTTTGAAGTCAACTCTGTTTTGTCTTCTTTTACAAATGATTTGATTCAATTCGTACTTTCCTTAAAATGTTTCAGTTGGATCTCGATGAAAGTAAACAAGGAACAGCGGAAGATTCGATGAAAACCGAATTCTGAGATTTTAAGGAACCTTCTCAATTAATTGAAAAATCAGATTTATGAAGATAGGCCAAATTCTGCAATAATAGCGGAATAAACTAGCTACTTTCAAAATTTTTAAAAATTTCAATTTTCAGCGTAATTATTTTACAGGAAATTGTGAACACGTATTAAAAGGAAAAAGGTTACAGAAAATGGGGGTTAGAACAATATTTTTCAAACTAATTTTCGATATAATTTTATCTCATCGATATCCCGGCCACTGCTGTTGTCCCTGCGGTTGTCCGGGACCCATTTGGGGCGGTCCCATCTGCGGCGGTCCTCGCGCCATAAATTGAGGCGGCGGTCCGGGCGCTCTCATCGTCATTTGCGCATTCATTTGCATTCCCATTTGTGGGTTCATTTGAGGATTCATTTGTGGGTTCATCTGCGGATTCATCTGCGGATTCATGTACTGTGGTCCCGGCGGTCCGCCCACTGGTCCCGCTTGTTGTACGGGCGCTCTTTGGTAGTATCCGGAAGGTCCAGGCTGCGGAGGACCCATCATTGGCATCATCGGAGGTCCCGTTGGATGGTAATCCTGCGGAGGACCGTACGGCGGAGGCATCGGGGCGCCGAACTGGAACTTTTACAGGGTTAGGGACGGTTTTTCGTTGGTTGGTCATTCACTTTTTTTACGGTGCTGTTCTTGCTAATTTAGGCGCAGCTTTCAATAATTTAGGCGCTCCTTTCAATATTTAATATAGGCTGGTCGAACAGGCGCCTGTTCGATCAGCCTAATTTAATACATTGCAGATGTGATTTTTTTAAGGAAAAAAAGATGCCCACCGGTCTGCCCATCGGCACATTCGCCATTCTCATCATTTTCGCCTGCGGTCCTCCGTCGTCCATTCCGCCCTGCATCGAGTGATCGTGCATTCCTTGGTACGGCATCTGAAACTAATCAACACAGTTTTTCAGCTGAAAGAAACACGAAAAATTCAATTTTTGTGCTCAAACGTACATGATGCTGTTGCGGATGTTGCTGCTGCATCATCGGATGTTGGCCGTGCACCGGTCCCTCCTGAATCGGCGGTTGTCCCATTTGCGGCTGTCCCATTTGTCCGGGCGGTCCCATCATTTGCGACGGTCCGCCCATTTGTTGCTGGTTCATTTGAGGCTGTTGTTGGACGGGCACCTGATCGATGGGAATCTGTAGCGTGCAAAAAGGCTTGAAATGGTAACCGGTGTTAGTAAAGCAGACAATTTTGATATTGGAGTTAGTTTTGTATTAATTTATGACGTTCAACTTTTGAAGACATTTGACTAAGATGCACTCACAGTCATTTGCTGCTCTTTTTTCGCGTACGGAATCGGATATCTGTTGAAGACGTCGTCGGTTTCACGTGGTGGACGTTCCATTTTCTGAAATTTCTTTTTTTAGGGTAAAACTCCAGAAGTTTTAACTCAAAAAATTCGTAAAGAATTGAAAGACAAGGTAGATTACCCGGAAATAAATGTCGTTCATCGCATCCTCACAACTGAGCCGTTTCGTCGGATCCACCGTCAGTAATTTCACTAATAGACGGTACGGAGAACTTTGATGGTCGATTTTCCATTTGTCGAAATATCGGTGGAGACTGTTTGGGAATGTGGTGATCGGAGTGCTGAAAGTCTTCAGAAAATCATATAATACGATACATTTCTTCAAAATTCATACTGCTTTCATTAAATTTACACGTTTTTTTTTTTCCCAAGTTCATTCATTTTTCTATTGTTACTAGAGATGGGCGCGGTGCGGGAGCAAACCGAATTTTGCTCGAAAGTTTCGAACACGTTCCGGTGTACGCAATTTTGTGTCGCTCTCTGCGTATCTCGCATGGCACACTCTTTCGTCGGCTCTGTACACACCGGAACACGTTTGAAAGTTGTCGTGGCGCCACCAATCGGCGCCCATCTCTGATTGTTACGATAACTGACCCCTCGTTCCGTGCGTCGCTCAGCAGTCTCTGATGGTCCGGCATCTTTTTCATGTCCGGCCATTCGGCGTCCGACGGATATCCGAGCAGGTGGAAGATTCTGGAAAAAAATATCATTTTTTATTTTGTTTTTGCAAGCTATTAAAGGACCAGAGAACCGTCCGAGTTTATGTGTCTGTCTTCTGAATTGCCTCGCATTGCCATTAGTGCTTGAAGCAGAGAAAAAACGCGGAGCGAGGGAAATACCATTTGCGCGGTAGAAGAGAGAGGCGCAGACGGTAGACAGTTAAAGGCGCGTAGCATGAAGTTTATTTCTAAGCGCCTTTAACTGTCTACCGTCTGCGCCTCTCTCTTCTACCGCACAAATGGTATTTCTCTCGCCCCGCGTTTTTTCTCTACACAATTTCTCAATCAACGCCAATCGAATCGCTTGTGCTCACAATTGTTCAAAAATTCACCTTTTAACCTGGTCATAATGGTACGGATTCTGTGCTTTAATATCCTCCTCTTTACAGAAAAACAGCGGTTCGGCGGTCAAAAGTTCGGCGAAAATGCATCCGATCGCCCAAACGTCGATTGCCTGAATTTTTGAGCATTTTAGGCTAAAACTGGTCAAAAGTTGAAAAATTCCAGAAATGCTATACTTTTCCGGTTGAAAATTGACAATTTCTACTATACATGCGACTATCGATCTTTCAATGTATCTCTAGAAAACGAGCATACACAGGGGATGGGCCTATGACATGTCATCATGAGCCACTCGCGAAGAAAAATTGCCTACAATAAGTCTATCGTGAAAATTTCCGAATTCGCATATGATACAGTTCCCCGTGCACTTTGCCGGCCCGTTTTCTTTTTATAAGCTTCAAAATTATCAGTTGTAGATTAGTTTTTCGCAAAAAAAACTGACTTTTGTGTAATGTTTCGCTCCGAGCAGTAATTCTGGAGCTCTGTACCAAAAAGTGACGACGACCGGGTCGAGTTCGGCCATCGGTTTCAGCGGGTTCGCGTAGATTCTCGAAAACCCGAGATCCGCGATTTTAACTCTGAAAATCGTATCTTAACTCATTTTCAGCCGAAAACCGACCTGCCACGCATATCGGGCGGTCCGTCGCCCATCAAAAGAATATTCGCCGGTTTGAGGTCACGATGGAGCACCCAATTCGAGTGAAGATAGTGCATTCCTTGAAAAAAGTCATTTTTTGAGAAAATTGTTATAAAAACCTGATAAAATTTGGAATAAAATATTTTTGACCATATTTCGCGGCACCATAATCGGCACTTTTTTGTTTTTCGCCGTCCGATGGTGCTTGATGACGTGCCACAAATCGTGCTCCGCGTAATCCAACAATAGCCACACTTTTTTCTCGTTCGTCAGAAAAACGCGTTGAAGACAGATCAGGTTGGGGTGTCTAAAAAGAAAGTTTTACCCTTATCTCACCGCGCCAACTAAAACCGGTACCTCAACTCTCGGAAAAGAGCAATTTCTCTGCAGGCGGACATTGAAAATCCCTGCCCTTCGATCATTTTCAGCGCGTATTCCTTGTTCGGAAATCGGCCGTTCGGGTGTTTTGGCACCGCTTTGTACACTAATCCGTATGTTCCACGACCGATTTCCTGGAGAACAATATATGTTGGGGGGTTTCGGAATTTCTGGCAAGATTTTAATTCCTCGTATTTTGCAAGCGCGCTCTAGTGAGCATAGAAAAACCGCAAACTGTCGGCAGTTTGCGAGTGATTTTTGTGAATTTTTTGTTTCTGGTTGTCAGTTTCAATCGTAATGAACACATTCGCGAAGGAAACGGAAAAGATGAATCAGTATTTGTCCGGCGGCGCGCATCCGAAGTCCGGGAAGGTTCACAAGCAGCCGATAGTTCGCGGTTTTGCTGTTTACTGGAGCACGCTCGCAAAATGAGAGGGAAAATCAATGATCTCAACCTGTTATATGGGAAATTCAAGAAAAAATTGACACGCGACGTAAAATCTTCAAACTTTCCAGGTCAAAATACTCACTTTTGAATTTTCAAAATAAAAAAGGTCTTCGACGCGTTCTCGTTTGATCGCTAGTTCTTTTTTGAAATTTTCATCAATCATTCTGTAAAATTCACAATTTAAAAATTAAATTTTCAGCAACATTTCGGCTCAAAATGTGTTTTTTTTTCAACCAATCTAATCGATTGTCAAGCTCCGTCAGGAATACGGTGGACGATTGTGTGCAAACACGCTTCTGCGTACCCGGCACCACATTCTACGACTATCTTCGTCGCTTTTCGTCAGCACTTCCTCCTCACACATTCCGCTCGAGTTTTAGGCGAAACTCCACAATATTAGTGGGCGAAAAAATCAATAATCGACGAAAATCAAAGAAAACGCAGAACATGTGTGCGAACGGACCGTCCCATTACGTGTTTTAGGTGGTTTGTGCGGCGAGGCGAAGACGGACGGGATTCGGACACATATCAACGCACTGTTCACAATATTCGGGTGAGACGGACCCGTTCAGACGGTCTGGTACTTACCGAAACAGAAAAAAACGCTCGATTTCCCCCAAAAGTTAGAGGAAAAACTGTTTTTGTCGAGATTTCTCTCGAAAAATCGATAAAGTTTGGGGTCTGAGAGGGTTTTCCGGTTGAATAAAGTCGTTTTTCATCTCTCTCCATCTTTTTCTCTGTAATGTTGACCTTGTTCGTACCGAAAATTGTGACTTTTCCCGAATTTTCCGCGAAAAATCAATAAATCTCGGCCGACCCTCTAATTTGTTTGAACTTGTTCGGTTTTTGTGATTTTCTGGGCTGTTCTATGTACTTCTTCGAAAATCTTTGAATTTTTACGATTTCCTCTGTAATCCTATCCATAAACGTTATTCTTCGATTTTTCTCGGTCTTTCTCAGAATTTTCCTCATTTTTTCTCTCAATTTTCCCATTTTTCGCAGGCGCCAAAATGCAGACGGGCGATCATCAGATTCTGGCCGGAAATGGGAGGTAAATTTTTCAGTTTTTCACCCAAAACTAATTTTTACGAAATAAACTTGAACTCGGCGCCCAACACAAATCTCAAAGATATTACAGAACATTTGTGCCGAAGGCGTCCGGAGCACAAAATGCGTCGTTTGCGCCCAATTCGCACACGGTCCGAATGGTCGATCAGAACGGACACGCCAGGGTGATTTATTGCAATTTGTATCGAAAATGCCGGGGAAAAGTTCTGGCTAAGAAGACGTCTTAAAGCTATTTTCGTCATTCTGACCGTTTACATCTACTCGTATGATATGCCACGTGGCACTTTCCTACGGATGCCCGAAAAGTCGGCTGGATGGCCAGACCGAGTGATCAGTTGTCATCTAAAGTGCCTCAAACTCATTTCGGGACTAGTCCCAAACCGAAATCAGATGTTTGTGCCGAGAGGTTCGGCATCCGTGCCATCAAAATCAAATGACGGCATGGATTGATTCAAATCAACTACTTTCTTACAATATCTGAAATTTTCCCGTTTTCAGATGGTTCAAATGGCAGCGCCAAGCCGTCCAATCATTGGGAACGGAGGCGGTCCGCACGTGGTTCGTCAGATGAATTCTGGCAATGGAGGACAGCAGTTTCAGCAGAACTATGCACAGGGAGTACGTGACTTTTGAACCTGAGCCTGCTCGTTGGACTTTTGAACTAGTAGCACTAGTCTGATCGGACCCAAACTTGGCGGGCTTCTTGAACATGGATTGAAGTATGCTGGGACCAAGTTTCAGCCCGATCGGATTGTTTACAGTCAAGATATAGAAAAGCCCGGGATTTCGGTCAATGAGCCACATATTTCGGACTTCATTCCATGTCCAAGAAGCCAGACTGGCTCAAAAGTCCAAGAGAAGGGGCCGGCCAATTGGCGAGCCCTAATTTTTAGGAGATTTTTACAAAATTATCATTTTTGCAGGGTACGATAGCGAGTCGAAGTGTCGGTGGAATGCCAGTTCGGACGGTAGTTCAGGGAACACAACAACACGTTTATCAGAGTGAGTTTCCTAGAAATTACTTACCTGATGTCCGTTGGTCCGTGCTAAAATAAAGCTGCGAACAAATGCGCAGAAAATTTTTGCCAAAAGTCTGATAACCGCCATGCATTTTGCAGGGTCGAACGGCGGTCAAATAGTGCAACAACATCAGCAACGTACCGTGTACATGGCGGCTTCCGGCCAACAGAATGGCGGTCAGATCCGATACGTTCAGACGTCGCAAAACCAGCAACAACAGGTATTCGGCAGAAACCAAGTGCGTGCTCATCCGAAAATTAGCGGAGATTTCAGGCTGTGGGCCGCGTTCATCCGAATCAATCGATAATGCAGCAAAGGGTCGTACCGGGTCAGACGAGTCAGCCGCAAATGCATCAGAGACCGCCGATGCATCAAATGGCACGGCAAATGCAGCAAATACCCCATCCGGCCGCGCCCACTTCTCAACAGTTTTATGTGCCGACTGGAATGAATTTGGCCGTTCCGCTCAGAGAACCATCTCCTGAACCGGTAGGCATTTTGTGGAAAGGAATCAATTTTTTTTGGAGAACGCTTCTTTTTTGCAGATGCCAGTAAAAGTGGAAGAACCGGAAGTGCCGGCGGAGAGCTCGATTAAAAAAGAGGAGCCCGCGGAACCGGAAGACGCGCCCGACATTGATATTCAGGTAGGGATGAATTTGAGAATTGGTAGCATTCCGGTAAAGCGTTTGAAAGTTTTACGCTCTGTCTGATGAACAGTCATTCTGACGAAGAGCTATTGTAGATTCGAAATGTGGTGTGCAACTACACACTGCCCCTGCACATTGATCTTCGCAAACTGGCGATGAACACGCACAACGTGACGTACGAACGCGAAAAAGGAGTGATGATGAAGCAGAAACGGTCGCCCGGCTGCTACATCAAAGTGTACAGCTCGGGGAAAGTGTATATTGTCGGGTGCCGGAGGTGAGACACTTTTCAGAATGCGTTTTCTATTCTTCATGTTCTCTCCTTTTCAGTGAAGTGGATTGTAAAATTGCGGCCCGTTCGATCGCCCGACATATTCAACGAGTGATGGGGAAAACGCACGAGCGAGTCGTTATTCGCAATTATCGGGTTCGTTTAAAAAACTTGAACATGTAGTTTTTGGACCAATGTTTGCTGTTTCAAAATAATTTAAATCGATTTATTTCAAATAAACTGTTATCGGGTAATTCAGCAATGACAAGAAATGGAAAAAAAACAGTGCACGTGTTGCTTTTTTTTTCATTTTCTGACATCGCTGAATAACCGCATTAGTTTTATCACAACATTTCGCGAATATTTGGAATTTTAGGTGAACAACGTGCTGGCGACGGTCCGTTTGCCGTTCGGAATCAAAATCGAAGAAGTGGCCGCCCAATACCCGGCCCAATCCACCTACGAACCCGAATTGTCCGTCGGATTGGTCTGGAGATCAACGGCTCCGAAGGCGACGCTCCGAATTCACACCACCGGATCGATTACCATCACTGGAGGTACGTACCTTCTTTTTTTTTTTTAAATTATCTAAAGTGAATATACTTTATTTGTTCGCAGCCGCTTCCGAAAATGACGTGGTGGAAGTGCTGAGCATCGTCTATCCGATCGTCGCCAAATTCCAATGTCCGGAGAGAGCACGCGGAGGTGCCGCGGCTGCCCAACAGAAAAAGAGGAAAAGGAAGGCGCCGACGACTAGAGGGTAAGAGAATTGTTTCGTGAAAAAAAAAATGGTTTCGTTCTCTAATTTGATTTATTTTCAGACCGCCAATCAAACGTGAACGCTTCGACGACGCGAATTTCGGAAATTCGGGAGTCATTAATAATCAGGTACGGGTTTTTAAGGTTTTTCCTCCAAGTTTTCGTGTCTCTCCGAATTGCCTCTTATTGCCACACACACACACACTGTCCTAAACGGAACAGCGCGCCGTTAAAGTTGTGGCCGTGGCCGAGAAAACTCAGATGTGAAAACTCTTCCCTGCTGATAATATGACACCCTTGCACTTTGGCAATCTGTTAATTTGTGTGAATGCTTCACGACGTCTGAAGATTGTGCCGAATGCAAAAAATACGGAAAAGGGCACATGGCCTAGAAGTTTTCTAGGCAACTTCAACTGAGTTGAGACTCTGACAGTGAATGTGGCAATAAGAGGCAATTCGAAAGACAGACACATCAACTCGCAGGGTTTCCTGGTCCTTTAAGTGATCAAAGGAACCAATACTACTGGAATTTCAGCATTATTTCATATTCTCTTCAAAAATCCGTTTTCCAGGTCTATTTCTCCGACGAGGACGAGGATTTGTACGATGAGCTCGATTTGGATGAGTAGATCGAGAAATTCGCCGTCCACACCAAAAAATGTCATAATTATTCGCTCCGAACCCCCCAGTTTTTCAGTAGTTTTAGCCATAGTTGCCACGGGCCGGGCCGGGCCGGGCCGGGCCGGGCCGAAATTTCCAAAACTCCGGCCCGGCCCGGCCCGTCGGCCCGGCCCGGCCCGGCCCGGCCCGACCTGGCCCGGCCCGGTCGGCCCGGTTCAAAAAAAGCGGGAATTCAAAAATTTGAATTATTGATCGCATGAAGCCATTTTTTTGTAGAATTAGGGGTTTTTTTGCAAGCATCGAACATTGAAAAAAACAAATGTATTTCTCATAAAAAAATTCATAATAGCAAAAAAACAAAGAAGAAACACTAAAACTTTTAGTTCGAAAAATTTTTTTGTAATAACGAAAAAAATTTCCGCGAAAAATTTGAATTCCCGCCTTTTTGAACTGGCCGACCGGGCCGGGCCGGGCCGGCACTTCACCGACCCTGGCCCGGCCCGGGCCGGACTTTACCGGCCCGGCCCGGCCCGGCCCGGGCCGACCCGGGCCGGCCCGCATGGCCGGTCCGAAATCTGGCAAGTCTGGTTTTAGCCCCAGTTTTCCAGAAAAATTAAAAATTCATGCTTTATCCTCATTTCATTTTTCGCGGCCCCCTCTCAAAAATAAGCAGCTCAACACCGACAAAAATCTCCTCATTTCTCTCTTCACACACACACATAAAATTTATCATTTTTTTTTTGTAAAAATTCGCAAACTTCTCCACTTTTTCCTCCTGTTCCCCCCTGCTCTTTCCACTTGATTTCCAATCCACTTTGCGCGCTCTCTACTTCATGTCTTTTCTCGTATTTTTTTCCAAAAATAAAAAAAAAAGTCCCCTGTTTTACTAGACATATTGTCCCCCTCCGTACCCAGCAAAAAGGCAGCAGAAAAATTCCAGAAAAACGTTTTTCCTTAAAACTAACGAGTCTCCCTCTTTTCCATTTTCCACACCTAGACTATTTCCATATTTTCTTTGCTCTACATGTGATTTTACGTTTTTCTTCATCATCCAAATCTAGACTTTTCTACCCACCTTTTTCCTAATTATATCTTTACAGAAGCGTATTTTATATATATATGAAACATTTTCGTTGAGTTTCCGAGATACAATCACAAAACAGATATCCAAAGAGTTGGGACGCGGGCGAAGCACTGGATACCATGAAACCGGAAGAATAAATGGTCCCCAGTCGATGCAAAACTTCCTTTGGTGCCACGAGACGGTACAAACCCCCGTCCCAAGCCGTTTGGATGCCTGATCACAAAATAATTGGAAAAATGATGAAAATGTGGTAAGATAGAGCGATATTCATTAGATTCCATTGTCCTTTCGGGCCGTCGCACGGAACGCCTTCTCCTTTTCAAATTGCCGATTGTCGGTTCGATTCAGGAAATCCATTTTATTGAGATATCCACCTTTTCCGCGATTGTGAGATTCGAGATCTTCCTAAAAAAAAATTAAACGAATAGTTGTTTGGTTTTTTAAAATTAATCTTGAATAAAATTGCCACGGCCAACATTTAGATAATTTTTTTCAATAATAGCCCCCCTTCAATAAAGTACGGTAAAGTGGGTTGAGAACAGAAAATTTTCGCAAGAATACCTTGATATTCTGTTCAGTCTTGAAATTCCGCCAATCATGATCCGACTTCTCCAGCACTGACGTCTTCGACTTTTTCATCGATTTCACCGCATCCAGAAGGCCTACACGCTTTCTTGGCCCCGTATTTGGCACTTTTTCGCTTTTCTCACCAGTTTCTTCACTACTCTCACTGGCCACAGGTCTAGAACAATTTTTAGTTGAAAAATCTGATTTTTACGACATTTTTCTCACTTTTCTGGGTAAATTTTGGCCGAGGATGATGGTTCCGATCTGGAAAAAATTATTTAAAAATTTGAAAAACAAATTAGAAGGTATGTTTACGTTGTGGTTTTCGGGTACACTTTCTCCTCTTTCTTTTCCACGGCTCCAGAGCTCACAGTCGTCGGATCCAGGCCGGTGAGCTCGGCGAAAAGAGCATCGACATCCACGTCTTCCGCACTTTTCTCCGATTTTTCCTCGTTTTTCGCCTGTTTCGCCTCCTTTTTCAGCTCTTCCACGTCCTCCGGCTCCTCTTCGCCGCCCTCGACGTCATCGATCTGCTCGGGAGAATGGGCGATGAATGCGCGGTAACGGGGAACGCTTACTTCGTCTTGCGGATCGATTTCCGTGTCTTTTTCCGGGTCGTAGTCCTCGTCCGACGACGAATTGTACTCCACCTCGTCGTTTTTGTGCTCGGCAGCCATTTTCTGGGCTGAAAATGCGGAAAATTGCGAGAGAGACGAGGGTAATTGATGAAAACTACTGAAAAAGTGAAGAGTACGCGAACACCGAGAGATGCATTTCATTTTACGCCAATTTTCGATTCGCAGATTTCATGAGTTTTTGAGCGTTTCTTGCACAATTTCTGAGTGAAATCAACGAAAAATTAGTAAACTGACTTTTAAAACTAGTTTGTCTACAATTTTTCTTTGAAACTTGTCTGAACAGTGCACGAAATCTGCTGAAAATCAATTCGTCCGCAATTGCTCGTCTTTTACGGCAGGGCACTAATTGTCAACGGAGCGCGCTTGCATTATGATGACTTTGTTTGATTTTGCCGCGAAAACACCTGAGTTCTCATTGTTTTTCCATCGAAAATTCTTATTTTACACGGCAATTTTAATAATTCAGAGTCAAGATGAACGCGCACGACGAACTTCAGCGCACTTTGTAAGTTTCATGTCCCGAAATCCGTCAAAAACCGAAAATTCGCGTTCAGGAACCCGACATGCACCGGGACCTCGGTCATCGCCCTCCAATACAAGACCGGAGTGGTTGTGCTTACCGATCGCGTCGTTTCGTACGGAAAAATGGCCAGATACAAGGTACACATTGAAGTAACTCAAATTTCATCAATTTTTCGTTCAGAACGTCTCTCGTCAGTACAAAGTCAACGATAACGTGCTCATCGCGTTCGGCGGCGACCACGCCGATTTCCAGTGGCTCCAGAATGTGATCGAGCGTCAGGTGCTGCTCTGGAAGCGCTTCGATCAGGACGTCGGACCGAAGGCCCTTCACGGATACCTGACCAGCCTTCTTTACGGAAGGTACAGGCTGAAATCGCATTAAAATCATATAAAAACAGTTTTCCAGACGCTGCAAGATGAATCCAGTGTGGAACACGCTCGTTGTCGCCGGAGTTGAGGAGGAGGAGAAGAACAACAAGGAGACGAGCACCCCGTTCATCGGAGTCATCACCCAGAAGGTTCGGAATTATATAAATAAATGTCATGCTATGCACCTTCAACTGTCTACCGTCTGCGATTCTCTCTTCTTCGCTCGCCCAGGCCTGTATTCACTAGAAAAATTTTCTGAAAAAGTTCTAAAGAAATAAATTTCAGGGGTGTGCGTACCAAGTGAAGCACATCGCTACGGGACTCGGAGCGTTCCTGCTCAATCAGGCGGTTGAGGACGAGTGGAGAAAGAAGGGCGAGGATCTTTCGCTGCAGGAGGCGGAGGCGGTTCTCCGCAAATCGCTCGAACTGACGCTCTACCACGATTGCGTCGCCGACAACGATTTCGAAATCGGCCGTGTCGACGCGCAGGAGGGAGTTGTGCTCGGAAAAGAGGAGAAGGTCATCGGAAACTGGTCGATCGCCGAAACCAACTGCCAGTACGAATAAATTGGAATGTTCGCCGATTTTCTCTGATTTTTTATCCCGATTTTTCTTTTGAACTTTTAATTTATTCCTCTCGTTTTTCATATAACCGTCTGCGTGAACTCTACATAAATTTTGTACCAAATAGTTGCGCTTCGTCACTATTTCGCAACCATGACGAGTATGAGAATTGGCGGTATTAAACGTAGGGCTTTTGATGTATTTGGCTTTTAGAATGTGGGCTTTTTGTAGAAAAGCTATCAAAAATCTCAGTTACGCCATCGAGAGATCGGAGATCACCGGATCCGGGGGAACAGCCGACGTCGAAAAGTGCGCCCGCTTCTCCGGGGGCAAAACAGAAAAAAGAGAGTTATAAGAAGAAGATTATGAGAAAATATAATATGGACGAGAAGGAGTATGAGGAGGCCAGGTACAGGATTCTTTTTAACACTGTTTTTTTTTAGACGCCTGATTTGTTTCTAGAAAAACCGCGCAGAAACAGATGAAAGATTGGGAAGAGCACAAGAAAGATCAAGTGCTCGAGATTTACAAGACGAAGAGCACGTACGTATCGAAATCGGCAAAATCCGATGTGGTGGGATTATAAAGAAATGTGTATGATTATAAAGAAATGTGTATTACTTTCAGATGCATCCGAAAATGTCGCACAGCACAAAAGTGCTCAATCGGTTCGGAAAAACGATCGATGTGGAATTTGGGAAAATGAAAGAATACTATCTTTTCGATTTGAAACCCAACAAACAATTCGTCGAGATTCGCGCTGTGGTTTGTGGCGAAAAATCAGGCACTGGTGGCGCCGGTAAATTAACGAAAAGCGGCGCTTGAAATTAACAAATTTGGCTAAAATTCTCCAGAGCTGACCGCCCAATAGAGCGATACATTGGCGCGAAATTTGTGTTTTTGCCAGATAAGCCACGAAAAACCGATAATTTCTCATTTGTCTCTCGATACACCGCTTGTATAGGCTATTACGAATTTTTTAAGCGCAAGAGCGTTAAATTTGGTCAAGTCGCAAATCACATTTATCAGTTTGAAGGTTTTTGGCTAAAACTGCGTGGATTTTAGTTGCTTTTCGGTAATTTTCGCGGTTCGAGCGCTCAAAATGCTTGTATTTACGTGATTTATCATTCTAAAAATCAATTCTGTCGGAAAACGGTCAAGAAAGCGCAAAATGAAAAGTGCGGTTTCTAGACGGCGATCGGCGGCGAAGGCGAAAACGCAAAGTCCGCGAAAAATGCGCCAAAACGTCATTAATTCTGAGAATTCGTGTTTTTTCATGTCGAACAATCATTTTTCTTCGCCTTTGGCCACAAAAATCGGAGAAAACCTTCTCAATTCATGAAAACACCATTTTGCGCGCAAAGTTTAAGAAAAAACCCGGAAATCACGCGGATCTTGCTGGGATTTCCTTCAATTTTGGAGGCGTCACATAAAATCATGCTTTCCAAAAAAAATATGTTCAGGCTGCTCATGACCAACAACTGGACCCCCTACGCGCAAAACAGAAGGCAATGGTGGCGAATAACGAAAAGAAACAGGCGGATAAAACGAAATATGATCAGATGAAAAGGTGTATTTTTCTATTGAAAACGTCTAATAACTCGAAAGATTTCAGTATTTACGGGCGTCCGGAAGAGGAAAAAACGGGCCAGGAAGAGCCGGACGAAAAGGAAGAAGAAACTCCGGAGCCGGAAAAGTACAGTACGTGCTCAACTGAGAGCATTATGCCCTCGAAATTTTTTGCTCGAATTTTCTAGGCCATCGCTCAATTTGCATTGTTTTCCCTAATTTTTTGGAACAAAGATGAAAGATGAACCAAACTTTCATTGAATTAAAATTAAAACTTGAGAGGCGAATACGACGGACGAGAAAAGAAATGTGTTTCCGGAGGCGTGGTACCAATTGTCAATGTCCCGTACCCAAATGGAAAAAGGACGCAAGACTTATTGGGTTGCCACCGGATCTTGGTAAGCTTTGAAGCGCTGGAAATTTGTAAAAGTATTCCGTTTCAGCGAAGAATCCTCATTTGACGATGATCCAGAGGGAAAGTTTACGGTGACGGCTGAAAAACTGATTGAAACGTTGGAAGCGGGCGGAAAAGTCAAAGATTCTGGAGTGGTGGAGCCGAAGAAAAACGCGGCGAAAAAGGTGATGACGGACGGGTTGGCTGAAATGTTGGCGAGATATAATAAGACATGTGGCAGGTGAATAAAAATACAGAGAAAAGTTAGAAAACAAAATTCAGGGACATCTGTTTCACCAACACGCTCAAAGGAACTATTGAATTTTCGGGGAAAGCTTTCGTTTCAGCACCGGCCGCCGAAAAAACTGCTCAAAATTCAATTCAGCAGGAGCCGCCCACGGAGTCAGCTCATTTTTGAGATACAAAATTTACAACAACAACAAAAATTCAGAAGTGCTAATGAAATCACGTTCACTCCCACAATCATCGCGCACGTCTTCAAGGGAACTCGTCTGAGGCGTCAGTACGCAAAAAAGAACAAAGTGGAAAAATATGTGGAGGAGAGGAAGAATTATACAAGAGAAGCCGGCGAGGACACTAGCGGAGGGCTTTGATCACCTGGTTTTATCGCAATAAAGAGCTACATATGAAGCCTAAGCTTTTTTCTTTACTTCTAAGAAAAAATTAGAAAAAAAATGGGGAGAAAAGAACAAGCGACAGGTAGGGATTTAGGCCTCGAGGGCAGCGATTCTCTTCAGTTCGGCGGCTTTAGCCTTGGTATCCTTGGAGACGAACTCCGACGGGACGAGGTATCCGAAGACGTAGCGACGTCCGATCATCTCGCCGACGAAGAACCAGAAGACAACCTCGAGAGCGACGGCGGTGTAGACGAGTCCTTCCTGCACAAAAATTGAATTGAATTATTTCGAGTGAAAAACAAACGTTTTTCTCACCTTGACAGTCAGATTGACGTATTGCTTCGTCTGGATGAACTTTTGCACCTTGGCCCAGTCGGCCTTGATAGCCGGAAGATCGGCGGTTCTTGGCGGCGCCAGCTCGTGCTTTCCGACGGCCTTCAGAATGGCGAGACGGCGGGGGAACTGCTGGGCCTGGTGGCGGTAGAGAGTTCCGATCGTGTTGGCGATCTTCTCAAAGAAGCTCAGCTTGTGGGTCGCCATCGCTGCAAAAATTGGAATGGAAAACGAGATAACTGCGGAAAAGTTAGTAATTTTAACGGAATAAGTTATCTAGAAAACGAAAATTATAAAATTGTGAGAATATGAGGTCTGAAAGCTTTTTTTGTTCGGATTAGCAATAAGAACAGGGATAACCACGAAATTTCGATCAAAATCGCCCTCAAAAAAGCGGAAAAACGAGACGATTTTCCTAGCCGCCCGGGTAAAAAATTACAGTAACCCAACGGGTTTCGTTGCGAGACCCTTCCCCTCATTTGAACAGAAGTCCTCTAAAGCAGAAAAGAAAACGCGGGAGATTTAAGAAATTCAGGCGGACCGAAGAGTTGCTAAAAAATTTCCACTGGCTGTGCAATTGTGCGTCGCGGTGTTTGCAAAAATCGATGACCGTACCTCAGTCAAAAATTTGCCTCAACTGAATCATCTGTTCTCTTTGATTTTCATTCATTTTTAATTGATTTATTAGCTGAAAATATATTTAAATGTTCAAATACCGATAGAATCGTTCAAAATGATTAATTTCCCGCTTAAAATGCTGAAAAATGCATCTTCAGATGATAAACCTACGTCGATTCGTGCACACCTCGTGCCAAGTACAACGCGGACGTTCCGCGTTCTACAACATTCATCAGAAGGTAAAAATGATTAAAATCCTTCAAAAATGCCCAATAATCAATAATTTCAGGTCACAGACCCGGCCAAACAGGATCCCGATTATTTCGAGAAAAAGGCCAGAGAATTGCCGCTCGGTATGGCTTTTTCTTGAATTTTTTGCTAAAATTACGTCCAACTGCAATTTCAGACGAAAATTACATCGATGCGCTCACAAAGTTGTACTACGAAAAAATCGGGTCCGAACGGGAACTGGGACTGAAAGCCGCCGACAATTTGGTAAGACGTTTAAATTTTCTAGTGAAAAATATGCTTGAAATATTGTAGATTCTCGAAAAAACCGAATTCGGACTGCCGCGTATCGAAAAAACGAAAATTCGCGCGAAATACGACGACTTGGACGTGCTTTCCAACGCGCCGGAGGCTGTGAAAAAGATTTTCAGGTAAAAAGCCATGATGAATGCAAAAAATTCTAATTTTCAGTGTGGAAATGGCGACGCGACGGGAATTGTCGCAGGAATGGAAGGAATCACTCATCAAATCGGTCCGTCAGCACTCGCTCGATGAGAGCAGTCTGGAAATGAAGAGTTAGTGCGGAAAGACTGTAAAAACTCGATTTTCTCCAAGGAAAAGCATAAAATACACGTTTTTACACCGAAAATCTTCAATATTTGTGAAATTGAAAAAATTTCAGTCGCCTGGCTGACGGCACTAATTCGACACTGGTCACTTCTCGTCAATGACATTGGACAGGAGACGAAAAAGGTTCGTGGCGAGACCGAAAACGTTTGACAGACTATTAAAAATTAGAAAAAACAGTATCGAACCGCCCGAAACGCGATTGTTTTGAAAAACCATATTTCTGTGCGTTTGTGAGACTTTCAAGCTATGATTCTAGCTTCTATGAGATGTGACTGACAATTTTATGTATATTCAATTTTGCAGAAGCCCACATGGCTAACCCATCGAATTTGGCTGGTGATCAACGAGCGCCGAAAAGCTCTACGAATTCTGAGAGAACAAAACGAGTCGGCATTCGAACGGACCATTTCGGCCCTCAAAATCTCGTACCACGTGCCGAAACAGCCGCAACACGTCAAAACGAGAAAAGTACGGTTTTTTGGGCGAGGGCGAAAGGCAGAGAGAGACGCAGGCGCGAAGCTGTCTCTTTTGTTGGAAATTTTACGAAAAAAAAACGCATAGCTCGCATCATTTTCAGGCGTGGGCGGAGGCGCAACTGAAATTGAGAGTGGAGAACGAGAAGGAGAAGAGATTGGAGGAATTGCACGAAAAATATGACAAAGAAGTGGAGGAGCACAAGCGGGAGACCCAGGAGAAGAGGAAGGCGCTCAACGATGAACTCGACAAGGTACGTACTGATAATATACTTTTGCGTGTTTTCTGGTGATTTTCATCGAAATTTCTAGGATAAATGAGGATTTTTTAAAATCTAGCCTTCATTCTTGTTGCTCAAACTGTTTTCTCCCAAAAATCCGCACTTTTTTGCAGTTGGCGGCAGAAATGCGACGAATCGACGTGATCGAGGGAAAGGCGTTCGAAACGGTCGGAAAATACGAGCCGGCGCTGATTTCGTCGCTCACTGAGACGGTCATCCACTCGAATCTGTTCTACCATCCACCGCCGACAATGTCCGACAAATAATTTCGCATTTTTCGCAACCTTTTGTAGGCTAGAATCGTTTTTTGTTCCCGCTTGTTGTTATAAGATGCACTTTTGAATTTATTCTTATTTCTTGTAATTCGTTCTGCTACTTTTAACGGTTCTCCTACCGCTTTGACTCCCTTTTGGCATTTCGCTCTGTAATTTCCAAATATTGTTTCTAGATGTCACGACACCGAATGATCCGGAATATCAATTTGGAAGATGGTAATGTCTTGAATTGTTTAGGTTTAAAATATTCGAGAATTTGTCATTTAGAAATGGACGACGACTATGGTGACGATTACGACGACTACGAAGATGAGGAGGAGTCGGAAAGTTAGTTTAATAAATTCTAATCAATTATGGGGCTATTCAGCGTACAGGACAATTGATCCGCAATTAGGATTTTTTCACAAATCCGAATCAGCTCCGGTTTTGTGGAAATGTGAAGATACAAATGGGCTCGATTCTCCTCCTCCTCAAGTCGTTTTTCGAGTTTTCTCATTAAATCCGTGATTTCTCTTCATCTCCAAACAATGACACCTCTTTTTCATAAAACTCCGACGTCTCAATGAGGAAAAGGTCTTGAAAGGATGTCTTGTACACTTCCAACTCGACGAGACATCTGAGCACCTCCGAAACGTTTGACTTGTTAATGATCGCGCCCGTCCTTTCCGCGTCAATCTCATCTAAAACCGCTCTAATCAGCCGTGTTTCGATTTTCCGGAACAGGTCGCGCTTCCAGGTAACAATGCAGAGGTCGTAAACGTAGTACACGTTGTTTCCTGGCACCGCGATCTTGCGTCGGATCCAGTTTCGGTTGAGATAGTCGAAAATTGAATCGAAGACCGTCGACGAGAATTTGAATTTGATCCATTCGCCGGCGTAGAAGTCGAGAAGTCGCTCGCCGCACAAATCGGAGTATTTTGCCAGAACCGTCTGAACGTGGCGGACAATGTGCTCGGCGACGTCCTTGTAGAGCCGCTCATTGAGTTCGACGCTGTCGTAGAAGGGAACAGAGCCGAGGTAGTCGAAGATGGCGCTGAAAAAGAAGTTTTGACTTTAGCACAAAATTTGCACCAACATTTTAGTTGGCCGATGTTTGAAAGAATCATTGGATCTTGAGATATAAGTCTAAATAGGATTTTTGAGAAAAATGATGTACTACAACCCCATGTAACTTTTGTCACTCTATACAATGGTAATAGTAGTTTCAGTACTAATTAAATAGAAAAGTACTTTGGGTGCTTACCAGTAGAACTCCATGTACGTCTTCGTTGTCATCGCTCCCTGCTGATAAACGCCGGTAAACGATTTTTCAATAATCGTTAGTATGCTCGTGTTCAAGGCCATTAATTGGTTAATTGGAAAGGAATAGAGTAAGCAAGTGATTGACGAGAGATGGCGAGAAAGTTATAGAAGGAATGTGGGTGCGTGGCGGTTGCGTGGCGACTCGCGCGAGAAGAAGAGGCAGCTGAGCAGAATGCAATGACGGTGATGCAAAAATAATTCATACTTTGAAAAGTTGAAAAGCATACATCATTGACGAACAGATTGGAATTGATAAAAATTATATTGAACAACTCTACTTGCAATTAATTTCATTTTGAAGCATGTTATTTTTCAAGCTTTTCTCTTGAAAAACTGAAAAAATCCAAAATTTTATTGCAGAACAGTACACGTACGACCGCAATTCGCTGTCCGCCAACTACTACACGTACCTGACCGATTCCGGAAGAAACTCGCCGTCTCCCGCGGCCCCGCCCCCTTTCGTGGCGCCTGTCTCGTCGGCCACGCCAACTGCCGGTCCCTCGATCGTTCGGAATCAGACGGCGCCGACGCTGCACCAAAAGCCGCCGAAAAATGCGATTCCGAGCCGTCCGAGCACTCCGCAGACGGCGCAAGCATCGAAAAGAACGCAGCAAGTGAAGAATGTGAGCAGACAATTTAAATTACATTTAAAAAAAATAAAGCAAAATGCCTAAGCCCAATTTCAGTTGCAACACCAAGAAGCGGGCACACCGTCAGTGAGTCGCCCGTCCTCCGAAGTCGATCTGACCGCTTTCCGCCGAACTCAGCTGCAGAACATCGCGAAGGCGCCGTCCGTGCCGCGCAAAACGCCGAAACCGAGAGAAGTGGAGAAGGAGCTGATCAATTTGATCGTCGTCGGACACGTGGACGCCGGAAAGAGCACTCTGATGGGACACTTGTTGCACGATGTACGCTTTTTTTTTGAATTTGGAAGGAATTTGAAACTTACAACTGCTTTTTATTATTCAAAAAGCCGTCGGGTCCTAAAAAGCGTATCAATATTTGCAGTTGGAAGTGGTCGACACACGTACCATGGACAAATACAAGCACGAAGCGGCCCGCAGCGGAAAAGCCTCGTTCGCCTACGCGTGGGTTCTCGACGAGACGGAGGAGGAACGGTATGCACAGAAAATAGGCATTTTTCGAGCACAGCCATAGAGATGTTTAAACAATTGGGTTAAAGTGCAGAAAAATGCTATTAATATTCTTCCATTACAATTTTCAATAGCTCCTGGGACTTTCCTTGTGAAACAGAATTTTTTTTAGAACTTTTTTAAGTGTGAAATTTCTCATCAAATGAAAAAATGCAGTTGTCGTGATTCAGAGAGCGCGGAGTGACGATGGACATTGGACGGACGAGTTTCGAGACGGCGCACCGACGGATCGTGCTCCTGGACGCGCCGGGACACAAAGATTTCATTTCGAACATGATCACGGGCACTTCGCAGGCCGACGCGGCCATTCTCGTGGTCAACGCGACGACCGGCGAATTTGAGACGGGATTCGAGAACGGCGGACAGACGAAGGAACACTCACTCCTTCTCAGGAGTCTCGGTACAGTCTCGGTACGTCAAACTTTGAAAAAAGTCGATATTTCTGCAGGAGTGACACAATTGGTGGTGGCCGTGAACAAACTGGACACTGTCGAGTGGTCGCGTGACCGTTTCGAAGAGATCCGCACCAATTTGAGCGTATTTCTCAGCAGACAGGCCGGATTTTCAAAGCCGAAATTCGTGCCCGTTTCCGGATTCACGGGCGAGAATCTCGTGAAAAGGGTGCACGGGAAATGGTACGACGGACCGTGTCTTCTCGAATTAATCGGTGAGAAATTTGGGATTTTTTTTAATGAGTTGGAAATGTTCGTTTTTATTGTGTGAGAGAAAAAAGGCGTTTCGTACTAAAGTGTGAAACAAATGTGGAAAACTGTTTCAATGAAATTTGATAGTGACTTTTTAAAACAATACTGTTTTCATTGCAAATAAATTAAAATTGAAGGAAATAAAACAGAATTGGCTGTTATATTTTTTTAGTTAAAAAATTTGTCGTTCACTGTGCTGGGCTATTGGCCGCCCCTTGTTCTAGACTTTAGACCCACTTGCAACAATGCGATCGGCCCCAAACTGCAGACTTCCTTGACTTGGATCAAAGTAAACTGGCACCGAGTTTCGGGTTCGGATAATCCGATCGGTCTGAAACTTGAACCCAGAATACTTTGATCCAAGTCCAAGAAGCCTGCAAAGTTTGGGCCCGATCGCATCATTGCAAGTGGGTCAAAAGTCTAAGCCAAGGGCCGGCCAATTGCCCCTGGTTTCAACAGCAAATTTGGAGGCGAAACCATTTGGAAAGCATCAAACTTTGAAAACATTCGAATTTTTTGCAGACAGTTTCGTGGCTCCACAACCGCCGTCCGACGGACCACTTCGCATTGGAATCAGTGATATTTTGAAGGTTTCCTTGTTTTGTAAAAAAAATTCGGGAAAAACCCATATTTTACATGCAGGTCCAATCGAATCAATTGACGGTGAACGGAAAAATCGAGTCGGGCGAGGTGGAGAAGGACGATAAAGTGTACATTATGCCGAGTGTGACACCGGCTACTGTCAAAGGTGATTTTTTGTTAAAATTTACAGAATTTTTCAGCTAGAATTGGGAAAAATTGACTTCTTCTTGTGTGAGAAAGCATTGAAATTTGCACAACACGCTAAAATCTTTTTTTTTTCAATGTAACTTTTTGTAGCGTGTCTGTCGAATCAGTCGCAGGAGCATTGTGTGGCCGGAGACTTTGTCCTCCTGACCCTCCAGGGCACTTTCGAGCCCGAATCCGTCCAAACGGGCTCCGTCGTCGTCCGTGCCGGCCCGGACACCCTCATCCCGGCCAAGAAGTTCCTCGTTCGATTGGTCGTTTTTGAAATTGCCACGCCCATTATTAAGGTGAGCATTTTTTCGGAATTTTACCCGAACAATCCCAAACCAAATGAAAGTTACAGTGTTTTGTATTTTTAGGGAGCCCGAGCGGAACTCTACTCGCACGCATTGTGTGTTCCGTGCATATTCACCAAATTGACGCACACAATTAACAAATCGAATGGAGAAGTGCTCAAGCAGAGACCGAGGTGAGAGATTTTTATAGGAATTTTAATTTTAAAACAATGTTTGGGCGAGTTGCCTGCGGGTCCCGCCACGATTTGAAGAGTACGGTATCACCAAGTTCAGTTGTGTTAATCTTTTTAGGCTATTTGAGCCGACACAGCTGAACCTAGTGATACCGTTTCCCTCAAATGGTAGTGTAGATTTACGCCGCAACGCCTTCTGATGCTTTCTGTCCATGTCTTCAATAAAATATGACGTTTTTCATAAACTACCAGTTTCAATTAATAAACGAAATAGCGCGCTTTGAGTGGGAAAAAGTAGCTGAAATTTGAATAATTGTATTCAGATTCCTCGCCAAAAACACGTCGGCAGTGGTGGAAATCGAAACGGAGCACGACATTGCCGCGGAGCCGTTCACGAGCTGTCGGGCGCTCGGAAGGGTCACTTTCCGATCGGCGGGCAACACCATCGCCGCCGGAATCATTGAAAAAGTCATTTCTCCCCAATAATTTCCAGATTTCGCTGTATTTTTCCCCCAAAATCCCAAATTTTTCTAAAGGCCTCAATTCCTATTTCGACATTTTCTTTTTGTGATTTTTTTCCCAGCTAGGATTTCTCTTTCCTCTCTATTGCTCCCCCCGACTTTGTTTTCTTCCGCACCTAGAACCGAACAAATTAATATTACAAAAATATACAAAACGCGGTGAATTCGGGGGCACGGGAGGGCTGATAAAATTTTGGATAAAAATGGAAAAAAAGCCAAAATGGCAGAATGTTCTAGTGATTATTGTTTTTTCCGTCGATTTCCTTGTGAATCTCGATATTGTCCGATTCGCCGACGATTCCATCGATGGTGAACACTTCCAATGTCATTCCCTTCGAAAAATTCAATCTGGAAATGTAGAATGTATTTAAAAAATGTTTTGAAACAGGTACCTCATTTTTCCGTTAGTATCAGTAGAGATGGTCAATTTGACGGTCTGCTCTGTAACTGGTAGTGGAGCCAGAGCAGAGACGGGCGATCTGAAAAATTTAATATATAGACGACTTCATATTAACGTTAAAAAAAAGTGAACATTTCTGAAAACATCAACCGAACCTGATAGCCGAAGCATAGGATCCTGGGACCGGACGGCTCGGAATAAGGGGGCGTGGCTGCGTCGGCGGACGGTTTAGAAGTGAAGGAATACGGGTGAAGCTTCTGTTCGAATTAGTGATCGAAGTCTCGGTTTTTGGCGAATTTTTGCGCGGCGGGTAAGTCGGTGAGATACTGAAAAATTGCAAGTTTCTAGTTGTTTTAGAGAAATCCTCACCTCGGTCTGCACATTTTCTCCTGCGTTTTGCGCCAACTTCTCTCCAATTCCTCTTGACTGTATCCTCCGAAACGGTCCTCTTTCGGTTTGAAAGTGGGCGGAGTCTGCGTGTGTGTCGCCAGCTTTTTCTCCGGTTTCGGCTCGATTCTCGTCTCGGCGACACGCTTTTTAGTGGATTCCTAGAAAAAGGCACTTCTGTACTTTGCACAGAAACATTGCATTATTTCACATAAAAATAATTACCCTCTGTCTAACAACATCCTCGATTTGCTCATCGGAATAATCGTCGGCTATGAGTGTTTCGTGCGACGGAAACGTCCGAATCGACATGGAAGAAATCGAGGAAACGCAGGAGATGAACGACGAATCCGAGAGTTCCGAGATCGATTTGACACGTGGCAAACTGACGTCGGACGAGAAAACCGATTCGGAACCGTCCTCGGATTGCAAAGAGGAAGAGAGAACTCGACGACGGGCGCCGGCGATCAGAGGCAGTTCCGACGAGACCGAAGAGTCGCTGTTTCTGGAGCACACGGAGCTGTTGAGCGATGAGCACGGAGATGGCGATCTGAAGAAGTAGTTTTTTTAAATATAATTATAAATTTCCCAATATTTTTTCGCATTTGTTGACATGTAACAAACCTTTCGGTCACTTTCTCATGCACTTCGACCGGGTCCTTTTCTTTGCGGGCTCCATCACAGCGCACACTGCAATTGCCTCATTTTTATACTCCTCCGAATTTCTCTTAGCACAAACCTGAGTTTTCCGTTCGAATTCGTGATAATTGAGAAATCAATTGATGATTCGGCAAATTTGAGCATCTTTTTTTAACACTTTCGTTCTTTGTTGCCTAAAAACGTCACAAGCTAGATTTTACGAAGCATGCGGAGAGGAATTTTTTTTAAAATCAGGTGGAACATACACTATTTCAATTTATTAACAGCAAATCACAAAGAAACATAATTTAAAATCACTGAAATCGACTGAAATTTCGCTCAAAACAGTTTTCGAAACTGAAAGCAGATAACTGTAGACAGTCCTCTGCACATCACCGTCACGCACTTTTGCAGACTTGCGTTAAAAACCGATTTTATTGAAATCTTTCGCAAAAAAGTACAAATAATGGCAACCCAGTTGGAGAAACTTAACAAAAATACTACCTAAAGAGTCAGTAATAAATTAATGTTTTCTTAAACAGTCATCAAATCATCATCGATATAATACTAACGTCAAAAAATCAAAAGTTTTGAGGTCGAAGTCCGGTAAATGTTCCACGCTTTCCACGTTACCAATGGCGGTGACGCCGCTCAAATCGGTCCGTTGTACCCGTCGGGCGCCCAGTTTCAATAGCAGATTGAACAGGGATTTCTGGAAATTCATTGCATTTTTAGGTTGAGCAAATTCTGGAAATTCTTCTAGAAACGTCTGCCTTGTTTAAGATTATTGAAAGCAGCGACTAAAATAGAACATTTTTAGTCGCTGCTTTTCAATTCGCTTTTCAAACCTTTAACTCGGCTCCACAATTGTCCGTTCCCCGATCCGTACAAGTTGTGGCGTGTCGATAAAAAATCAATAATTGTCGATTATCGCTCAACGGCCGAACCGTCAGCAGTTGTAGATCACAGGGAAACGCCAATTTCGAGTTCTCCTCAATTTCTTCGATATCCTCCATTTTTGGAATCTTCTCGGAATTTAGCAGAATTGGCGGGTAAATGACACGTTGCAATGCTTGTTGAGCACGCGAACTGTGCACCGAATAGTGCGAATTGTCCGCTCTTACATTTTCATCAAAAATTAATTTGAACCTCATGTCCACTGGCTTCAAATCGATCGGAATCGCGTCGGCGCCCTGTCCGAGACCCTTTCCGTCGTCCTGATTCAGAATTCGATCGATATTTATTTCGACGGTGCCGTGCTCCATGAAACGGGCTCCATGCTCCACGTTTGATAATATTGACAATCTGGAAATTTGTTTTTCGAACAAATTTTTCTTTTTAGAGTCCTTTGTGCATTGTCAGTATTCTCACAGAGACCAGAGACCGCACCTTTTTCCATTTTTTTCCAAAACGGCTCCAGTCGGCATCGGATAATAATTGTTTTGTACGGGCAATTTATAAAAGTCCCTTTTCAGTAATTGCAGTCCGATACTGTCCGTAAAAGTGTTCGGCGCCTCCCAATTCGTCGCAATTCTCGTCATCAATTCCGTGTTTCGTTCTTTCGAAATATCGATCGACATCGAAATGTCCAATTCTTCGCCGGCCGGGCCTAAAAATCGGCTTTCTCGTACGACGCCCCGAAATTACGCCGGTTTTTCGGCCGACACATTGTTTCTCTTCGCACCTTCCACATTTTTGACACTTGTCCTCTGGAATACGGTATCCGTTGCCTGATAGATGGTTTCTCGTAACGGTCCGCTCACTTTAAGCCATTTAAAATCGACCATTTCCTGAAAGATCTTTCAGAAATTCCGTTTTCGGGCTGTTCGGACTCACTTTCGGATTCGTGTGCAATTTCATCAGATACGCTCCACCGGCGGCGTCTCGGTACTTGTGCCACGTCTGTTCGGCGGTAAATGTCGTTTTGGAACTCAAAAGTGTGACATTCTGTACAAAAATGTTCGATTGTGGTAGTTTTTGTGGCATTAATGTACCTGAAGTGAGCCTGAAGTTGGATTGTGATGAGTTTTGAGGAAAGGAGATTCGAGGCAAAGTTCAGAGGATAATGAGGAGGATGGGGAGATGGACCACATTCTGAAATCCGGGTTTACGGCAGATTTAATTTTTTTTTTGTCGGAGTTGTCTCTTTTTGCCGTTCGATAGCCAATTTTATGCAATTTTATGCCAATTGCTCTAAGACTCACTCTCCAAGCTGCCAATCTCCTTTCGCCTCAATTTTCGCGCTTTTCATTGTCTCTTCAGAGTTTCCTTTGACAATTTTCACCTTTATCATGCTCATCGGAGGTACGGTAGCTCGGAAAAAAAGCTGAAAAAAGTTGATCTGTCGAAACAAAAATCGATTACCAAAAACGAGTCCTTCTCCAATTTTCCTTTGATAAAATAGGGTTCCAGCTGAGTTTCCAGCATTTTTCCATCAATCGATAATTGAAGTTCCGGATGATTGACCCGAATTCCGTGGAGATCCGTTGTCGAAAAAAGAAGACTATTAAAAATTTTGATCATTTTTTCCTGAGAATTTTTCTGGAAGTCTAATAGTTGTTGGATTTCCACACCGTCATGGATTCGAGGGTAAATGTCCTAAAATCAAAAACAAATTTGCACTAACAATTAACACAAAATTTGAAGTCACCAATTCGCCTTTTCCGAGTTCCTCAATAACAGTTTTTGTGGAAATTATCGAAGAATGTAAGAGTTCGGAATAATTGTCCATTACGCTCACTTTTGAAGTTCCTGAACATTTTTGTTACAGTTTCAGAAGCTTTTGTTAAACAAGCTTTTTCACCGTTTTTCGAGAGTTTTCGAGACTTGCGTCTATGGTTTTTTTTTAAGTGAAAATAATCTTGAAAACCTCTTTATAAATCCTCCCCAAACCTGTGATAGCGTCGTGATGCTGGAAAAGTGACAAATTTCTTCTCGCCGCCTCCAATAATCCAATTTTTGTGTCGATTTTTCGTTGTTTCAGATTTCCACGTAGCATTGAGAGCATTATGTCGGCAGAACGGATGAGGGACTAAAAAACATTTTTTTAAAAGTCAAAAGCAGCGCCTAAGTTATCCAAAGCAGCGCCTAAGTTATCCAAAGCAGCGCCTAAGTTATCCAAAGCAGCGACTAAAATTATCAAAAGCAGCGACTAAATTATCAAAAGCAGCGACTAAATTATCAAAAGCAGCGACTAAATTATCAAAAGTAGTCGCTACTAGCGTTATTTCCCATTTTTTCACTTAATTTCAGCTATTTTCTTCAAGAGAATCCAACCTATTTTATACCCGCCAAAAAAAAAGCGTACATGAAGAAGTCGTCCCTGTCTCTTGAAAAACGGTCGCGTCGTGAAATATCCAGTCCAATAGTCGCCGAGCGCACACATGTACGGGAAAAAATCGCCGGAAAGCGTGGGCGGACGCGTCTCTTCCACTTTTTCGTTTTCCGAATGCCACTTTTCGAGCTCGTTGAAATAATCGTTGAATGTACCGAATCTGAAACGGAAAAAAAACATACAGAAATGGAACAAAAGTGTAGACAACCACACGTACCTAATTTCCGCTCTGTTCCCTTTGTTAATTTCGTCAAAAAGCGGCAAAAAATTGTCGTGATGTTGGTACCACTCCTGGAGCATGTCAAACCTGAAAGAACCCACTTTTTAGGCCTAAAATAGTTTTTGAAAACATTGTTTAGTTACCGAAAATCGTCTCCATGCATCATTAAAATCACGGGCGCCTTGTACATTTCAGCCATTTGTTCCAGCTGATTTAGAAGTGTATTGGCTCTGAAAATACACTGTTTAATGTAATTTTCGTAACAGACTAAAAAAACGAACTTTTCGGCCACGTTGCTTTTTGAAATATTGACGGGCGCGGGTCCGGGACACGCCCACTGGGTCATCCGTTTGAAATCGAATTCGCAGCAGTCGGAGGGTCCGGGACCGCACGAATTGAGGATGTCGTAGTGGGAGTACGGTAGCACGTGCGCCAGAATTTCATCCGATCCGGACGGGTCGAAGTACTGACGCCATCTGAACGGGACCGCCTGCTGTGATTGGAGCGTCTGTTTGAGACGGTGGTGGATTCGATTTATTACGGTACGCGACACGCCTGAAAACAGGATTACTGTAGGCTGCAGTACTGTAGCACGTCGTTTATCACCTGATTTTTTGAACAAGTACGGCACTGAATTCGAGTATCCGAACGGGTCATTCGACCAAATTGTACTCGGTTTTATGCCTGAAAAATTTCTCTCTTTCAATACACATTTTTTGGTGTCACCGAAATTCTCGTGAATGAATTGGAATCCTTCGACGATATTATCCACGGAAACGGGGAAATACGGGTTCGCCTCGTCGGTCATCACCCACGAACCGGTCGCCAATTCCAGACGGCCCTCCGATACCAATCTGCAATGTTTTTTTTTGGAATTCTACAATTTTTCCGGCACTTTTCACGGCGACCAAAAACGTAGAAAGGGGCGTGGGGCCTAGCGTGCACGGTTTATCACCATTTTGGCGCGAAATTCGAAATTTAACCCCATTTTTCATGTTTTTCGTCAAAAATTACCCAAATTTTGTGCGGGTTTCGACGATGTTATTGCATAACCTGTTGCGGACGAGGAGAGTATATAACCCTCTCCACCGCAACTCTTTCCATATTTCTCCAGCAACAATTACTCTTAACCCCAGCTTTCAGATATTCCCATTTGAACTCCCGCGCCCTCGCCATTTAGGAGCGTCTTGTGCGTACACTCGACCACACACTCGCGCCTCCGCCCTATTTAGGAGCGTCAACGACTACGGTTGTGCGTCGAGCGATGGGCCTAAACTGCTCGCCGATTATTGCATCACTCTTTTAGCGTTTACTGTCACCTTTTACCGTTACCCATCCTTTTTATGAACGACTTCGTGTCGCAGTCGATCCGAGATACGGCTTGACCCGACTCTCGGTCCGACAGACTCTATTGACCTTTTGATAATAATTCGAACACTAAATAAACGCTTTTATTATCTCTCCGCCTTCGCTTTGTACTTTCCCACTCTCCGTTCGCGACAAAATTGGTGCGCCGGCTAAAAACAAATTGTCCGGACAAAAAAGAGTGAAGGCGGAGGAGAGACGGAATTTGTAAAAACGTGCAAATACCCGAAAATATTTATCTGTCGAGCAACAAAAATTTCGCATTACTTCGTTGAAAACGTCGAAGAAAATTACCGAAAAAAATTACCGAAGAAAATTACAGAATGGCGAAACGTCGTTTCGGGATGCATGGAAAAGCCGCGTTCAACAGCGGAAAGAAAACAAGAATGAACGAGCTGCGCCGGGCGATAAAACGACGAGCGTCGGAAGACAACAACGACAAGGAAAACGACGGGCCCAGCCCGAACAAGCAAGTCGTGCCGGAGATAGAATGAGGAGACGAGGCAGACGTGACAGTGCTGTCCGAAAACAGCGTGGAATTTGTGGAGGCTATCAACTTGGTGCCGGAAGCAGTCCGTGAAGAGACAGTGTCGGCCTGCGAAGTTCTCGTCGTCGACAACAACAGGAACATCGAAAAAAGCGTCACTCAGGAAAGAGGTGAGGAATAAAACGGTATTAAAAAAAAAATTACAAATGTCCAAGTTACAGAGGGTGCAAAGATCAAGGGACATGTCTTTGGAACCAACCCGACCGACTGCGGATCGGCTACTTGGGCCGAACAGATCGTGCTCACCAAGAAGGCGGATACGACGCTCCACGTCATGTGCGACATCAAAGAACATCTAAACACGATCACAAAGACGCTGAGAGATCACAATGATCTGCTGCGCGTCCACCGCGAAGAAGATAAGGCTAAAAGGGAGATTTGGCGACATATCGTGAAGGAAGAAGTCCGTGAGTGGATAAGAAAAATAGAAAAGCGCACAATGGAGAAGATCGACGCCGCCCAGAGCACAGCGGACCATCATAAGGAAGACAACAACAACGCGGACAACAAAACGGAGAAGACAATCGAGAAACCGGAGCCACCAAAGAAATCGGACGGCAAAGGAAAAAGGGTGAGAGAAAGAGAACAGAAAATAGAACAAAAAAGAAACTTATAGCACCGATCGTGTCTATTCTGCGGAGACGAAAACCACGGAACCGAACTTTGCAACAAATACGCCACTCCGGTCACGCGAATGGCGCGGATGAGAGAACTCGGGAATTGTACAATTTGCTCCAGACGACACAAGGACGAATGCCACTTCACACTGATTCACTTCAGAAGATTGAGGATAATTTCACTGTGAGACAACTGCACGAATATCAAATCCGTGGATGCATCTTAAGACCCATCAATATCAAACAAACTAAGATACTTGATGCCATCCCGGTTGCGACGTTATTTGACGAGCAGCTTGCCTCTGTACCAATTTTTATCAAATGTGCTGACAACTCGACTAGAATCATCGTGTGTGAAGGAAATCACCGTGTCTCATCCGTCCTCCGTAGAGATCCAAGTGATGAATCCTTCAAGGTGGAAACTGTTACCATCTCTGAAGCCGACTTTGATGCAACATTTGAGAAAGCTGTCGACCTTCGTGGAGAGTCTGATGGGTTGAATCAAAAGTGCGGACTCGATGCAATCCCATGGATCGTCGCTTCGTTCGTACAACAAGTGTTCACCAGCGAGCGTCTTCGCACAGAGAATAGTTATTCGGCAAAAGATAGAGCAATGAATTTGTACGAGATTCTCAAGGCAAGAGTATCCGAGGAACAGCTAGATTTGTTGCGAGAGAATACCCGCATTCGAAACAAACTCTACGAACAGTTGGTCAAGGAGAAACTGGCTTTGAAATCCACACAGTCTCAGACTGAAAGATCTGGACTGTACCTGTTTCTGAGTGCACCAAACACACGGACTCTGTTCCTGAAGCATTTTTCCTACCTTCCCACTAAGGAAAAGTGTCACTCAAACATCTTCGCCGCTTCTTTGAGAAATGATTGTAAAACTGTGAAACTGATCCACGACTGTGCCAAAGAATACATTTCAAAAATGATGTTCCTGCAAAAGGTCAAAGATTTGAAGACTGGATTGGAAGATGAGGACAAGGATGTTGGGGAAACAAGTACGAGTGAAAAGAACCCACATGGTTTACAAGTATGGAAGAAGGTTTCTAGTGTGGAGGAAGGCGCCATCTTAATTGTCTCGAAAGAGATCCCAAAGCCGGAACAGTTGATTCTCAAAGATACCAGTATTGTGGTAATGGATCCACCTCAAACCGTTGATTTTGTGCTGAAGGCATCCAAGTTTGCTGACGGCAACGTCATGAGACGTGGAATGTTCCGGAAATCGGAATTCGTGGCCGTGGGCAAACTGTTCAAACATGGTGAACATTTTTGTACTTCGACAATTAACACAATGATCAGTCGGCTCACTGAATCAACTGAAAGCCGAAAACGCAAAACGTACACTCGACCACACACTCGCGCCTCCGCCCTATTTAGGAGCGTCAACGACTACGGTTGTGCGTCGAGCGATGGGCCTAAACTGCTCGCCGATTATTGCATCACTCTTTTAGCGTTTACTGTCACCTTTTACCGTTACCCATCCTTTTTATGAACGACTTCGTGTCGCAGTCGATCCGAGATACGGCTTGACCCGACTCTCGGTCCGACAGACACTATTGACCTTTTGATAATAATTCGAACACTAAATAAACGCTTTTATTATTTCTCCGCCTTCGCTTTGTACTTTTCCACTCTCCGTTCGCGACAATGTTAAACTAATCATCGCGCACTTTTTGAGCTTAAAACGAGCAGGTTTCATTCAGAAATGAATCAATTGAATCGATTTTCAAGTTTTGTGCTGAAAATGCGCGAATTTCAGTCATTCGTCGACACTTTTTGCCGTTTGAACGGTTAAAATGCTTGTATTAACTTGTGCTTAATCACATCCGACATTCATTTCGTCTCAAAACCGATCCAGATCGGCCGCTATGAAAATTCCGAAAATGCGGCGGCGATTGGCCGCGGAGGGCGTATTGCGAAATATGCCAAAAACGTCTCAAACGCGGCGTTTTCACGAAAATTTCAATGTTTTCTCTCTTTAATGTCTCTTCTTTCGTCGATATCAAACCGAAAATATCGAAAAAGTGCTCGAATTTCGGAAATTTTCAGAAAACGCGTCTCAGATTAAGCCACGCCCTTTTCTACACTTTTGGTCGCCGTGGCTTTTAAATTAATTTGAAGTGCGCAATTTCGGAGCCTCGTACAAAGCGCACACTCACTTTTTGACGTCTTCTTTCACTTCTGTCGTCTGCAATGACCACCAGCGCTCGAAAAACACAAACTCCGCCCACATGAACCGCATTTTCTCGTTTTTCATCATGAAATTGTGCATATTGTCGAGAATTTGATTAGTTCGTTTTGTGTAATTTTCAAATGTTTCCAGCCAACCTGAATTGAGCTGAATACTTTAAGAAACGTCTGGACATTTTCCCAAAAAATTACCTGGATCCACGTGTGTGAACGGAAGCACAAAAACTTTCAATTTTTCCTTTTTCCGATTTATTCGTTTTTCTGGCAACGGCTTCGAGTTTCCGACGACGACACTTTCAAACAAATCAAACGTCTGAAAAATCGATAATTTGGAAATTTTATTTGAATTGGAAAAATAGTTTAAAATACTGAATAAGATCGACGAACCAGCATCGGAGCAGGCTTTACTCAACACGGACAGTTCTTCACAGACCGACAGGCACCCCTTCGGCTGAAACGAAAGGTCTTCATGACCCCTCCAGAGCTGTCAATATGGGCGTGGCTTCGGCCAAATGGCCGTTTCACGAATTGAGCAGGTTTTCTCTGATTTTTGTGGTCAAAGGCGATGAAAAATGATTGTTCGACATGAAAACACACTAATTCTCACAGAATTAATGACGTTTTGGCGCATTTTTCGCGGACTTTGCTTTTTCGCCTTCGCCGCCTCCAACGAGAAAAAGGACTAGAACGCTACTATTTCCATTAGCTGGGTGAATAAATGAAATGAACTCGGATTCGTTCTTCCCGAATTGAACCGAAAAACTCACATTAAAATCGGTTTTCGCTTCTTTTGGCGGATTTTCGCACTTTTCCAAAAATGTTGTTGATTTCTCAGATACCATCGACACATTTTTTTCCGATTCATCATTTCTCAGCCGCATTTGAATTATTCGAAGCGAGCGGATTTCGTGGCGATTTTCGTGCTGAAAATTAAAGGTGTCGTGCACTAAAAACAGGATCATACAGTGCGTTGCAAGTTTATAAGGCCTTATGGGGCTATTCAGCGTATGTTTGTTTTCCGTTTTTTTCGTTTTTTTTACACCGCTGAATTGGGTTTTTTGACGTAAAAAAACGAAAAAAACGGAAAAAAACCATTTTTTTTCACAGCCTGAATAACCCCATTATGGGGCTATTCAGGGGATGAAAAAATGATTGTTTTCCGTTTCTTTCCCTATTCAACGATGTCAAAAAATGAAAAAAAAAACAGAAAGAAATGCATCGCTCGCAGCGTTTTTTTCCGGCGGGTCTCGCAGCGATTTCCCGGACGCGATGCATGCGGCTATTGTGAGAGACGTTTTATGAATGGATTTACGAAAATTGTTCTAATTTTTCAGCGAAATTACCACGTTTTCCCGCTATTTTGAACCGATTTTCACCGAAAAGCTCAATATTTTGAACGATATGACGAGGCACTCGAAATTATCAAAAAAACAAAAAGAATTCAAGCGAAATCGGTCGGAAATAGCGGTAAACGTGGCAATTTCGCATCAGTTACCATAACAGATAAAGAAGAACTGAAATTCCGTTGAAAATCGGTTGAAAATAGCGGGAAAACGTGGCAATTTCGCTGAAAAATTAGAAAAAAATTCCCCCCTTCTCGTAAATCCACTCATAAAACGTCTCTCACAGTAGCGGCATGCTTCGCGTCCGGAAAATCGCTGCGAGACCGGTCGGAAAAAAACGCTGCGAGCGATGCATTTCTTTCCGTTTTTTTTCCATTTGTCAAAGAAACGGTCAAAGAACGGTTGAGACCAAATTTGAAAAGTTACCTGAGACAATCGGTGATGATATGCGAGTAGAAATGTGAAAAAGATGGCAAAAACATAAATGACGACTGTTTTGGGATTCAGAAGCACCTTCCGTTTGGCCGATACCGCAAGTCGGTGCATTTTCGCTGAAATTTGGGATTTTTGCCGAGAAATGGAAGAGTTACCCGCTTCTCAAATGGCTATTATGGGACTATTCAGCGTATGTTTGTTTTCCGTTTTTTTTTTTCGTTTTTTTACATCGCTGAACTGGATTTTTGACGTAAAAAAACGAAAAAAAAACGGAAAACAATCTTTTTTTTTTCACAGCCTGAATAACCCCATTAGGTTCGATGAAGAGGAGGCACAAAAACGAAAGATTGGGATCCAAAACCAGAACTAAGAATCGCACGCTTTGAATTTCCACGCAGCTGAAAGTTCACGTTGTGTGCAATAAAGTGCGACTTTATGAAGACGGTTTGAGGGAAGAGCGATTACCAAAAAAAAAGTCTTAAAGTGTTGTAAAATGTATATAAAAGTGTGTTTTAATATGAAATGGATTCCCCGTACACTATCTTCTAAAGTTTGCCCAGCTGCCAACGGGGACCACGAACGCTTTTGTGGATAAACCGCCGAAATAGTGTCGGAAAACGGGGGGAGACGCCGAGAAAATGACAAATAATGGACAGAAAAGGCAGGAATTGGATACAAGAAGTTGTTTTGTACTTTTCTGCTTTTCTGGAAAAAAATTCACGAGAAAAAGGTGGTCAAGCGGATAGAAACGATGAAAGTTTGCTCACATAAAAATGCGAAAAGGGTCGGGCGGTGAACAATTCGAAACCGACAATAAAAGGTGTCGATTCGAAGCATTTCTTTGTCAATTCACAGAAAAGCGGACACTATCGCTATTGCTGTGCTATTATTATTATTATTATTATTATATGGTCATGAACTGGTTCATTAACAAGAAATTGCTTTGAGAAAAAAGTGTCATTCAACAAATAACATAAGCAGATACTAAATTAGCAGCCAAAGCAGCGCCGGGCTATGGACATTCACGGACATTCCTGCAATTTGTCGACTCTCGTGCTCGTACCAGGTATAAATTGAATGAACATGACCCATAGAAGTAAGTTGTTCGCGTCATCCAATTCCGATCCCATTATTATTCTGTACATAGTTGTACATGGTGTCTGGTTTAGATCTCCGTACTCGTTGTGTGACACCCTACTCTCCGCGTCAAAATTCTAATTTTCCATGTTGCACGTACAATTTGACGAATTTTTCTTTCCTGTTTCGTTGAATTTAGATGGTTTTTCAAATTCAATAGTCGTCGCTTTGTAATGTTGGGATTTTCAAAAATCACAAAATCAGGTGAAGAAAAAGATCGAATCCAAAATGGTTGTACTTTGAACACAATTTAGCATTGCAATCACCGAAAATTCAATTTATTTTTTTCAAACCGGCCAACTTTGTTTGGTCAGTGTCAAAACGATGTAATTACACAATACTAATCGCATTTTCCGCTGCGACAAAAGTTCAATACCGGAAGAGAAACAAATGAAGGCACAATTTATTAGGTCTGAAATCGGAAAGCTTTCAAAAATGAAGCGGAAAAGTTCAAAAAGTAGGAAAATTGTGAAAAGGACGAGATTTTCCCACGAGATGAAGTCCCCATGGGGTCTCCATAACAACTGAAATGGGAGAAAGAGGGAGCGAGAAAGAGAGAATTGGGAATAATGTAATATTTGGAAGGAAACCCCCCGAACACTAATGAGATGTTGGTCATTCGCGTCCGACCTTACGCTGATGGCACGTGAACTTTCTAACGGTTATGAGAATCGAAAAAGCGGTGAAGCTGGTACCGACCTGAAAAAAAAAATGAAATTGGAACGTCGTGTTCTTTGATTCGACTGCGGATATTCGAATTTCCTGTAAAAAATATATTTGTCACTATCACTATTTGTCGATTATCTTCAGTCAGAGATCTAAAATTCACGTTATTTTTCATCTTTTTCTCGTGCTTCCCGCCTCCAAAAACTCAATTTCAGACTCCCGCCGACAAAAAGAGTGCGGTGGAGCGCGTTTGCATTCTTTTGCCTCCGTACTTTCTCGTGATTGCACTTGTTTTTTCTGCGAAAATGACGTCTTCCGACGGTTTTTCGTACCAAACGCCTTCCGCAGACGCTGCGCAAAAATTGGAGCTGAATCAGGAGCAGTTGCACGCGCTGCTCAACAAATTATCAAGCGACGAGCAAAAGGAGTTGACGGAAATGATGAGAACGTGCACGAGCGAGGTGATTTATTCGAGATTTTTAACGTTTTTTAATATTATTTATTTTCAGGTGACGATGACACGTGGATTGCCGATCACGGGCGCCGTCTTGGGCAGTCTGTACTTTGCCCGAACCCGATTGCCGGCCCAATACCATTTCGGGCCCAAAGGATGGCCTTTTTATGCAATTATGGGCATTGCGTACGTTTTTTTGTTGTTAGAAATGCTTAAAACGTTATCTCAATTTTCAGCTCTCTGACCGCCTCGAATCTTCTGTTCATGGGCACTTGCCGTGATCGAATCAAGCCGAGAATTGATCAATTGTGGAGAAAAGTTAGTTTTTCCCTTGCTCTTCATCTAAAAATCCAATTTTCAGTACGATCTGGCCAAATCGACGACGAACTACGACGAAATTCGTCGTCAGAATCGTGGAGCCGCGCCAGGAGCCTTTCCGAGTGCAATTTCGGCGGAAGCTGCAGAGCCTCGAGCTGAGGTAGTCGAATTTTAATGAAAATTGCCTAAAAGTCGATAATTTCCAGACGCGCAACCCGTACGATTATACGTACTCGCTTCCGGAGGGTTCTTCCGCTTCCGGCGAATCGTTCACCACGTACAAGCCGTTGATCGGCGAGACTTCCGAGTTTTCGCAGGCTCCGGGCCGTCCACGCCGTCCGATTCCGTCCGCGACGTCGCCGTTCGCCGCCGACGACACCTTCATATCCGGTACGCCTTCTGGACCGTCTTCTGGAAAAGGCACCAACGACGGATACACTTTTTCGTGATTATTCATAATTTGTTCTGGTTTTTTCTTGTAACACCCAATTGCCTTTGATTATTTATCACTAGAATCGTTCGTTTTTAGTCAATGCTTCCTGGTTTCCGTTTTTATTGTATTTTTCTCTTTAAAAAAAGTGTGACTTATTGCAAATAGCCCAAGCACCCAAATAGCCAAAGAAGCGACAAAATTCGCATTTGCAGCACTTGCGCTGCTTTCGCTGAACTTTTTTGTTGTCGATTCTCTTGATATCTTTTCAATATTTGCTTATTTTCTTTCGTTTTAAAATTTCAGATATTGCAGCAATGGAGTCCGTGACAAAAGGTCGGAAAACCAAAAAGGTCGGAAGCCAAAAGATCGGAAAGTCGATCATTTGCACTTCCAATCGATTTTTAAATCTACATTTACTGTTGAAAAAAATGGTTCGACATTCGAATCAGAATTGGCAGCGAGCCAAGGATACACCCCTCCCCCCCAAAACAGTTTTCACTGCAACTGCGCACGCTGTTTGGGGGGCGTGTCCTTGGCTCGCTGCCAATTCTGATTCGAATGTCGAACCATTTTTTTTCAACAGTAGATGTAGATTTAAAAGTCGATTGGAAGTGCAAATAATCGACTGACGTCGTCTGCTGAGCAGTCGCTCGAACGGATCAGTTAACAACAACGTAGTTGATTTGTTTTGTATTCGTGCGATTATCCAAGCCAAACTATTTTTTAATTAATTTTTAAGGTAGTACTGACATTATCTATCAATTTATTGTATTTTGTGCTCTGACTTGCCTTCTCTTACTCGTTTTGTTCAATTTTTCAACTCGACAGTTGTACAAATTGCCGCTTAACGACACTCAGAAATAACGGCAACGCGCGCGGTTTATCGTAAATCTACATGAATTCCTTTAACCCAACATTTGAGTCCGTAACAAAAGGTCGGAAAACCAAAAGGGTCGTAAAGCCAAAAGGTCGGAAAAAAGTGACAAAAAGTTGGATTTCCGTTTTTGTTTTTCCGACCTTTTGTCACGGACTCCAGCAATGTAAAAAATCGCGAAACGCGTCAAGCAAACTCTTTGCGCACAACGCTTTGCGCTGACGCAAAACTCGCTTTTTGCTCTTATTTTGCTTGTTTTGTTTCACAACATCTCAATTTCTCGGTCAATTTCCTGTCAAAACTGATTATTTGTTGATTTCTTTTCGGACTTTGGAAAATTAGCCTCAAATTCATGTCGGCCCTTATTTTTCACTGAAAATGTTGGTTTTTTCCAGACTCTTCTGAATTTTCGCTCTTTCTCCGTCTTCGTTCAAATTTTTATTGTGTAACTTAACCTTCTGCGCATTTTACTGCTTTTTTTCAGCTCAAAAATGCCAAACTTCAACCTGGGACCGTTGCCGTCGAAAAATCCGGAAAACTTCTCGAAATTCGTCCCGAACAAAGATGTGAGTACATGTTTCGGCTATTTTCAACCAAAACCGTGTAAATTTCCAGTCGACGTTCAAAAAACTCGAAAAAATGCCGGTGCAACAGAGTGTGGAGGGCGAGAACAACGGCGAGTGCTACAAGATCAAAGGGCCGAAGACGCCGCTCGTGCTCACCCATTTGGTACGGGAATTTGAAGCGCGAGTAAGAGTGAATTCGAATTTTACGCGAAAAACAGTAATGGAACGGTTTTTTCTGCGAATATGTCATGTTTTCTGATGAAAAATTTTGAATTTTCAGATTGACGACTTGCCAAACGAGTCGGAATCAGAAGAGGAGCCGGAGGAGGAGCCGACGGCCGCCCCGAGCACTTCTGGAGCCTCGAAACGACAGCACGAAGAGTCGGAGGAGCCGGAGGAAGAGCAGCAGGAAGCCACGACTTCGGCGGTGACGACCCGCAAAAAATCACGCCGTCAGAATTGATATTCTCCCAAATGTTTCCTTGTGATTTTTGCCTTCCCCACTGCATCACTTTCCCCCCATAATTATGTGTATTTTTGTAAAATTTTACCTTGCCCTCGTTTTTCCGTTCCAAAAGATTCACTGAAAATGCCTAATAAAGAGTAACTTCTCTCGGAATTTCTAGAATTTTCTCAGGTTGCACGGTACCCTCGATTTTTCTGTTTCTTGCCTTTTCTCTGATGGAATTTTGCAATTTGCGCGAAAACTTTTGTATTTTTGATTTTTCTTGTTATAGTATCATTCTCCGTTGTTTTTTCCAACCAAAAATTGCCACGTTGGCATAGTCTGTGTGCGAAAAAGCTGAATTTTGTACATCTTTCCACACCTATCACATTCCATGAAGCTTGTAAAAAAACGGCACCTTCCATTCACAATATTGCATCACGCAGCCTGAAAAATTTTCTGATTTTCTGATTCAAACAATCTTTAAGTCACTTTTTAAAGTGTTTCTTATAGTCATCTTTAAAGGACAATTTATTAAAGCTGCTTCACAGAGAAAACATTAGCATTTTTTTGACTTTGATGAAAATGATTGGAATTGTGAGATTTAAGCCAGGCTGAGGTTTTCCAAGTATGGGGCTAACTTTATGAACAATTGTGTTAAAGGAGACTTGTCACTAAAAAGTAAGGAAAGTGCTCTGAGGTCCTAAATCAGACCCTAAAAATTTTAATATATTACAATATATGCAACAACCTAATGCAACTTCTAGCGCGCTGGCCAATGGTATACAGGGCGATCCATAAGTACGGATAGTGTCATATTTCAAAAGTATGGTTTGTTATTTAGAAAGTATGTTTTTTTTATTGCAAAAATGGTCCAGTGAATCCATTGAAGTATTGCGCACTTATTGAGCACAACATGTGTGACGATATTGAAGTTGACTTCCTGTTCCCTTTTGCAAAAGTGCATCCTAGACCGTGAATTGGTTGCGATTCGCGAATCGTAATTCGCAGTGATTCAAATCTCCTCCGTCTACAGTACTTCCTTCTCTCCGATCAATAGAAGAATACTCTCCCCCTCCACATCGTTTATCCTCCTTCTTTGTCTCTTTTCCGAGGCGGGGCGCGGCGCCATACAAAACTAGAAGATGTGTCCGTCTCTCTCTCTCTCTCTCTCTCTCTTCTTGTTCAGAAGAAAAAGAAGAAGGGGAGAGTGTATGTCCCGCCCATCTTTCCTTCGTCACACACACACACACACACACACAAAGAGAGCGACGACGAGAGGAGGAAATATATCGATCGATTTTATGTTCGCCAGTGTGTGTGTGTGTGTGTGTGTATCGAGGCGAGGCCGTTTCCCCCTATACCCCGCCCGGTCTTCTCTCCCTCTCGCTCCCTCTCTCTCTCTCTCGCTTTCTCTCTTTCTCTCGACGCGGGGGGCCCGGCGCCCCGTGTCATTTGAATGGTGGAAAGCGAGAGAGAGAAGGAGAGAGAGGGTACCACCACCACCACCATGAATTGCCATAATAAGGCTCCCAGAAGAAGAAGGGAGAGAGAGAGAGAGGAGAGAACAAGCTGACCACTCTCTCCCTCTCTCTCTCTTTCCTTCCTTCTCCCCCTTCTCCTTCTTCTTACCCCCCCTTAAAGACACAACACACTGCCTGCTGGCCAATCAAAAATGGTGTGGTGTTGGTGATGATGGGGAGGGGAGGAAAAAGAAGAAGAAAAAGGGGGGGGGGAGGAGAACGGAACCCCCCTCCGTTTTTCCTTTTTTCTAAGTCTCTTCCCGCTCTCTCTCTCTCCATGCCTTATGTTTTTTTGTGAATGAATGATAATAGAAATTAAAGTTCTTGGACCCTGTCTAGACTCGGACAAGCAATTTTTCGCGTATGCAGAATTTTTTGTACATTTTTTTTTGCTGTCCGCGTAACCTTGTTACTTACAAACCTGCCAAATTTACATCCTGAGCATGTTCATGAAATTAGTTTCGAATCCCAAATGTTTTGGACTAATTTCAAAAAATACGTTGTTCAGTTTTTCTCAAATTTTTTGTGTCAGTGTGTTGCAAAGTTTCATTGCATTGCAAGCATATCCTTTAAAAAAAAATCCTGAAAACTTCACACCAATTTTGCACGAAGCATCATAATCCTGTTTGAAAAAAAGATGCTTGAAATTTGATATCCATGCAATACGAACACACGACAACTTTGTTGCCATTCAGCACTTTTCACGTTGTTCGTGTACAAAGTTTCACAGAGTCTTATTGAAAGTGTGCAATTTTTGCTGGACTTCACGGATTTTTGTAAATATGATAAGAGTCGTAGACTTCACTATTTCGCGTATGACTCCCGTTCTGTAGAAGGCGTTCCGAATCCCAGAAATCACACTGGCCATTTTGTTAATCTGCCGCTTTCTTAAATTGTAGTGTTGCGAGCCTCGTCTAGTGAAAAATGTTCATGATCAGACATGACAATTGAACTAGTTCTTTTTTTTTTGTGAACTAACTTTTCAAAGTTGCTTTTTTTTTCCGACATGATTCAATCATTCCAGTTTCAAAGCGAATGCTTTGTATTTTCAGACTCAAACTTTCTTGTTACAGCTGAGTCTATGAACGTTTTTTTTTTACTTTTGAGTGTGGTACTATAAAATATGGAGATCATATTCTGATTGTAGCATTTAAATGTCACTGGAAACGAAGCTTTGTCAAAATTCACTATTCGGTCAGAAAATAAAATGATGGATTGATTTTCTAAAAGTTTGCAGAGACATTATTACGATCTGAAAATTTTCTCGCTATTTTGTAGTACCAGAATGTTCACTAACTTAGAAAGGGTCTGGAGAGCAGATCTACATGACTAGAAAGTGACTTTCGTAGGAATTCTGAAAATTCGTTGAAATTTATTTTATGCTACCGGGAAACGTTAAAGTAAATTAACTGTTCAGAAACTCCTATGATCTCCCAGGCTTACTTTGTTTTCCAGCGGTGAAACAAAGTTCAGCATTTTTTTTTGAATTCTAAAAGAACGTTCTCTGTTTTTACTTGGCGCTTAGAGCGTATTTCATTAAAAATTCCTGGAAAGTGTTCCGTTTCTCTGTCCGTCTCCGCATAGAGGTCTCCTCAAAACAGTCTACCCCCTTTGCAGTTGCCACCCAAACAGTGCATACGCAACGGACCATTCGCCCCCCTCTCTCAAATATGCATTGTCTCGCCTTCACGCTCAGCTGTTCCATTTTTTGCCGCCCAATTATGTTGCGAGCTCGTTTTAATTACGTAACGACACTTTTCGCTTCTTCTTTTTTTTGTATACCTGCATAGTTTTTTGTTAACGGTTTCAAGCGTGTAGCATATTAGGTAGCTATACAAGATGTACAGGATTTTCAAAAAAAAAAATGCTTTAAAAAAGCTGCTAACAAAAAAATCTCAAAGAAACGCAGGAGGAGAAACAAAACGACTCTCCCTGCGTTCCTATTAATTTTGCGCATTTCCCGACCCTCAAAGTTCATCCATTCTTTTTTCTCTGCGTCTCTTCGCCGTCTCGTACTCTCTCGCCTCCGTGTCCCGCCGCCGTCTTTGCTTTTTAAAAAAATATTGAAACGATGACTTGATAAGAATTTTCTAATCAGTTTTTCTCGTTATCATTCATTTGGCGGGAAATTTGAATTTTTTGCAGACACATCTCAGTCGGTTCGTGTGCGCCAAGCCGTTCCGAAGACACAAACGAGACGGTTTGCCGCCGATTTGTTGGTTAATGGTTGAGAGAATTGTACGCGGACCCTGAAATCGGCGAAAAATGCAAAATGTAACGTTTCTTGCAGAAAAAAAGTCGCCAAATCCAGTGAAAAGTATGCCGGGCGACGAGAATGCCGGTGCGACGGAAGCGCCACAAGAAGAGGTAGGCGAATTTGAAGAAATGCAATTTTTCTGTACAGCAATTGTGTTGCAATCGTTTTCATTCATATAATCGCCTTCAACCAATTCAATTCCCTGTGTCTAACATTTTTATTATCAGTAACTACCAGACCTTTTACAAGAATTTGCCTAAACAATTCCAATGAATGTAGAATTTTTCAAGTTTAAAATTTTTCCCATCTGAAAATCGAAAATCCAGTATTTACAGCCAACAACATCATCGGGAACATCATCAGCAGCAACGACAGCAGCAGCAGCAGCAGCAGCAGCAGGTGGAGGAGTACCAGAAGAGCACCAGGCGACGTCGTCGGATGAAAAAAGGGTAAAACGAGGGCGTCTTCTTTCTATTCTATCAATCGCTCTCTGCGTCTCCTCATTTCACACGTTTTCATTGCCTTCCGCAAGAGACGCCGCTCTATCGTTTTTCTCAAGGCGATCGCGTATTCGTGTCTGTGGAGCGAGCGAGCGAGCGAGCGAGGTCGGGCCGTTTGAATACATTCCGTCTGACTTCTCTCGCCCGCACTCTCCCTCTCTCTCCCTCTCTCTCTCGCATTCAAATAGGACGGGCAGGGTTGTCAAACGAGAGAAAGACGTGGCCTTCGTCGGCAGAGAAAGATCTCTCGCTTCTCTCGCTTCTCTTCGATTCGCACATTGTCTCGTTAGTTTGCGCGCGCACACACACACACACAACGAGATGGACGGGTCTCTCAGTCGACGACGAGGAGGCCTAGGACGGCCCCCTCTATACACACACACACAAGAGTCTCCTCGGGTCGGCGTGCTATTTCGCTCCTCCTCGTTCGGTTTTCGAAACGACCCCCCGCGACACACACCACGGCCAACAACGACGACGAATCGCATGACCAGGGGGGGCAACAAGCGGGCAGAGAGAGAGAGAGAGAGAGAGAACACTAATGATGGGGACGATGGGAAAAGCGGAACACGAACACAGAAACGGACAACCGATTATTGATTATGAGGATAATCGCCATTTGTTTTTTATTTGAGAAACGTTCAAGCTTGCATCGATGAAAGTTTTTTGATAATAGAGTGTTTCGACGGAAATTTTTGAGCTGTTCTATAGTGACATTGAAAAATACCCTAGACTCGATTTCCTTCAAACATTAGGATAATTGACATTGCCGTAATGGAAGGTACTTTGGGCCAGATTGAAAACTCTCAACAGAAATACTTGGATGCCCTTGAGAAAAAAACTATGAGGGCAGTGGACATCTTGCAACTTTCTCTATTCTCTAAAGACTAGCATACATCAATTTCCCTAAAAATTTGACCAGTTTACATTGTTTTAATAGAAGGTACTCTCGATCAGATTGAAAAGTTTGACGGGCTGAAAGTCTGAGAAGCCGAATTTTTTCCAAGACAATATTTGAATGAATGACCTTGAAAAAGAATGGTTTGCTTGAGAACACCGAGGGTTAATAGCGATGAGTTGAGTTTAGTTCTATAGCATTCTGGCACCATTTTTCTAGACTATCAACACTATTATACCTCTATTTCCTTTACATTTCGGTTAATTTTTCTTGACGTAATGGAAATCACCAGAGTGAAACTTCTAAATAGACACACTTTTTCTTGAAACAACATTCGGATGAATGACCTTGAGAGAGAAATTTCGACTTGAGGGTGCAGGCACCGAGATGTAATAGCGATGAATTGCGTTTAGTTGTATTGAGATTTTGAAACACTCAAGACAATTCCCCTAAAAATTTGGCTCATTTACACGCACTCTTGGACACTGCGAGAAGCAATATTCGAATGAACGACCTTGAGAACCGCGAAATTTGTAAATGTTCTCTAGTTTTTGGCCAGGAAATGCCGTCTAGCGCACCAGAGGCTTAAAACTGAAAAAGTTCCGTCCAAACTCTGATATCAGCGATTTTCACGAAAAAAAATTAACAAAAACTCACGAAAAGTACAAAACACACACACGCACGCACGCATACACGGGTGGTTTGACGAAAAGGAGTGAGTGACTGAAAAAGGAGACCTTCTTCTGCCTTCTCCTCCATCCATCTATCGCTTTTTCCTTCTTCTTTTTTTTTCGTTTCTCCATTTTTATGTGCTTCCTCCCATCGTCAAGCACATACGCCCCCACAGAACGACGGAACGATGGATGGGTGGATGGATGGATGGAGCGGAGGGCAACAAACAAACGCATTTTATAGCTTTTTGACAAAAAATTGTAGCTTGGGCGGGAATTTCACTTGTCCCAACGGTTTTCTCGCAATTTTTAGCCCTAGAAAGGTCTATGCGATTGCAAGCAACATTTCGGTTTTGTTCAATGTTTGTTCATCATAACAAGCGAGTACTGTAGAATTTAGCGATTCACCAGAGAAACAGTTCTGGAAAGATTTAGAAAAAACGGTCTTTAAAAAATCATGGTGGTACAGTAGGCTATGCTGTCGCAACTTTTGACAACACGTGCTGGTTCAGCATCGCCTACTGTATCATCATGGCTATTTTCAGATATTTTCTAAATCTTTCCTAACAGTACTTGCATAGTTACACCGAATAGAAAATAGTGAAAAATTTCGATTGAAATGAGAAGTAGAAAAGGTGAAACTTTCTTATTCGTAAATCAACTATTCCTCTCAATCTCTCGCTCGTATGCTATATGGCTGCTGGCTGGCTGTTGTCTCTTTCACTTTCACTCGGCCAAAAAGACCGATGATCAGTTGGACGGAAATACACACACATTGATGACGTCATGTCGGGGGGAGTCCCCCCCCTCCGAATCTTCCGACGGACAAGCGGGAGGGCGCGCGTGGGAAAATGTGATGGGCGAAGAACACGAAACACAATAATATGCGATGAGAGAAAAGAGAAATAGAGGTGATGAAGGAATAAACATCGAGTGGAGGGGAGAGAAATAGACGGACGAATGTGAAATGTGAAATGTGAAATGTGAAATTCGCTTTTCCCATTTCACATTTGAGCATCGTCATAGATGAGAGGAATAGGCTGACGAGGCGAATTTCGGAACGGAACTGAATTCTTCTAAAAAATTCTAAAAGAAAAAGCATCACCGAGAACCCCTCGAAAATATAAAAGAAATATGATCGCTAACAAGCTTCGCCGTACAAGTCAGACGTGCCCATTAGCAAGTCAGAAGAGAGGCGCCCAGGTGAATTCGTCTAGAAAATTCCCCAGGGAATTCGTTTCTCTCTAATTGGACAGAGCTTGATAATATTTATCACGCGCTAGAGCTCTGGCATTAGGTATTAGGCGTAGGAAAATGATAAACTTTTCGAGAAGATTAAAGGGCGCGAAAATTAGAGGCTAGAATGTGGTTTCGAAATGCTCCCATACCTATAATCATGCACCAGCCCGCCTATTCATACATATCTCGATATGAATTTCCGTAAATAGACGCGATAATCCTCCTTTGCTCGGTGCGCACGCACAGACACACAGACGTGTATAATCTGGGCGACGGCAAGAAAATGAGCTATTTCGGATATGAGCATGGGAAATTGTAGGAATCCAAATTTAGAAAAGTGTGTGAAATGAGGAGAACAATAAAAAGTGCATTTGACTCGCGGACATTCCGAAACTTTTAATAAATCTCGCTAGTTTTTTCAGGGTGAAAGTGCCGATCGATACGCTGCGTCAGTGGCCGAAGTGGCGGCAGGTGGCGGAGGAGCGAAAAAGGACGGAGCCCCACCGGTAACGCCTGGCGCCCAACCACCAGCACAACAACAACAACAACAACAACAACAACAACAGCATGCTCCCCTCCAACCACCTCCGGTCGGCCACGCAACAGTCCCGCCGAACAGTTTTGCTCCGCCGCCCGGAGCAGGACCGCATCCCGGAATGGGACCGCCGATGGATTGGCGACCGCCCGAGCACATGGCCGGCTACTACCCGTACCCGATGCCGCCACGTCATCATCCCGGATACCCGCCGCCGCCTCCGCACGCGTACGGTTATCCGCCGGCCGGAGCCCCTCCGTACGGATATCCGCCGCCGCCGCCGCCGCACATGATGCGACCGCCCGTCATGCCGCCCGGCGAAATGGTACGCATGCCGCCGGGACCGACGCCCACCGAATGGGCGGCACAACAAGCGGCCGCCGCGCGAGCGCCAGCAGTTCCGGCGCCAACGCCCAAAGACGGTCCGAATGGGAACCAGAATCAGAATCAGAATCCGGCGACGCCTTCCTCGTGCTCTCAACCGATTCCATCGCCCTCGGCCTCGTCGATCGCCGAAGAATCCCTGGACGGAAAACCGCCGGACACGAAAATGCCGCCGCCTCCGCCCGCGCAACAACAGCAAATGATGTCCCCGATGCCGCCGCACACGCCCGGAGCACCCCCGCAACAACAGCCACCGCCACAGGCGAGCGGTACGTTTTTGGAAGGGAACAGAACGAGGAAATATGGGCGGTATTGAACTTTTAGAACTCCAAATATAGTTTTCAAAGCGATAGTAAATTAATCTGCGAAAAATGCTCGCGTTTTGTGCCTTTGAGTTAAACAGCGCCTTTGGACCGTTTAAATGGCTGCTGTACCGATGTTAGAAACGATTTTTAGACCCGTGTCCGTATTGACTCATGTAAAAAATCCATACTTTTAAAATTACCGTAAGTACTGTATTAGAAAGGTATCTTTATTAGAAGAGCACCCGGCAAAGTGAGCTAGAACAGTTTCCAGTCGAAAAGTCCACACGGCCCCGGAAATTATCCCCCAAAAAGATAACGAACCGCCCGTTTCACGCACTACTAGTCAAGCTAATCAGCGCGTGCTCAGAAAAATCAGAGAAATAACGAGCTCCTCTCTCTCTCTCTTGGCACACGATCAAACGCTAAAAACTAGGAAAAAAGTGGAAAAAAGTGATATTTCAGCTGCGGCCACACCAGCGACGCCCGTCGACGCGCCAAAAGTGTCGGGAAAAGTGTTGAGCAAGGCGGAGCTGTTGGAGAAATTGGTGGGACCGGTGAACCATCACAATCCGATCCACGTGATGCACGAACGACGCGTCTTCTTCGAGCGGCTCATCGAGTTTTGCGAACGCAACGGAGATCCAATTACTATGGTCAGTTTTTGCGAAATTCCAAGTAAAAAAAGTGTGAAGAATTGTAGGTTCCACAAGTGTCGAAACAAAGCATCGACCTGCATCGGCTCTACATTGGTGTGCGCGGAAAGGGCGGTTTCCAGGCGGTCACGAAAGAAAAGTACTGGAAGAATCTGTGCACGGAGGCGAATCCGGACCTCGCGGAATCGTCGGCGGCCGGATATCAGCTGCGGAAGCACTATCAGAGACATCTGCTACTGCTCGAGTGCCGCGAAACGGGACGGAATCCCGACGACGAGGTCGCGTTTGCCGACAAAATGAAGCGGCAACGGAAGAGGGAGCCGACGGGCGGTGCGCAAGGAGGAGCAGCCGGAGCGTCGGGAGGAGCACAGGATCCGAAAGCGCCCGGAGCAAGTGGAGGAGCACCGCCAACGGGAGGAGCTCCAGGAGCACCGCCAGGAGCTTATCCAGGTGAGTAGCGATTTTTTAAAAACTGTTTTGATGAAAATTTGAAGAAAATAGCTTCAGAACTGTATTTTCCAGGTTTTAAACGTTGAAACGAGAGAAAATTTGAAGAATACAGCTTCAGGAGCGTTTTTTGGCGGTTTCTACCCATAAAACAAATGAGAATTTGAAAAAATAGCTTCAGAACCGTATTTTTGAAGTCGTTCACGTTGAAACGTTGAAAAGTGTGTGGCCGGGGACATGTACAGTACGCCAGTTAGACTAACAGATGTTCGCGCGCACGCCAAAAAACAACAAAACGCACCTGTTCGTCTCCTTTTTTGCATCGTTTCGACAGATTTGCGGAGTCGGCGTCGTTACTCTGAACACAAACTCATTTGATTTCTGGCTAGTCTACAATATCGGGCCTACCTTTTTTTACGAGCCGAGAGCAAGTCCCGCGCACTCTCGGCTCCGCGGGGCTCTGAGCCGGGGAGGAGAAGCAGCGAGGAGCTGTATATAATAATGAGGTAGGCGCCCCGCCCGACACAGACACACACACATGCACACACACACGGCTCCGCTATACACGTCGTCGTCGTCGTCGTTGACTCCAACCGGGCTCCGAGAGCTCCGAGAGCCGCTGAGGAGGAGACTATCACCTTGCCAGCAACGGCGAAAGACGCTCCGCCCACACTTTTTGGGTCTCGCCGCTTCTATTGTGTCTCTACGGACGAACCTTCTCCTCTTCAATCAGCTCTCTTCTTCATGTGCCTCTTTTTCTCTTTTTCTCTCTAGACGTCTCCGCGGCCGACGGCTCCATTGGCAACCATCATATGCATATGTGCATATCGACTTTTTCTTCCTCTCCTCTCCGCTTTTTCAGCAGCAGCCGGGGCGTTATCAGTTGGCGGCGGCTCTGTGGAGCACAGAGAAACTCTCTCTCTCTCTTTCTCTTTTTGCGCTCCGTTATCAGCAGACCCCCATACACACACACACACACACCTAGCGCCGTCTTCTTCATCTTCTCCTTCTTCTTCTTTTTGTCCAATTTTTCGCCATTCTCCCCTAGACTCCGCCCACTTTTCTTCTTCTTCTTCTTCTTCTTCTTCTTTTCCTCTTTCTCCAACTATGAGAAAGAGACACACTTTGACTGATTGCCTGACCGTTTTTGGGAGAGACGAGAAGAAACTGTTGACAACTATCTCTCCTCCAAATTTCTTTTTTTCTTGTGTAATGTTTACTTTCCATTCTCTCGCTTACTCGCCCTTAGTACTATGGCTGCTGACCATTACGAACGATTACGGTACATGACGCACCCGGTGGAAAGAAAGTTACAATCGTTTTGGTTTTTTTTTGAGGAAGAGAGAGAGAGAGAGAAAGAGAGAGCAATGTAGCAGAAGAAGAAAAAGAAGCGATTTTTGTTTAGATTTGATCCAATTTTTCCGCCCTCTCGCTATTTTTACGATTTGAAGAGGAAAGCAACAGCTACAGGCGAATTTTGCAATTCTTGGCGCAGTGCCAATAGGGAATCTAGATGAAACCACGGATTTTTGAGCTTTCTAGGCTTTGTTTTATCTACATATAATAGGCTGGCCCCGGCCTGAAATTTTGACCATTTAGACTAATCTGGTCCCGAAATATGTGGATGTGAGGCCGAAAATATTGGTCTTTCCGGCCTCTGATCCATATATTTTGAGACCAGATTGGTCTGAGACTCGGACCCAGTGTACTTCAATCCAAGTCCAATAAGCCTGCAAAGCTTGGGCCCGATCGGACTATTGCGAGTGGTCCAAAAGTCTAGGCTCTCAATTCTTGGCACAATGCCAATAGTGCGCTTTCTAGACAAAATTCAAACTCGGCGGCCAATTATCCCAAATTTGCTCTTTCTAAGCCCTATCTCTTTTAGCTCGAATCCCTCCACGTGTGCTCCATCGAAAGAGAGCCCAGGTGGGGGGGGAAGCCTAATCCGCTTATTATCTCCGCTCTTATTTCCTCCGTTTCCAATTCAATTTCCACATTGGACCACCCCGAGACTTACCTAGAGTATTATTATTATTATTATTGTTGTTATTATTATTCTTATACTTTTGGCAGTTCGCATTTGGATGATGAATAGACAGATACGCACACCTTAGCCGGGTCGGTGATAATAGGAAAAAGAGAAGCGAGAAGCGAGAAGAAGAAGAAGAGAGATATGATGAAAAGGAGACGGAAAAGGGACAAATATCCCATGATCATGACGTGGTTCTTCCCTCTCTCTCTCTCTCCTTCTTTCCATTTTCCGTGTCTCGGTACACATACACACACACTCACAGACAGAGAATTTTGGAGGCCACGCCCCCCTTTTGACACTTTTTGGCGGTTCCTTTCTCCCTCTTTTTTTTTGAAGGCTTTTGGCGGCGTGGTGACCTCAGACTCGCAACAAAAATTGCGTAGATCACGCCGCCCATTGCAAACGAAAAACGCATTTTTTTGACCTCGCCCCGCCCCGCCGAACACTTGTGGTGGAAAAATCGCAATTTCCGTCAACTTTTTTGTGAGTTTTTCAGCGATTTTACTAGTTTTTCGCGGTTCAATTTGAGAAAATTCAATGCTTCTCGAAAAACCCAAAAAATAGCGGAAATTTCGCCGATTCTTTTCAAAAATGTCTTAAATGTCAAAAACACCGAATTTAGACGAATTTTTGAGAGAAAAATTGTACACAAGCAGTTTTTAGCTGATTTTGTAAACATTTGTAATAGAAATTCGTCTGAAATCGGTTTTTTTCGTTAGAAAAATGACCCAGCTGAGAGATGTTCGCTCCGTGCGAGATCCGTCGAGGAAAAAATTCCTGTTACAAATCTTCTCTTCTAAACTTAAAAAAAAGTTCCTTAATTCGCCTCTTTTCAAGCTGAAAATTACTAAATACCATACCGAGTACATTTTTCCAGGAACAAAAGGTTACTCAATGGATTCTAGTGATTTCTACGTCATTTTTTGTGTAATTTGTCGCTTTCTAGGCTCAGCAAAAACTGTATTTCCGCTCTCTTTTCCTCCGTTCTCTCCGATTTTCCGACTCGTTTTTTTTTCTTCCGTTCGAATTCACAGTTCGTCTGTAGGGTTGGTGCCGTTCCGCTGCTCAAAGTGTCGACAAAAGGTGGCAAACGGCAAGCGGGTGGCGGCTCGTCGTCGTCGGGCGGCTCCTCAAAAGCCGCGGTGCCGGCCACTTCATCGCTGCCGGCCCATATACAGGCGCAGCTGGAGCGCGTGCCGACGCCCACGCAAATGCACCAGCACCCGGATCTGATGGCGGCGCCGCGGGTGAACGCGTCGGCCACGTGGTTTCCGCCGCCGCTTCCGCCCGGACAGTATCCATCTTCTTCGCATTATCTGCAAGTGCCCGGCAGTTCGGGAGCCGGCGGCACGTCTCCGGGAGCACCGCCCACGCAGCAGCAACAACAACAACAACAACAGCAGAGAAGTCCGTCCGGGTTCCCGCCCGGGTACGGATATCCGCCTCTGCCAATGAGCCGAAATGAAATGTTCTATCGGCGAGGCGCCTATTGGCCTTCTTATCCGCCAGGTAGACACGGTTTTGAAGCTGTTTTTTTTTCAAAAAGAATTAAAAAAGTGACACTGCAGCGGAATAGAACTCTATCGGCAACGGTTTCAATCGGAAAACGCCAAGAAAATTGAGTTCTATTACGTTGTAGCGCACCCACAACCAAAATCTTCAAATCCATCATCAAAAGAAAAAATTAATGTAACTATTTTCAGGAGTGCCCGGAAACGGTCAAGGACCACCAGGAGCACCGCCCGGCGGACCGCCACCACCACAATTCGCGATGGATCCCAACTATCACTACTATCAACAGCACGGAATGATGCCGCCGCCACACGCGTACCCTCCGCCGCCGCACATGAACGCATTCTCGCCGGGCGCCCAGTATCCGGGACACCAGAGGATGGCACCGCCGCCGCCTGGACAACCCGGAGCACCTCCAGGAGCACCTCGACCGCCGATGCCACAGCACATGCAGCAGCAGGAGCTCGACGAGCAGCAGCGGCAGTGGTACGCACAGCAGCACGCACATCACGCGCAACAGGCGGCTGCGGCTGCGGCGGCCCATGCTCACGCGCAGGCTCAGGCCGTCCATCAAGCCCAACAGGCGCAGGCCGCTCCGGCGACACCGGCTTCTCAACCGCCTGCAGCTCAGGCACCGACTTCTGGGGCCAATACGCAACCGGCCACGCCGTCAGCTTCCAATCAACCGCCGACGCCTGCTCCGCAAGATTCGGCTGCTCCAAGTGCTCCGCCGACAGCACCAACAGTGGCTCCTGGAGCTGGTGCTCAAAGTCAATCTGGAAGTAGAGCTCCGAGTGCCGGACCGGCTGCCACTCCGGACAGTAGCAGTCGACTCAGCGGAGGTGCCGACGCACCGTCTTCGGATGCTCCGACGCCTTCTGGAGAAGCGTCTGATGCTCCGGCCCCGTCGACGTCGGCTCCGCCACAACCACCTGCAGCCGCTCCGCCAGCTCCGCACCAAATCCCACCGCAAGGAATGGCTCCGCCGCCCGGATACCCCGGATACCCGGGATACCCGCCGCCGGGAGCGATGCGGCCGCCCGCAGGATTCGCGCCACCGCCCGGAGCACCCTACGGATACCCGGCCGGAGCACCGGCCCCACCCGGATACCATCCGAGTCATCCGAGTCATCCGAGTCATCCGAGCCATCCACACCACGCGCAGTTCTTGGCGTGGCAGCAACAGAGGCACTATCAGGCGCAACAGCAACAACAACAACAACAACAACAGCCGGGAGCACCGCCAGGAGCACCACGGCCTCCGTATCCGGGAGCATATCCGGGACAACCGGGACCCGGGGGACCGGGAGCACCGCCCGGAGTCAGAATCCCTCAAGGACCACCGCCGCCGCAAGGAGCACCGTCGCCCGGAGCCGGAGGAGCACAGAAACCGCAGAGATATGGAACGCGTGAGTTCTTTTCTGAAAAAAAAAACGCATCCCTTCTAACCGGTTCCCAGTTTCAGCAGCGCCACCAACACGTGCCGGAGGAGCGCCAACCCCGCAACCGCTCGCCGCCTCACTTCCAGTTCCACCGCAACCGCCCACGCAATCATCGCAACCGACTCCCGTCGCCGGCGGATACCTCGCAAGCACTCTGGCTTCGACCCCCTCGGCGCCGCCCCCGCAACAACAACAGTCTCAGACGGCTCAGTTGCTCGGAGCACCGCCCGCCGGAGCCCATCAATATCCGCCCGGAACTGTGGAAGCGCTGGCCGCTCAGGCTCAGGCGCACCTCAAAAAACGGAAAGTGTACGCGAGGGAGCTGATCAACGCGACGCCGCGCCGACTAATTATGGCTCTGAGGAGCGGACTCGACGCGGAAGCCATCTGGGCCATCAACGCGCTCAACGTTTTGCTCTACGACGACTCGAACCCGCAGCCCTCGCTTCAGCAAATGCCCGGATTGGTGAATGTGATTGTGGAGCACCTCTACGCCACCCTCTCCATTCTTTTCCCGACGGAATTCGAGCTCCGGGAGCCGGGAAAACCGATTATTCCGGTCGTGGAAGAGTTTTTGGACAAATGGCTGGTGAAGGAGGAGAAATCGCCGGTGGAGAAGATGCCGGTGGTGCCGAGGAAGGGAAGCGACAAGACCGCCACGTTTACCATGGTTCGTTTTGTGATAATTCCCGAAAAATTCAAATTCGCAAATTGAAAAAACCTGTCTAAAAGCTATTTTTCTATTAGCGACGCAATTTTTGTTCCACAATGTTCCATTTGCAGATGTCTCGGAACGGACTGCAAGTGCACTTCCGCGAAGAGACCATTCCGGCGGCTCTCCGCAAACGGATCAACCGGGAACACTCGGAAAAGCAGGCGGCCGAGCTCGCCGACCAATCGCTGAGTGTGGCGTACGTCGGCGAACGGAATACAATCGGATTGGGTGGAGGACTCGCCGAACGGATTGCCACGCGGCTGCGGGACAAGCTGGAACACGAGAAAACTCGGCCACGGCCTGTGTTCTCGAAATATTCGAATGATGACGATGATGCGAACGAGGATGAGGAGGAGAAAGTATTCGAGGAAAAAGTGATAAAACAGGAGGAAGGCGAGGAGGAAAAAGAACTGCTTTTGATGCGCGGAGCCCGGCCCGAAGAGCTCTCGGACTGCAAGCACGAGGTGGAATTGGCG